>OX596044.1:8668597-9868597 GCA_951394065.1 Venusia cambrica | reverse complement strand
TTTCACCGATGGCAAATCAAAAAACCTTCAAAAAATATTATGAGTATTAGTTTTGCTGAAAATTTTCATTTTGAATTTGATGAATGGCTTTTGAATGTAGTTGGAGCAAAGGATTTCAGTTTTCTGCTCCAATTTATAAAATAGCAATAATGGGATCAGTGTGACCTTTTTCCTCGGGGTCTACCCCAGGCAACGGTTATGGCTGAAACATCCTTTCGCTGATGGAAGAACCTGCAACCACCCACTAAAGGTCCAATTGGCTTGCAACCACCCTTCTGCTGATGTCCAGCAACCAAGCAGTTTGTTGTGTTCCATTAGCGCGCAACCAGTGATCAGATTACCAGTGGCAGACAGCTTCTGAAAGATCCCAACCTCGTCCTAGTAAAGCCCAGCTCTTGACCTAGGCTTGCTTTAAATGCCCCAGGGATGTACTATGTCAATATGCGGGGAAGCACTAGAAGAAGTTATAACAAACAACCCAGGGCCTTCCTCAGCATCGAGGCCGGCCACCGGGGGGGTTTTAGTGACTTGTTGGAGCCCCGGAAACCTCATCAACACCCAATACAAAACGCACTCACTATACACTTCACAAAATTGCTAATCTCGCGAGGTCTAGCAACCCTCGTCAAGGTTTCGGCAGAATACCAGCGCCTTTCTACTTCTCAGTAGTAAGGCATTCATGCTGAGCCGGTGCCTTTTTGCTGTTGTGGCACACAATTGTATTACCTACCTACTTTATGTAATTTTCTAGGTTATTTTTTTTCGTGTTTCTAATAATGTTTTCTTTTTACTTTCAATTTTTTTTTTTTTGTATTTAGATTGTTTAGATTTTATTTTGTGTGTAATGTCATTATGTTCTTTTTTATATGTGTGTCTCATTGTGTGTCTTAACAGTAAATAAATAATTTCTGATTCTGATTCTGATTCATCGCAACTTCAAGGCCCCGACACCTATCTTGTTAAAGATTTCAAATAAATAAAAAAAGCAAGCTTCTACAAGATGTCTACCCTGAGTTACAAAATAGTTGGAGGAATATTTTTATCACAAAAACGTTATCTTACTCTCGAAGTCACACATAATAAATTCCCTCGGCGCAATACCTTTAGCATCTCCCTATTTTGATATACTGAAGGTTCAATTTTCCACGTAAGCAGAATCTTGACAGGCTGCGTAGCACTTGAATCATTAAGCAATTAAGGTACGACGGCAAGTAATTACAAGACTGTTTAGTTTGATTGCCGTAATATGCCGTGAGCTGCGGGATTCGCAAGACGATTTCCCGAGGGTCAAATTGATAAATAAATGAATACAAATGCTGTCATTTGACTGTGGGTACAAAATGAAGGATATTTGGGAATTTAAACGTTTGTGGATATAATACAATAATAACATTAGCTTTTTTCCTAAACACAGATTTGTATACCAAATACGAAAAAAAGACAAAATTACAATTATATACTGAAGCGACTAATTATTTTTATTCGACTACGGCGAAGCAAAAAGGAGGGGTTAAGTGTTTATGTAATGTATGTTTGTACATGGGTATGTATGTTCATCTTTTTCGTTAAATTTGACAACGGAGTTATCGTTGGAAGCGTCTTAATCATCCACTGGACGAAATATTTTGTCCATGGTAACACTACTGGCTATGTGACATCACATTAAATTAAATATGGCGCCCTCTAGAGGACATAAAGTCTCCATTCATGACTCCGTATTGGGTATCAAATAAAAGGGTTTATAAAAAAAAAAAAACTAGTTTCATACTTTTTAGAGCGTGATTTTTCAGTAGTCGGGTTTTACTCATTAGGTGGTCCTAATGAGTAAAACCCGACTACTGAACGTGGTAAAAACCTCCTCCAGTTCATGCCAGCTCATGCTCACCTATGTGATATTTAGTATTAAATTGGTCCTTCTGTGCTATTTACGCACACATCGTTATAATGAAATTCACTACTTCATACAGGCTACATCTAACGACACAACGATATTTTATAAATTTTATGCATAGCTTTTTCAAATTGGTTTTCAAGCTAAATCTTTTTCAGTAAAGTCCGCTTTTAAGACACTAGAACTAATGAAGAAAATCTAAACAATCAATTTCCAAATGAATCCTCATAGGGGAAAAAGTCATGGGTCTAATTATTTATTTAGAAATTTAAAAACATAGTTGCTTGTTAGGTGTATAAGTCTTATGGTAGCGGAAAATTTAACTTTTTCGTTTACTCTAATGTGTTTTGAAGCTACAATTTACCAAAACTCACTCATACGTTGGATACGTAACCCGTACTTTTAGTCTATTTTATTTATTTGGGACCAAAAAAGTCATGCACTATACTCGTAAAACTAAATAGCTAGATTAACATAAATGACTAGGAATAAGCCTCACAGCTGAGTTGGTAGTAGCTCTGCCTTCTACGCTGTAGGTTGTGGGTTCAATTTCCACCCAGGACAAACATTTGTGTAAGAATATTGATGTTTGTTCTGGGTTTGGGTGTTGAATTGTATGATAGTATGTGTAAAAAAAGGTATTAGGTATATCCGTAATCTAACTACCATATTACAAGCTTTGCTTAGTTAGGTACTAGATGGCATTGTATTACTTTCCTGTAATATTTATTTTTTTATTTACGACACACAAATTTATTTACGGGTTGACCAAATACTGTTTTTATTTAGCTACTATGTTACGAGATAATTTAAGATACCCATTTCGTCATAAGCTTATGAAAACAACTGGCTGCGCCCCGCGGTGTTGTTTGCGGTTAATAAGTTAACATGCCACGATGGGAAAATGTTCTTTGTGGATGTGACCTATGCAGTAAGGCTTTGTCATAGGCAAGAGTACACTTAACACCAGGCGCGCTAATTGCTTGTACCGTCTCCTAGTAGTATAAAAAAAATGGGAACTACTAAAAACTAAAGTTGTGTTTTTTTCACCAAAAATTGGTATTGAAAACACAAAAAATCCTAAATCCCACTTGAATTTCTTATCGTACTTAATTTTCAGGGTAATTTTAATTTAATTTTGATTCTGAAAAACTGTGTCCCACGGTAATACCTCACGTATTCGGGATACAATATAGTGTATGCGTTAATCCATTATCTATGTATATTCCATTCACGCTGACAAACTTTTTCATTTATAATATTAGTTTATCGTGACTCTTAATGATCAAATCCAGAATGTAGTTAATATTTTCTGAAAATGTCAACGTTTTAAAGGTTCCAGTCCGATTAAGATGTTAATTTAATAGTTATCGTCAACATTTTTAATAATATTCATTTGAATAGACTTGTAAATGACATTGCATAGATAATCAGCGTGGCAATGCAGTCAGTGTCTTGGCCACGCTTCCGTCTGGTACTAGTGTGTAATAGTTGAATGAATGCATGAATGAAAATTCTTTATTGTACACCAAAAACATATAGAACAATTGTCAATTTAAAACTAAGTAAACAGTACAATGGGCGGTCTTATCGCTTAAAAGCGATCTCTCCAGTTGAATTACCTGTATAGACCGTTTGTGTCTGTCCTTAGTCTTTAACCAGACTACTTCCCTTGTATAGAGTTAGTTTAATTGGAAATGATTTTATTTTTATAATTGTAACTTCAGATATGTTAGACAAAGACGAAGTTTTGCTGTAACTCTAACCTTTTGGTGGAGTTTTGTGGAACTTATCTTTGAAACTATGTTCATGTTTAGTTAGCCTGAAACAAATACAACACAGTTGGTGCATTTTCAACTTCGAGTTGGCTATCGTAGACATTCCGGGCAGTCTGCCAGGCGATAGCAGGTTCGATCAGTGTAGTAGCACCATGTTTTAGGTGAAATAACGATTTACCTACAGCTATTAATTGGCGACAAGTTGAGGAATGTAAATAAAGTAGTGCAATACGAACTCTTCGAGGAAAATGTTGAGAATGTTGAAGGCTATCCATATAGAAATCCAAAAATGGTGATGTATTGCGTAGAAGAGGACATGCGTTTGAAAGAAGTGGTTGGAGAGCGATAGAAGTGATTGAAAGAGAATAACATGTTTTGCTGATGCTGCCTAGAGGACGAGAAGAAAACAATAAATAGGACAAGAAGATATTTCTTTGTTGTAAATATACTTTTCAAACAATACAACTTCCAAATACAGAACAAACATCCATATTAATCACACAAATGTTTGTCCTGGTTGGAAATCGACACCACAACCTTAAACGCAGAGCCTCAGAAGCCAGAGCTACTACCAGCTCAGCTGTACGTATAAGCTGAGCTGATAGTAGCTCGGCCTTCTGAGGCTTGTAATCCCATCCCATTCCGCTTCCAAATCCCTCCCCTAAACAAAACTACTAACAACTTGACCTGAATTTATTGACTCTGGACCAGTAACACCTAACATATGGGCTACTTTTTCCTAGGCTTTGCTTTGCCCACGTGGCAGGGCAAAGCTGACAATAGAAGCAAAATGTAACAAAGTGTAAAGAGTAGTAGTTGTGAAAGGGCTCGTCCAGAGAATTACAACCACCAGACCTATTTCGGCCGCCAAGGAGCATTGCTGTGTTCAGGTTTGAAGGTTATGGTTGCCGGTGAAATTATGATCACGCGATTAACCTTTATGCTTTAAGTTGACAGGCGCATTGCATTGCAGTTTTGTTTATTTATTACAAGTAATGATGTGGCCTTAACACAGAGCACGCTTGCTTAAAGGAACCTATTTAATGGACTTTTGTTGATGTGACTTACGCAGCAAGGCTTTGTTATAGGCAGGAGATGCACTTAACACCAGGTGGACTGCTGACTTGTTACGACTCCAAGTGGTATAAAAAGCATAAACCTGCGTTTTGTATAAACATACCTGTGAGACATGCGTCAGGTTGGAGGCAGCGTAGTAAGAGACTCTCGACTCCGGTTTAGCGTACACATGCTCTCCTATGTGAGTGGTTGCGTACGGTGATGGTGATCTACGGCTACCTGATTTAAAAAATACATAAGTTACATACCAGCAGTGTATATAGCCAAGCATTACCCCGTCGTACAAAGAAAAAAAAAGTGTTGATACAGTTTTTTTTTTGTATGACAGGGTTGTGCTTGGTCTTCATCTCATCTGATTTTTATTATGATAAGGCCGAAGGTGGAAGCGCACTTTACCTGGAATCCTCAAATGTTTGAGGAACTTGCTATCTTACGTCTAAATGCTGGACACAACAATTTAATAATTGTTGTTATGGTGACAGAATTAGGTAAGATGTTGGTAGCCCGCCTTGCTAGCAACATCTTAAGCAAAATCCTACCACCAAGCAAACCCGGGACCTCTGGATCTAACACCAGTGGGCGAACAGCTAGACCACGAAAGCAGTAAAACCTGTTCATAAAATATAAGAAAGGGATTAATTTTGGCTACTACTAGATATACATTATAAAAACACAAATGCAGGTTGTAAATGTTAGACTCCCGCTTTAACATTCAGAGATAGAGAGTCAGAGAGTGTTTATATCTTCATGAATTTCAAATTCAGAACACTGTCTGAGGAAGACTCCTTAGCGGTCAATTGTGCGTGAGGAAATATGGAAGAGTATGCTCTGCATGGGGTTTGCAATGCTGGTAATATTGTCGGCCCATTTTGCTGCTGGAAAAATCGAGGGAACTCTTCAAATATAAAAAAAAAAACTTACCAAATGGGAATTTATGAAGACTAGCTATAGTGGCATAGGATCCTGTAGAACTGGGTGGCCGGCCGAGAGTGTCCAGCCTGAGAAGGACGTTCTGATGGCTTCCATACGCAGCTGTTGTGTATGACGTGCTACAATAAATATAAAGTAGCTAGAGCAAAACTTTCTTACAATCTGAAATAAAATTGAGGAACAACACACATCAAGGCACATCTTCAATCATCATCAACAAGCATCTATGTCACTCAAAAAGTATTTTGAGTAACATAGATGTAAATTTGTAGAAAGGAAATAAAACCCCTAACGAGCTGGGCTGAGTAAATATATATAGGTATTCCCTTTTCCCGAAGTCCTCGAAGCTCGTCTGGGCCAAGATTACTATAACAGATTAGCCATTACCAAAAGAAGGTACTTTGCAACAGTAGACATTTACGAGATAATTTTATTGTAACGTGAGCTAGGTATGTTATAAAGCTACTAGACCAAAGTGTATCATTGATTTTGCAAGATTATTATACATTCTTAGGTTTCGACTTCACACTATAGATCCTCAGTTTTGTAACGTCGCACTATATTCTCCACATTCAATCTAATTTCCATTTGTAGAAAATATTTGCCATAACTGCGCGAGGTCAGCTAGTATTGGAACATATAAAAAACCCCAATCAACAATAGCGCAATGGGTACCTATCGGTATCGTATAACTAGCACAATATTTTCCTTGTCTATCGCTAAAACCTTTCCTACCACATCATCCATCAAACGCGATGGAGTAGGGGTTCGCTGCCCTCATATTGTTTATGAGTTGTCGGTTCAAGTGACAAGTTCAGAGCAGATCTTATTTAAGTTTGAAATTTTCAAACAGTATTAATCGTACCGCCGTTACTTGATGTGGCGGTCGTGGCTTAAGAATCGACCCCTCCATCTCACATGAATGTCGTAAAAGTCGACTAAGGGATCTCACCGGAAGAAGGGCAGCAGCTTCCTTCTGAGTATTATTTAGGGACAAATCCGCTTGATTTAAAAAAAAAAAACGCTGCAAAAGCTGAACAAAACCATTCAGAGTAGCCGTCAGCCGAGGGCTCGTTAAATTAGGTAAGATTTAAATTCCTAAGGATACTTCTTGTAGAGGCGAAACACGTGTAAATTTTTTTTAAAGTGGATCAATTAAATTTTCTGTTCATTTATTGTGTTCCATTGTACTTGGTGTGAAACGTGTATTATTTAAGAAAGAAGATTCCGCTAGGAGCTTTTCACTTAATGCGCTAAAGGTCAAGCCAAACTTTACATTGTATTTGAAAGTACTGTAATGAAACATTTTAAAGGTTCTTGAAGGGTGCAATGTCTTGAAGAAACCTTTACGCTTCAATAATTTCAAGATTGTATCAGTGACTTCTTAAGGTTTGTTTATTTCTTCTGATTCGTTTATCTGTGATCTATTTTTATTTTTAGGTTGAACGTTGAAGGTTATTTCTCAAAACTTCAATATTCAATATTATCAGGTTTCTTTGGGAAGAAGTTTTCTATTCAAATCCAATATTGTTTTTGTGCCAATCTATTTCAAGCAATTATTGGATTTCACAAAGAAGTCCTTGAAACTTTTTTAATTTGTTTTCGAGTGATGTATAAAAACGATTTTTCCTTCTCCAAAACATTATTGACTAAATTTACATTTTTACCAAACCGTCATGAGTCAAATATTTAAATAGATTCAAACTGTGCGTACAATTAAACTAACTGTTTATAACGAAGCCGTCGTTACTAAGGATCGTAATAAACGGTCTATAGGTAATTCAACCGTTCCAGACCAGTCACAGACAGAAGCGTGTCCAAGACACTAGCTGTATTGCTACCAGCGTATTCAGCTGGCCAGCCCATATGCCACAGATCATCCCAGGATGCATTTCAGATAAGCTGTTTTCCATACGGACGCATGTCTTAGGTTTGGCATCTTCGGCATTGAGTTACTTACTGCTGGTATACTTACTGTATAGAATCATGATGACGAGCTTTGCTTCCTCTCCTATAAAGCGTGCCGGCAGCCGCGGCTGCAGCCATCAGAGCCAGTGCCGCGGCAGCACAGCCTCCAGCAGCGAAGAGTACGCCATTGGAGCTTCTCGAAGCGTCTCCAGCTAGCCGCGCTGTTTCGTTGTGCGGTACTATTGTAGATAGTCCTAGCCAAATCAAAAAAGCAATTTTAATTAAAATAACAAATAAGTTCGCTATAAAAGATACAATTTTTTTTAGATATAAGTACGAAGCGGAAGCGCCTGGCCTTCAACTCACCTGGTTTTCAAGTTAAGATAAGACCAAATATGGAAGCGTACTTACTTCACCCGGAGCCCTCATAGTCTCTGGAGCTGGCTATCTTACCTCGAAATACCGGAACAGAACCATTTAAGTATTGTTGTTATAGCGAAATAAATAGGTAAGATGGTGTTAGCTAGCGAGGCAGATTTTAACGATGTCCTATCAAAAACCACACCCAAGCACAATATTGTACTCCCCCTGGGGATCAAACCCGGGACCTCTGGATCTGAAATCGGTGGGTTGAACCACTAGACCACAGAGGCGGCTAAAATTTTAACGCAGTTGCATATCCGTAATTTTGGCACATGTATAAATATCGGAAAACTCATTCACCAGTATACTTACATACTTTTGCTACTCCTATAATAGATACGTTTTATTGTTAAAAAGGTTATTGATATTCATAAGCCATTACAAAGTATCGTGTCTATTGAGGCTGAAATTGTTTTTTAATAGCACCTATTACACCGAAAAAAATTGTCTTTGTAAGCCGAGTTTACCGAGAAAAAAATAAAATGTTTTCCAACTTCAAAACTTTCAAGCTCTTCGTAAATCCACAAACAGACCCAATTAGGGCGCCGAAAAATATTTGCCTCATAAAATAAGGGTGGTATTTAATAAAAACTTCCTAAGTGCGTACCTGCCTTATTATATGCCCATTACGTACACCATTTTTCCTCCCCTTACGAATCGCAGAAGTTTTTCTATTACCCCTAATATTTCATTTAGTAGGGTATAATCTAATATCATTACCGGAGAAGGTTCTTGATGTTGTGCGAAGTATGCTGCATCTGTTTGGTTCAGAATTAACGGTTCATCTTAATTTAAAGTGAAACAGTTTTCAAATTTATTTCAGTCAACGTACCACTGGATATTTGGTAGAATTCAGAGGGCATCCGCTGTAGGTTGAGGATTTGATTCAAGGACGCATAATTCGTACGATGAATGCATATTATGTTCTGTGTTTGGGTGTTGTATTGCATAATATGTATGTATAAACAAAAAACGTATTATATCCATATTTCTAGTTCTAATTTCCATAAACTTTGCTGAGTTAAGAGCTAGATGGCGCTATGATAAGTTATAACTTATAATAAGTACACAAATTTGTTCGGACCTATCTCAATTTCTGATTTTTGTGATTTGCAACAAAAGCAATCGGAATCTCTATTACTCATAAATAGTTGATTATTCATATCATTTTAATAACAAACAAGAAACATCAAACCCTCCATCGATAAATTATAAAAATCCATGAAAAACAACAAACATCTTCCATCACGCAAACGATCTTCCCGTAAAGAACAAGTGAATTTCCAAGTCAAATAGCGCGCGGCGGAACAATCGATACTCTTGTAAACACATTAAAAGAGGGCTAGTATCGCCTTGGGCACCCTCTTAATACGACTTCATCACAGTCCATTTCAAATAACTGAACCATTTTTGAAGTGAAAGCTTAATTATGCGTGTTGAGCACTTCTTGTGTGAACAAAAATCGTGGATCTCCCGTCGGCGTCATCGAACGCTTTCCATGAGCTTTATGTATATTGTGTATATTAATTATATACTTTTTTACAAAAAGCTTGAAACTCGTGTAATCGTTACCGCACGCTATTGTTAATTAGATTATTATTTTTGAATTATTATCGAGGATTAAAGTTTAAATTGGTTTACAAGACAAATAATTCAACAATAATTAAAGCACCACGTAGGCCATGTACTTTGTTGATGTGACCTACGCAGTAAAGCTTTGTTATAGATAAGAGATGCATTGAACATCAGGTAGACTGCTTGTTTGTTCCTTCTCCAAGTTGTAAGTTTAAAAAAACACATGCGGAGCAGTTTTTGGGACTGCCGATAGAAGTGAAAACTAAGTAACATGTAAATTATATCGCCAAGCTATTAGATTATTATTTTCGAATTTTGATTAAGGACTAAAGTTTAAATTGGTCATTACAAACCAAATTTATCTTGAGATATTTCTTGATGTCTACAACAATTTAGGCTTGTAAATACAGATTTGTCTGACAGGGCTAACATTATAATGGGCTTCCGGAAATGAAGTTATTGAGGCAATCGCTGGTAGTTTTGTTAATTTTATTTTATTATTATTATAACTTGAAACTAGGTGAGATGAATACCAAGTGCTTCTAGTGCAAATGTTTGGCTGTTGTATATTAAGGTACGTATGTATTTACAAAAAAAAAACTATTTAAGTATTCTATCAGTTATCTTGTTCCCATATTGAATGCTTTGCGTAGTTTGGGGCTATAATTATGGCGCTGTGTGAAATAAATAAATAGACTTACGACTTTTTCCCCTTTAAAACTCTGGGCCATTACCCTACAAACCGATAAACGATATATCGGGACAATTATCATGCTAATATGGTACTCTTAGTGACATCGTTTTGAGTATCGTTTGAACGATAGATCGTTCGACATTATTTTCGACAATCGATGCCGAAATGGTACTCTAGCACCAAAAACGATACGATGATTTAAATTAGACAAATAACAGCCGTCAATTCGACCGAACTCGACGAACATTGTAACGACACAAAGTTGGTTATCGTGTACGTTATCGTTTCTATTTTTAACAGTCATTCTAACTAAAATAAGAATGTACCTATACATATAGAACATGAAAGAAGAGAGTCAAAATCAAATAATTTAAGTATTAGGTATAATTTATACCTACAATGTTTATGTCAACTTAGGTATCTGCCTAATAAACTTAGGGTTGCTTAGCTCTTCCAATCCGATCAAAAAGTCCAATCAAATTATTTCTGGAGGAGGTACCTAGGTACAGTGTTTATGTTAACTACTTAGGTACCTACATTGCTTTGGGTTACATACAACTTGAAAAGTTAAAAATGGTTGTGAGTTTACTGAATTCAATCACAATGTAAATGAAATTGGTTTCAGACAATGTTTTCTATCATATGAAAACTACGTAGGTAGGTAGGTAGACAGTAGGTATAGGTAAGTAACATACAACCTACTCTTTGCTACTGCTTGACAGTATTAACTCTGCCAATTAGGGAGTTAAGAAGTTGTGTCAAATCTTGCAATAACCTCCTTGCCCCAGTGCGGCCAGATGCCCTTAGCAGATCCCTTGCTTGATCCCTATGCAGGGTCAAGGAAATCTAGCAAGACGTCCAACGTTGATGATCAAGTGTTGACGTGCAGCTCATGTTAACATGTCACCCTTCCCGTAGGTACTTCCGCGCAACCGATCGATCCTATTTTACACGCAAGTAAACTACACCAAATTTATATCATCGGTACCTACTAAACTATGGTAACTGTGATTTGACCATAGAGAATATAAAATTATTAAATATCATATCAGTCTAAAAAATTATCAAAGTCAACAATATATGATATGGTTGTATAACTTTAGCCTTTCCGTAATTCGGTAACTAAAAAAATTAAAGATAAAAAAACGAAGTCAACAAACTATGACATAAAACGGATCTAGACAATCAAGCAGAGATTTGTGTTAAAAGATGTTTATCCATGCCATGCATTTTGTTGTCATTCATTCTGAGCATTCGATACGACTTTCGACCGACGATGATTAAATTCGATGTTTTGCAGAGTACCATATTATCCGATAATTTGGAATCTATTATAATCTATATATATATTCGAAGCGATACTATCGTATTCGAATATATATCGTCGCTTCGAATATATCGCAATCGGTTTGTAGAGTAGCACGGCTGATCACTACATACGTGAAATAAATGTCCTGTAATAGTCAATTTTAATTGAATAGTGAAATAAATATGAAAATCCAAAAACCAGTTAAAAGAATTGATATAGCTTACTAAGAATGAGCTGCCTCCTCAATATCTCAGAATATCCTGTTGCGTCTGTGGAGCCGTCTACATGCTAATAAAGAAGGGGAGTGATTTCAGGAATAAAGACGAATAAGAACGTAATTTCAAATCGTTGGGCACATTCTCGTAAAGTGATTTTATTGAGGTTCCTTTTATGTTCTTTGATAAGAGTCCATTGAGGGAGTTATTGAAAAAATGTGATAAAGTGTCAGCTCTACGTAAATATTTTGTTTTTATGATAAATGGTTGGAGAGCTCAAGAAAACCCAGGTCATGAGTACCTACCTTAATTGACGAATGTGATTAAAAAACTAATGAGAGAGTAACATTTTTAATATTTTATAATATTATAATTATTAATGGGTTTGGATGTTGTATTGTATGATAAGAATGTCTAAACAAAAACAATATGTTAGTATGATATCCGTAATCAAGTTCCCATATTACAAGCTTAGCCATCAAGTCCCATGGACTTGATGGCTCTGACTAGCCCTCATGAAAACAGGCATTTGTACATGTATGTAATGAATTAAAACTGGCTTCCTACTTATTTCAGGTATATTGTGTACCGATATGTTAAAGAAATAACGAATGAAAGAAAATAAATTTATGTGAGTACCAAAAACATGATATCATGTTAACGTTATCAAAAATACAAATATGTGATGTAATGAACACTCTAAAAAAAACAGCTAAATCAAAATATATTTTTTTGTACGGCGGGGAAACGCTTAGCCTCCATTTCTCACCTGATATCAAGTTATGATAATGCCGAAGCCAGAAGCGCACTTCACCCGAAATTCTCAACAGTCTGAGGAATGGCTATCTCACCTCTCAATGCCGGAACACAACAATTAAGCATTTTTGAAATAACGACATACCTAGGTAAAATGGTCAACATAAACCTGGAAGAGATCTTTTTTAGCGATAAGGCCGCTTGTCTGTTTATTTTTGTTTTTTGGTGTACAATAAAGAGTTTATCTATCTATCTATCTATCTAAAGCAACCTATTTGTAAACTACATCTACAAAAATTATAAGATTTTGGTAAAAACTTTCTAGCTCAGAATGAATCAGTAGATAATTTTAGGATATTGTAGTTGGATATTTCTGTTGTGGATATTTTATTTCTATACCTACTACATAATGCTGAGCTGCTTCAATAGAACAGAACGACTTTACTTTGCTATGTTTCACTATGAATATAAAACCCCAGTTATCGGCTTATAGGTACCAAAACCCTTCTGGTTACGCTAGCGTATATAATAATTAACAAAGGCATAGTAAGTACCTCAACTGACTAGAGACTCCCACAACATTATTATTTACCCAATCATATCTACGGTATGGGACACAATTTATGGTTATTATTATGGCTCAGGGGAAGTGTTTGCAACTTTAGTTATACGTTTTAGTACACCCATCGGTTGTAAAGTGATTTGTCTGGATCTGGGGAAAGATAGGGTAAGTTTGGCAGTTTTTCAAATATTATGTGGATTCTGCGTAGACATTTAAGATGGTATGGAAATATTGCTGTAAGGGGCCTTCGACAAAGAAATATTATCTTTAAGTACTTATGCATTACTCATATGCGTTAGTAGATATAATCGACTATATCTTCTTCAGTATAATAATGGCAGTTGTATAGTTTCCGTACCCTGACTCATAAGGTGATTCACAGAAGCGTCTATGTTGTTTTTCTTTTTGCACTGCTATTTATTATTTTATAGTAGATATGTGTTTATGTACACAGTATATTTAACATTTGCTTCTATACTAAGGTTGGCTGGAAGATTTCGTTTTTAGCAATAACACCAATCACTGTGTATTTTCTTTTAGTAATATTAATGAGTACAATAAAGACTGCTTCCCTTGTCGATACAAAGTTAGGTAGTTTAATTGTCTTGCAACCTGTCACGTATTAAATACTAGCTACTCGCAAACCATGGGCATGTGCCGGACGTAAGTTCGGACGTGCCTCTGTCTACCCCCTAGTAGAGATGATCTTCATAAGATCCACGCTCTGAGTAGTGATCAGAGGTGAATCTTCGAAGGGAAAAAAGTCGTGAGTCTATTTATTTATTTTATTTTAAACTTGTTTCATTTATTAGTACATTTAACTATTAACTTCTCATATTCAATTTTGAATTTTGTATAGTATTCCTTATTGACGTTTGTTTAGTCAATACTACAGCAGGTGTGGAAAGGTAAAAGATTTTAAACCAGTTATGCTTACTAGTTGCTTAATATTATTTGTTTTTTTTCTATTTTTAATGTACACATGTACAAATTGTCTTTTCATTTTATTGAACCTCTTTAAATGTTTGAATGTTTGCCGTACAATATTATGTGATTGTATTATATACTCATATCACAATATAAAGTGGTAACTAGCAGTATTTGTTACCTTAAATACATGATTTGTTTCTTTTGAAGATGGTAACTAGCAGTGTGTGTTACCCTTAACACATATTTTATTTCTTTTGAAGAAGCCAACTAGCAGTGTGTGTTACCTTTTAGAATTATTTTGTTTCTTTTGAAGATGGTAACTAGCAGTGTGTGTTACCTTTTAGAATTATTTTGTTTCTTTTGAAGATGGTAACTAGCAGTGTGTGTTACCTTTTAGACATATTTTGTTTTTTTTGGAGATGTTAACTATCAGTATGTGTTACCTTTTAGACATATTTTGTTTCTTTTGAAGATGAGCCTGATGTCTTTGTGTGCGCGATCCGGAGCGGAGATGTTCAGCTGCATGGTAACCAGTATCTCTGCACTCCTAGACCCGGTGCATGGAAGCCGAACCCTATGTAGAGAACAGAAAAACAATTTACCATTAAACCATTAACTGCCTCTGTGGTCTAGTGGTTCACGCGGTGTCAGATCCAGAGGTTCCGGGCTCGATCCCCAGGGGAGTACACTATTGTGCTTGGTTTAGTTGGTGGTAGGACTTTGTTTCAATCCTCTTGGCTAGCTACCACCATCTTACCTAAGTCTGTCACCATAATAACAATTCTTAAAAATTGTTGTTTTCCGGCAGTAGAGGTAAAATTGCCAGTTCCTCAGTTTGTTGAGGATCCCGCATATACTGCGCTTTAGCTGAGGCCTTATCATTTGTTAAAAATCAGATGAAATTAAGGCCAAGAACCTCCCCGCTCCCCGTCGCAAAAAAAAAAAAAAAAACTTCACCTCTGTCCAGCAGTGGACTTTAATATGGGCTGTAGAAACAGCCTCCTCCAGCGTGGGAGGTTTGCCATAATAACCTCGCTTGGCAGGTGGGTAGTATGACTGTAATTTGTTTTTTGTGTATTTAAACACCTCTTTGGATACACAGAAGTAAGCGCCCTTTTTTGGATGAGATCCCTTAGTCAGCTTTAGTGATTATTGACGAAAACCAACCAAAAAAACATTACTTCTTTCAGTAGGGATAAGTAAGATATTAACCTTATATTTTAAAATATAAAGCTTTCGCAAGCAGAATTAATCAATTTTATACGAAAAAACCAGGTATTTTTGTGTTGAGTTAATGACAAAATACATATTTCAGATTAATTACATTCGTTAATTACGATATTAATAGGTAAAGGTAGAAAAGAAGCCGCCGCACCTCGTACATGAAATGAGCAACATAATTATAAAACCAAATTATACGATCCGAAAGGTTATGTTAGCTTCACAAACACTTATTAGCATGGCAAAGGCTTCTCAACATGAAAGTATACAGTTTGCTGATTGGTACAATCAACTTTGAAAACGTGTGGGCGCTCGTCTCAAAACACAATTTTCTCGAAACGCTTCCCACAAAATAAGAAATAGGCTTGCAAAATGGAGTATTCTCACAGCCTACGCTTTGTTTAGGTATTTACTTTTACACTTGCCAAGGCTAATGAATTTACATGATAAGTAGACGATATGCGTCGTGTTGGCTGAAGCCAGCTATGGAACTATGAGAGCCAACACCCCACCTGATTTTATGTGAATCTCTTGCCACTAAAAAAGCTTTCCTACGCCTACGTATCCACAAAGAACATGGCCTACGCAGCACTACATTGTCCCGGAACATAGCAATGCTGCTTGGCAGCCGAAATAGGTATGGTGGTAGTACTTCCTCGGTGGAGCCTTTTCACAATTTATGGTACTATTAAAAAATAACTACTCTTAAAATTTACTACAGGAAGGCATCAGCATCCAACTGAGTAATTAACACTTTTTCTGCGATCACCAAGCGTGGTATTTATGGCAAGTCCATTGTACTCTTTGGAATTCTCTGGGGAACGCATATCATTTGCCCGAACCCAACACCAATCTGTAACATCTGGTATCCTGGCATGTGCATGACCTGTGCTTATCAACATATTTCCGGATAAACAAGCAGGTTTTAGAAAACGAAAAATCTATAAATCTAGCTATTTATAAGTTACTTCACTCAATAATTGGTTACCTTAATAAAAAACAAATTGTTTATGCCCTTTACATGGACCTAACTAAGGCCTTCGACTGTGTAGACCACAAAACATTTGAGAGCTATGGTGTACGAGACAATATCTTGGATTTGATCAAATCTTATCTCAGTGATCTCAGTGAACCATAAAATTTTTAGGTTTAAATCTGGACAATTACTTAAATTGGAAATCACATACTAATATTTTTACGTAAAAAACTAAATCAGTTCTCATATGCGCTATTCATGCTTAAAAAAACCGCAAATTTGTCTGCGGTACTCACTGCTTACCATAGATATGCGGAGTCTGTAATGAGATACGGTATCATATTTTGGGGCAATTCAACTCTAAAAGAGCAGGTTTTCATTGATAACAAAAACATGTACTTGCGGCTCCCAGTTCATTCGTTTTTAACGTAGACTAAAAAATCTGTTAATAGAAAAAGCATATTACACCCAAGAGTTTCTAATTGATAAATTATAATGACATTGTATATTATACCGAATTAATAACTCACTAACATTTCTTGTCAAAAATTGATGATGCTAACTTCATTTGGAGTACATTATTGTTTAACATACATCAATAATAATATCAGTGCTTGATATTAAATGTAAGTTTGATTTCTAAATGCTTAATCTGAAATGTATCTTGCATGCGTGTGAACGCTGAGTATGGCCAAGTGTACTATTACTGTAGCAACTTCCACCTGTTACCTACCCATTGGACTTGTAGCTGGACTACTGAGAATAAACTGTTTTTAACCGACTTTCGAAAGGAGTCGCCTCCTTTCGAAAGTCGGTTAAAAACAGTTTATTTAGGTTCTCAATTCGTCGGTTTTTTTATGATGTTCCCCGATTACTCGAAGACGTCTAGACGGATTTGTAAAATTATTTTGTTGATTGAAAGGGTATACTTTTAATCACCAAAATAATAAATAAATATGCTATAATAAATAAATGTCAAAGGGTGGTCCCATTGACATCAGGTCAGGATCTGATGATAGGGTCCTGGAGAAATCGAGGGAACTCGATTTGGAAAGTGATTTGGGTGTATTACCTCAAAAGTAAGGAAAAAACGGACCCCATATAGGATCACGCGTCTGTCTGTCAGTCAATCTGTCCGTCCATCTGTCATCAAAATAATTATAAAAAATAAGTCATCTAGGTAAACTAAATTGTCTCATATTCTTCATTGAAGTCAGTTTTCTTTTTAGTTCTTAAAACGTAATTATATTGTTTCTATTATTTAGACGCTGTGTAGCTTAGTCAATATTTATTTAATCTTCATTTTACCAAATAAATAAGTCGCTGTAAAATCCTGTTTATACAGTCAGACCATTTCAAAAATCCATGCAACGGTCCACGTCACGTAGTAGATTAGGCACGAAAACAGAGATATCTCACCTAAAAGTCTGCAGCGCTGTGGGCACAAGCCCTCTCTCTGATATATTAACCTGCGGCGGCAACATGGCTCCCCGGCTCTCATAGTCTATGCCCATGACGTATGGCAGCTGCGAACAATAAACCATGAGTTAATACACCGCGGTTATTTACAGGCATGTAAATTGCGTGAGTGAGTGTAATGTGGTGTCCAGCTTCGGCCTTTTCGGTACTGAGATGAGTGCTGAAAATTACAAGAATCGGGAGATGCTTGATTACTACCCGGGAAAAAACATTTGCAAATGTAAATATGGGTAAATGTTTGTGATCGTCTGGGCTTACAAAAAAAAGTATTAATGAAGTATTCAATCAGAAATATAGTTCTCATATTCTTTGTTTAGTTTGACGCTAGATGGCGCTAAAATTGTTTCGTAATAAAATGTCTTTTGGGTATCGAAAAAGTTGACTGACGAATGACTAAGGCACAGGCAGCAACTTTCTTTTGTGTATTATCTAACACCTATACATAAATCATGGCTCCATAAATCATGGATCCACCTACCAAGCTTAGTGATTGTGGATAATGTCAACAGTTTTGGGAAGACTTGTTCTGTTTGTAGCATATGCTGTTGATACTGGTAGGGATCATCTCCCTCTCTCATAATCTGGCCCGTAGGCGAAAAACCCTATTTTAAAAGCGCTTTTGGTCAGATTCGCTCGCAACAGATTTCATGAACTAAACTAACCTTACATTCCCGTGTAAAACCAGTAGGGCTGCTACATTTTACTATCAGCTTCACTTGTAACTAACAATGTTATAACATTTTTGAAGTCAAATTTAATATGCTTTTGTCGTATCGAAATGATTTCAGATTTCAGATTTTATTTATTGGCCATATTATAACATAGATGTCATACAAGGCAAGTCATTAGATACAAAACAATATTAAAGTATTTATTATATAAAATCTTATAATGGTCATTAGATAATTAATCAAACAAACAACATCACAATGAACCTTTGAATGAATATGTAGTAGGTAGTAAAGATCTCCTTGTGAAAGGGCTGTTGCAGGTAATTACTGCCACCTATTTTGGCCGCCAAACAACATTGCTGTGTTTCGGTTTGAAGGATGGTTATCGGTATGGGCACAGCATACTGAAATTACGGACACACGGACACGGGGCTCAACAACTTATTGCCTCAAGTTGATGGGCGCAATGCAATCCAGCGTTCGTCATTTTCTTTGTGGATATGACCTACGCGGTAAGGTTTTATTATAGACAAGAGTTTAATTTACAATCAGGTTTACTTGCTTGTTCCATCTCCAAGTTGAATAAAAACTAAAAAACCGATATAAAAACTATTAATTGACACAATTTAAATCTTACTCATATCATTGACATTTAATTGGTTTTTGGACTTATTTGTTTTTATTACTTACTATTTGTTAATTGATAATTTTCAGATTTAATTTAATGAAACACTTTGTATAGTGATGCTTTAGAACTAAGTGGAAGTGTACCTACTAGGTAGAATCTGTGATACTATTACTACATTAGACTTTAGTACTTATACCTGCCATGATTCAACAGACTAATAAATCATTTATCATTAAAAATGTTTTTTGGATATGTGTAAGAGGTATCTTGAAGCTGATTTGATATTGGAGCCAGGAAATAGATAGTAAAATTCTTCAGCAACTAGTAATAAGACCCTCGAGTTTGAGCTCTTATGATTTTTAATAGTTTTGATGAGTTGAAAAGGAATAAGACATATATTTTGACATTTGCTACTTCCTTCATGACAAAGCTCACGAGGCTTTGTCAAGTTTTACGCAAGACAAATGTAAGCATTTAGACATCAAACAAACAAAACTGTACAAATAATGAAGCGTGTTTTTTTTAATACATAATCATTCCTATAAAATCGAATAAGTAATATTTCACGTTATAATCCTCGCGTCCTCTATGAGTCATATTATTCACGTTGATACCAGTTTTGACGAATTAAATGAAAACTTTATTCGACCTATTTTCAAATAACCAAAACTCGCTTCTTAACGATGAGACCGCCTTTTGTAAATATATTTTTAAGTTATTCACTTTTTTATGGTGTTTTGCACACCATAGCCACCACCAAGTATTTACATTCATTCATTCGTTGAAAACATAAACCTTTGGAAAGCCTTGGTGAAAACAAAAAGCTCAGGACAGTTCACACTAAAGCCTCTTTCATCAACATTCAATTCGACTAAGCTACAAATTTTCAGAGTACAGAGAAAAACGACAACCTAATCTGGCCTTTTGTTTTGCGAAATTAAATCGCTTTCAAGCCAAATTGGAACGTGCGCGCTGCTGATAGACTGTCCTGAAAGTCTATAGAATGAAATGTTTGCATCGGTGTCTATATTTAAGGCTACTATGAATGCCTGCTGTGAATACACGATTGGCTATTGATCAAAACACAATCGAAACGAAAATTATTTATTTATTTATAATTAAATACGAATACCCTAAATTTCCCTGTTTACTTAGTAGAAACGTTTGCATTTCTATAAATAATCTTTCTATTTTAACCGCCTCTGTGGTCTAGTGGTTTAACTAGCGGTGTCACATACAGAGGTCCCGGGGAAGTATAATATTGTGCTTGGTTTAGTTGGTAGTAGGATTTTGTTTGAGTCCACCCGGCTAGCTACCATCATCATACATAAGACTGTCACCATAACAATAATTCATAAAAATTGTTGTGTTCCCACATTCACAGGTAAGCTCGTTCCTCAGTTGGTTGAGGATTCCGGGTGAAGTGCGCTTCCACCTTCGGCCTTATCATATATTGAAAAAAAAAATCAGATGAGATGATCAAGCATCTCATCGTCGTACTATAAATAATTAAAAAAAAAATATCGTTAGTGTTATGTTTTTTTTTATTCACGATTGGTCAGCTCTTGACCTGGAACCTACCTGGGCAAGGGTGTGGTTTATGATGAAGCAAGCCTTCCCGGAAAAAACTTATTAACTCTCTTTTGGAAGGTATTGGGGTGTGTAACGTAAGTGGAAAAAACGGGCACTGGCAACCAATTCCAAGATGCGTAAAAGCAAAACTTATTGAAGGGAAAACTTTTCAAAGGTAATTAAATAGTAAAATTAAAAAATATCCAAAACTACGGTCGGCATTTTAGTTCTACCAACTCAATAGCGCCATCTATGAAGATGCTAGGCGCTATTTTAAACACCCGGTAGGTATAACACATAGAGATTCAAGTACCAACAATCTCAGCTATTCTCTTCGACAAAGTTCAGCAAACTTCAAGTTTTCACTTCTGTCAGCACTCCCGGTGTGCAACTGTTTTTTTTTCTAATATATTTTTCAACTAGCCTAAAAATTTTAGTACAGTACCGTTCAATTTAATGTCAATTTTAGCCATGACACTCCTAATTTATAGAAACAAATTAAAATAGACAAAATACGGGACGAAATAGGTGATTCTTGTAATTCTTGTAATTCTTTATTGTACACATAAATAAGATTATAACATGTCATAAGAAAACATATGTACAGAGGCGAGCTTAACCCTTAAAGAGTTTTCTACCAGCAAACCTTTGAGAGAGTGAGAGTTGCTACACTGAAAAGGTAGAAAAGTGTACTTGAATTAAAATACAATGTTAATAGACAAATTAAATATACATACAGATATCAAAAGTATACCTACACAAATATATTTAATACCTACTAAATACATAAAAATATATCTTTACATGTTTTATACATACACATATAAATAAATACAATAATGATAAATATATACATATAAAGATGAATACATAAATTATATTAAGCTATGGATAACAATCTACAAAGACAGATAATACTCTTTTACTTTAATCTTAAAAATATTTAAAGATTTAGATGCACGGATCATATGTGGAATAGAATTCCACAGCCTGACAGCTTGTACAGTGAACGAGTCACTGTAACACGTGGAATAGTGAGAAGGAGTTGCAAGACGGAGAGAGACTATCGACCTGCATGGCACACCGCGAGGAATAAGAAATTTAAATCGCTCACGGAGGTATGCTGGAGAAATTGGGTTGTAAAGGATAAAATAAAGAAAAGAAAGAATATGGAGGTCGCGTCGACGGCGAATGGGAAGCCATTTAAGCTGAGATCTGAACTCTGAGACATGGTCAAACTTGCGCAAACCAAAAATAAAACGAATGCCCAAGTTTTGCAGCCTCTCAAGTTTGTTCCAGAGTTCCTCCGTGGCATCTAAAAAACATACATCTGCATAGTCCAGGAGAGGAAGAATAAGTGATTGAGCAAGAAGGACTTTGGTTTTAAAGGGTAAAAACCGCTGAAGGCGCTTGAGAGAATGGAAGGTGAAAAACACTTTTTTGCTAATTTCATTAATGTGAGAAGCCCAAGACAGTCTGTTATCAAAGATGATACCCAGATTTTTGGCTTTCACTAAAAATGGGATAGGATTATCGGCAAGAAGTACCGGTGGGAGAGAAATATCGACAATGGAGCTTAGCATGTAGGGACTACCAATGATCAAAGCTTGAGACTTCAAGGGATTAACCAAGAGACCGTAGGCTTTCGCCCAGACGTCTATGTTGCTAAGTTCAGAGTTAATTTGGTTAATACCTTCAAAGATTCGATTAGCATTGATATGGCAGTAAATTTGCAAGTCGTCAGCATAAAGATGGTAGCTAGAAGAAATAGTTTTAGTGATTGAGTTGATAAAAACTGAAAATAGAAGAGGAGAAAGGACACCCCCCTGAGGTACACCTGCAGATATGTTACACCAATCCGAGAAAGTCTCGTCAACGCGAACTCGCTGCAGGCGTCCCGAGAGGTAAGACTTAAACCAAGTTATCACTGAGGATGATATATTGAGAGAGGAAAGGATGGCTAAAAGAATATCATGGTCCACCGAGTTGAATGCACTGCTGAAATCTAAAAGGACTAAAATTGTAAGCTGTTTCTGGTCAATGGCCCAACGTATATCATCAGTGATTTTTGTAAGAGCACTGACCGTGCTGTGGCCCGGGCGAAAACCCGACTGAAATGGACTCAAAAGACAGTTACGATTAAGGAATAAGGATAGTTGCTTATGAACCACGTTTTCAAGGATTTTAGAGAGGACGGGAAGAATGGAGATAGGTCTGAATTGAGAGACTTCAGTTGGATTAGAGACTTTAGGAAGAGGAATTATATATGCCGATTTCCACGCAGTAGGAAAACAGCATGTGATTAAGGAATGGTTTATAATGTGTGCTATTGCAGGACATAGTTCAAAAGAAATAAGTTGCAGCATCTGAATGTTAACACCATCAGAGCCAACAGCTTTTGTAGAAATGGAACTTAGGATTTTGTTTATATCCTCCTCAGCAATCACTTCGAAATTAAATTTGGGGCATGAAGGCAATAGTTGATGAGAAAGTGCACTAATAGTTGAAGACTTAACACTATTCTTCAGACAAATGGGAGATTTAGAGAAGTGTTGATTAATAATGTCAAGGTCAAAAGAAATATGAGAGTCACCAGATCCACCTCCAATCCCGAGGGATTTAAGGAATTTCCACATCTGTGCAGGACTAGAGTTTTGAATAGAGTTATGAATGTGATACTTTTTAGCATCTCTACACATCTTGCTGCAACGATTGCGAAGTTTTTTAAAGTTATTAAAGTTTTCATCAGAAGGATGTTTCTTATAAAAGCGTTTCGCTCGATCACGCTTAGCCATCATCGTTTTTATTGACTGGGTCAGCCAAGGAGCGGGGGGGTGCTTAATCTTAACTTTCCTGATAGGAGCATGAATATCAAATAAGTTAGAAAGGATTAAGTTAAATGAAGCCACTTTATCATCCACACTGGCTCCATCTATTACAGGCGACCAGTCAATAGTTGCAGCATCAGCCTTAAGACACTCAAGGTTTATATCTTTGAAGCTGCGAAGAAGCAGATACTTCAGTTTACGCTTAGGTGATCGAACTTTGTAGGATATAAA
This sequence comes from Venusia cambrica, assembly GCA_951394065.1. Lineage (NCBI taxonomy): Eukaryota > Metazoa > Arthropoda > Insecta > Lepidoptera > Geometridae > Venusia > Venusia cambrica. The sequence goes on along the minus strand of OX596044.1, from coordinate 9,844,943 downwards.
GATAAGGTCATGATGAGAGAAAGTAGCAGTTAATTGACCAAAGGTGGCCACGCGGTCGATGTCAGAAACTAAAATGAGATCTAAAAGAGAGGGAGGGCAATGAGGGGCATGATGAGTAGCAGACAACGGCAAAACATGCATGTTGACAGAGGAAAGAAGAGAAAGAAGTTTATTTGCACGAATATCTTTTTTAAGAAGGCAGGTGTTAAAATCGCCAAGCAGAATAGTGTGGTCACAAAGAGAAGAAAATGCTTCAAGTTTTAGCTCTAGAGAGGAAAAATAATCGATACTACTAGAAGGGGGATAGTAAACACCTAATAGAATTTTGGTGTGGTTTAAAAGTATTTCAATAAATATATGTTCTGCAAACTTACAATATTCATTGGGAGATTTGTCTACAATTTTGTAAGGAATATCCGCACGAAGGTAAATCGCAACACCACCACACGCCTTACCGATTCTGTCATTCCTAATAAGAATAAAACCAGGTAAAGGATATTGAGTAGACGGCAATGATGGCTTAAGAAAAGACTCTGATATAAGAACTGCATCAACAATTTTATAATCAAAAGATGAGAGCATATCTGGAAAATGGGAGGGAATGCTTTGCGCATTCAAATGAATGATATTAAGATTTTTCTTGTATCTATCAAATTTACGTTCTAGTAAAACCCGTAAGTGCGGTGCATCATCTGTCAAAACATCATCATCACTTGCGCTGTGGTATTTATAGTCGTCGGAAGAGCAAAAAGAAGAACACGAGAAAAAGCTATCATCAAAATCCGGTAGATCCATTATAAAATATTATATATATAAAAAAAATACTTACAAATATAATAATTATACTAATGTATTTAAGCAAAATAAAATAATACAAAAAAAAAAAAAAAAACTGAAAATATGATTTTACGATGTAAGTACAAATTACAACATCCACTACACTCACCGATTCTGCTGCAGAAAGGAATAAACACAACTACCTAGATAAGTATAATACACAACAAGATAAAGGAAACCCTACACCGACTTAAGTTAGCAACACAATTAAATTTAAGATAAATTCAGCTAAAATAATTCTAAACACGGAAACAATCTGTTAAAAAAAAAAATATAATAAAAAGATCAAAGATTGCAACACATCAAAATAATCAAAAGCCAAAAGGCCTGCATCCAGGACCAATTCCGGAGGTGACCGTCACCAGTCGAATCAATGTCAAACTATAAGTATTAATTTGTCAATGTCTAGTGACAACTAGTGGCGTATCTTTACTTTATCTATCTACAAAATGCAACCGTAACTAAATATTCAAAACAAAAGAAAGACCATGATTATTATAGACTGCCTCCAATTACAACAAAAAAAAAATATAACTACAAAAACAGAATTGCGGTCACATTGCAGAAAAGAGAAGTGGGTGATGAACTGAATGCGCCTACGACTACGATTAGGTCAATGGTTGAGGACGAAGTAAGATTACTTAGCGCGTCTTGATCTTGGTTCAGCCTTTTCTGGTTTTGATACTGCTTCCGATGATGAGGCCTTCGTTTTATTTTGATGCTGCACTGACGCCGGGCGTTTACCTGGGTGGGAATGGGATGACCCTGCCGCCAACGACGTCACCGCCTCCGGCGCCGGGAATTCTACTAACAGTGGCTTCAGCTCCGACTGGGACTCAATCCTACGGCGAATGTTGTTTGGCAGCAGTATGACGATTTTGCCCTCAGACGTCCAACAACGCCGAATGCCGAAGTGTTTACGTGCGGCCATAAAAACATCATGCCTCACCTTTGTTAGAAACTCGGACACTGTGTAGTTGGTACCGTATTTGGATTCGTAGCAAGGCATTCACAAAATAAAGTAATTAGGCTGAGCAATTATTTCAGAAAATTATTTAAACTCCACGGCCCAATTTGTAAGAAAGTGTTTATATAATCGAATTATGTTCCTCTTTATAAATTCGTTTCTCGTTTTCACTTTGGCAGAAAGCCTGTCTAGTGAGCACAAAAACTTTGCCAAAACTAGGTTCAAATCATTAGATTTAGTAGAATAATTTGTTTGTTTGGTAAGGATAGCATGGTAACTTAGCTAGCACTGAAATCATGTAACCTTATAATATTATAGTGACATGGTAACTGGGTCAGCCAGTCTGATGAAGTGTTGCCTAGCACTTTATGCCAGCGTCTATATGAAAAAATATATGTATTAGGTATATCAGGTTCAGATACACAACAGAATATAAAATAAAAAAAATATTTAGTTATAAATAACAGATTAACCATATTAACGAGTGATACTTTTAACATAATTTAAAACAACAGTTGGTACAAGCTTGACTCATGTTGACAACTTGATAATTGTCTCGTAGGTACACAAACTATAACATGGCTGAGCTCCAACTCCCAACTAGGTTTCCCTGTGTTTGGGTTATCAGCCCTCCACCCGGTCAAAAAAATGTCTGATGTTTGCAAGTAAATTGCTGCATCAAAAGCTTAAGGCCCTCTGTTCTGTCATACTTGGTTACTAAGAATAGGTACTTGGTTATGGCTAAAAATAAATTACATGGTAAAAATGTTGTGGTATGTTTAATGTTTTGTCACTTTAGGAATTCAATTTTTTGCAAATTCAACATTTTAGGATTCAACATTTTAGAAATTCAACTTTTTAGGAACCTAAAAGTAACTCCATACCTAAAAAGTCAAAGTCAAAATTTGTTTATTCTTAAATAATTTTTAGGATAATTTGAATCGTCAAATCTATGACCTGTTCGGAATCGCGACCAGCACACAAGGAGAAAGGCAAGATCCTCGCGCTAGTTAGTTTTTTAAATAATTCATTCAACAGTTAGTTACAGAGTTTAAAATAGGTGATTTAAATAACATTTATGAATACATCATCAACCTAAATACTTAATTTATTATCTTGATTACAACCTAACTACGAGTACCTAATGGAGTTCGGTACCTACCAAAAGGTTGCCGAAAGGATGCGTTGATAGTTGGTAGTAACTCTGCCTTCTGCGCTGTAAGCTGTGGGTTCGATTCTCACCCAGGACAAACACTTGTGTGATGAATATAGATGTTTGTTCTGTGTTTGGGTGTTGTATCATACAGTACATATTTATTTATAAAAAGTATTTAAGTATTCTAACCGTAATCAGTTCCCATATTACAAGGAATACTAAGTTTGGGGGTAGATGGTGCTGTGTAAAATTAATGTCCTGAATATTTATTTATTTATATTTGAGCAAACATTAGACTTACAGGTCGTTTTCCTAAAGCTTGCCACATGAACTCCAGGTCTGCAATATGCGCGGGCACAGGCACGATAAACCCAGTGGCGTAGGTGTTTACCACTCCATCTCTGACGTAGTAAAGCTCAGCGTCCAGACCTGTAACCAAAGATATCATCATTTATCATTTTAGGACCTGTGGGGCCTATCTGATAGTCTACCCAAACAACAAATCGTTGGCTTTTCCCAGTGGTCATAGTATTCCCAACTATGCAAAGGACAGGACCACGACCTCTTGTAGCAAGAATGCTATAACACGTTGCGGTTAGGCCTCAGAGCACATAAATAGTGGCCAATCGCCAATGAAACCTTGTCATATTGAAGCACAGAACACTAATATCGTATTGAAATGAATGGTTTAGTAGAATCAAGGCCCGTAAAGCACCGCTTAAATAGTGATAGTCAGTAATCGTTTATTCAGTTAGATTTTTAGGATCATTTTGATATGTCAAATTTACCGCCTACCTATTCTTTAAGTTCTATATGGTATGTGTCTAATCTAATCACTAGGCACTAACTTATATTCTTATACTTTGTACCTACGTATGGTGTTTGTTATAACAACAAAAGATATAATATTTGTACCGAATTGATAGTCGGTACTAATATTATATCTTTCGTGGTATCTAAGTGTGATAACTTAGTATGCATTAATAATTACGCGTGAGTGTTTTTTGTAGATATAACAACTGTTTACTCAAATATCAATTCTAAGACTAAGTGATTTTGTTAATATAAGTATTCGTTTAGGAATTGATATGACGTCATTCATAAGTCGTATTTGATCGCTAGAATAAAAAAAAACCTTTTTATTTTAATTATATTAACCACAGATATTAACGATTAGACACATACCACATTGAATTCTTGAATTTCTATATGGTACTCGTATGTATCTAATCTTAGTAGGTACCTACTAACTTATATTCTTATACCTTGTACCTACGTAAAGTTGATGTTTTAAGAAAAAAGCGAATATTTGTACCTAATATCACACTATGTCATTTTATGTATCAGTAATTATGCGTGAGTGTTTTTTTGTTGATCTCTCATAACTGTCTACTCAAATTTCAATTCTAAAACTAATTGATTTTGTTAAAAAAACCTTTTATTTGATTGAAGTATATTTCTGTAATTAATACATTTACGAGTACAACCTTTACTAATAAAACCAAATAGATGTGTTCACTTTTTGAACCTTGAATTTTTTTATGAATTCCAGGTTCAATTAAAAAAATATATAGGTAAGATAGCCAGTTCCTCAGTTTTTTGAGGGTGAAGTGCACCTCCACCTTCGGCCTTACCTTAACTTGTTACCAGGTGAGATGGTAGGAAGGCTAAGTGCTTCCCCGTCGAACAATAAAAATAAAAAATAAACATCGGGGAACATCTTTGTCCAGACAAACCTAGATTAACAACTATCCCAATTGTGTATAAAAAGCTCGTCAGGAACTTTTATATATATGAATACCCTCAAGATTTAAAGTATAAAAGTGCACTAAAGTGCAGCAAAGTGACTCATGAAAAATTTACGCGCGTATTGAGGGAGGGATTATTTTATTCTAATTCGAGTATTACAAGTGATTGGGGGTACAGTCAGACAGATAAAGCAGCTTTAGCCACCTCCGTGGTCTAGTGGTTCACTATCAGACCTAGGTCCGGGATTCGATTCCTAGGGGGGTACTTTCTTTGTCTCTCACCATCAACAATTCTAAATTGGCATTTACATGTAGATCTAAGCCAGTTTCTAAGTCTTTTGAGGGTTGTGGGTGAAATGCCCTTCACCATCGTAAAAAAAATAAAAGCTTCATTATGTGCACCGCGAAAGAGTGGAAAGCCTTGCTCGTATCGCATCTGTGTTTACCAATAATTACAACCTGCGAGTGTTTAAGACACGAGTGAATAGTTTTCACCTAGGCCAGTGCTCCATCGTTGACTATATCATCGTTATCTATGAGGCCAGATTAAATAAACGCCCTTTTAAATTCAGTAATTCATCAAAATTTATCAAATTCTATCTTTCGACACAAACACTGGCAATAAATCGTAAATCATTTCCAGTTCAAGTTCGCCTAGCCAAGCTGATTTTGCATCATTTTCCCAAGCACTCTACGTTAAGCTACCAGAATGGTGGACTGAAAATAATAATAATATCTTAAGCACCAGAGATGGTCAAGTGTGTCCAACCCACAGATCAAGGTAAAAAAACTTTCCTGTATGAGGGAATATTTTTCATATCATTTTGTTTTTATTTGTTGGTATAGGAAAATTTCAACAATCTAGATACCTATTACGGTTCATGAGAGACAGAACGATGACAAACAAATAGATGTACGGACGGACTAGCCCCAAAAACAACCACTTTGCATTTGTTTTTGTGTAGGTCATATTGAACGCATTAAATTTTACAAATTTTAATCATCTGCCTTCTCTTAACCAATTTAATGACAAAAATTTGCATTCTCCAAGACTTAAGAGTTTTGCCATAGTCTTTGGACCATCATTTTCAAAGCGCCCCAAGTAATTAATCTAGCAGTCAATCGCTAAATACGCATCAATTCCTCTAGCAGACTGTACACAGCATCACGGTTGGACGCGCCACGAACAGATGCGAGTTTGATTCCTTAGGGACGGCAGTGGCACGAATTATCTATCTAACTCTATTTGCTTTGAGAGAGGGGTCGCATTTTCAAAGTGACAAAGAAAAATGTTTAGAAAAAAGTTTTTTACACTTTTCTACACATAATATAAAATAAATACTTGTTAACTATAACACTTTAATGAAAAAATTAATGCGATATGATAAAAATTGAAAAGCCCTGGACTTCGTTCACGTCATATATCGTGGGAATATCATGTGTTCTGTGCTTCAGAGTGTACCTAGACGAAAAGCTACTATGAAAATTTCAAGTCTCTATGATATCTGGTTTGGGCTGAGCATCTACTTTTCAGTCAGTCAGCTAATAGATGATTTTAAAAATAATCAGTTGGCAAAAGATAACCAAACACGAGAGAAATTCAATTTATTACACAATTTTTAAGAATCTATAAATTAAAAATCCACTAACCATCAGTCTGGCGCTACACGTCACATTATAATATTAGCATATCGGTGACGTGACGCGAACCATGCATTTTACTCAAACAAAAAAAATTTTCAACGCGGCTAAAGAAGTTTTCACTTCAAAAAGTGTTATTAAAACGCAATTCGCAAACGTAACGTAAAATAAAAATGGCGGATGATCCAATCAACATGCATTTAAAGGCGACAGAGCAGTTGGATATGAAGTGCCACTTTAGTCAATTGATGAATCTCTACCCTATTCGGACACCCCTGTATCTCCCTGCATCACAGGATATAAAGGGAATAGCTTGATAAGTGTTGTTACGGATGAACTCATCTGATCACTTGATGTTTTTCAACCGGTGTCAGGTCCAGAGGTAAGGTTCAATTCCCAGGGGAGTAAAATATTGTGCTTGGTTTGGTTGATGGTAGGACTTTGTTCAAATCTGCCTGCCTAGCTACCACCATCTTACCTATTTCTCTCGCCATAATAATGCCGGACCACATTTTTTTATTTTTTATTCTAGGAGATGGAACAAGCAAGTAGCCCACCTGATGTTAAGTGTACTCTTGCCTATAACAATGACTTACTGCATTGCGCCCATCAACTTTAGGCATAATTTCACCGGCAACCATACCCTTCAAACCGGAACATAGCAATGCTGCTCGGCGGCTAAAATAGGTATGGTGGTAGTACTTCCCCAGACGAGCCCTTTCACAAGGGGCTCTACTACTCTTAAATTTGTTGTCGCCATAGCAACAATTTGTAAATTTATTGTTAGGGCGACTTCAAACTGTTATTATGTTCATGTTTTGTTATGTCATTATGTTTATTCAAATACCATAGATTCATAGTAATATTCGTAAGTTCACAAGGTCAACGGGTTAGTGATAAATAACTAAAACTAAAAATACCTGAATCTATTTGGCACAATGATTTACATTTCATGGCAATGAGTTTTATGAATATATTAAGTAAATAATGTGATGTATAATGAGTGTACCATATCATAGGCGATCCAGCTGCTTTATATTCGGACTATGTTTACGTATACGTAAGCTGGCGTAAGGGGTGCGCCCTTTTAGTTGTAGATATAGACGTAGATGGAGTATTCGTCGCAGGCAAGGCCTTTCAAGTAGCAAAGGCATAATATACAAGTGAGTCATGATGAGACGACTATAACCTGGGTTCATAACGTATACAAGTAAGTATACATATACACAATGGTGTTACCAATCAGTATAATAACATCAGTCGACGTTGATCGACAATTATTACTAAGTACACTAAATTGATCAGCATCTTTATTAAGCATTCATGGGGCGTCAATCTAGCATCGATCGACGTGGATGGTAGAGAACCCACTATAAAGGCTGATCACATCGGCTCTTTACTCAGCTGATCCCGCTCTAAGCTTATCCCACGGGATGAGTTGACATTTTTTTTTTCTTAATTTTGCCGTCACGTTTGTTTACAACTAATCTCGCTTTAAAAATAATTTAAAAAGTAATGTTATATTTAAAATATTATGTGTATCAACCAATTGACGTTGATTCGTCATCCATAAACGGTATATCCTTTACCGATCGATAATTGATCAGTATTTTTTTATCGACCGCCTATGACCCAGATATCACAGCAATCGATAAATTTGTGTGGTAAAACTCTAAAACTATATGTTGTTAGTGTACACCCATTTGAACTAAGCGGTTCCAATCTACTTTTATTATAGTAACAGCCAAGGTGTGGGACTCTTTGCTGTCGTCAGTCTCTCCTGTTACGTATAATAAATAAATATTACAGGACGTGAATTTCACACAACGCCATCTAGCCCCAAACTAAGCATAGCTGGGATAATATGGGAACGACATTACGGATAGAATGCTTAATTTTATTTTTTTTGTAAATACCTACATACATTATATATAATACAACAACCAAACACTGAACAAACATCTATATTTATCACACAAATGTTTGTCCTGGGTGGGAATCGAACCCACAGCCTACAGCGCAGAAGGCAGAGTTACTACCAACTGAGCTATGAGGCCACATCGTCACTTACGGTGGTCTCACAGGTGATATTGTAATCAAACGATGATCAATAAAATTCAAGCATTGTTCGTAGTTTGGTCAGGACATTGCAGACTTGAATCACCTGTATAGCGATTTTCAAACACACGAATAGTTTTCGGATCAGAAGCATCACTTTTTGTCGGATCCGACATAGAATCCGATAGATTTCAACGCTGTTCTCAAACCATTGATGAAAATCTTCTGTGAGAAGCATTCGAATTCTAGTTAAAAATATTTAGATTTCGGAGTTAAGAATAGATGAAAATCTCCATCGGAAGCCTCCGAATTCGATCCGATATGGCATTCCGAAAGTTTGAAAATAGCTATACAGATGGATTCTGCTGAAACTGCTAGGATAAAGCTCTATAAAGACCCATGTCGGACGCCTATGGCGGCTTGTAAAGTTTGTGACCAGGGCTGTAACGCAGTCTACATATTTTTTTTCTTTTTATTGTACGACGTTTAAGCGCTTGGCCTTCATCTTACCTGGTTACAAGTTAACACAAGGCCGAAAGTAGAGGCGCACTTCACCCGGAACTGGCTATCTTACCTTTAAATGCCGGAACACAACAATTTTAGAATTGTTGTTATGGTGACAGAATTAGGTAAGATGATGCCTGGATGGCCAGGTGGATTTCAACAAAGTCCTACCACCAACCAAACCAAGTACATTATTGTACCCCCTAGGGATCGAACCCGGGACCTCTGGATCTGAAATCGGTGGGTAGAACCGTAGAAGCGGTAAAAAAAAATGACGGTAGATAACATTACTATAAGCTCAACAATTCTAAAAATTGTTATGTTCCGGCATTTAGAGGTAAGATAGCCAGTTTCTCAGTTAGTTAAGGATTCCGGGTGAAGTGCGCCTCCACTTTCGGCCTTATCTCAACTTGTAAAAAAAAAATTGCCATCTTAAACTAAAGCCACTTATTACGATTCGAAAACGGGTACCTATCGTGTACTTTACCTATCTTTATGCCGACAAACTCTATGTTTATCAGTCAGCCCGCGACTACGGCTGATGCAACCCAAAATAATGTAGAACACATTACAGTAATCGCGAAAGTTTTAAACGACTAAAGTCACTCATGTATACATGGTCAAAGCAACACAAAGCTTTGTAGTCCACGTAGACAATTTACCTATTTATTAAAGTCTAGAAACAACAACTAGTTTCAGTTATAATCACGCATGTCCTTTGACGATGTTACTGCTGGAATAATTCACGTAATGATACAAGCTGGGGGCGATTGGTTTGTTTTAATTATAAAGCAGGTGCATCGTACCCTAGGGACGTATCTAGGAAGTAATTGCAGGCATATGCTTGAAACAGGCAACTTATATATACATGCAGGTAAGTGACGAGTAGAGGCTTATAACAAGGTATAAGACTTATTTATAAGTAAAGCGCTGGTATATCGCAGAAGTTTATACTTTTTGATTAAATAAATGATGATGTTGATGGGGCTATGAAAAATGTATATCCCGTACATTAAATATACACAGCACCATCATCATTACACAAATATTTGTCCCTAGTGAGAATACCTACAGGCAAAGTTACTTCCAGCTTTGTTGAAAGGCTTATCAGAGTTTTTTTAATTACCAGTTTTTGTTCTAATGAGTCAAATGTCTACTGTGAGACCTATTAAAGTTACTAAATTACCATTATGTTTTTGTTATATAGTGAGTCTGTATCAACTGAAGATCACTTATTTGCTCATCTAAAAATGGATGAGAGCTAGGTGGCCAAGTATGAGTCCACTTTTTGGAGGTTTTAGATTAAAATCCAGTAGTACACTAATGACATTTTCAGAAATTCGGAAGTTTTATTTTATTTTATTTGACACATGCTCATTCTCAAACGGGGAAGGCAACATTGTGAAGAAACTTGCATGTTTCAATTACCAAAAATCCGAATGAAATGAGTCACTGGCCAGTATTCCTCTAAGCGTCGATGGACTTGCTTCCTGTCACGTATTGAATAGCTACTTGCAAACCGTGGGCATGTATCAAACGTTAGGCTGGATGTGCCTGGGGCAATGCCCTATTGAATTCTCAATGGGAAAGAGTAATAATTCTGTTGTTTATTTTATTTTAAAATGTATAAAACTATTCATTGAATTATGTTATCTAGTGCCTGGGACAACGCCCTAGTGAATTCTCAAACGGGAAAGAGTAATATTTCTAATGTTTATTTTATTTTAAAATGGATAAAACGATTAATTGAATTGTATTATCTTTCCAATCTTGTAAGATTGTTGCTTTAGGCATAGTTATTAATTTTATCTCTCTCGGCGATCAAGCATGCAGGCAAATCACTTTGTCTCAAGACCGCTAACAACGTCCTTTGGAGTAGAAGAGCGCCTCATTAGACACCAGGGTTCCGCATTAACGCCTTTGAGTAATTAATACAAAGGAATAGCCCCAAGGCTATATATGTGTTCTGGGGCGAGGGTTGCACTTTTCATATGTATTATTTTCATAATCATTATGTTTATGTTTGCTAGTTAAATGCTTATTATTGTGTAATATTGTGCTTGATTTGGTTGGTGGTAGGATTTTGTTTAGGTCCGCCTGGCTAGCTACTACCTACATACCTAATTCTGTTGCGATAACAACCATTCTTAATTGTTGTGTTGCATTTAGAGGTAAGATATCCAGTTCCTCAGATTCTTGAGGATTCCGGGTTAAGTGCGCTACCACCTTCGGCCATGTCGTAACTTGAAAATCAGGTGAGATGAAAACAAAGAACGTCCACGTCGTACAAAGAAAATTGAAAAACATCATTGTCATCATCTCCAGACAGATTTTTCCTGCGATCCTGTCACTGAGCCATCGGTCAGGTGGTCTCCCAACACTCCAGACACCAATCTAGGAGAGCTCGCCGTCTAGCTACGTACCCTGCCTATTGTCATTTGAGTTTTGCATACACCTTTGCCAGTGAATGTTCCCGAAGATCTGCTACCGCAAACGTTCACTTTTTATATGCGATTCTATAGATACTATGTTATCATCAGCATCATCACCAATCTACTGCAGTCCACTCGTTTCGCCACTGAGCCCAGTCTTCTGCTCTCCTCATCCAAATAAATGCAAGTAATTGCTCAAAAAAACTCAGCAATACCAACTGATAAGTGGTTGTCTTGGTATCTAGTAGGTATATACATTTGAATTGAACCAAGTAAGCCAGAAGGTTGTCAGTTAGCTGCACCCAGAAACACCTTGCTTTTTTAATTCACATTGTTTGCTGAAAATAACATTTTTGAGCTGACCAAAACCTGCTGACTATTAATTTAGTTAACTATATTTGAAATGATTCCGGAAAATATAGGGATTAAGAGAACGAAACCGCGAGCATTAACTTGTGCCGTTATTAGTAAGTTTTAAGGAAATAAAGGACAACCAACACACCCCAATAACAAAAAAACAATCCAATACAGTTCAAAAACAATAGATGCTAGAGTATCGAACCACCGTAAGTCCACATTTGCAGGTAGGTGAGGTAGCGTAAACGACTGTTATGTTCGTAATAGTAGACACAGTCTAAAGTCAAAGGAGCTTGTAAACTAGTACTTGATGATTACTTATTTTATCGGTGATAGCTAAACGTTTGACCATCTGAGCTCAAGATGTCGCTAAGATGAAGCACGTATGTTCAAAAATATTCTACTTACTCTGGACTTGAAGACTTCAAGATTGTACTGGTTCTCTTAATGCAACGGGAATACGGCATACCATTTGGAGCCATACAGGGTGGTCGCTAGTCATATCATATAACCTTTGTAGTTCATATCACCAGTATTGTGTTCACTCAGCCATAACCCGGAGGAAGGTGGTCGTTAGCCAGGTGGATCTTTGTAGTTCCTATCACCTGTACTGTGATCTTTCAGCCGTAACCACTAAACGGTAGATCACACCTACCACCTCTGTGGTTTAGTGCTTGGTTCACCCACCAGTATCAGATCTAGAGTTACTGAGTTCGATCCCTAGGGCAGTACAATTTGGGCTAAACTCCTCTCACTTGCACTTGCTTACAAAAATCATCCATGTCTTTGTCGGCCTACCCCACTAACCACTTTTCTACGTCTGTCCACTTTCATGTAACATTATTTTTGTTATGTTACTTTCTTTCTTCCGCATGACATGTCCATCTTCATACCATTACCCTCTATTCCACTAAGCTCAACTCGTTGAACTTATTGGATTATTTTTCCAATAATTTCAACTTTGTGCTTAACTACTTTGTGACTATGATAAAAGTTGAATATTTTTTCCAGTAAGTTCAATTGAAATAAAATATTCCTAAAATTGTCTATATGTATGTTTGCTCGGCCAGTAAATTTTGTGTGTAGACATACTCTGGACAAAGAATACTTTTTATACCGATATTCCCCGGTATTATTTCTGTGTACAATAAAGTCTGCATCCATTAATGCATTCCCCTATTACTCCTCATTATTTTTGTCTCTGGCGCAGCGTTACTTTTAGACTTTTTCTTGAACAGTAGCAAATAACTTTACCAGGTGATACAAAGTTTAGCTGTGAGAATTCCAGTAAACAAACGTTACTCGCACTCCGGTTTCAGGCTTTAATGAACCATTACCAAACCAAATTGCTTGATGATATGACACTGGTGGCCGATTCCAGGTCAAAATTACCTGTGAGTGCCGGGCAGCCAGAATGGACTCTTTTGATTTTGTTTCGTGCTCACTGACCTACATATTTTTTGGTGAGGTGTGGGGAAAGGCTTTCACCGGGACCCTCACAAAGCCTCCGCTATCCGATTGTCCGTGCGTCCATCTGTTTTTCTTTCTGTCTGTTTGTCTTCTCATGAACCGCAACAGGAAGAAAGTTGAAATTTTCAAGGAGTGTGTATTATTCCGCTATGACTACAAATAATAAAAATAAAATAAAATAAAAATACAGTGGCAATACAAAACAAGAAACGTGATTTTTGCCTCCCAAACGTGTTGGAACCCTCGGTGTGCGTATGTGCAGTTGGCCGGTTTAATTAAGTAGGTACGCGTTTACGAGTAACCCAACAAATTATAAAATGAAAAATCTTGGAAGTCGATCTTATCCTTCTTCCGAACTTTTGATCGTAAATTTGAAAAATGTGTTATTTCACTAATTGGATGGCATTTTGCTAAATAGATAATGGAGCCAGTAAGTGGAAAGTGCAACCCTTTTTCTCTAGCTACGAGTAAGCATTTAATGTGTAAAATAAATAGACTCATAAACTTTTTTCCCCTTCGAGGATTCACCTCAGATCACTACTCAGAGCGTCCACGCTCTGAGAGTCTTGCGAGAATCACCTACTAAGAGATGTTTTTAAGTTAATGTTTGTAAGTACTTAGTATTCAATACGAGACAGGTTACAAGCCCATCGCCACTTAGCGGAATACTAGTCATTCGGACCTTTCGTCCTAGGGACATGCCGGTTACCTCACGATGTGGACCTTTAATGAGCATATGCATGTGTCAAATGCACAAATTAATTTCCGAAAAACCGGTAAGTCCAATAGTTCACGACTGGATTTGAACCCACAACCTCCGGATCAGAAGGTGGGCCACTACTTACTTAGCGACACGCATCTTTGATGTGGTAATGAGGATATAATGTACCCAGGATGGATAGTGAAACTTTTCAGTGGCTACTAGCAAGCCCTTCTAGTTTGGGTTGAATTTTATGTATAATTAAGACTTCTATACATTACATTCAGTAGCGTGGTTTTGGTGACGGAGCCAGGAGGTGGATAGTGGAACTCTTAATTTGCGACTAGTAAGCCTCACGAGTGTGGTTTAATTTCGTTGTGACGAGTCTAATAATTTATGTTGGTACTATTTATTTACACCTGTAGAATAACTAAACCAATAAAAAAAACACACATTTTGCGAATGCAATCTCCATTAGAAAAAAACATGGGTAAGTACACTCTGCGGAAATATTTACGTACCATCGTATACAACGTTTATTGCGTTTTCGTACGAGCAATCATAAAGTTTCCTGTCTGTTTGTCGCGCACTATAGAAACTCCTTAAGATAGCAGCCTTTATTGCTTTTGCTACGTTTATTTATTCTGTGTTGGTTCCGCACACATTTATTAAAATGGCGATAAAGGCTTATTTATTGTCTCCGAGTTTGGCGGGCACGCGAGCCTTGACTTTTTGTGGGTAAAGCTGACTTGACACGATATGAGATAGGCGCTAAGCGGAGTGTTTCCCGCTTTTGGCGGGAGAAGAGGCGCACTTTGTATTCAGTTAGAGTTGAGCGTTGAGCTGAGTAGTGCTCCATGACTTATGTTCGATGACAGAGCAAAACTAAATGATAACGCGTTTCTTTCATACGAAATTGTTTGTAATAAGGAAAACTATAAATAAATAAATAAAAATAAATATTATAAAACGTTAATTTCACACAGCGCCCTTTAGCCCCAAACTAAGCATAGCTTGTAATATGGGAACAAGATAACGTATAGAATACTTAAATGCTTTTGTAAATACATACGTACTATAATGATACAACACCCAAACACAAACCATAGTAAACGAAGTGCGATATTTTATTCACTACGAAGATTTGCAAATTTATCTAACAATGTAAGCTAATTGATATCTGCTGTTACCAATAGTGGACTTTACTATTCATATGCGGTTAAAAACTTCTTAGTATCCAAAACAAAAAGTAAATTATTTGCGTCTATCCAGTGCGCTAGTCTATAATTTGCAAATGTAATAAAAGTTATAATTATTAACTTATTCATGTTAATTACCTCCATCTTTTATTATTCACAATATGCTGTGACAGCATTGAATTCTTCTGCTTTGTTTTATGCTCACGTCAGCGGGAGATATAGGTAAATCGTAAACAGATAACAATCCCAAGCAAAACAAAACAAAATTCAGAGCTAAGCAATTTCTATCTCAACTCAACCAACAACAAAATTACTGTTCCAAAAGTTGCGATAATAAAACAAAGGAGAGGCAGTCTAGAGTCACTTTCCATTTTCATCAAAACCAAGAAAATGTGCAAAATGTGGGAAATTTGCAAAATTTCGCGCGCGCCGAAATCAAGCGGCTAACAAGCTGAAATTTATTGCGAAGATAACGTAACTTCGAAAAGGAGGCATAAATTTCGCCAGTCAACTGTACTTACAGGAATGTTCTTATAATTCCAACCTCATAGTTGTCTGGGATCTGGTGATTTTAAAAATCATGATTATTACATTGATTAAACAATTGTAAATTAACATCTTCCCGGTCTTTCCTCTTCGACGATACTCCTCTGACTCAGGACGTGAATCTAATGAGGATCACCTATTAGAAGACAGCCAGAGGCACGTCAAAACTTACATTCGGCACATGCCTACATTTTCCAAGTATTAAATAACATAAGATGTACAGATTTTTGATAATATCCAAAAGCTATACTGAAATCATTTACTTTCTTTTTTCTGAAATGTTTTCTTAGAAGCGGATTATTTAAGCAACTTGTAAACGTATCCTAATATAAAACTAGTTTTTTTTTATTGAGCGACGGGGAAGCGCTTGGCCTTCATCTCACCTGGATAAGGCCGAAGATGGAGGCGCACTTCACCCGGAATCCTCAAATAACTGAGGAACTGGCTATCTTACCTCGTAAATGCCGGAACACAACATTTTTATGAGAATTGTTATGATGCCAACAGAATTAGGTAAGATGGTAGCTAGCCAGGCGGACTTAATCAAAATCCAACCACCAACCAAACCGAGCACAACATTGCTCCCCATGGGGATCGAACCCGGGACCTCTGGATCTGAAATCGGTAGGATGAACCTCTAAACCACAGAGGCGGTTTAACCACAGAGGCGAATGTAGCGATAATTTACTGTTTTCCGAATATTAAGTCAGTCATTAGATTTATTTTTAACAGACTCCCAAAAGGAGAAGGTCCTTTTAGGAGTCTATTAAAAAAATATTAATAATTTTCTCGATTAATCGTAAAATATTACATATATTTTCTAATATAAAAATGCGCTTATTCTTTGCTTATATCTACAAAAAGACTCAAAATGAAAGTCATTGGGTGGTAACAAACCGCAGCTGTGTGAAGTCACGGTGAGAACCCCCGCGTGTGAGCGACAACCGCCATTAGTCAAATCTTGGTGAAACAAAAACACTCCACTGTTTGCGGGCTGCTAACCTCAGGTACTTGCTCACAGAAAATAAGCTACAGCACCTTAGAGGCTTAAATTCCAGATATAGCTCAAGATCTTTACCATATTATCTTTAGCGAAATTTGATTTTGGGTTCTTCATTTTTTGAAGAATAAGCAAGCCGCCTACCTGATCTCAAGTGTTAACCACCTCTGTGGTCTAGTGGTTCAACTCACCGATTTCCGATCCAGAGGTCCTAGGTTCGACCCCCAGAAGGAGTACATTTATTTGCTCGGTTTTGATGGTGGTAGGACTTTGTTTAAGTCTGATAAATACGTTCAAACTAATTTAACCAACCGAACTCATATAAGCGAGTTCGGTTGGTTAAATAAGTTGAATTTGAATCGATATAACCTATTAATATTTTTTTTTTATAGTATGACGGGGAGGTGCTTATCCTTCATCTAACCTGATTTTCAAGTTATGATAAGGCCGAAGGTGGAAGCGCATTTCACCCGGAATCCTCAACCAACTGAGGAACTGGCTATCTTACCTATAAATGCCGGAACACAACATTTTTTAAGAATTGTTATTATGGCAACAGAATTAGGTAAGATGGTGGTAGCTAGCCAGGCGGACTATTGTACTCCCCATGGGGATTGAACCCGGGACCTCTGGTTCTGACACCGGTGGTCGAACTACTAGACCACGGAGAGAAAATTTCAACTAATTTTGCCTTTAGCAAGCCTCTAACTAAGATAACACTAGAAAACGTCGGACGAATTTGTTAAAGCTATAATAATTCAGCTGTTTACTTGATTTTCTTGGCACATCGACACCAAGAATGATGTCACTGTCCTTTCTCATTAGAGGCGCAATATCGGTTGATATCGATACTGTATCGGATTTCCGGCTAATTTCCCAGCAAAGGTCGAAGCGAGGGATATAACAATAGCATTACTTCAGGGTTAACTGAATTCTGCACGCACGTCCAACAAGTGGCTGGACAATATTTTCTCAGTTATTGCGTTTGCGGGGACATCTTTAATTCATTTTTAATCATTTTCATGTGACAGGTGACAAAAAGGCTGGCTCTTATTTAGGCCAGCGAATTAGCATAGCTATTAGCGTGGCAATGCAGCCAGTGTCTTGGGCACGCTTCTGTCTCGAACAATTGAGCTACCTTAAGCCCATTTGTAACAGTCCCTGGGTAATCCGTTAATTGTACCCAGGGATACAATTAAATCGGTAATCCGATTTAATTGTACCTACATGAAACTTACAGCTTAGTATATGAAATGTGATTAACTAAAATACATTTTTAATAAATTTACATAAACCTACTATAGATACGAACAAACAAGTATTGTACATATTATTTTTAATGTTTGTAAATAGTTTCATGTTTTCATAATATTTGTAATCGAAAATAATAATGAAAATAACAGGAAACTTATTACTTTTGTTTTAGTATGAAATGATGTCATCTTGTATTGTACTACATAGTCACATTTTGTACGTAGATTTAGTTGTGGGGGCAGATAGAATGACAAATTATCGTATGTTATCAAACGTATGAGAAACCCACCGTATGAGACATCCCACTCATGAGAAATCGTAATAATGTATTACCGTCTGCCCCCACCATTCATACGTGGGGGCAGATAGCCATAAGTGTTACCGTCTGCCCTGACGTGGGGGCCGTTCGTGGGAGCAGACGGTAATAATTCGTATTTCCAGCCTATGTTAGCTTTAAAAAGGCTTTACTTTGACACTCCCAACCACTGTAGAAAAGAGCTTTACATATAACCTAGAACCAATAACATGCTAAAAGCTCCGCTACCCAGATCCATTCACTCGGATGAGGAGGTTGAACCTACCTTTACATAAATGCCAAAGTTAGCGAAAACGGCAGTACAATATCTGCCATAAGAACACTGGAATGAATTGTGTTTTAATGAAATTCAAATCAGTAAATAAATATTTTTCGCTCATAGTTTTATATCGAAAGACTTCTTCAGTTTACGTTCCATTTTTGAAGTGATAACTTCTTTAGGTGCAATGCGATTTTTTTGCAATGGGAAAAAACTATTGAACTCGCGACACTGTTACCTTACCGACTCCACTTTTGACACATTTGACTTTAAACACATTATCATGTTATCTTTACGATCCTAATCGGGTAAGGACCGTTCGAAGACTGCCTCTACCTTATAGACAAACAGTTGACAGCCGTGACAGGTATCTATCAACGTCAGTTGTATGAAGTCATTGTGTCAGTTGTGTTCATTATAAAATATCACGAGATTCAAGTAACAATCTCAGGTGTTCTCTTCGGCAAAGATCGATAAACTTCGAGTTTTTACTTCTGTCGGCACTCCCGGAGTGCCACTTTTTTTTAATCCCGGAAAACCAAGGTGAGATAAGTAAAGGTGACCTACAGTCTCGGTCGCTGTCCCTTAGTAGGTACTAATAGTAGACTGTTAATGAAACTTATTGCTATACTAAAAAAATAAAACTGGCTGAGCCTTCAGCATCAACAAGTGTCTAGAGGAAGTTCAGTTACATAAATAATTCTTACGTTCCGCCCTTTTAGAGCTCCCGCTTCGATAACACACAAACTTGGAAAATAAAAGTTTACTGAATTTCATGATAAAAACATTGGCTATTAATGTTTATTCGTTTTTCTCGTACAATTTGATAGCGAATAATAATTAGATACTATTAATCTATATACTGAGTATCTGATTGAAATATTAATTATTAAATTAAATACTTAATTTTGTGTCTAGTGGGTAGTGGGATAATAACAGTAATAGATTGTTGTGTTCCGCCACTAAGAGGTAAGATAGCCAGTTCCTCAGTCTGTTGAGGATTCCGGGTAGAGTGTACCTTTTGCACTACCCCAGCTCGTAACAATATAGATAAAAGTGTTCGTATGGGAATACATTTTTCTTTTTAATTTGATACCACAAACAACATTTGTTTGGAAGAGCAGTACTATCTAGGCCTCTATTTATTTATTTATTTATGATACGACGGGTTAGCTCTTGGCCTTCATCTCACCTGGTTACAAATTGAGATAAGGCCGAAGGTGGAGGCGCATTTCACCAGGAATCCTCAACAAACTGAGGAACTGGCTATCTTACCTCTAAATGCCGGAACACAACAATTTTAGAATTGTTATTATGGCGACCGAATTAGGTAAGATCGTGGTAGCTAGCCAGGTGGACTTACTCAACCAAACCAAGCACAATATGTTGTACTCCCCATGGGGATCGAACCCGGGACCTCTGGATCTGAGATCGGTGGGTTGACCACAGAGGCGGCCTTCTTAAGCCGCGGCCACCACTACGGTAGCTTACAACATATACAATTAAAAGTTAATCAACGTGAAATACAACCTTATTGTCCTCGGTTAATATTACATAATAACTCGCCATACTAGAAAGTCCTTTAGTTTATTCAAGTCATAAACGGAGGTGATTACTTCAAATGGACGTTTAATTTTCTGGGTTCCGCAGACTGAACGTAATTATTATACGAGTTGATAAACGTAGGGCGTCAGATCCAAAAGAACTTTTATTATTATTGTATAAAAAAATTACAATCCGTCACTGCATATGTCATGTCTTGTTTTTGGTAGTAAGCCTCTTATATATTTGAGTACATAATAGATGCCTTTTTATGAAGGCGAGAAATTCGATTACGTGTTTTCCGTTATAAAAAAAAAGGAAGATAAATATTAGAAGTCATATTATTTATTATTATTATTATTATAAAGATTTGGTGCCGATACTAAATTATAGCTTTATTTTTCATGATTTGATTTGGCCTGCCTTTTAGGTAGTTAGGTAGTATTCAATATGTAAGATGGTATAAGTATTTATATTATTTTAAACTGTGTTACCATGGAACGGAATTAATTACCGAAATGTTAACAAGAAAATACAATTGCACACCTCCTAGGCGTAGATTTGTGAGTTGTTGAGTGAATCGAACTAATGATTTTTTCCCATAGAAAATTTACCACCCTGCATAACCCTATTAGGGAATGATTTAAAAAAAAAATATTAGCCAATTTGTTATTCTAGAACCTAAACTATCTATATATATTCCAAATTTCATATAATTCAGTTAAGCAGTTACGGAGATGAGTGGGAACAAACATTGGCACAAACTTTCGCATTTATAATATTATAGTGAGATAACTATCTTATCTTATACTAATATAAAATGCTAACTGACTCACTGATAACAACGCCTAACAGCCTAAACGGTTAATCGTAGAGACATGAAATTTGGAAGGTATGTTTGTATTGATGCGAAAATGAGTGCTAAGGGAATTTTGAAAATTCGTACCCTAAGGGGTTCAAAAAGGGGCTGAAAGTTTTCAGGAGGCATTCAAAGACGAATGTTTTTTTTTTAAATTAACCCGGCCGTAGCAGTCGCGGCTTAAGAATCGACTCCATCCAACTCAGCCAGCGGATGTCGTAAAAGCCGATTAAAGGGATCTCACCGGATGAAGCGGCAGCTTCCTGCTGTATGTTACATAACACCTTTACTGTGATCACCAACCAGCCTGCCAAGTGTGGTGATTATGGCAAAACCCTCCCGTTTTTGGAGGAGGCTCTGTCCAATATCCAATTAACTATTACATAAATGGGCTGTTGACGTGACTGTATTTAAGACCCTAGACTTATGTAACTTGACTACTTGATACACAGTAATCTTTTAATGCATAAAAAATAGGAACGTTTTTATAAGTTGTTATTGTCGACCTATATCATATCAAAGTTGGTGTGTGTATATAGTGCTTAAATTGTTGTAAATAAATAAATGAATAATATAATCTGGCCAAACGTTAGTCGGACCGGCAATAAGACTTCAAAAAGCCTGCATTTTTTGCCGGGGAATGTGGGTCAGAACTCTCGGTGTGCGAGTCCTCACACCATGTAGCTAACCGGTCAAATTTATCCAGATATCCAACAAATATATTTATAATTTAATACTTGCACCTATTTCAAACACCAATACGCGGACGAAGTCGCGAATAAAAACAATATGGTTCAATAGTACAATATGGTTCGTGTCGCGGCCAGCCCAAAATAAGCGAGAGTTCGAGGATATATTGGTAAAAGCGAACATTATACTGGCGAATTTAAATTCTTACACATGGAGAGAATAGGCGAATATCGTGCTGCCGAGAATGCTGATCAGGGCAACATTTTCGGGACGAAGACAAGTTAGTCGCCCCGGTATCACTAGTTGACGAAGTGGAAACCAATCTTTGTGAACTTAAAGATGGCGTGAGACTGCGCAAAATCGAAAAGTTTGGAGAAATCTTCGAAGTCCAAGATTCACTACAGGTCGCCGAGCCAGATGAGTTATAATCATAATTTTATTTATTTGAAATAAAAACACAGGTACATTTGAAAATTGAAGAAACGATGCCATAAGCAGAAGTATAAAACTGTGTCGCAGCTGACAACGCCCCTCCGACGAATTAGTGAAAACAGAGTTCCGAATAAATTGATTAGGCTACAAAATATAAGCCTAGTATTACATGATTATTATGTTTTTTTTTTAATATTAACTCTGTACTCAAATTACTAACTTATTTAAATTCTGAATTTCAAATCGGGTGATACAAAATAATGATAATGTAAATGTGAGGTGATTGAAGTAAGGAAAGGGCCAAATATAATTATGTTTGTAATGGTAGGTATGTAAGGGAGAGAGTGTGTATTGTGTGTTGTTTTAGGTGTTGTGCATGTAGGTGTAATGAGGTTGTGTGTTAATTCAGAGGACGAAGATTTTTTCAGTTAGTCCCATTTCGTAGCCAGATTTGGAAGCTGGCTTCAAATTTTGGCAGTTTGATTATTATATTTTTATTATATTATATTGTAAGTAAGTAAAGTGTTCCTTTTTATATTTTTTGGGCCAATGTACACACATTTCTTGTCCATCCTGTCGTTCCGTCAATATACATGAAATAGCTAATTGATTCAGGCGTTATTTTGCGGAAATCCATATTTCAACATATTTTTTTCTGTTTTCAGATTTTATTTTGAAATATACATGAAGTAAATTATTGATCGAGTGAGCGAAGCGAACGAGATCTTAGAGTTAAGTTGGGAAATCTGGCACTGTATGTATGTATGCATATATGTGGCAATTTTTGTGATAACATATCTCTCGAGTAATCTGATTATATCGAAATTTAAACTATCAAAAGATAATATTAATAGAAATTGATAGTCGCGCGTTTTGTGTAGTTTTTGAGGGTTGGGGGATATTGGGGTGTAAATACAACATTTAACCCATATCTTTTGAATGGTTGACCCAATCGACTAAAAATGTTTAATTTACAGAGATTACATCTATACTCATAAATCGGATTCATGTTTTTTTATCATTTTATATTGAGGGTATTTGGCTTCTTATTTTTATGAAAGCTGGTTTAATTACTTTTTGTTATATTGTATACTCAATAGAGTTGCCAAGCTAAAGGTGTAGATAAGATCCAAGAATTACTTTTGGGATGTTATGCATGACTGCGCACATCCCACAATCTGTGAGACTTGGTTATTATCACCAAGATTGGCAGACATATTGGTGTTCACGGTTAAAGTTTGTTTACACTCGGAAGAAAGTTGCTGCCTTTTTGGTGAAACCCCTTGGTCGACTTTTATGACCAAGGCTGGAGGAAGGTTGGGCTGCAGGTGTAGATTTTTAAACCATGAGTACCATGGAAATGATTTTGAAGGCACTTTACATGGAACATGTATCTACGTTTTCATACTAGTAAGGGGTAACTTATTCACTTACTCTATTACACTACGTACGGTTGTTGCAATAGTGCTTTACTCTAATTTTGGCTTGGCATAGAATGAGAGTTAGGAACAAGAGAGATTGATAAAATGAGTGTTTTAATATGGTGTAATGAAAGCATACTTTAATTGAAGTGTAGCTAGTTTTTTTTTTATGAGAATCTCCGTGATTAAATACGATTCAAACCAGACATCATGAAATCTCAGTTCGGATCGAACTACTGGCATAAATAAATCACAGAAGGTGCAAGTTATTTTTAAACAGCGCCATCCAGCCTTAAACCAAAGTAATATAGGAACTATATTAAAGATAGAATATAAATTTTGTACAATCATACACATCTTACAACACACCCAAACACAGAAAATATGTCTATGTTCATCACACAAAGTGTGTCTTGGGTGGGAATCAAACCCACAACCACCGCAGAACTTACAATACAAAATGTTAAACAAAAATTGTACTTCACCACAAAATATGACCAGCAATAAAATAGCACAAATCGTATCACCCAATCAAACAGCTCCCAAAGGTATGAGGATGCAAATTTTCGGCCAAAAATGATAACCGTTGAAATATTGGTCTCATTGTACTTAACAAAGTCACTTTCCCGCGCTAGTTTATGGACCATTGGGACGTATTATCAGATGTTGCCAGTGTGAAATACGTTTGCCGTTTTATTGTGTCTGCATTGGCTACTTTAATGCGAATTTTCAGTCACATTAACTGTGCACTTTACAATAGGAATACAATAGGTCTTCTATAAATCATCTATAAATTTGCAGTTTTGTAGTACTGGTCATTTCAAATAAAAACTATTTCTGAATGTCTATGAATTCTAAATTAATATTAATTTTATTTTTAAAACATGACATTCTATTTTCAGAATCAGTCTTTTGTTTACTGATTAGCGTTGTGTTTTCATTCCATTTGGGTGCTTTTAGTCATCATTGGTACGTTAAAAATTCGAGTAAGTATGGAATAGAAGTACCGACGGGGTAGCAACGCGGCACAAACGGCACACAACATTAACGACGTATACGGAGAGAACACTACAAACGTACTTACAACCCGTTATTGGTTTACCCGCTTCCATTCTGGAAATTTCGACCTGAAAAATGCACCTCGTGCTCGTCCGGAAACTTTGAACGTCAATGACGAATTAAAGGCGATTGTGGAAGCTGATGATACTCAGTCTACTGTCGAATTAGCAGCAGCTTTCGAAGTTAGCATCCAAACAATTTTGATCCATTTGCGTCAAATTGGCAAGGTAAAAAAGCTTGACAAATGGGTGCCCCACGAATTCAATGAACGCCTTGCGCTGCTCAACAGGCTGTAACGCTTTTAATTGATACGCCTATGGCTAACTTAAATTTCGATAGGACCTATTGTAAGTTGGCTAGATAAAGAAAAGAGTTATTAGGTGGAGAATTATGTAGGCATTTATTGCATCGGGTAACCTACACACAGAAATATTAGATATGTTATTATTTAAATATATTCATTAGAGTTGGGCGCCTTTCTTATAAGATAAGAAATAATGCTTGCTCAGACATGAGAATACTACAGATACAGGGGCCGTGGATCACGGAGGCCTACATTTCAGCCTTATTACGTTATTTCTTTGATCAGGTAATGTCTAAGGTGTGTAATTCAGTTGTGTCGGTTAGCATAGACAACACAGAAAAATATGGAACTCAGCCAATCAGGGAGAACCCTGACAGACTGAGGGTACCGTCGAGGGATTCGGAGAGACGTGCTTCAAAAGAAGGGAGCCCGCTTCAACCGCATTCAGTACCGCTCCAGGCCCAGTCGGCACATCGGCTGGCGACACTAAGAGAAGGCACCGGCTGAGATTTGTTGGCGGTAGGGCGTAGCGAAGGCTCTAGCTGGACTCTGTTGACACGGCGTGCTAGGGCTTCGCACCGTTAAACTCCGGTGGATTCTAGGCGTGGGGTACGGGTGTAAAGTGAATGGATTACTTGCTCCTTGCTTGGTCTCCCCACGACCCTAGCGGCGTGCTCGCGCAATCAAAGTCCTGTGGCCAAGATACCACAAATATTAATTTGACTACAACAGACAATTAAAGCCATTTTTGGAATGAAACCTCTCTTTACTCACCAGATGGAGATTTCACAAGTTAACAACGATTTAAATTTCCAAGCTTCTACAGCGGCCGATCGACCCGTGCCCAGTCAAAAGGTGACAACCCTCTTGACAATCTGTCACTCTGGCACTGACAGATTGATTCTCCAGTGGCCATCGCTAAACTGGTGATCCTGCCACTAAGGCCTTGGACCTAAACCCTTACGCGGGTAAGGGTAGCTTTACCGAAAACGGCTAAATAACCCGTTACAAGTCACAAAAATGATGGAATTGTTAATGGCATTGCCTGCTATGAAAAATGAATTATTTTCGTCAATTGTAAGCGCTCCCGTCCAGCAGACTTTTTCAAGAAGGGTATTCTTGTATCCTACCCGTAATCTAGTTCCCATAATTCAAGAGATTCTATGTTTTTGGGATGTGTGATATCAAAGTCCTGTAATATATTATTTATTTACTTATTAACGAATGCAAGAGATAATGGTCTCATACATCATCATCATTGTCCTAATTTCAGCCCATTACTAGGCGTACTTGTAAGTCTCTTCCGAAGTGCACTGAGTCTGCAATCTAATCAATTTTCTGCCCACCACTGTAAGCAGGTTGGACTCTCCAGCCAACCGAATGGCACTATTTATCATTTTAAATAGCGAACGTAAGATACAATATACGTTTATAGTAATTATAACCTTCTTTGCTATTATCTGTGTAGCTATATAATCTATTTATTGTGTGCAGATATTCTAGAATGTACCTACGACGACGACGTGAAGACATTAAGATGACGTGAGGTGGTCTAAATGTAATTGTTGTGAGAATTCTACTGCAATGCCGTTTGGCATTGCAGTAGAATTCTCACTAGATTTAGGTGGTAAATAGCTTTTCTTATGACAGGTTATCATTAATCTTACAGCTCCAGTGTAATTTTACTGTGTTACGGCAACATAATCCATAAAAGTAGAGGTGTAGACAAAAACACTTTTAAAAAGATAATAAATACAAACATTAAAAATATAATCTCATCAATATTTTTATCCAAAGTTGTAGTGACCAAAATTACATTAGAAAAAAACATGTATTTTAGTTTATAATTATTATGATGTAGAGTCAAAACATCCCTTCTAAGTCTAATAGTAATATGTTTACTACAGAATGAAATATTAATAAAGGTAGCGCCAGACTACCAAGTCACACCAATTTGTTGGTACATCATACCATGATGTATGACGCTGCCCGGATGGGCACAGAAAAATGACGGCCACGAACAAAATCCATCCCAATTAAAATGAAACGGGACCCGTTCAAACGATAGGACATTAGTTACTTCATGTTTGGAATTCGGTTTCTGTTTAACATAAGCCTGAAAATAACAACACGGCCCTATTGAAAGCGAGAGTGAACAGAGATTTGAACAAGAGGTTAGTAATAGGGTACTTGATATACCTAGGTTTCGCTTTGGAAAAGTAAATAATTCGTTATTATGAAACTATGCACGTTTCTATAAAAAGCTTCCTCAAAGCGTTACCAAACGTTCTGCTCATAAATTATAAACGTATATGAATATTTATATAATTATTAAAGCCTACGAAGCACAAGAGACTTTATTAACGATAATATGGCGTGGCGCGATATTGCTTAACTAGCTGGCAGCTAATTTATGATATAACAATGCAAGGAAACCGCTCATTAGCTAATAACAAATATTTTATATAGTAGTGAGGTAGGTAGCTATTACTTATCTCACTTATTTTCGACTCTTACTATTGATCCAATCAAAAAGCGAGCTAGCCGATTTTCTTGCTATTCACCTTATGTGCTGGTAGCGATTCCGAACTGGCGTTAGATTTGACGTTTCAAAATTTACCAACTTTTTTTTTATTGTATGGTATGTGCTTAGCCTTAATCTTATCTGATTATCGAGTTATAAAGACCGAAGGTGGCAGTGCAATCCACCCGGAATCCTCAAAAAACTGAGGAAATGGCTATCTTACCTCTAAATGTCTTAAGTGACGGCGATATAATAAGGTAAGATGGTGGTAGCTAGCCAGGCGGTTTTAACTAAGTCCTACCACCAACCAAACCAAGCACAATATTGTGGTAGTAACCCAGTACACTGGAGATCGAACCCGGTACCTCTAGATCTGACACCGGTAGGCGAACAACTAGACCACAGAGAAACAAACAACAAAAAATACTATACTTCTGATTCAGGTGTCTTCAAGATCGGCGTGCTTCATCGTCGGCCTCTTTGTTGCTTCCCTCGAGGCAAGCTTGTGATTAATCGTACGTAAATGGAGTATACAAGTATTTTTTCAAACTTTCGCGATTAGAACACTTTATATGTATCCGGGTATATTTATCCCGTCAGGATAAATATAGGTAAAATACGCGATAAATCAAACCGCGCCCATTTTTCGAATCAAAATACGGAAAAAAATGCATCCGATTTAAACATCACTATGTTTGGAAGTGTTTTTTTTTTCAAATTGGTTTAATGGAATTGTTAATGACGCAGTCTCTGTGTAAATGTTTTGGTAGTAGGTAGAGATCTTCGTTTAAAATTTAAAAGTTTCTTACTTATCCAAACAATATGCCAAAACCTTATTTTGAGTACCTACTTTGTGCATTATTAATCAACAACAAAATACAAAGAGATTAAGTTGGTACATTTTTTATACCTATTCATTATAAGTAGTAACTACATTAAATATAATTCGATTAAGTATTATGTGATGTGTATCGATTATAAATTATGTAGATATCATTTTTAAATTTTTAATCTTGCGGAGCACGTGCCCCAAAGGCTCTTATTTAGACTAGCAAACTAGCATAGCTATTCAGCTGGCAATGCAGCCAGTGTCTTGGGCACGCTTCCGTCTGGTACTGGTCTGGAACAGTTGATTTAGGTCATTTGTAACGGTCATTAGGTAATCCGACTGCGCCCTACAATGTAAAAATGTACAAACATTGTTACTTTAATTTTATTGAATTAATTTACATATATTTTTTTTTTTATTTCAATGGCGTAGATTATATTTTGTTGAATATAATAGCTGATCAAAGAGGATAAATTTAAAGGCGTTCATGGTTTTAGGTGTGGCCAATGATCATAAATTCTTATATTGTTCAATCAAACTGACAAAGGGCCAACTATTATTTTATTAGTTTGACAGCATAAACTTTGTGGTAACCACTGACTCATATTTTATTGGATGTAGTGCGTGACAGAAGATGTTAAGATCATCCGATTCAAATGGGCTTCGACGAGATTCAGCCTTTAATAATGCTATTAATTAAATCCCGATATTCTAAGAATGGAGAAGCCGTTAGCCTAATTTTAGGTTATTACGTGACCTAAAGTGGGGAAGTTCTTACCCTTAATCTCACCTGATTTTTTTCAAGTTATGATAAGGCCAGAACTGGTTGTCTTACTTCTGAATGCCGGAACACAACAATTTAATAATTGTTGTTATGTCGACAGAATTAGGTAAGACGGAGGTAGCTAGCAAAGCGGACTCAAACAAAGTCCTACCACCAACCGAACCAAGTACAATATTGTACTCCCCCTGGGGTTTGAATCCGGGAATTCTGGATCTGACACCAGTAGGCGATCCACGCGACCACGGATGCGTTTATTGGAGGGTTTCAGACAGGTTATGATAATGAGGATAACTAATGGTCAGTTGACAACTGGCAAGAACTAGTGATGGCAGGTTGAGTAAGGCTTTTGTGGAGTAGTGGCCTAGAGGATTAAGTAAGGAACGTGGCAGACCACCAACCAGGAAACTGATTAGATTGCTGCTGTTCCTGCCTGTTACTAACCGCCTATGTGTTCTAGTGGTTCAACCCACCGATTTCAGATCCAGAGGTCATGGGTTCGATCCCCATGGGTACTCTCCATGGGGATCGATATATTGTGCTTGGTTTGGTTGGTGGTGGGACTTTGTTTTCCGCCTAGCTAGCTACCACCATCTTACCTAATTCTGTCGCAATAACAACAATTGTAGAATTGTTGTGATCCGGCATTTAGAGGTAAGATAGCCAGTTCCTCAGTTTGTTGAGGATTCCGGGTGAAATGCGCCTTATCTCAACTTGTAACCAGGTGAGATGAAGGCCAAGTACTTCCCCGTCTTACAATAAAAAAAAAGTTATCCCAAACTAGATAGAAGGAGACACTTTGTGCCTTATGTTTTTAGATTTTTGGCCGAAATTTTAAAACAGCTGCCTTTGCTGATGTGGGATAAGGGGATAAGAATTAAGTAAATTTAGTAAATTAAGTGGATAAAAAGGGATGAGGACATGAGGATCTGTTCTAAAGGCTCTTTATGTTTTGGGTACGATTCCCTCCCAGGACAAACATTTCGTTTCGTTTAGTGGTTGGGTGTATGACATGTATGTATTTACAAAAAAAAAAAAAAAATGTATCAGTAATCTAGTTGCCATTATTTAATCTTTAAATTAGTTTCCATTTCCTTTGTTGAGTTTGCAGCAAGATGGAGCTTAAATTTATGACTGTAATATATTTATTTGTATATAATGTATACCTGCCGTTAATTGTTCTACACTTTCTAACGCGATTCATTTTATTAAGAGCTCTACCTCAAGTACTGTATTAAAAAAAACTGTTTGATCTCTTGAATAGAGATGTTTGCACCTATTACTTTGATAGGTGCAAACATCTAAATAATAAAAAATGAATAAATAGAAAAATAAGTAAATAGAAAAATAAATAAATAGCATCTAAATAAAAAATGTTTGCACCTATCACTTTGATAGGTGCAAACATCTCTATTAAAGAGATACTTACTAACACAAAAAACTTCCAATTATCTCACCAAACATATGCAGGCGGGAGACAGACACAGTTTAGGTAAGACAGCTGACTCACAACATTTAATAATAACCTTCGTTGTTGTACCTACGACAATCTTATTGCTGTTGTTTTATTAAATTCAGAAACTAGTTTTTTTTTTTTACTATACGACGGGAAGCGCTTGGTTTTCATCTCACCTGGTTACAAGTTGAAATAAGGCCGAAGGTGGAGGCGCATTTCACCCGGAATCCTCAACAAACTGAGGAATTGGCTATCTTACCTCTAAACGCCGGAACCCAACAATTTTAAAATTGTTATAATGGCGACAGAATTAGTTAAGATGGTGGTAGCTAGCCTAAATTTAATTAAGTCCAACCACCATAAACTATTTGGGTATTAACTATTGCAGAGCTTTCAATTGTATTGATAATAATTTACTAAGATCTCCAACTGAAATATTTGTATTTTAGAAGATCACTTCATAACGGACTCTATTTTTGATATTTTTTGTTGGTTAAGTTTCATTTTATAGTTATAAAACATACACAACAAACAAACATAGACACTCATTCTATTAGCTTATCATTACAAGAATTCAATAATATTTCAATACATTAAAGCTCAGCAGGCGGGATTAGTATAATGGACATGCCCGCATGGTCAAATAAAACGGCGTACAGTAAAGTGCGTACACGTACACCGCGGATTCCAACTTATATTTCTTGTATTTATTTTTTATTATTAGATGTGATAGTGGCTGAAACATACTATTTCTGTGAAATTTTCAACTGTCTACCTTTCACAGTTCATAAGACGGACGGACGAATGGACTGACGGAGGATGCTTAGTATCGGGGTCCCCTTTGGCACCATTTGGACGCAGAACCGTAAAAAGTATTAGCCGTTAGTTTTGTAAGCTGCGGCTAAGTCGCCTCTATGTAAGTAGTTGGCCCCCTCTGCGTGGCACGCGCGATAAGACGAGCCCAAATTGATGTTTGAACTGTCATTAATTCCCGGCCCGACAGATGTCGCTGCAGTCTATTATTTTTGACACATTCAACTGTCACTTGTCATTAGAATGATTTATTTGATGTAATCGAATGAGTGATTCGTTTTTAAGGTTTGGTGAGATCATTGTACTTGTAACGGATGTTAATTCAACATTAAACTTTTATACGTATTTGGATACATGCTCTCACAGGGCTACTGACATTTGGTCCATACCATAACATTATTTTAAAAATAACCCAAATTTTGACATTATTGTAAAACCTACCCATTAAGATGATTAATAGTTTAACTTCTTACAATTAAGAAATGAACTAAATATTATCATTTTTAAACACGGGTGTTACTCACGTACTATACAACTTTTGATTAAGACACCAACTTTGTTTCGGTTTTTCTGCGGATCCAATATCAGTGTAAATGTGTTTCTCGGATGAAATTGCGGTTGTACAGTCACCCCGTTCCGTCGAATTTTACATACAAAGTTGGTGCCTTTTTCAAATATCGTGTAATTAACTTCGCTGTTTAGTTTACTGTGATGTTCTTTTTTGGGCCTTTAAAATAAATGTAATATATTTAAATAACCGACAATGTACAATTTGTACGTTCAGCAATCTATATATATTCTTCGAATATATTTTTCTGTGTTCGTATTCTGCAATAATCTTTATTCCCGATTTCCATTATCTCTTGACATGTTAGTTTACGAGTCAATTCTACGTCACATTTAGTTCTGTATGCATTGGATGGAAGTTTCTTTTATCTATAATAAGATTCCAATTCGGTCTGCGGAGCTCCCCAAAGTAATAAACTAGTAGTAGTGTAGTGTGTACGTCGTGGTGCGTTCTCATTGTGCACTGTGGTACGATTTTGTGACTGACGTGCGAAATTTGCACGTGATAACGGTATAAATACAAAGTCATCCAAACCATTCCAAAAAAAAAAAAAAACATTTTCAAATATTACAGCTTTTTTACTGCTACGGTAAAGAATTTAACCGCTTCTGTGGTCTAGTGGTTCAACCCACCGATTTCAAATGCAGGGGTCAGGTTCGATCCCAGTGGGAGTATGTACAATATAGTGCTTTGTTTGGTTAGTACATTGTTAAAGTCCACTTGGCTAGCTATCACCATATATTACCTAATTCTGTCGTCATAACAACAATTCTGGAATTGTTGTGTTTCGGCATTTAAAGGTAAGATAGCCAGTTCCTCATTTTGTTGAGAATTCCGGGTTTAGTGCGCCTCCACCTTCATCTCATCTTACCTTACCTTATCTTAACTTGTAACCAAGAGAGCCGAAAACCAAGCGCTTTCCCGCCGCACTAAATAAAAAACAATATTTTAGGCGTCGATATTAATTTTAAACAAGTTAAAAACATCGTTTTCTTCTTTTTCAACAGCTCATTCAATTTCATCATTGAATATTACAGGATATTAAATACACACAGCGCCATCTATTCACAAACTAAGCAAAACTTGTAATAAGGTAACTGGATTATGGATATTATACTTACTTTTTTTAATATATTATAAATATACAATACAACACCCAACCACCTAACAAACATCAATATTCATCACGCAAATGTTTGTGCTGGGTGGGAATCGAACTCACAACCTCAGAAGGCAACCACAACCTTAGATAGCTAACTGAGCTGTGAGGCTTGTTAATAAGTAAGACAGATTATCTTCACCACTTGATACTAAATTATGAAACCCTGTTATGAGGAAACTTTTCGTATGTATTTGTTTTGTATTAACATTATTAGCATTTTTACAATTTGCTTAACAAGAATTTTAAATTACTAATAACCTACTTACGAACTGTCTAAAAACACGTAATACAGTATAAAAATATTAGGCACCCACAATAAAATGCGACAAAATTTTTATTCGAACTACCAGCCTCGTGTCGGATGTTGCAGTGGAGATGCACTCAATTGCGTATACGGAATACGTAGAATTTGTAAATGTTTGAGGGTAGATCGAGGGTGGATAATTACATTTTTTGATCTTCGAAGACTGGGGATGACGTTGAAGCCCTTTGTCCTAGACCTGTTTTGATAGTGTCAAAGATATGAGCTGCGTGTAAATATTGGAGAATAAGTATTGTTTGGTGGCAATAAAATTGCGAGGGAGGTCGTGAGAGGGTGCTTTACTGTTATTGCTTGATAGCTGCATTTTCAAAAATATTATGAAGTGTTTGCACAAACCACGGAAAAATAATGAATCAATTTTATTTAAAATGTTAAATATTGCGTTATTATCTCGCAACAGTTTTGCAATTTAAATTGTTCCGTAACTAGTTTTTTAATTTCAATGCATAAGATTTTCGGGAATGACACAAAATAAAGCCACCATGCGCGGACTCGCACACCGAGGGTTCCGAACAAACCAGTTTGTTAAGTGTAAATATCACGTACATACAAAAAGTATCAAACTCACGACTTTTCCCCTTCGAGAATTCACCTATGAACACTTCTCAGAGCGTGACTTTCACGTCAAACTTACGTTCGGCATATGCCCACGGTTAACAAGTAGTTGGCATTCAATACGTTTACCATTTTAGACAACAAAAGCATTTACCATTTTAGACACGAAAAGTATCGGTGGCTATATCCCTCAAATACTCCTTTACAAGTAGGCTCATCTCTGCCAATGTGGTGAGACCGCCGATCGTTTCGGCCACCACGCGCTATCATGCGCAAGGAGTGCCGTGCCGGACGTGTGCCCCGTCATTACACCATCAATTACATTATCGGGCCTTTACTCGGTAGTAACGTAAAACGGTTTGTAAATTTTTGATGATTGCGTATTTGCTTAATTTATGGCTAGGTATGTTTGTTTTCTTTATTATTATTATTATTTTCAAATGCACTGATTTAATTGTTATAGTTTTTTTTTGCATGCTTTTTCTAAAATGTTCTAACTTGTTTGTTTATTTTGTCCGCTAATGGAAACGGTTCTTACGGAACGTCAGCGCAGGTTGTCTTTGTCCAAACTGCTTTATGCTGAGTAAGGACCCGTTTGCAGCGACATTTACTTATCTTACTATATTTTCTAGTTTTTATTGCTACAAGTTTGTATGATTATTGATTGTTGTTGCAAATAAACTCTATTCTATTCTATTATATTCTAACATCACTCCAGTCCAAGAGCCGAATGGACTCATGCGTGGCGATGGCAAAAGAACCGACGGGATGTAATTGGCCCCCTGGAAGTTAGGACGGCTGCTTGTTTGAGATACTACTTCGCACCATCCCATATCCCCAAAACGTCTGTGCTGGCTGGTTTCGTAGCAACATCGTAAACGGCATAAATATGCGCTCCTGGACAAGGGTCATTTCAGGGTATTTTGAGACATTTGGGGTAGAAACCCTTGGGCCTCGGGGACCTGAGGCACATTCCATGACCAAAGTGCTGGCCTGTATTGCTCAGCGGATGAGTATTGCCATCTGACGTGGTAATCCCGCCAGTATTCTGGCCACGCTACAATCTGGCGGTGACTATGATCGACTGAGCTATCAATAATATATTATTTTTTAGATAATCCATTTGGAATTTTTCAGTTAATTTACTCAAATTATTGTTTTGTTTTATTGTTGTTGTAATCTATGAATATATTTTCCTACAGGTTGCAAGCCCATTGCTGCTTAGCGAAATATAAATGCTACTTATACTTTACTTAGACTTTGGTCTTTGGGATATGCCGTTTTCCTCACGATGTGAATTCACCGTGAGAGCATGTGTATGTATCAAATGCGCACAAGAAGCGGAACACTGAATAGTCCATTGGTGCACGACTGGATTTGAAACTGCAACCCACGGATCGGAAGCCCCATACCCACTTGACCACACAGCTGAATATTAATTTCTTATAATGGTACGTTTCATTTTAAATTTAACCTTATTTTTAGTATCGTTAAAGTGGCAGTAAAAATACACTTTCTGCGAAAATTACAACTGTCAGCGGGCTGACAAACATACGAGTTGACGGATAGACGGACAGCAAATGCTTAGTAATTAAAAAATAAATACTAAGCTTCTTCTGTTAGGTTTCGTACCTAAAAGTAGGTACGGTACCCTAAAAATGGATACAAACTCCCGGGAATACACTAGTTATTATTGATTTATGTTCTGTTATTTATTTTCTTTATAGAATGACAGCGGGAAGCGCTTGGCCTTCATCTCACCTGTTAAAATGATAAGGTCAAAGTTGAAAAATATTTTTGGACAAACTTTCTTTTTTTCTCTTAAAATATATTGTATAAAAACAACTTGAAAAAGATACTTGCTTATAACTGTTACTAATAGTATAACTAGTTTTTTTTTTGTAGTGCGGCACTGGAAAAAAATAGTTATAAGTTAGTTGTATTGATAAAACGTTACACATTTTAACCGCAGAGGCTGAACAACTGAACATTAATTAAACTAGAGTCGAGCCCGACTCAATCAAAGTTAAAATGATGAAACCGCGGCAAACTACAAGTTCCTCGTCGAGCGCAGATCAATAGCTGGCAAATTCAATACGTAGCAACTATTATACGTAAAAATCTTCCTCACATTTAGTTTGTAAATAACCAATAATAGTTTTTAATTTCCAATTCAGACCTCGGATGTCGTAAAAGCCGACTAAGAGATCAAAAGCTGGTATATATATATATATATATATATATATATATATATACTGGCTTTTGCTCGCGGCTTCGCTCGCGTTAAGAAGTATTATTATTAATTAGGTATAGGTTTTGCGGCTTTACTTTTGTTTAGTGTGTAAAAAATTAGGGCCCACAAAATTTAAAAACGACAGTACATTCTTCAACTTCTCCATTAACGTTCAGATTTTCTTTAGCCATTTTAAAAAAGTCTAACCGACAAAACCTATACTTAAACCAAACTAAAACAAAAAAAAAAGGCCTAATACAAAGCAGAGTCTATAACCAAAACTACTAAACCGAAACAAAACAAATGCAATATCTCAAAATCCTTAGGGGATGCCTACGTCATAGTAGCTTTATGCATGCAAAGTCTCAGCCCGATCGGTTTAAAATTGACAAAGTTTCATACAAACTTTCATCCCCTATTTTATCCCCTTGGGGTAGAACTAATCAAAATCCTTTCTTAGCGGATGCCTACGTCATAACATCTACCTGCATGCCAAATTTCAGCCCGATCCGTCCAGTGGTTTGGGCTGTGCGTTGATAGATCACTATGTCAGTCAGTCAGTCACCTTTGAGTTATATATATTTAGAGATATATGATGGGTTTCCTCTAGGCTTCTCTTGCTAAGGTCAGAGCAAGTACAAGGTCTGATTGAGCGAGCTATCGCAAAAAGCACTGGCTATACAAAGAAACATGGCATCGGACTTCGGCAAGAGGGTAGATGCTAGGTGGACCTTCAGATGTGCTACCAGTGATCATGAATCCGTAATCTCCAGCAAATACCAGGGATTCCGGAGTCCGGGGTAGACCACTAGGAGGTATAACACACCTATCCCAGTCTCACCAGAAGGGCCGCAGCTTCTGCAATCACCAATCCGCCTGCCAAGCGTGGTGATTGAAAAAAAAACTCCAATGTTGGAGAAGAATAGCAGAGGACTTGATGGGCAGTTGTAGTAAGTCAAGTTGTAAAGCTTAGAACTAAGACAAGTTGAAAAGAACTAGAAGAAAAGGCACATTTACCTGTGCAGTAAATTATGTTTTATTTTACTTAGCACGCTTGATTGGATTGGTGATTGCATTAAAGAGTGTGTGTGTGTGTAGTGAGACTCGAAAATGTTAAAAGTTATTTCTTCTTTCTTTGTGAGCTGTTACTGTGAGCTGAGTTGGAAGCATCGGAAACTTAATTCTCGTTATAAGAACAATATTATTCCTATAAATAAGGTTTTAATATTGCGTACTTATATTCTAAGTAGAAACAGGAGGTTGAGAATGGTGTCAGGTTATATTATGTCAGGACCAGACAGAAGTCTTTTAAAAATGAACTTTTAGAAATGTTAGTTAATATGTTTATTATAATAGATCAAAACTAACTCCACGAAGAGATAAAATACCTATTACCCATATCCTTTTTACGAAGATTAGAGAGACATTTTTTTTTGTTGTTTGTTATTTTAAGTCTAACAGGACGGGATGATAATGTATAATACATTTTTGTTTTTATATTAGGCAGGTAGTTTTGAATTCCTAATCGTCTTTATGTTTATCAATGATAGGTTGAAGCTCGACAAATCATAAATAATATATATATTTTAAAAATGCATTCTTACCCAACAGCTTCTTTACTTCCACTTGGCTGATCAGCACGTTGAGATGGCCCGTTGCTAGGGGCAACAGGACCGCCCAAGCGATAACAAGCATTCTGGTCACCATCTTGGGAACTTCACTCGACAGTTTTTAGCATTACAGCCATCTCTGACACTTCACTTTGTTGTCTTTAGTTTCACTTCTGAGTACATTTTACACTGTTCTGCTTATGTAGTGTCCATATTGGAAACCGCGTTGAATCTGAACTATTTTTACAAACAAAAATATTGTAAAAACTACATACACAAAGGCTTAAAAAGGCGCTATTTGACTATTGAAATCAATTGACTAAATTTAAGATTCTTAATTATTTTATTTTAAGTATGTAATCAATGAACAACCTTTTATTAAATACAGTTAAAATAAGGCTAGTAATTTTCAGATCTGAAACCTTTTAAAATAAGAACATAATAAATATTT
This sequence comes from Venusia cambrica, assembly GCA_951394065.1. Taxonomy (NCBI): domain Eukaryota; kingdom Metazoa; phylum Arthropoda; class Insecta; order Lepidoptera; family Geometridae; genus Venusia; species Venusia cambrica. The sequence continues at coordinate 9,806,888 of OX596044.1, read as the reverse complement.
TTTACAGAGAAAACCAAAAGATCAGAAATTATACGGAAAACTTTTCGGTATACTAAAAGAGTTTGGTTACCAAATCAAAACTTTGTTTAAAAATTCCCGTTAACCAGCAATACTGATTCCAAATTCAAAACTCTGTGGAATATGATGAACCGCGAACACCGGTATCAAAACAAAAACAGCGCTGTTCAAATATCGTTCACGTTCGAAATTCGAAATGCAGCCATGCGGAAGCGATCGTGACTCGCGGGAACTCCGTGCGGGATCCCGTCGCACTGCCGTGATGTCGCCGGCTTGGAGCCAACAAGTTGGGAACCTGACATGCGCACTTGATTTCGAACTCGCACTTTTCAGTAATATTTTATTGCCAGTGTTTGGCCTTGCTGTGATTAATTTTCTGCTTCCTTGTTGGATTTTTAGGCGAAAAGGAAATTAGTTCGGAAATATTTTGCAATCTAATCCTAGTAAAGTAAAATAACATTTTGTAAATAAATTAGCATGACTTTTATTTTCCAGCTAAGTAACACCCAATTATTTGCTGCGGTTTGGTTTAATTTTTTTTGTATATTCGCATCGTAAAGTGTTCTTTAAATATTTTGCTACGCTGAAATCAGTTTATAGCTCAAAATTATATTCGAAAGCTTTCACAATTTTCACATGTCAAAACCTTGGCTAACCTCGTTAACAACATGCATTACCAACAAACCGAGGTAGGGGATATCGAAATGGTATTTGAAATTTTAAAAGCCTATTGGAGGGCTCGTATTTTAGAGGGTATTAATTGAGTTTGTCTTTAGGGAGGAACGTTTCCGTTTTGCATTAGGCCCTCTTGTGGAGTTTGTAATGAAATTATCCGGTCTTTTGCACTGAAAGTTCAATGTTTCGATTCAATAAGTGTAGCTCTGACGGATAAATTAATGAGCGTAAAACAAAATTAACAGGTAGCAACTGTAAGAGTTTTGGTTTGTTTGAATAATCATAATACCTAAATGATTAAGGCCTTTGACTATCAAGGATTAGGATAAGTATTTTTCAGGTAAGTACAACGTTTTGGGATGGAAAAAAATGAATATCAACGCAATAGCGTCATGGAGCTATGAATTAAAGACCGTTCATTGTACTCGAAGCTTAACTTTTAAATTACCTGTCTGTATAGTTTGTATGTACAATAAAGTATTATGTTTATTTCATTCTTTAATTCATTCATTCATTCATTCGACCGCTGCTATCGGTTTTATTATAGGTAATTCACGTTCGCCCTTTAGTTAACCTCTTTGGTAGCAAGTATCACAGTCAATAAATAAATAAATAATAAATATTACAGGACATTAATTTCACACAGCGCCATCTAGCCCCAAACTAAGCATAGCTTGTTATATGGGATCTAGATTACGGATAGAATACTGATATACTTTTTTTTTTGTAAATGCATACTTATCATACAATACAATACCCAGACACAGAATTAACATCCATATGCATCACACAAATGTTTGTCCTGGGTGGGAATCGAACCCACAACCTAAAGCGCAGAAGGCAGAGTTACTACCAACTGAGCTATGAGGCTTGTTAGCAACAGCTGCGTTAGCGTCTTTCGTGTTTAAAAGTTAATATCATAATATCAAGTTATGTAACAAAGCGTTCAGGATCTGTAGCTAAGAAGTGCTGTTTGTATAAAAGTTCTTTATTAACCGGGTTCCATCCATCAGTGCCAGAGTAACATTACTTATACATTCTGCCTTGCCAGCTAATCTCACCGCTGCTGAGAACCTGCGGTGTTTTGATGTATCACGAGCTACGTTTGAGAACCACATGGAAAAAATATGATTACAGGTTCTACTAGCAAATGCCCTGGACTTCAATCCCATCATCTCTTGGGAAACTCCCAAAATTCTTTCTTAGCAACTTTACACTACAAAAAGAAGCTGACCTGAAAAATTCTAGTTTCTTGGACCTGCGGTTTTGGCTGTGCGTCGATTGCCATTGCCAGTGTCAGTCAGCTTCTTGACTTTTTTATATATTCATTAGTCATTAACAATTTGATCATGCATGGTAATGTAGCCAGTTTTTTTTATTGCACGACGAGGATTTGCTTGGGTTCCATCCCACCTAATTCTCAAGTTATGATCCTCGGAATCCTCAACAAACTGAGGAACTGGCTATCTTACCTCTAAATGCCGCACTACAATTTAAGAATTGTTGTTAGGGCGACAGAATTAGGTAAGATCGTGGGTCGCAAGCCAGGCGGACAAAAACATAGTCCTATCACCAACCACGCCAAGCAGAATATTGTACTCCCCTGAGCATCGAACCTTTGGATCTGACACCGGTATAGGCAAACCACTAGACCACAGAGGCGGTTAAAAATGACATCAACAAAAATGGTTGTATGGTTTTTAACAAAAACAACGTGAGTGAAACCGGAGGGTGGGTTACAGCTAGGTAGCATAATATGCTTGTTTATTATAAAAGACTACCTATTCTGCTTTTTAGCACTCATAATAATAACTACTAAGATCTTCATAACCTAGGTGCAATGACTACTTATATAGAAGTTTGCCATACAATGAATTTCTCAAGCACACATAGCAAGAACACAAGTACCTAAATGAAATGCAAGAAACCTGGCATGTTTATGTATATAACGTGTAGGTATGTTCTTATAGTATGTAGGTATTATGAGACATGCACTCACGATCTCAAAGCGCACTCTGTCGGAAAATTCTGAAAACTCTAGTAACGCTAGTATGAAGCAGGCACGTTGCAAACTTTGCAGAGTTGATTCTTTTTTTTCACAGCAGTGTACCGCTTGCCAGTGTCAGTTTTATTTTTATGGCAAAAAATGTAGGTGCTTACGTATATGATAGTTTTTACTAGTAAAATATATGTTTTTAAAGTGAAAATTTAGGACCTACAATAACTCAGCATAACCAATTTATTAAAAACCATTAAAATTGGTATAAAATATACCGAAAATATTAACTTACTCTTTTACCAATGTTAATAAAAATAAAAAACCACGATGGAAAAACGATGATGATTGGATTGGAGTTGCATTAATTGTGTTGTACTATTTAGAACGTCTACAAGGTTATATGTAGAATTAAATTTCTAAATTCAAGACATTAATTTTTATTTTTAAAGCCACAGTCGTGCTCAAACAATTTTCTGCAACGGTTAGGTTTATATTGGCTTTTGTTTTGCGCTTCATTTTATTTTGAATGCTATTCTCCCATTTGCATAATTGTTTCGAGTATTCCCAGTACTTTAATTACTTTATCTGTGGAACTATGCGATTATGGGTGGAGCTGGAGCGGATATACCAACTGAATAGATACGTTTCACGAAACAAATGAGAAGTTTTTTATCTTCCAAATTCGAAAATTATGCAAACTGATTTCAAAATACCGTAGCGCTTTGTTCTGCGCACTGCTTAAAATTCTCTACTTTTAACGGTTTGTTCCCAATTCTATAGATTTTTTTCACTTGCAATAACCTTTTCATTTAAAATGGTGGATTTATAGGTAATTTTTAAGTATGAAGCACATTACCCCCCTTTTGTCCGCGCAACGTATAAAATTCTCCTTATAATTGCAGGTTGTGAAACCGAATTGGCGGGTGAAATCGGAACTTCAAAAATCTATAGTTAATATTAACGAACACTAAATATCGTCGAAACCGACAAAACGAAAAATATCCGCCTCTGTGGTCTAGTGGTTTGCCTTCCGGGTTCGATTCCCAGAAGGGGAACAATATTGTGCTTTGTTTGGGTGGTGGTTGTTGTTAAAGTCCGCCTGGATAGCTACCACCATCTTACCTAATTCTTTCACCAAAACCGGTATGATGGAGGTCGGATAGCCAGTTCCTCGCGATTCCGGGTGAAGTGCGCTTCCACCTCCGGAGGTGGAAGCGCACTTCACCCGCCTTATCATAACTTGAAAAGCGGGTAGTAGAATGGCAAGCGTCTCCACGTCGTATAATAAAAAAAACCTCCATACATAACTTACTGGAGCATCAGATAGGTATGTATATTGGTTCTAGAATACTCGCATTGAATTCACTACCCAAACATGATCCTGTAGCACCGAAGCCTTAAATCTCCGGGATACTCTTTCCGGTAAGTACCCCATACCGGATTCTCGGGTCAAAACAAACAGATCGTGAGCCGAATACCGGGAAATGGTAATGGAATAATTCGTGCTCATCCTTGTGTGTTATCAAACACTCAACCCTTTCTAACAGAAGTCTGTGTAGCTTAAGTGCTTGATACTTATTCGTATTGGTCGTGATTTTACGGGTAAAATCGGTGTCTCAAATGATATCTGAATGTTTGCGTCAATTTCAAATGTTAAGCTATAAGCACAAAGAGTTTTTAATCGTTGGACCTGGTATAGGTTTTCTGACCTTTGAACTTACAACAGAGCTATGTTACCTAGAACAGGCCTTCTGCCGTTTTTTTATGCAACTGATGAGCTAGAATTTGGCCTCTGGGCTAGAGCAAAAATGCTATCTTCTTGACAGATCTTGATGGAATATCCAGATACTTACAGTGAAAGAAATAACTAATAGTTCGCGATCAAAATGTTGGTGGATAATAATCAGCTGTTAATGCGGATGTGCGCAGTCGTACCCCTCGCATGACGTCCCAAAAATAATTATTGGATCTTATCGACAACCTTGGCTTAGCAACACAATTGAGGGAAAAAATAATTACTAAATAGACCATTTTTAATTTAACAAGAAGCCAAATATCCTTACGTCACTATATTTCAAGAACTGATGATCATCCTTTGCAACCCTTTACAATGAAAACTATCCCTATAACAGACAAAAAATAACTGTTTTAGAAATCTGCTGTAAAAACCCTGTGTGTCATGCCGTCATGTGACATTTCACAAGACTTCAATCTTATAGCCTCACAGCTCAGTTGGTAGTAGCTCTGCCTTCTGCGCTGTAGGTTCTGGGTTTGATTCCCACCCTGACAAACATTTGTGTGACGAATATAGATGTTGTTCTGTGTTTGGGTGTTGTACCTATTGTATGATAAGTATGTATTTACAAAAAAAAATAGTATTCTATCCGTAATCTAGTACCCATATTACAAGCAATGCTTAGTTTGGGACTAGATGGCGCTGTGTGAAATGAATGTCCTGTAATATTTATCCCCTTTGTGATTGTGGTTGCACCTGCAACGGATGCAATAAAAAAATATAAAGTCAATACAGGGGTGGTTTCAGAAAATGTTTTAACAAATACCTGGTGTGATTTGTGAAGTCAACCCCTTTAACATTATATAATACCAAGAGCTTAACCCTCTAACGCGCCCCCGTGCTACAAAAGCCTTATCAAAAGTAAATAAACTATATTTGAAATGTGCAGTCGATATTCTTTCAAATGACACCCCATAATACAATGATCTTCTTGTCTCATTTAACACCCCTTTTTATCAAAAACTACCCCAGTTTAAAAACGGTATGTGCTGACAAGCCTAAACATATGGGTATTTCTGTACATAATAAAAATAACGAATTGATCGGATCTACCATTCAATAAATATGAGCGAAATTCTGTAGTTCTCTCCACCCTAATATGTCAAATACTACCCAACTTATCTAAAATCGTCCACGACTATCAATTTTTATCAATTTTAAATCGAAATTGATAGCCTTCATTGTTTTAATTTTATTAGAATTGGATAACGCGTTCGAGAGTTATGCCGTCACAAACATACAAATATACATAGAGTGTCGGATTTCCCAACCTAACTTGGATGATCTCGTTTGCTTCACTGATTCAATTAATAATTTGGTATAACTCAAGAGACAAAACCTGGTACTTCTATCAGATAAAAGCAACTCTGATTTTAATAACACAAATCGTGTCCATATAATTGCTCTCAAAAGGAAACTCAAATCATTACATCCCCAATTCCGTTTATAGCAAAACCGCAAAATGCAATCTGAATTAGGGTGTGACAGCAAAATTCAAACAGCCTGTCCACTTAGTACAAGCTACTTATATACTATAAGGCATAGCAAAAGCAGTCAACGTTATTTTTTGCATGGGCAATTGACTCCAAAACCTACATAGACAAGAATGCGGTCCGATTCCTTAGAACTTATGCAGAACACACACAAGTACTACAAGTGCTTCGCTGGACATCGGCAAAAGGTCCGTTGCACCGTGTAATCGTAGATTTGTGATCGGGCTAGGTTTAAGTCCGTAACTACAATTCTAAATTGAAATTGTCGGCATGTGGAGGTAAGATAGCCGGTGCCTCAGACTGTTGAGGTTTCCGGTTTGCAGGTTTGTCCAACATGTAATTGACCGAGCGAGCGAAGCGAGCGATGCGTCTCAGTTTCGAGATTGGCCAAAAATGCTTTGGCACGCTGTTTGTCAGCTGTTTTTTTTTTTTTGTACGACGGGTAAGCACTTGACCTTCATCTCACCTGGTTACAAGTTGTGATAAGGCCGATGGTGGAGGCGCACTTCACTCGGAATCCTCAACATACTGAGGAACTGGATATGATTGTTGTGATGTGAATTGTTGTGTTACGGCATTTAACTATCTTAGTTAAATGCCGTAACACAACAATTTAAGAATTGTTATTACGGCGACAGAATTAGGTAAGATAGTGGTCGGTTTGTTCTCGCCTACAGGTCTTCTTCACAAGCTGTTGTGAAAACAATAAAGGGGCAGTGGAGGGGGAAAAGGGGAGATGTTTGCTGTAGGATTTCAATTTTTTATTTTTTTTTGGAAAATTCATACCTACGTTTACTAATCGAACTACGCAGGTCGCTCCGCCTTTTGCAAGACAAATCCGTAGGCACCAGATTATATCTCTTCAGACCAAGGGAACGCGAGTAATCGCTAAAACTTGTACCCATATTTGCTCAAAAGTCTAAAAGGAAAAGTGAAAGAGGAAAGCACCGGTTATTGCATTGTTATAAGGGCTCGCGAGGTTTACTGTTCTTTTTGAACCACTAGTCGTAAATTGGTGATGGGTCCACCTGGCTAGCTACCACCATCTTTCTTAAGTCTGTTGCCATAACAAAAATTCTAAATTCATGTATTCCGGCGTGTAAAGGTAAGATAGGCAGTTCCTCAAACTGTTGATGATTCCGGGTGAAGTGCGCTTCCAAATAACCTGCAACCAGAGATGAAGGCCAAGCGCTTCCCATCGTAAAAAACAGAATGTGAATTATGAGGTAACTGTTCCGTTTTCAGCTGCGGAACCTTTCTGCACCTGACGGCGTACACTACAACTACCTCCCTACCAACCTCCTGTTCCAGGAAAATCGGAAATTATTTCTCACTATTATGGATGTAATTTTGGAAGCTGTATTAGATTGCACTCCCAGAACTTTGTTTTATAAAGTGGTTGGTGGCATTGCTATTTCGAAAGCTGTTGGAGACGGAGTAAGGCGAACTTCGTCGTTCCGGCGAACTTGGATTAATCTTGAACAAGTGAAACCGCGTTAGTTGCTACTTCACACCTCAACTTGAACCGACTTGCTAAATTGCTACAGCTCTGACGTAAGTCGGTATAATAAATATAAAGAATAATATTACAGGATATTATTTTTTAAACAGCGCCATCTAGCCCCAAACTAAGCATAGCTTATATGGGAACTAGATTACTTAGATAGAATACTTTAATACTTTTGTAAATACATACGTAGGTGCTAGATGATACAACACCCAAACTCAGAACAAACATCTATATTCATCACACAAATGTTTGTCCTGGGTGGGAATTGAACCCACAGCCTACAGCGCAGAAGGCAGAGTTACTACCAACTGAGCTATGAGGCTTGTTTAATAGTAATAATAATAATAAAGCCATTCATTCTGAAATACTTACATGCAAGCTTGTCTACAGATTGAACACGGGTTATATTTTGTTTCTTATTTTAGGTGTTTAAGTATTCTTTATCATGTTGTATCACGTCTTTCAGCATAGGTTTTTTTTTTATCCGCCTCTGTGGTCTAGCGGTTGACCTGCCGTTGTCATATACAGAGATCCCGCGTTCAACCCCCAGGGGAAAACAATGTTGTACTTAGTTTTGTTGGTGGTAGGACTTTGTTCTCATTGTATGTCGTCATAGCAACTATTATAAATTGTTGTGTTTTGGCATTTTATCCAGCTCCTCAGACTGTTGATTACAACACAGTAGGTGAAATGCGCTTCCACCTTCGGCCTTATCATAGCTTGAGACCAAGTGAGATGAATGCCAAGCGCTTTTTCGAGACTTACCTAACGCTTTTCATCAAAGAGGTAAATAGGCAATTGTAGAATGGAATAACGTTTTATCGTAAAGAAATTACATCGAATAGAACCTAATCTTTGTAGATTAAGTAACACAGAGTATAAGTATAAAGGACAGCCTCATCGCTGGAGTGATGAGGCAAAGGAGAAGAAGATGTAGTACTTCCAGGAAGATTCAACCTTAGAAAGAGACACAGAATAGATAATAATATTCTGTAAGTTTTAATACCCAAAATATGTATACAACCATATCAAAGTCTCTTCGGATTCCGGGTGAAATGCCCTTCCACCGTCGATGAAGGCCAAGCGCGCACCCGTCGTACAGTAATTAAAAGCCCTCAGTTTTTATATTTTCTGTTACTCTTGCCATGGTTGCCTGGAAAAAAAACTTTCTATTGCTTTACCTACCTAATGTTTGTATTATTCGTTGTCATATTTGTTTTCAGTAAAGTGTTCAATCGTTCATCAATAAATAAATAAAGGCTCAAGGTAAAATAGCTACGAGACAAATAATCATTCACAAGTGCTCTGTACTTCGTTTCCATCATCCGGTGGGAACTAGAACCCTTTCTTAGTGCACCCTACAACTACAAAGGGAAGTTACCTTGAAAATGCCAAATCTCTAGGACCTTTGCCAAAATCAAAGGTGTGTTGTGCGTTGTTTCAGTGAATTTTTCACTAACAGGACAGTTTTATAAATTTAGAAGATAATAATGCAAATTATCTTCTATTTACCGCTTCTGTGGTCAAGTGGTTCAGCCCACCGATTTCAGATCCAGAGGTCCCGGGTTCAATCCCCATGGGGAGTACAATATATTGTGCTTGGTTTGGTTGGTGGTAGGACTTTGTTTAAGTCCGCCTGGCTAGCTACCACCATCTTACCTAGTTCTGTCGCCATAACAACAATTTTAAAAATTGTTGTGTTCCGGCAATTAGAGGTAAGATAGCCAACTCCTCAGTTTGTTGAGGATTCCGGGTGAAGTGCGCCTCCACCTTCGGCCTTATCTCAACTTGTAACCAGGTGAGATGAAGGCCAAGCACTTCCCCGTCGAACAATAAAAATAAAAAATTTAAAAATATTTAAAATAAGCAAGAAATTTAACACAATATTTCATTGCACAGCTCGCCGTTATAAAGTCGTAAACCTAAAAACTTAACTAATCCTTTGGGTAATTGTTTTAGCCCAAGTTAGGATCTTAAAGCGATTCAGTTTCTACTAATTGGTCTCACACAGCTGTGGGACCAAATGGGACTGGGCCCGCCTTCCGATCTGAAAGTGATGGGATCAAATTCAGTGGTTTAACGGGATTGTCTTTATGAAATAACATGAAGCGTTAGAGTAAAAAAAACTGTATAATTATGTATAATAATCAGAAAAGACACAAAAAAAACACGAAGATAGGTAGGTATATACAACAACAAGTGATAAAACGTGACACTGACTGAGTTCGATTGGATAGTGAGAATCGCGGAGGATTCAATCGATCTCACGCGCGCACGCAACAGCTTTGCCCGCTCGCAACCAACCGAGGGCCCGCGTTGATGCAATCGGCGCACGCAACTTACACCAACTTTACACCAACCCACGCTGAACTCGGATTGGTCGTTGCACGCTACGACGCAAAGCCTGATGGTAAAGCGTACACCACCGTTCCCAAATACCGCTCTAGGTAAGAATGTATATAGCTAGGCGTTACAGTGGTGCATAATGGACTTTTCAGTTTTTAGAAGTATATGTGCGCATTTGATACATGCACATGCTCTGACTGTGGAAGTCACATCGTGGATAAGCCGGCATGTCCATAGGAGCAAACATCCGAATGGCATGGTCACTGGCTAGTATTACGCTAAGCGGCAATGGCCTCTCAACTTGTCATGTATTGCTACACTACTTGCAAGCCGTGGGCATGTGCCGAACATAACTTTGGACGTGCCTTTGACTAGTAGGTTATCCTCATAAGTATCGCTCTGAAAAGTGATCAGAGGTAAATCGAAGGGGAAAAAGTAGTGAGTCTGTTAGTCTCATTTACGAACATGCATATTCGACTAGCAATATTTTATTCGCTAAGTACAGAAAGTTCTTTAGCAGTAATCACAAGTCAAAACAAAACGCAGCAAAATAGTTTAGGTTAGTTGGTAGTAGCTGTGCCTTCTGCACTGGAGGTTGTGGGTATGTTTCCCATCTGGAACAAACATTTACGTGATGAATGTTTGTTATATGTTTGGGTGTTTTATTGTATCATGAATGTATTCAAAAATATATTTGCTATCCGTAATCTAGTTCCCAAAAAACACGTATGTGTCCCCATATTTTTTTTATTTAAAAGCATACTGAAAATTTCAACTGTATACCTATTACGGTTCATGTGATACATAGATTAATAGATAGAAGAACGGACGGAAGGACAGCAAAGGCTTAGTAATAGGGTTTCGTTGCCAACTTCTTGGTTTGAAAAATAGATGAGGTAGACTTGCTTCAGCTTATATCTGACTCCACATCCTGGTCAGCACCAAATGGATGATAGCCATGCTAGTGGTCACTACACTTAGCTACGTGGCATGATCAACACACATAAAGCAGTTGCCTACACTTGCCACCTACCCATTTTTAACTTCATTATATTTTTAATTCATTTGTAAACGCCACTTTTTCACGGTAGCGCTTCTGTAGTTTAGTGGTTCCTCTTCTGGTGTCAGATCAGGAGGTCCCGGGTTTGATCCCCAGGGGATTACAAAATTGTGGTTGGTTTGGTTGGTGGTTAAACTAACAGGAAATTAATTTCACACAGCGCCATCTAGCCCCAAACTAAGCATAGCTTGTAATATGGGAACTAGATTACGGATAGAGTACTTAAATACTTTTAACGTAAATACATACGTACTATATACCATAACACATAACAAACATCTATATTAAACACACAAATGTTTGTACTAGTTGGGAATCGAACCCACAGCCTACAGTGCAGAAGGCAGAGTTACTACCAACTGAGTCTTTACCTGGTCCTTTGTCATTACCTTAGTCTGTCGTAACAACTGTCGTAACAACAATTCTTAACTGTTGTGTTCCAGAATTTAGACTGTTGAAAGTAGTACAATAAAAAAACCTATGAAGACTAAAAAGGGTTGATAGCCAAGTATATATACTTGTTATGTATTATTTTTTAGCTGAGATTATTTTTTATTTATTATTTTGAAATAGCTATTAAGCGTGGCAATACAGCCAATGTTTTGGCACGCTACCTTCTGGTACTGGTCTGGAACAGTTGAGTTACCGTTTGCAACGGTCCCAGGTAACCTTACTGTCTCCCTTTTAGATTTTTATTTTAATTATAAATACATCGTTATTCGTTTACTAAATTACATAATGGGGGTATTCCGCTTTCAAGCCTTCTGAAGCTGTTGGTTTGTTTTTATATACACTCGGGACAAAGTCGGCGAAAATCTGCTACAATGTTATTTTGATTTTAAATGTTGATATTGCACGACCTGATAAAATTAATCTTATGGCGGAATACATGAGCAAGTTATTGCACACAGAAGCACCTGGCTGTTTGGCTTCGAATTATCAAGTACATTACTGTTTGTTTTGTACATTTCACTTGAGTTCACTTCATTCGGTGAAATTACGGCAATTCAGTGTCGTGTAGGCTATGTACTTTTTGGATTTGACTTACGCATTAAGACACTGTTAAAGAGTGGACTTAACATCAGGTGGGCTACTTGTTGTTCCGTCTCCTAGATCTATAAAAATAAATTTGCTGACAAAATTCATATTGGATCTGTCTGAAACCTGTTTATGTATCGCACTGTTCAAATGATAGTCTTACTCTAATTAATACAGATTACTACACAGCGCAATCTAGCTCCAAATGAAAGCTTAACTAAAGTATTTTTTGAATTATATACTGTGGCATGTCGAGAAACAGCTTGTAGCTTTATAAAAGTTTATCATAATTACTGAATATGAAGCACTGTTCAAACTCCTAGTGCACCTGCGATATCGCCGCTTCCATGAAACGTTCCGTCTCACTTCGCTGGCAACACTGAAGTTCTAGATTCAAGGAATTATCCGTGCAAGCGTAAAACTGATATAATTGCTTCGGATGATACGCATGCTGCGATACATTTGCATGTACATCGCACTGAAATCACAAACGTAGTATTACTGAGTTGTAACTACTACTAGTTTTAACTGACTTTCAAAAAAAGGAGGTTCTCAATTCGAAGGTTCGAAATTCGAATCTTTTTTTTATATATGTTCCCGAGTAATAAGTCCGTCCGTTTTGAAAAAGTATTTTTTTGTCATAAAGGGTATACTTCACAGGTGGTCCCATTGACATCAAGTCAGGATCTGATGATGGGATCCTGGAGAAATCGAGGGAACTCTTCACAATATGCACACTTGAAGTGATTTGGGTATTTTAGGGTCGACATACTTCCCAGGTAATCCCATCGTCATCAAGTCAGGATCTGATGATGGGTTCCTGGAGAAATCGAGGGAGCTTTTCACATATTATATGCACACTTGAAGCGTTTTGGGTGTATTCAAGAGTAAGGAAAAAACGGACCCTATATAGGATCAAGGTGGGTCTGTCCGTCCATCTGTTATCAAAATAATAGGAAAAAATACGTTATCCAGGAAATCGTGTCATAGTCATTGAAGTCAGCTTTCGTTTTAGTTTTTAAAACGTAATAATGTGGTATACTATAAGCCTCCGCTTTCTGTTTGACTGTCAGCGGGTGGTATCTCATGATCAATTTCACTGAATGTGTGTCTATTTCAACTAAAACAACAAATAATAACAATTAAATTAAATTAAAAAAAATAAACCCGTCAATATTCTTGTATGAGGACAAGAAACATGTTTTTATTTTTACTTTAAAACATTTAATCCGGTCTTAATCCTCGGTGTGCGTGTCCGCACTTGGACAATGGCATCGTGACAGAATTGCTACTATAGGTGCCTTTTGGTATTCTAGTGGCAATTCCGCGATGATATCATTGTCGTATTGAAGCGATTGGTTTAGTAGAATCGTGCCCTCTTCAGCTACATATAGAAAACGGTCTATTACCCGAATGCTACCCTTGTAAATAGTTAATTTCCTTGTACATATTGTTTGTGTAATATATGTCAAAAAATGCATGGACGTAAAGGTCAAAAACATTGGATTTTTTAAACTTTGAATATATCATTCCATAGATCTCGGAAAGTTGATTACGGCAATATGTAACTCAGTATCGTCATTTTGTCATTTACGTCAATTGAGATTTCTGTCAACGATATCCATAGTGTTTAATCATTTCAGCCTGTTGACATATACCTACTAAGAACATCGGTCTCCTAGTTGCAATCAAAAGCAACACTCTTGATCAAAATGTACATGTACGTAGCACTTGATACCTTCACTACACATTTTCTGGAAATTAGATTTTACGAGTACAATAGTATATTTGCTATTATTTGCACACATAACATCCGATGCCATTATACAGTAATGGAAATTAACTACAGTCATAGACTTTTTCAAGCACATTATCCATAAAAAATGCTAAAATTTCGATACAATGTAAGGAAGCATTCCGGCGCAGAAATTTTAAAACACAGCACAAAGGGAAAGGGGAGTAAGTGGCTGGAATAGAGAGCAACTACCCTTTATGTGCAAAACGGTACCACCCCTTTGTTCTATAATTGGAAAGCGAGAATTGGCCCGTAAGGGTAGATACTGTCCGTTACCTTTGAAGTGCATACTTGCAAGTTTGTTGACAATTATTCCGTGTAAGTGATTTTTTAATAGATGCATTTTTAGGATTCTAATACCTACAGCTGCATCGACAATCTCCTACTTTTTGTAAGTTTATTGAATTGTTTTTTATTGTACGACGGGAAAGCGCTTGGCCTTCATCTCACCTGGTAACAAGTTAAGATCAGGCCGAAGGTGGAGACGCACTTCACCCGGAATCCTCAACAAACTGAGGACCTGGCTATCTTACCTCTGAATGCCGGAACACAAAAATTTTAGAATTGTTATTATGGCGACAGAATTAGGTAAGATGGTGGTAGCTAGCCAGGCGGACTTCAACAAAGTCCTACCACCAACCAAACCAAGCACAATATATTGTACTCCCCATGGGGATCGAACCCGGGACCTCTGGATCTGAAATCGGTGGGTTGAACCACTAGACCATAGAGGCGGTTAATAAGCAGTAACTCCTGGGATGAGGATGTCCTAGGATAAATGGTAATGGCGAAAACGCAAGTCGTCGCAAATCTAAATATAACTCAAAGGTGACTGACTGACTGACACAGTGATCTATCAACGCACAGCCCAAACCACTGGATGGATCGGGCTGAAATTTGACATGCAGGTAGATGTTATGACGTAGGCATCCGCTAAGAAAGGATTTTGATTAATTCTACCCCCAAGGGGATAAAATAGGGGATGAAAGTTTGTATGAAACTTTGTCAATTTTAAACCGATCGGGCTGAGACTTTGCATGCATAAAGCTACTATGACGAAGGCATCCCCTAAGAAATTTTGAGATTTTGCATTTGTTTTGTTTCGGTTTAGTAGTTTTGGTTATAGACTCTGCTTTGTATTTGGCATCTGTTTTGTTTTCGTTTGGTTTAAGTATAGGTTTTGTTGGTTAGACTTTTTTAAAATGGCTAAAGAAAATCTGAACGTTAATGGAGAAGTTGAAGAATGTTCTGTCGTTTTTAAGTTTTGTAGGCCCTGATTTTTTACACACGCTAAACAAAAGTAAAGCCGCAAAAACTATACCTAATTCACAATAATACTTCTTAACGCGAGCAAAGCCGCAGGCGAAAGCTAGTCGTTAAATAAAACTTGAATGAGAAAAAAATAACACTTGTGTCTATGATAAGTTATGCATACCAACTGTAGCGTCAGATATATGTGAATAGGTAACAAATAAATACCGGTGGACGGCATCTCGCTTGTGGCCCATATTTTAAGAAGACAAGATATCTCTTCCCAAACAAACATCCAAAATCTATAATCGTTTACCAATACAGTAAGATTTTTTAGGTTCATTTTGAATTGTCAAATCTACCGCCTGTTCGAAGAAGAATCATGAATTACCTAAGTAATTCAGAATATTATTAATATATTTATTATTATTCTTTTAAAGGGTTCTAGGGACCTAATGGAATCTATCGGCACTGCCGACAGAGTCCTATTACTAAACCTATACGCTGTCTATCTGTGTGCCCCACCTTTTTTGATTGGAACCAAGTAGCTGGTTGAAATTTTGAGAAATAATGTCTCACTATTGCGGATTACCTTACTTCCAACATTGATTGTAAAATGGGAATACGACAAGAAACGTACTTTTTTACGATTTCATAAAAAAATCTCGTCTTGATGTATCAAATATCAAAAACCGGTCATAGTTCATACCTTCGTATTTTTTGTCAACCTTCTTATTTTTATTTTATGTTAAGATTATGATTACTGTAAACCACTGTACCTATGACTTTATGCATCAAATAAATATTATACTACTTATTCTAAGTTTGCCTTGAAATGTGTGTCAAAACCCTCAGTACGCGTGGTCGACTCTCATTTGGCTGATATACTTGAAATATTTTATGAATACTATACCAAAAACATGACAATAAAAATCAAACAGTAGCAAAGAATGATTTCCAATGTTAAAGTTCTCGATTCAGCACGGTCCAATGGCCCGGAATAGTGAAACTATCGACGCTCCTTCTGTTTCCGCTCAAGTTATAAGAGGATGAGATAAGAGGGCTACTGATAGGAAACCTGACTATAAACAACACATACATATACAACAAATACATTTGTGCAGACTCAGACTTTTCTTTTTGTTATATTCCCAGTTTTCTATGTTATGTGGGAACTAGATTACGGATATAATACTTGAATACGTTTTTTTTGTAAATACATACATATCATTTGTGCTGTGTTTGGGTTATCAATACAAAACCCAAACACAGGACAAACATGAATATCCATTACACAAGTGTTTTTCCTGAGTGGGAATCGAAACCACAACCTACAGCGCAGAAGGAAAAAGGAACCGCCTCTGTGGTCTAGTGGTTCAACCCACCGATTTCAGATCCAGATGTCCCGGGTTCGATTCCCATGGGGAGTACAATATATTGTGCTTGGTTTGGTTGGTGGTAGGACTTTGTTTAAGTCCGCCTGGCTAGCTACCACCGTCTTACCTAATTCTGTCGCCATAACAACAATCCTAAAATTGTTGTGTTCCGGCATTCAGAGGTAAGATAGCCAGTTCCTCAGTTTGTTGAGGATTCCAGGTGAAGTGCGCCTCCACCTTCGGCTTTATCTCAACTTGTTACCAGGTGAGATGAAGGCCAAGCGCTTCCCCGTCGTACAATAAAAAAAAAAAAAAAGGAAAGGAAATAAAAAGGCATGCTTCGAGGTCAAGAGTCACACATTTTAGATAAAAAAATCTTATATATTTAGGTACATACATCTACAGAACTCCTCAAAAATGTTCGGGTTTTGCTATAATCACCACGCTTAGCAGGCAGATCCATGATCACATAAAGGTTAGATAACAGAAAAAAACCGCCGCCTGTTTTCATACTTAACCTATACTAGATATATTTAAAAATTGCCTTGAATGCAATTTTATAAAGTTATCAAATTGGCGGGTTAACTTCACCCAACAAAAACTCACAGAAACGCTTTTCAGTCCGTTCTTTTCATAAAAACAAATAAAGGAATCTATCTAGGCCACGTTGTGCCGACAATCATTTCCAAATTGCTTTTCCATCAGTTTACTTGCACCATCAACAAGAATCTCGATGGTAAATATTCCGCCTGATATGTTTGATCGGAGAGACATGTTTGTCGACAAATATTGGGAGTGATACAGCACTTAGATGTCGCTTCACTACGTTCAAATGTCTTGAAGGGTTAGGGAAAATTCTTGATAGCGATACTCGTCCCCTTTTTATCGTAAAATTAATACCGACGATAGAAACACGATAAAATCACCTCTATATATACGTTACAAGACTTCAACTTATCATTGAATTAGGCTTATAATAATGATAATTTTATTTCGAAAAACTAAAGATTACCTAAATTTTACATAATCTACTGTGTTACGGTGTGACTTAAAAATTAACGTAATGTATTACATACTTCAAAAATCTTGCAGGGCTTTTCACGAGGCAACCCAACGGCTGATTTTTATTTAGGCTAGTGAATTAGCTATAACCAGTTCGGCAATGCAGCCAGTGTCTTGGGCATGCTTCCGTCTGGCCTGAACGATCCCAGGCGATCTAGAAAATTAAAGATGTGCAACACATACCAAGACAAGCTTTTTCTCATACTTGGTAGTTTTGCTCGCGTTGTAAAAACAACCTTTTCAGCAGAAAAAAGAACAACATCTCAATTTATTTTAACTGAGTTGGTAAAAAGTAAAAATGCATGCGGCGATGCAAACCCTGTTAGGTAGGCCTTGTTTATTCCAAGATCAGAACAAAAAGTCCGAAAGCTGCAGCCTCTTGGCCTATATAGAGCTCTGATTGCGGGAGTTGGCAGCAGTTCAAATTCAGCCAGAGACCACATGGCTGGAGACCGTTGGTGGTGAACAATGTAACATAAGCGCCCAACTGGCACAACATAATCCATGCCTCACAGGATTCCCTGTATTATGTTAGATAGGTACTTGTGGCTTACGCAATATCTGTATAGCTGCGGGAATCGAACCAAATCACACCCAGTCAGCTATTCGCTCGCTAAACTATCAAGATCACAGTGAAATAAAAAAAAAAATTACCTATTATCATTTGAGGAAAAGGACCTTTATTTTCTAGCTCCTTATGAGGGCCAACGCACCAAAAAGGATTTATTGTAAGTATAGTGATTGTATCAAAAAACTTTTTTCAAATTATTTTTTCAGGCTAATAAAATCAAATAACAATGTAAAATATGGTACATTCAATGGATGGAGTAATGAAAAGGATAATTTAGATTACCATCAGCTATATCTATCCTAGTCTAAAAACGTATTACATGTTTATCATACGAATATTAATGTAAACTAGTGAAAAGCCTAGGACTTCGTTTATATGTTCCCGTGAAAATTTCCTTAATTCCTTTCTTAGTGCACACCAAATACAAAAATTTGCTACCCAGATAATATCAAGTCTCTAGGATATCTGGCTTGGGGTGTGCGTTGATTATCATTCAGTCTGTAAGCTGCAAGACGTTTTTGTATTTATATTTTGTATCGAAAATGTAAACGGTTATGATATTAAACTATTGTTTTCAGTCCCAATCTCTGACCATGTAGAACTGTTTTTCAGATGACATGGCCACACTCGGAAATTCCGCAAATAGAATTTGTTTAGAACGAGAAATCGTGGGCAATACTAAATGCACCTGATCTTTGTGAAGCAGTAGATTTATTTAGTGACGAGACCTGATTTCTAATATTTTTATGATCTAATATATCCAATAAAATATTGATACTTCTTACTTATCTTGGCGCATCAATAGAACGCCTTCGGTCTCTGTATGCGCCGCCTCTTGCCTGTCCGGTACTTGAAGGTCGCGGAGATCTACTTCATCCTTCCTCCGGTATCTGGATCACCTGACTGGACGTCGGCCGTCAGGCACTCACGGGTTTGCCTGTTTCGTAACCCGATCCTCCTCCATTCGCAACATATCACCGAGCCAGTATGTGTGATCAATCATTTCAATCAATTGTAGAGCGGACCATTTTCCACAAATGCGGGCCTCCTGTTTGGGCCCCTTTGCATGCCTATGTGTGTAGAATATTTATAATAATACCTAATTTACATGATTACTATTATAAAACATTGAATAACTCACTAAAACTGTCAAAAAATACAGCAAACGTTTTGCACTTAGCATTTTCGAGACTCATCACAAATTTCGCGTGCAAATTAGTCTTAGGGCAGATGTATATTTCAAGGCTTCTTATATTCCCCAGGTGAAACTAATAAAAGTTTCCCCTAACTTTGATATAGGTCTGTAAGATCCAGAGTCTAAGTCCTTCCGTACTACGTGTAGGTAGTATATCTTATACTAGATAGCCTTGGCCGCGTTAAAATAAACAAGTAAAAAAATGGTAAGCAAAGTCGATGGCCTGCCACGGTTTGAAGTTGTCTTTCCTTGAATGTCAGTGCTAAGTGCTACGCTTAGTGTAAATTTAGAAAAGGTTAGAAATTAGACAACATAGCATTGTATGTGTGTATACGCTCTATATAAGTATTTTTCAATTCCCACAGAATTTTAAAACCAATTAAGATTTCTTTATTTTTTCTGTAAAATGTAATTGACACTGGCTGTGTTTCACATTTGTTTCAAAATTGTAGGCTCCGTATCTTCGGATGAGGTACTGGATATGAAGTACTTTCGTCTCTTTTCTTCAATAATTTTCAAACGGATTACACGCATAATGACACATTTAGGTGGTCATACGCACAATGACACATCGTGAACGATTACGCGAAATGGCATACATGGTCGTGAACGATTACGCGAAATGACAAACAAATATGGACTTATCCTTTAGGATCAGAAAATTGAATTCTCATAAAGTTGAATTCCCAAAATGTATCATTTCCCAGAATGTTGATTAATTTTTGATTCGCAAAATGTTGAATTCTTAGAATGTTGAGTTTTTAAAAGTTGAATTCCCATAATGTTGACTTTTTTGCGAACACATAGTTTTATAAAATTCAAGGGATTAATTAATAAGAGCTTTATCAAGCTCTTATTAATTAGTGTTGCAACACTATTTGTTGGGGGTATCGTTTGATTTTAAAAGACCCACGATACCACCAGGGGTGTCGCCGGGGGTATCGTGGGTCCGTAGTGGTTTTATCAATCCCATCATAAAAATATTCTTCAGGCAACGAAAGTTTCCTGAAGGGAAATATTTAGGTACCTTTGATGACTTTGAAAGTACTCGTCCTAGTGTCTCTCCGTTCATAGTATTTTGATGAAACTTTTTTGTAATAACTTAGAACTGGTGCAACTTTAGAAGCACACAAATCACAATGCTATGATACTTATGAGTTGTAAAGCCGCTGCAACATTTACTATACAAATCATCAGAAATCAAAAACTGCAGTTGAAGTCGCTCGGCGGAAAACTAGTGTTCAATACCTCGTGTGTCAATATGCGTATAAGTCAATATGCGTGTAAGTCAACATGTGTGTATGTCAATATGCGTGTATGTCAATATGCGTATGCATCAATAATGCGTGTACGTCAATATGCGTGCACGTCAATATGCGTATAAGTCAATATGCGTAAACAATATCTGTCATTATGCGTGTAATCCGTTCACCGAAACAAAACTAGATGTCGCGATTAAAAACGACCGTTTCTAAATCGCGCTGACGAGAACTCTCACATTGTAATGAGGTCGGTCTAAGAATTTTAAATAAATAAGAATAAATTGTACAAAAACAAAACGTCTTTTTATTACTTCAATAAACACCACTGGTTTGGAACTGTTCATGGTCCTTCGAGACAGATTTTTCACCAGCAAGCACCACTGGTAGGTAGTGAAATACTACACTACGGTAGTGACTAGCACCGAGTTAGTCGCATCGGTTAGATGCCCGCCGCCGCCACAGCACCGCGCCGCAACCGAGGATAATATAGGGAGCAGAAGATCGGATACTGAGCCGAGCAGACAAAACATCAGTGACGTCACAAGAATTGACGTCACAGCCGTCACACAGACGGAAGGAAACTGCTAGGTTTAATTTTAACATTTCATGTTAAATAGTGGCAATAAAAATAATATTTTTAAATTTTAAGTAGTGGCAATAAAAATAAGTACATTATGTCTTTTACTGCGCTGGCAAAAAGTTTGATCAAATATAAAGTCATACAAAAACTTCAAAGAGTCGCCGAAAGATCGTTTATGCAAGGCATCTTACTTGCGAACAAGCTTAGAAGCACTTGAGGAAAAATTGATAATATTTGCAGACACACATCAAAAATTGTCACTAAAGATGCCAGATGAGTCGGAGACCGAACCGCTAGATATATATGATACAGTGGAAGAAATCTACATTGATTATAAATCTGATATTAGAGAGGCGTTGAAAGCTATAAAACCGCACGCCGATTCACCGTCAGATACTCAAGCAACTCCCAGGACAGAAAATAATGTTAAATTGCCTAAAATAAGAATCCCAACATTTTCGGGATCATAGTCAGAATGGACGGCTTTTAGAGATTTATATGTGTCATTGATTCACAACACTTCAATAGATAACGTGCAAAAAATACACTATCTAAAGGGGCATCTCACGGGCGAGGCAAGTCAACTATTAAGACACGTGCCCATAACATCGGCAAACTACGAGGATTAGTTAAGTAACAGTTAAGTTTGCATCTTTAAAAACAATGTGCAGCCCAATGCTCCATGATGGGCGGTAATGTGAAAGAACGTTTCTTAACGTTCTTGGTGGGTGGAATGTTGGATGCCTTTGCATTCCAGTAAGTTCACCGAAACTAAACTAGATGTCGCGATTAAAAACGACCGTTTCTAGATCGCGCTGACGAGAATTCTCACATTGTAATGAGGTCGGTCCGAGAATTTTAAATAAATAAGAATAAATTGTATGTATTGTCTTATTATTACTTCAATATACAGCACTGGTTTGGAATTGTTCACTTATCAAGACCTTTACACGATGCAATTATATTAACATATTAATTTTGTTTACTTTACCCAAAATCAACCTTCAAAACCGGAATTTACTCAAATACGCTAATCATTCATGACGAAACCAAATTTCGAAATACATGATAAAATCAGATGTGACAGACAGACTGACACACTGTGATCTTTTAAGGGTTCCATTTTGTTATCGGAGGAACGAACCCTAAAAATATACTTAGATACCGTAACATGAATATTGTATGAACATTCATCTGCATAACTAACCTAACTTCCTACATACCTAGTAGAATTGTTCGCTATGAATTTCCACAAAATATAATCAGGCGGTAGAAACAGTGTTACCAACCGCAACGGAACTGCAAGGGACATGCATTTGTCCGCAACGTCCAGACATGCGGCTTCCAACATTAGCAAATTAATTTCAAATTATTTAGTAGTCTAGGGTTGCCATGCTTCATACTTGTTACCGGTGAAATTAAAAGTAAAGTAAATTAAATATTTACTGAGTAATTTTTTTCACAGTGAGGGCAATTATTGCTTATTTGTCTGCATCATAACCAAGTGGGAGAAGACTGTAGACAGGACATTTATAGTATATTTATAGGATATTTTATAGGATATTTATATGATATCTATAGGATATTTATAGGATATTAAAAGGATATTTATAGGTTATTTATAAGATATAGAGATCATGGATCTTCGTCTGATATTCTTGCTTTCTCATCCATATTCTGCCCGCCACTGTATGGAAAAAGTTGCTCAGTCTAACCGTAGAGCACCCTCCACTACGCTTTCGTAAGCATAGTTGGTAGAAATATATCAAATAGAGTAGAATTTTATTCAAATATAGCATTCCCGATTAGTTAGTGGATAGAGTCGAAGATTGCTCTTCGTGGCATTTTTGTTCTAGGCAAATATGTATCATTATCACAACTCTTATTTGGGTTATCTCGCCTTAGCGACATTTTTAATTTTTGGTTAATTAGTATAACTATTTCTATGTGTGTGCAATACAGTTTAAAGTTATCATTTATAACGACGACTAATGCAACTGGTATACAAATGTATGGGTAAAACTGACCACTTGTACTTGAAATGGGAAAACTTAATGCTACGAAGCATTACCACACATTGCACTCAGACAATCGAGTTAATTAAACCTATCAAATAAAAATATATATAACTTCCTAGTGGACTTTGCATTCATAACATTTTCGTCTACAATTACCTCACTTTAACAAACTTAGGTCTTAATACACTGAAAATTCCATAACATAAATTAACTAAGCGCTGAAACTTTAGAGGTCTTGAATTTCTTAAAGCTTTATACAAATAGAAAATGTCATATTTGCGGAAAACTGTAATTATGTACGTAGGTACTTACTAATCTGCAGCAGTTTTTTTTTTTAAATACACACAAAAAGTCTCTAAATTAGTGTTCTCTAAGTCTATCGCGGTCAGATAATAAAATTTACGGCTAGCTAATTTCAGAGGCTTTGTTTATTTTGGTCAGCTCCAAATGTATTTTGACAGCAAACAAAGTGAAATAAAAAAGGCGAATTCATTCTGGGTGCAAAACACTGATAGCCTGCTAACTTACTCCGCCAAAGTTAGAATAATATGCTAACAAAATATCTTGTTGCTGATTTTCTTGCAAACCAAATAACAAAAATACCAGTTAAATAGGTGCAAGTCGCTCTTTTTTGAGGTCCTTAAACTCTATCGTCATTTATATAATAACTTTTAAAATAAGTAGTATATTATCGAAAATATTAAATAAGATTTAATAAATTCGTATATTATTTTTTTGACATGGCACATTTTAGGTCTAGGAACTTATGTTTCCTCAACCTAAAATTTGCCGTACGAGAGTATATCTTCTTAACTACCCATAATTACTTTACGGAAGAAGTTCTAAGTTCCCGTGTACTTGCATCTTATGAGTTTCCAGTTGAACAATTCAGGGGTACGAAGCACTATGTTTGTACATTGATTTAAAGATTTTAACGTAGATTTTAACCACCTCTGTGGTCAATAGATAGATAGATAACTCTATAAGGTAATGAAACATAAAAATACAATAAAGCTGTGTGATAAAGCTATTTTATACCAGTTTGTACTTATCATAGTTTTGAGATAAAACTTGCAAGTACATGTTTGAGTGTAAATAAAATAGGTGATACCACGATGGTTTTCATAGACAAACTTTATCATAATAATTGGCCTTATGACATATTCATTGTTCATGGCAAAAAAATTTTTTTTTTTCATTTTCACGTGTAATTACAATTTGAGGCAGAAAATAAATATAAATAAAATATTTTTTTGCCATGAACAATGAATTGAATGAAGCAAGGTTGAAAAATGAATATTGGTTCCAATTAATTCTAGAAGGCATGCAAACGGATAATACAACAAAAATATCAGTACCTAACGATATTTAATAAATTAATTTACACATAAATCCATCTATGTAATAATTATTAATTATTTTTATTCAATAAAACGTACAATTAAACTAACTATGTACAAAGGAATCAGTCAGATTACCTGAGGACCGTTACAAACGGCCTATAGGTAACTCAACTGGTCCAGTAATAATATTAAACAGCCCAGTAGTCTCCACTGCTGGACAGAGCCTCCTCCAAAGCTGGAGCGTTTTCCCATAATCACCAAGTTTTCCAGGCGGATTGTAGATAATACACAGAATGCAACTGCTGCCATTATTCTGATGAGAGCCCTTAGTCGGCTTTAACGACATCCATGGCTGAATTTTAGGAGTCGATTCTTAAGCCGCAACCGCTATAGTAAAATAAAATTACAAATTTTAAATATCTGAATTATTATCCATAATCATTAATATCATATAATGCAGACGGTATTTCAGTGATATTTTCCCCTCAACAAACTGAAACGAAACATCAAACCATCACGCCTCAGTAATCAAGAACAAAACAGCGTTTCTCGATCGGCGCTATTTGAATAGAGTTAACCCCATCCTGCGATGGAGAGATGATTGATTTCTGTTTGCTCTCCGGTACGGGTCGCAATTTAATATCTTATTGTTAATCGAGGGAAGGCTAAGGTTTCACGCAAACTGCAGTAATATTCTAAATTTCTGCACTTAACAATGCAATTCTGGCTTATTTTAAACGTAATGATTACAATTCTAATTTGATTGACAGATCATTTTTTTTTATTGTACGACTGGTAAGCTCTTGGCCTACATCTCATCTGGTTACAAGTTAAGATATGTCCGAAGGTGGAGGAAGGTGGGTCGCACTTCACCCGGAATAACATAGCGCTGTATTTAAAAAATATATAAAACTAGTGAAACACGGACATCGTTCCCGGAATCCTGTAGGAATTTACTGAAGTCTTTACTTAGTGCAACTCTACACAACAAAAAGCTGTGCATAGATTACAAGTCAGCCAGTTATTAAGCAGTCAGCTACCCGACGATTTCATATAAATCAGATAAATAAGAAAAAAGTTGGTAGCAAAATCGTAGCATTTGAAGCTTCGACGCGTAGCACAGTAGCTACGACGTAGATTGAATAGAAATTAATTTGTGTTTGTCCATAAATATGTTATTTATGTAAGAAAAAAACACTTGTTTTTTTGTTTACATGGGTCACTGCTTAATTGGTAGTAGCTTTTCCTGTTATCATAGCAGGCTATATGGCTTCATTTCCTACTCAGGACAAGTATTTATCTGATGAACATAATAAAATATTTCTCCTGATTTTAGGTGTTCTATTGTATGAGAAGTATGTTTTAACAAAAAAACCGACCAAGTGTGAGTCGGACTCGCGTACCGAGGGTTCCGCACAAACCAGTAAGTATTTATGTAAAAGTTATGGTATTTTTATTGCTAAATGAAATCCATAATATTACAATGTGGAAAGCTGGAGGCGCATAAATTTAAGTCAAAGGTCTGTTACTATCGTTACTAATTATTAAAAAAATAGACCTGAGTATTTGATATTAATTTCAATATAATACCACTACGCGTTCACGTAAGTAAGTAAGTAAAAGTAGTAAGTTGAAAAATATTTTTATTATAATGATGAAAATAAAAACGTACATATGCATTTGCAATGTTTCCTCTATCTGTGCAATAATACGTTGCTTAGTACCAAATGTCAACATTCTGAGTTCACGGGAAGTAGATTTTTATTTCCTTGCGAGTGTCAAAATTTGCGGCATAAATGGCTGTATCTTTTGATTGCGTTGGCTTAGAATTTTGATTTTTCACAGCTCTAAGCGACAGTAAATTTGAGTATTTGATAGGCATTTCAGCTTGCCCACGCGTTTCTGAGAAAGGGTTTTGACAGACAGACGGACAATAAAGTGATCCTATAAGGGTTCCTTCTTTTCCTTTTGAGGTACGGAACCCTCAAAAGTAACTTCGTAGCTTCGCTTAGTTAGGGACTAGATGGGACTCAGAGAAATGAATGTCCTGTATGTTTGACGTTAGAGCAGTATCCTTCCGTGTATTATACTTATACTACAATCACCAATCCGCCAGCCAGGCGTGGTGATTGTGGCAAAACCCTCCAGCTTCAGAGGAGGCTCTATACGGACACTTATGAGCTATTGATGTTCATAATTTATGTGATTATTCTATATGCGGACTTAAATAAAGTCCTACCACCAACCAAACCAAGCACAATATAATGTACTCCCCATGGGGATCGAACCCGTGACCTCTGGATCTAAAATCGGTGGGTTGAACCACTAGACCACAGAGGCGGTTAACATTCGGAATACATAAGGAGTACGTCATATATGTAAGTGTGCGCTTGCTCTTATATCCACAGAAACGAGCTGGTGTTGACTTAGACGCAAGTTTGCGTTTCGCCTCCTCTGTTAATTATTGTAAACGTTTTCGTTATTGTTAGTGTTGGGATTAAAATTTGTAATGTAAAACGAAGCTAAGATATAGTTTGAGCACGCTTTTGTGTGGTCGCTGAACCAATTTTATAATATACAACCCCTTTTGTATAATAAAAATCAAAATGATAACGGTTTTAAAAGGGACATATGTGGACAGAAAAAAATATATTCCTGTCTTCAACTAAAGATGCATCGCAAGAT
Source organism: Venusia cambrica (assembly GCA_951394065.1). NCBI lineage: Eukaryota > Metazoa > Arthropoda > Insecta > Lepidoptera > Geometridae > Venusia > Venusia cambrica. Next base: position 9,779,816 of record OX596044.1, on the reverse strand, counting down.
CAGTACGAGATATTTTTGCGATTTTTGTCATCGATGATGATGGTAAAGATATGATAAAGATGTTAATTATACACTGACGTAGGCTGCTGTCCTATGGTCTATGAAGCAAGCCTTTCCAGACGTACATTCTCGCTATTTTTATCTTGTTATTTATAGAACACTCAGCCCATGGATGTCGTAAAAGACGACTAAGAGATCTCACCAGAAGAAGGGCAGCTTCCTTCTGTGTATTATCTACAAGCTTGCTGTGATCACTAATCCGCTTGCCAAGCATCGTGATTACAGAACAACCCGCTTTGGAGGATGCTATGTCCAACAGTGGACACTAATGGCCTGTTGATGTGATGTGATGTGATTTATACATTGTGTTGTGTATTAGTAAAATCCCTGCGTTAGTTTGTTTAGTCTTGTTTGTGTATTTAGGCTCCTTTCAAAAGGGTTCATTGTTCTAATGAGTATGCTAATATATTATATTGTTTCGATAGTGTTCATCAATTGTTATTTTATTTTATAATGTAAACTCTCAAATATTGAATAGACAAACAAAAACCGCCTAAAACTACATTGTTAGGTAATTTATTTCTAAATTGGGACAATAGATAATAGAAAGACAAAAAGTTTGTAACAGAAATCGTTACTATATGAGATTTAATATTATGTATTATAAGTAAAATATAGTCAATAAAGTAAGGTTTTGAACTGGTAATTAATGGAACTCCTTGCCCTTGTCTGTTTTTCCGAACCTTATAATCTTGGTCTTCAAGTCCAGAGGTAATAAGTCATTTAAGACAAGCTTTCTCCATCTTAGACCACGCATGGCTATCACCAGTAAAAAAAACCCTTTGACCTCTAGGCTTTTCTAACTCTAGGTCAGAGCTAGGATGAGGTCTTTGATGGAGTGAGCATTGTCAGAAGAAACTGGCTCTTCGCGCACCGACGAAATACGTCAAAATATTTGCCACCGGACTTTGGTTTGAGGGTTCACTAGCCAGGTGGACCTTGGTTGGTGGTAGGACTTGTTTCAAGTACATCTTCGACCATTTAACCTGAGTCTTTCACCATAGCAACAATTCCAAACGGTCGTGTTCCTGCATTTAGAGGTAGGAGAGCAAGTGCCTCAGTCTGATGAGGATTTCGGATGAGTCCGTTCCCACCTTTGGCCTTATCATAAGTTTAAATTGTCAAACATTTCGGGTTTATTACCACGGTAATATGTAATTTTACCTCGATATTTCGAAGCGGTTTCACGCTCCATGGTCACGAGTAGACAGTGGTTCGGCGATTGTTTGCAGCTCCTAAGGACAGACATATCTGTCTACCCTCTTTCGGATCCGACGACTACCCTCACTTCGAAACTACCGTGGTAATAAACCCGAAATGTTTGACAATTTAAATGTAGTGAATAACCACGAAAACCTAAAAACTTATATTATCATAAGTTGACTTAGGTGAGATAAAGGCTGGGACTGGATGTTAAGGCTCCGCCGGTTTCCCAGTCCTCCCCTCAAACAGACGATGTGGGTATGCTGGGCAACCGGGGAGTTCCATGTAACCCTCCCATGCACCCCTGATGGGAGGGTATGCGTAATGCATTTATCCCCGCGGAAAAAAAGGTGAGATAAGGGCTAAGGTCTTCCTCGTTGTAAAAAAAAACATTTACGGGTCCTATCATCGTCAAAGCGAGGTTGTATGCCTAAATTACTATAAATATTCATTCTATTGGCTTCAGAAATATAACCAAGCTTAGTGTTAGCACCATAAGCATTTCCGTTGCCATTAACCACATTCAAGAGTCATTGGTCGCATCATCATTAATCTCAATTAAAGTTTCCAAATTCGAAGACACCCAGCTGATTATCCAGTGGGTACCTACTTCACAAACTTTCCCATTTAGCCGAGTGTCTCGTGTATCAAAGCCCTCGACCGCAGGAGGGTGGTATGATTGTTAACCACACACGGAATATCTTATTTTTAACTAAATAAATATGTTAATATAATCTGTATACAGATAAATATTTAGTAACAAATAAATAAATAAATAATAAATATTACAAGACATAATTTTTACACAGCGCCATCTAGCCCCAAACTAAGCAAAGCTTGTAATATGGGAACTAGATTACGGATAGAATACTTACCTAAATACTTTTTGTAATACATACGTACTATACGATACAACACCCAAACACAGAACAAACATCTGTATTCATCACACAAATGTTTGTCCTGGGTGGGAATCGAGCCCACAGCCTACAGTGCAGAAGGCAGAGCCACTACCAACTGAGAGGCTTGTGAAATAAATAAATCCGCCAAAACTCCTTGAAAAAAACAAATATCGACACGTATTTCGCCTTTACACGAGGCATCCTCAGGAAATATAGTCTAGCTGCTTAGCTGACGCGCCCTCTGTGGCCGTGTTGTCGCTCCGAGAACTGTATTACTTTATTTAAAAACATATCTACTTCAACACCTACTATTTTTTAAGTTGGATGAAACAGCTGGATTAATCTATACCACCAATATTTTTATTGGTGCTTCCAAGCTTCTAACCACCAGTTAACTTTAAAAACATCTGAAGATGTGACCTTATATACCTTGCATTACCCAGCATTATATAGATGGTCCACATTACATACAAATGTAACTACATACCTTGTCTACAACATTATTTTTTAACCGCCACTGTGGTCTAGTGGTTCAACCCATGGATCAAATTGTTGCCAGGTGGCGCTGCAAGTACTTAGAGCTTGGAGATGTTTTTTTTCTCGAAAATACAACTGAGCTGATAAACATTACTACTTAGCTGTTTTTATTCAGGTATCACGGGTGAAGCCGTGCGCAGAAGCCAACATGAAGTAACAGCAAACGTTTTTTTTTACCCGGCAAGAATTTGATCTCGACACCGAATAGAAACATGCAAAACATTACATTGATTTTTTAGTTTTTATTGTACGACGGGTAAGCGCTTGGCCTTTGTCTCACCTGGTTACAAATTAAGATAAGGCCGAAGGTGGAGGCGCACTTCATCCGGAATACTCAACATACTGAGGAACTGAAAGAAAGACACAAACTTGTCAACTTGCTACCAGGTGAGATGAAGGCCAAGTGCTTACCCGTCGTACAATAAAAAAAGGTATGTAGTCACTTTTTCATGTAATGTGCACCTATATAGTGCTAGGTAACGCAAGGTATAAGATAACGCAAGGGCCACATCTTCAGAGGTTTTTTTAAGTAAGCTGATGGTTAGTGTCTTGGCTATCTCCAATAAAAAAAAGGTGGAATAGATATTAGCTATTTCAGCTGTTTCAACCAACTTAATAAAATTGTAGACTCCCCGAACAAAGCAAGAACAGATTTAAAAAAATTAATGATACTCTCAAATAATCTTATTTTTTTTTTATTTAACGTGTGAGTGGACTTGGTTGAAACAAATGGTAATCCTAACAGTAATCTTTTCCGGTTTGGAAAAGCAGGTTCGAGTCCCGTCGCGGGCTGTGAATTTATGTGTCATTATAACATTTTCAAGTTTGTTATGTGGTGATATTGATCATCTCCATCTAACGGCTGTCAATAGACTGTTCACACATATATTTCAGTTCAATTTTGTTATTCGATCGAAATGTTTCACATTTTTCCCGACAGTGTGTCCACCAAAATATAGGATATTCGTAATCACATTAAGGTAATTGCATTGCACAGTGAAGTTGGGTGTATTAGCGGCATTATTGATGGCTTTCAAATTGCATCCGCTATTCGCTTTGTCTAGTGGTTTGCCCACCGGTATCAGACCCGGAGGCCTTGGCTTCGATCCCCAGCGACAAATTTGTGCTTGGTTTGGTTGGTGGTAAGATTTGTTTAATTCCGCCAGGCTAGCTACCACCATCTTTACCTAGGTCAGGCGTAAAAACAATAATAAATTTCTGTTCCGGAATTTATAGGTAAGATAGCCAGTTCCTCTGTTGAGGATTCCGGGTGAAGTGCGCTTTCACCTTTGGACTAAACATGACTTGAAACCAGGTGAAAACAAAAAAATACGTGGCGTAGGATAATTTCATTCGCTGTATTTGTACTGCCAAATTTAGTACCTATTCTATACGCTCAAGGATATTAGTATGCACACATATTCTGTATTATGCTCGCGACTGTAGTTGGCATAAACCTATTTAGCCACACTGCAGTAAGCTATTAATATGTTCTGCGCCAGTTGAAATTAAAAGATATTTTAAGCCAAATATCTAAAAGGATAAGTTCATAATAGTACAAAAATATTACATTATAAAATATTGTACCTACCAGTGAATAAAACCAATAATTTTTACTGGCCTCAAAGACAATAACAGAAAGCAAATGGTAAAAACACCAGCATGTTATTTTGTGAAAACAGTCACTTGAAAGTACTCGAATTTTCCATAAAAATATTACAATTCAAATATGCCTCAATATTCAGTTCACAATGATAACGCATGCAGTAGCCACAAAAACCATGTTTTAATATAATTTAAATACTAAATGACTTCACAAATAATTGCTTAATTCGGTTATTTGAAAACCTCAATCATTAATTCAAAGAAAATTAAAAACCCTATTCAGCGACGAGTACACAAATAACCGACCAATAAATTCACAAAGCTAACAATTTGTTTTTTCGTTTGATTGGATAGAAAATTTCGAATGTAGAATGAACCAAAATTTAATATTGGAACGTAGAAAAAGCGCTGCAAAAAGCGTCGCAGTATGTGACCGTTGGGTGTGATGAAGCAATGCTTAGCGCTTTAAGCGATTTAAGCCAAAGGATTTTACGGACGACGGATTTCGGATCCATGCCTGCGGACAGGCTTGCTGGTGCAATACGTGTGTTGTAAGGAACAGCGATTGTGCTTGCTATCACAACCATTTCCATAGTTATCTATCATTCATTCTGTGATACTTCAAAAACTGATGAAAAATGAGGTTAAAAAGTGGAAATTCTAATTAGAACTATGTGCGTCATATTTGTGGTCAAATCAAGGTAAAATCCGACCCAATTTTAATATAATAAAAATGCCTTATGAGATTCGAAATATGACCGTTTAATAAATTTTAAGTACATTTTTTAGATAAAAATACCTATTATTTAAGTGTATTACTTCAAAAACTGATGAAAACCGAGGTTGGAAAGAGAAAAAAAAAACACTAAGACACATACTTACTTCAAATTAGAAATTTGAAGTATGTGTCAAATCAAGGTCAAGTCCGAGACAATTTTAAATATAATAAAAATTCCTAATGATGTAAGAAATACGAACGTTTAATTAATTTGAAGTAACTAATTTAGATAAAAATTACTTATATGTTACATCTTTACAATTCATTTTACATTTAAAGGGCAGTCTTATCGCTTCAAAGCAATTAGATTTTTTGCCACAAAGTAACTCTTCAATACTTAACACTCATAAACTATTTTTTTCGCTTAATTTTGAGGTTAGCATAAAAAAGATTGAAAATTCGTTCCTGCTTGTCATTTGTTATACATTAGCCAGATTACACGTAATCTTACCCCTGTCCTCGCTTGCGGACAGCTCTCCCGAAATTGCAAAACCACGTGCGGTGGGCAAGCGCGCTTGCCTCTCCGCTCGCGTTGGTGCCAATATTGGGCGAATGCATGTTATTCTTCACCTATAGTATTCCGATATATATCTATAGCAACAATCGTTATTTATCGTTGTACAACACGTACCTATTTTAGTATTTCCAGATGAAAATAACTGCTTGCGTAAATCTATGTAAATGTTTGCTATCAAAATATGAGACATACGGATTGAAGCAGTTTTGAGAATTTCACTTTCAGAACTAGCGTGAGTGTTTTACAACCCGTGTTTGAATATGTACAATCGTATCTATACGTGAGTAAAAACGTATACGACTGTTGATAAAGACGACCGTATTCGGTAATGATACTAACTGATGATAGTTCCGAATCGAAAGAAAGTTGGTGCTTTCAACAACTATCGTATACGTGAGTAATCCCGTGTTTTATAAATCAAACTAGTAAAACTAGTATGCATTATTTGATGTGGATTAGGGGTAAACTATGATATAACAATTTACTACTATAATGAAACAATAAATAAATTTCACACAAAAATCAAGATTTTGGGTTAGCTCTTGACCTCAAAATTTATTCACGATAGGAGATTTACGAAGGAGCAGCGGCCAGAAGGTCCTATTAACTCTCTTCTTGAAGGCATTGGGGTCAACACAGCGGAAAAACATTTTGAAAACGACCTTACTAATTTATGTCGAACTAGCTGAAAATACCCGTGTTTCGCTAAGGCAAAATAAGAAAAACGGAATGACTGTGATACCTGGCTTTAATATAGGGGTCAAGAACGACAGGGTTCCCAGTTTCTACATGGCCCGGCCCGGTAATTCTGAAATCTTAAATCCAGATCCTATTAATTATACTATTAGGTATAAAAATATAATATGTAGAATAAAGAGAACCTGGTGCATATTTGGTTGGTAGTAGGCATAAGTATCATTGAATTTCCCATAACAAAAAATAAAATAATCTTTGGAATCCTAAGCGCATTAGAGATCCTGTCTAGTGTTTTTAGCAGTCCTAGGTTCGATTCACAGGTGATGGCGGCATTCCTTTGTGAGGTTTGCGCCTCTGATTGCTTTGGAAACCCCGTCATCGGTCTTGGGCACCTACTGCCACTGGTAATGGTCGTCGAAGAGCCATGTCAGACGCCTATGACGGCGGCTTGTAAGCCAGGGCTGTTACACCTTGATGTTATATACATACCGTAGGTACCTACTCGGGTGGATGTCACTTGTTAAACGGTAAGAAGTAATAATAACATCATCATCATGATTTCAGTCTACATACCTACATGATTAATTACCTACATATTAAATTCATTTCAGTTTTTTGTAAGGGATCACTATGTAGCAGTCTTAATTTATTTTTTATCGAAATATCTCAATCTCTTCATATTGAAGAGTTTGTGGCATATTTTATTCGAAGGTCACGGTTTGAAAACCCGTCGTGCACGAAGAGTCGAAAGAGTTTCTTGCGTCATACATAAGTCCAATAGTGGCCAGTTTTGAGATGCGGCAAAATCTACATCCTACCGTTCCACATTTCACAACCCCAGCTGGCCACCAGCCCTGGACATGATCTGCAGTGGCTGGTTCGGAAATCGCAGATCAAATATAAAGTACATCTCCATACAAAAAGTTTTTTCCCGTTTCACCCTCTTATAGGAAGAATCTCTTTTTTTGAAATGCACGTACAAATTTTCAACTCAATAGGATTAAAAATACAGATTTTGCATACAAACTATTTCACCCCCTTGGGGGAGGAATTTCCTAGAAGTAGTAGTTCTTAGTGTCTACATGTCACAATAAACACTCTGGCAAAATTTCAAGTCTGTAGTTCTTACAGTTTCGGCGCTAGCGTGATTATACCTGCCTTTCACGTCAGTGGTAAATCGATTATATATAATAGATAACACAGATATTCCACATAAACATTGTCTTAGAGACGATTTTAAGCATAATCATAATAATTAAGTGCGAACATGGTTAAACAAAAGATGACAAATACCTACCTATTTGTTGGTTAGGTGCCTCCGTGGTCTAGTCGTTCGCCCACCGGTTTTAGATCCAATGTCCCGGGTTCAATCCCTAGTGGGAATACAATATTGTGCATGGTTTTGTTGGTGGTAGGATTTTGTTCAAGTCCACCTGGCCAGCTACCACCATCCTACCTAATTCTGTCGCCATAACAACAACTCTCAAATTACAGGTAAGTAATCCAGTTCCTCAAATAGTTGAGGATTCCGGGTGAAATGGGCTTTCACCTTTGCCCTTATCATAACTTATAAAACAGGTGAGGTGAAGGCCAAGCCCCACCTCGTCGTATATACAAAAAAGAGGGGAAATTGCAACAAATGTTAATATAAAAAAAAAAAAATCTAATTATTATTTATTCACAAATGTGGTTTAAAATACATCTGTTCAAAAAACCCCGTGAACAAAACTTTTCCCCTGCTCACCCCTGACGGTTGAAGGCGCGTTTATACTATGTAACGCAAGCTAAGTGAATCAAACTGTCATTCTGTCCGCATTACGTAGCAACAGAAAATGACAGCAAAGTATGGATAAGACTACTACTTCTTTTTTATTGTACGACGGGGAAGCGCTTGGTTTTCATCTCGCCTGGTGTCAAATCATGATAAAACCGAAGGTTGAAGCGCATTTCGTCCGGAATCCTCAACAGACTGAAGAGCTTATCTAGGAGACGTTTCTGCATTGGTCATATCCACAAAGAACATAGCCTACACGGCACTGCATTTCACGTGCCCGTTATTTCACCATCAACCATACCCTTCAAACTGGAACACAGCAATGCTGCATGGCGGCTGAAATATACAGTTCTACAGGGGTAGAACGAAAACACTGTGTATAATAGCGAGTTTAATTAACAAAGCAAAAGAACAGAGTAGAAGAATTACAAGAAATAGAAATACAGGGTCGGGTCGAGTTATTCGTATCCGTATACGTTGAGAACCAAGGAATAGTATGCCACTGGCCTTAGAATGAGCGGGAGTCGGAGAATGCAGCGGCCGAGGTAGTGGGAAACGGAATCTCCTTCCTCGAGATCGGGTTCTGCCGATGATGGTGATGATGATGATGATTCGTGCGGAGGTGCGTAGCAAATCTCTAAACCGGTTGAGTCTCGCCGGTGGAATGAACCCTGGAATCCATTTCCCAGAAAGTTAGGAAAATTACTAGATTCCCAGTTTGACTGCTACATCCCATTATGAAAGAACGCAATGGCAACTAGCATAGAATAGTGATCAGTGATGTGGCAGTCAAACAGTGAGAATACATAAGCTAGACAGTGATGCAACAAAATTATAAATGCTAGGAAATAATATTATTACTTATGACAACAATGAAACTTAGCTAGGTACTTCTTTCTGTACAAGAATATCACAAGAGATAAATGGCTGATCTGAATGGTAATAATGGAAGATGATTTAAGCGATTACTAGAATAGGTACTCGAGTTAACATTGGACTAAGAATTGTTCAGCTGACAAATATAAAAGCCAACCAAGCCGCGTCGGTAATAAACCGTTAGACTTACCGTTACTTACATCAGCTTATTCTACTACACTAAAATAGATAACAATGCAATACTCACCCAAATTGGGGTTTTACAAGTTCTTAGACTTTAAGGACTTTAAGTTATTAAGTTATGTAAGAAATAATATTTTACAATTGTTTTATAAAGTCAATGACCAAGCAGTTATCCAGTGGCTATATCTCGTGTTCCACGTCCCTTTCTCCTTCCACCAATCACAGATCGCTTCCCCGTAACTGACATGCAATATGACAGTAAGTTGTAGCCACACTACAGATAACCTAGGTATCGCGCATACACGAGCGATGCGCGCGTGTATTTAAAATTAGGTATACGTTGCGTATCTACTCAATTGTTGATTAATTAAATTGGTAAAGTAAGTAAGTAATTAAATGCATATATTAAGTAAGTCAGAAACGATACCGTTACAGGTATGGTAGTAGTACTTCCCCGGACGAGCCCTTTCACAAGGGGCTCTACTACTCTTCTGGTAATAGATGCTAGAACACAACAATTTACAATAGTTGATAAGGCGACATGTCTAAGTTATATGGTGGTAGATAGCCAGGAGGTCAAGCAAAGTCCTACCACCAAGCCAAGCGCCAATTTGTAACCTCTAGGAACTACCTATTACTATAAACCACTCGGAGACCAACCAAACAAGTGAGGTTTATAAATAAACCCGCGCCGTGGTGCATATAATTATGCGTTTGCAGTGTTTGCTAATCTTATTTCTTCTGATAATGGAAAATACTAGGTATCTACTAATTTAATATCACTTAGATTTAGATTTTAACGGAGCCACAAATGTTTTGTTTGTTTTATTTGCTGGTATCTTTGTACGAAAAATGAGGTCTCCATCACAAATTATAGAATTTATCTTGAATGGATTTTGTTAGCAAAATTGTATGCTTTGATATTTAACTGCTCAGACACTGGTGAGGCACCCAGAATATTTACACGTTTTTGATACGAAAGAACGGGTTTTATTGCTTCTGATATATCCCAATCTTTTGGTTGGCTTGGCCCAAGACAACGGCTGGAGCAAACCCGCCGAATCTTTAGAATCAGAATCAGAAATCGATTTATTTACACACAATATTTATAAAACATACGAAATAAACAAAAAAAAAACTTTAAGATTAGTATCGGTAAAATACGAGTTTAATTGTATCAAAATAATGCGTGACAATCGTGAAGTTTAAAAATACTTTTTACACGTCAACTCATAAAGTCAAAGTCAAAGTCAAAATTTCTTAATTCATTAAGATTTTTTAGGATCATTGTGAAAAGTCAAATCTACCGCCTGTTCGGAATCGCGACCAGCACACGAGGAAAAAGACAAGCGCAGTCACGTAAATGTACCAATGGGTCACGCAAGCAACTGGCAAACCTTCAGGTAGTATAATAAACCTCTTGACTGAAATATAGATTATACGTTTATACATTTTATAATGACACAAAAATGTACAATCCACGACGGGACTTAAACCAGCATCTTTTCTGAAGCTGGAAACGCTTTTCCTTCTTACATTTGTAGTAATATTATTTTTTGATTTATTTAAAGATGAAAATAAAAGGATCCATGTTATTATTTCGCAGGCTGACAACCCGTGCTTACTTTTTGCTTAATATCATCCCTTGCAGACGAAGGGTGCACCTTTACGACCCTCCCACCCTCTTTATAAAGCGAAATCACTTTCACTGTGAAATACACCTTAATTTTTTCTTTTATAATTGCTTTCGTTGAAAAAATGTCAAGGATATTTCTTATGTTAATGGCCACAAAAATGAGTTCATTTAAAAACCTTCTTTGAATGAAAGCCTTAAAGTGTGTTTAAGGTTCCTCTGGGTTATGTACGCGCGATAAGGATATTAGTAAATTACCTCGATAGCTTCAAAACTCAAAGCTACATCTGACTTTTTACAAAAATATTTTAATCATGTAATGTTTCGATTTTCAACATTGGTTTCCGATGTAAAATTTTACTTTATTCTTATTCTTGTTATAATATAGATGTAGATCAGTAAATGTAGTAGGTAGTAGCGAATTTCACATTTTTTGTATCCACGATTTGTTTTGAAGCTATATTTTACCAAAAACTGTCTCTGCGTATTGGTAACATTGGTAAATCAATATTACAGGACATGTAATTTTCATTTGATCAAACTAAGCAAATCTTGTAACATTGGAACTATACGAATATAGAACTTACATACTTCTTTGTAAAATGTACAATTAAACTAACTTTGTACACAGGAGTCAGCCAGATTTATTTATGTTAATATATATATTTAGGCTATAGGTAACTATGTAACTACATAATTGTCATACAATAAATCCTAAACACAGAACCAACATTCATCACACAAATGTTTTTCCTGGGTGTGAATCGAACCCACAAACTACTGTTATATAATATATAACAGTTTTTTTATATAACAGGACATTAATTTCACACAGCGCCATCATATGTTTGGACTATCTGTTTTAAGTTGTTGTTTTCTAAGTAAACACTTCTTTAACCGCTTTGGGAGTTTTTGGTAGGGGCCAATCTTATGGGTTCGAGTTACTGGCATGCTAATGTGACCGCATCACCGACGTGCAAATGTGTTGCGCCAGACTGGCGGCCGACGAGGTAAAATTGATTTCTAGTTGCTCGATAATATCTTTCGTGGATTTAAGAAATAAAAGTAACATCAACGTGTTTTCATAGTTTTTACAAAATGATTGTTTAAAATTTTATTTTATTCATTTTCTCCATTATAACTTTACTATAATACGTGATCCAAAGGCTGGCACTTACTGGCTTTGACAGTGAATTAGCCTAGCTATTCAGCGTGGCAATGCAGCCAGTGTATTAGAAACGCTTCCGTCTGGTACTGGTCTGGAACAGATGAGTTTGACTGCTTCCTTTGTAGGTACATAGTTAGTTTGTCATATTCCCAGAGGTCCATGGTTCTATTGTTTTCTATTTCCCAAAGGGTCGATGATTTTTTTTTATTGTACGACGGGTAGGTAAGCACTTGGCCTTGATCTCACCTGGTAACAAGTTGAGATAAGGCCGAAGGCGGAGGCGCACTTCACCCGGAATCCTCAACAAACTGAGGAACTGGCTATCTTACCTCTGAATGCCGGAACACAACAATTTTAGAATTGTCATTATGGCGACAGAATTAGGTAAGATGGTGGTAGGGTTTGGTTGGTGGTCCTACCACCAACCAAACCAAGCACAGTAAATTGTACTCCAGTCACTTGAGCCACTAGACCACAAAGGCGGTTAATATTAATAGAATTTAAAATATACTTACATTAACTCCCAATAGGTCCATGAGATTTAACTAATTAATTGCACATTTCATTTTTGATTGTTTGTGAATGTTGTAATGTTATAAAAAAAGTATTTTATATTTGTTGATTCTTAATTAAAAAAACTTAACCTTAAAGCATAAGAATAATTCTATAATTAAAATGTAATTATAGAATTATTCTTATGTTTTAAGTTTTCACTTCTATCGCCAGTCCCCATGACTGCCTATTTTTTTAGATGATGACCCTTGACCTTTTGACTTGTCTAGTCCCTAATATCCATAAAATGTTTCTGAATGTGTGATTATTTATTGATTAGTTGATAATTATCATCTTATGTTCTTGGGCTTATCAATAGACACCGAAGCGTTCTGTTGTACATCTACTAAAATAAATACTCCACTTGAAGACAATTTTCCTGAGCTTTTATACAATATAACACTACTAAAAAAAAATAGAAAATGTTGTGTTCAGTTTCTTACAATGCAACCAATCATAGAGATATATAGATATATATGACCTAGGTACATATATATCAGCAGTATATCCATTCGAGTGAGAGAAGGCTGCGTGGCCAGTGATTGATGATGCGGTGTCTCCTCAAGACTGATGCAATGGTCCGAGCAACCTTCGACCTAGCTCTTCCATCAGATACACGCATTAGCTTATTGGGACGTGAAGTAGGGTTGACATAACATGAGAAATAGGATCGTTCAGCAACAAAGAATATTTGGTTTTTCCGTAAAAAATGTATGGAAAAAGTTTATCGCGATTTATGTCATTTCTAGAAAAACCTCAGTCGGTTCGGTAGAAACTTTTCATCCTTATAAGAAAGAGGATCGATTGGCATGCAAAAAAAGTTTTTGTGTATAGGTACAATTGCCATTTTTTTCCGAACCATTGCCAATTGCCATTTTTTATGTGAATGCAGTTCAAAATATCTGAAAAAGTGATTGATCCTACGTACTGTAACGTAATCCCAGTAAGATTTTGGTATCTGCACTATGGTTCCGTTTTAAAAATCCACGTGTATTATATGCTTCACTTATATATATCTATATTTTAAATGAATCAATATTGAAAGCTGTTTCAGCCTACTTGATATCAAGATCGCCCTATTAATTATTATTAAAAAAAAACCCCTCGGCTTATTTATCTCTAGGACAGAGTAAGGATGATGTAACAATGCAACGTGCTAGCCCAGAAGGCATGGCAATGATATAATTTGATGTCACGAAGCTGATCTGATGATATCGGAGGTGGGTAAGAGTTGGATAATGGAACTCAGAGGTCTATACGAAACCCCTCGAGTTTGGGCTCATTTGATTTGTTCTGACGAGACATATTCATATAATTTTGTAAAAAGCGTTTCTTGAGTTTTTTAAAAGATATAATTGTGAATTAAATTGTTTGCAAATTATAAAGTAACCACTACAATATCATCTGTAAATTTTGTTGGAATTTTTTATTGTTCTATTTTTATCATCTTCTTTCGAAAAGAGCATGCACAAGCCAGTGTCGCAAACAAGTATATCTTTGAATATCTTGATATCACCAGCATGGACGCATATTGCAAATGGCAGTGAGGGCAGCAGCATGTGGATTCCTGCGGTGGCTCTCACAAGCTATTTGGGCTGGCAGACATATTGGGGCTGGGAACACACGGCAAAGAGCTGGTGTAGCTATGCATCCACTTCTCCTGCAGTCGAACTGCAGCCCGTTCCTGCGCAGGCAGAAGCAGTCTGTGTACAGAATACCTCCTCTTAATTCCCGACTTCTGCAGCTCCGGACCGGTATGCAAGGTGTGCAGCATCTTTTACCCATATTTGCTGATTCTAGAACACAAAGATAATTAGATGGTTAAGATGGTTGAACAATCTATTGAATACGACCTTTTGCCCCGCGTGGTATCTGTGAAGATAAATAGCATTTTAAATAAAGAAATATAACAGGACATTAATTTCACACAGTGCCATCTAGTCCCAAACTAAGAATAACTTGTAATATGGGAACTAGATTACGAATACAATATTTTGTATTATTTTCTTTTGGAAATACATACGTATGTATACAACGCCCAAACACAGAACAAACATCTATATTCATCAAAAAATGATTGGCCTGGGTGGGAATTGAACCCACTATCTACAGCGCGGAAGGCAGAGCTACTACCAACTGAGCTATGAGGCTTGTTAAAGCTTTTTCCTTCCTGACACTTCGAGCTATGTCCATATCTATATTATAAAATAGATTGCGACTGAACATGATTGGAATTTTGTATTTAAGAGCCGGCGGGGAGCGTACGTGTGCTATTAGATATATATGTGCGTAGCTATTTGTTTGTTCAATAAATACATATATACGTGTTTAAATATTTACTTAAAGGTTTATTTTCACCATGTTGATAGTGAATAGAACCAATGAATAGAAATAATTAAACTTCCATTTAAAAACGCACAGCCCAAGCCAGAGGACCTAGAGACTTGAAGCTTCCTCATGTAGTGAATGGCTGCACTAATAAAGAATATCAGGAAATTCCCACGATATGATGGGAATGAAATCTTGAACGTTTCACTAGTTTATTAGATGATAGCGGCTGCAGTGTATGTTCCCCACATCAATCTTTACCAGGCGTGTAATATTAGAGCGGAACCGTGTATTTGGGAAGGAATCTAAATGTTCCATGTCCAACAGTGAACATTACAGGTTGTTTATGATTAAGTGTAAAAAACACAATAATAAACACAAACAAGAAAAATGTGGTACTTACTTTTTTAGTTTTCTTATAAAAATGTTGTGAGGATATTAAACGTTAAAAATACTAGAATTTACACGGAAAAAATGTTACCAAAAATTTATTTTTACGTCATTTGAGTAAATATCGATATGGTCATGATTTGGAACGCGCTGCAATCTATGCAGCTATGGCGAGAAGCAGGGGCCCGATTCTACTCAACCAAACCAATTGAGGTACAACTTGTACCTTTTCGATGTTCCTTTGTGCCACATCGAGTGACACAAAACTTATATTATTTCTAGTAGTAACCGCCTCTGTGGTCTAGTGGTTCAACCCACCGATTCCAGATCCAGAGGTCCCGGGTTCGATCCTCATGGGGAGTATAATATATTGTGCTTGGTTTGGTTGGTGGTAGGACTTTGTTTGGGTCCACCTGGCTAGCTACCACCATCTTACCTAATTCTGTCGCCATAATAACTATTTAAAAAAAAATGTGTTCCGGCATTTAGAGGTAAGATAGCCAGTTCCTCAGTTTGTTGAGAATTCCGGGTGAAGTGCGCCTACGTACGTACAGTAAAAATAAATAAAAAAAGAAGTTTTCTATGCCCGTTTCATAATCGTAATTACAGGTATAATTTTCCTATTTATTTTTTCTGTAGATTAATTTGAGAAATAAAATTACTAAGTACATTTCTATGGTAACTAAAAATTACTATATGTGTAAGTTAATATAATTTGTAGTTGGTGGTGATTTTAGTGGTGAAGTCGGTTTCATTTTCATTCAAAAAAAGTTTATCTATAGCTTTTTTTCGTTCCAAACTACTGGACTGATTTTGATGATTACTATCCAATACATTGGTAACGAAAGCCTGATCATGGAGCCAGAACTTGGATAGTGGAACTTTTCAGAGGCTAGTGTAAAGCCTCCATTGAATTGGCGCTCAGTTATCATTATCATCATCATTTCAGCTCACAAACGTCTACTAGTGAAAATAGGCCTCCCCAACCAACGCCATTTATAGAGATCTGAGACGCTCTTTTCAATATGTTTTAACAATTTTCACCTGTTTGTAGAAGTGACTCAATAAAACCGTGTCAACTATAGATAAAACATCAGTCTGCTGGGAAAGCTCACTCCATTGGGAAGACCTCATCATCACAAAGTCATGTATTAAGCTTGTCATGTAATAAATTCAAAAGTTTTATAAAAATCAGGAAAGCTAATTATAAAATTTCAGATTACCTGGATGTTAAGAAAGCCTGGCATAAAGAAAATGAATTGGCTCCAGTGCATAATTATGAAAGAGTAATTAGTATTAGGTATCTTACATCATTTTAAGCTTTAGTAATGTTTCATAAAAAAAAACTAGCCCAAGGGTCTTGCCTTTCTTTGTGTGCTGGGACGCTACCGCCGACGGCGAAGCCGATCTCCATTGATGGCTTTAAATTAGCTCCATGAGAACTAGAAACGATTTTTACCGATTTAGGTATGTGTCATATCCGAAATGGCGTTTCCCATCTCAAAAGTGTACACATGTTATGAAACCTATCCGTTCAGTACATTTGACGGTAAAAATCGTTTCTAGTTCTCATGAAGCTAATTTAAAGCCATCAATGGAGATCGGCTTCGCCGTCGGCGGTAGGGTCCCTGGTCGCGATTCCGAACAGGCGGTAGATTTGACGTTTCAAAGTAAACCTAAAAAAAATACTTATTATGCAAAAATATTTTACTTTGATTTGAACTTTGACTTGCTCTGGCCTTGAATTACACAAACCTAGGTCATGGCATACAATAATAACTATATAAGTAACAAATGAGACAAGTACTTCCTTGAGCTACCAATCATAAGAATTTATGAAAACCGCAGCCGCGTAAAGTGCAATTCGACTCGAGCAACCGTGCAGAAACAGCGAAGGAATGAGCTTTTGAGTAACAGTAAGTCTAAACAAGATCTTTTCAGCTTTGAACTTTAACTAGAGCTTCATAACATCAAATCAAAGTTTAATCGCTATCCCATTAAGTTTGTACCTTTGACCAGAATGAACACGAAGACATTTACAACGAACGATTTGTAACCTATTCCTTACTCTTTTCTTACTTTTACGTCTAGGAGGTGGTTGGTCATCATCTCACCAAATTTTTCAAATTATAATAAGCCCGAAGGTGGAAGCGCACTTCACCCGGAATCTTCAACAAACTGAGGAACTGCTATCTGACACCTGAACGGCATTTAGGGGAGCACAACATTTTTTTATTCTTGTTGTTATGGCGACAGAATTAGGTAAGATGGCGGTAGCTAGCCAGGGGGACTTAAACAAAGTCCTACCACCAACCAAACCAAGCACAATATTCGGGACCTCAGGATCTGTTACCAGTGGGCGGACCACTTGACCACAGAGGCGGTCAAAGCAATGTATCGTGCAAAAATAAACGTTGCTTGCTTAAAATATTTCTAACGACACATTTTTTTCTGATAGTATAAAAAATCGTATTCCAAATTAATAAACATTAAATAGCTTAAAAGTGATTGTGTTGAATAGTGATGATTGATTAAACAATCAAGCTTGAATTCTGATGTACTTATTAGGATATTTTTGTTAAATCTCGGACATGTTATGTACCTAGTACTATCTAATATAATATACTAATCTATTAAATCATCGTGTAGCTTATTACCTGCCTGACAAACCACAACCAATCAGCACTGCCAAAATCACAGATCCTAGAGACTTGACATTTTCAGGGTCCTTTTGTAGTTTAGGGGCGCACTAAGAATAGATTTGAAGAAATTCTTACGGGACGATAGGAATGAAGTACCGGGCGTTTGGTAGTAAACCTGGTTATTTTATACAATAAATAAGATTTATATCGGAATTAATTAAAATTACTTCTATTTTACATTCGGCATTAATTAAAATTACTTCTATTTTACATTCGTTAGTTACATTCTAAATCCTTTCTATGCAAAGGAAAGTCGTTCGATATATTTGATATAACTACTTTGTTTTTTGGTTCGTTTAAGCTTATATAAGCTAGTTTTGATATTAGTGGTGAAGTTGGTTCCATTTTTTTTAAATAACTTTTTTAGCTTTTTTCGTTGTAAAACCTACGTACTAAATACAGATGACATAAACAAATGTTAGGAATCGGTTTCTATTATGGTGCAGAGTAGGGGTGCACTATGTCAGGATAATATGAAACGAAAAATCGTTCCCATTTTCATGTTTTCCTGTTTTTTTTTTATTTATAAGCTTAACTACCTGATCGATTTTGACAAACTTTCTATGGGACCAATCTGGAATCATAATTATCCTATCAAGAAAAAAAATATTTTTTCAAACCAGTTGAGAAATGACGGAGTGTCAAGGTAACAAACATCAAATAATAAAAAACTAATTGAGTACCTCCTCCTTTTTTTGAAGCCGGTTAAAAAATACGACGTGTTTCTTTATCGTATCGTAGGTTATAAATTCGTACAATGTTCCAGGAGTAATTTAAAATGCATAAATCTCTTCGGCTCAGTCGGTTTGCAAACTGGATTCCCCGGAGTTTAACTTTCCGATTTATGAATAGGTAATCGTTTGCGATACGATATCTCAATATCTCACTTCACCCGCAATCAACAACAAACTAGCTATCTTATCTCTATACATCGGATCACAACAATTGAAGAAATGTTGTCATGGCGACAGAATTAGGCAAGATGGTGGAAGCTAGCCAGTAGGACTTAAACAAAGTACTACCACCAACTTAAACTACTCAACTATAGATAAGAAATGATCATTGCCTTTTTTATTGACATTTATGTTAACTTATTTGAAGTCCACTTGGCTTGCTTCTTCCATCTTGCCTAATTCTGTCGCCACAACAAAAAATCTGCAATTGTTGTATTCCAACATTAAGAAGTAGGATAGCTAATTCCTCAGTTTGCTGAGGATTCCGGGTGAAGTGCGCTTCCACCTTCGGCCTCAACATAACATGAAATATGGTGAGATAAAGACGATAAAATACAATTATTAATTATGTGCAATAAAGAAACTATTTTTTTGGAATCGACTTTAAATAAAATTATAAGCCGAACTTGCCCAAATACTTTATTCCACTTCACTTTAAATCAAGTAAAGCAAATAGCCATCAGATAAATAAATTCTCCAGCTACTTTTACCCCTCCAATTCGTCACACCGTGACAACAATCGTGTGAACATCCCCTATTTTACATTTAATTGCATTTCTTTGTCGATCTCCCTGTTAATCTGGATGCACCCTTATCCTGAGCAAAGACCAGTGTTACTTGAACCGTGATCTACTTAAGTTCAGGGGATTTTTGAGTTCATCGTGGGTGGTTGATGTCTAGACTGTTTGATATTGAAGGAGAGTATGTGTTGAAGCAATATTTGCAGACCCCTTAGTCTGATGACGATATTTGGCGTCTTTGAGCTGTTTCAAATGTACAGAATTTTCTTTTAAATCGTATCCTAAAATTTTCTTTTAAATCTATATGATTGTGAAACTTTTGTTTCTTCGTCGTGTGTGGGTGTGTGTGTGTGTGGACTGAGAGACCACATGTTTTGTTCTTTTTGCAAGTAAAATGATGCTCTTCTTTAATAAAATATTTTCTAAAGCGTTAGGACCACTCAAATTTCGTATCCTATATTTGACGATATTTATCAACGTTTTTGTAGTAAGCATATAATAATTAATCATTTAACGTGATTGTTTCATGATTGTGCATGTCTTATATTTTACAAACTACAGTGGAACTTTTACTAACACCTGCAAAAAAAAACAGAGATTTTACATTACGATTGATTATTTATACGTTCTTGAAGTTGGTCACTCACAGACAAATAGAAAGACGTTTGTAATTCCTAAAATAATTGCCTTATACTGTTTTTTAGCAAGCAAACGATCTGGATACCAAAATGCCTGTAAACTGTTCACTAACACATAGGTAGCATAAGTTTTTATTAAATTCTCCAAACTATAAATATTTGTGTTAAGAATGCATACTAACCATCTGCATACAAAAGATACGAAAAAAGCATGTTTTTCTTTTACACTATTTGTCGACTACTATTATGTAGTACCTGAAGCCCTACTACAAAAATCGAACATCGTCGGATTCGCAAAAACTGTCATTTTTGTATTAGAAAAACGTGAAATCGGTCTTCGGATATGGCTTGTTTGGTTTTTAGTAGTAGGCCTCCTGGAACCTACAGCATAACTTGCCCTCCGAAGCACGGAAGCATCTTACTTATCACACAGACAATCAGGCGATTCAAGCCAAAGTGCTAAACAAACTAGGAACAAACACGACAATTTAAAACTAAATCCCCCGGACTTGAACAAAGTCCTACTACCAACCAAACCAAGCACAATATTGTACTCCCTGGAAATCGAACCCGAGACCTCTGCATCTGAAGTCGGTGGGTTGAAACACTAGACCACAGAGACGGTTAAAGTATTACATGACAATGACAATGTGCTTATTGACAAATGTGTCAAAAGTGGTAGTTAAGGAGTATAGTGTCGCGATTTCAATGATTTTTTCCATCTCAAAAAGAATTTTTCACTTCGAAAGAGTTTTGAGTTTGGTGCAGTCAGTCTTTGCATGACTTTCAAAAATAATGAAATAATTTCGTTTTATAAGTGTTGAAATCGATTCAAATGAAATATTTGAATCGATTTCAACACTTATGCTACACATGAGCAAGTTCCTACTTACCTTAAAAGTATTACTTTTATCCAGTTTCATACAAATAAATCGAAGAGCATTTAATTAAAGCCTGAGGGGATGCCTCGTTGTTCGCAATTATAATTTTATTTCAGAATAAATTTTAAAAGCGGTTTCATTTGTATTTTGAAAGGTTTTATGTTTTCATAATTATCTTGACTGATAATTGTGTATGCAATTTGTATTGACCTGAATTGTAAAATTATAATTGAATATCTGAATGAATGAAAAAGATTTATTGTACACGTTACAGACAGTTATTTCTTCAGGTAACTGATAACTTTCAAAAATACACTTCATATGCAGTGGCAAACAACGCTATTAATTTTGGAAATTCTTACGGAATTGTGGGAATGAAGGCCTGTGTAGTCTAGTGTATTGTGACAACGCGGAAATACTGATAAAACCCGAAGGAACTAAATCTTTTCGGGTTTTCTTTTTTAAACTTTTATACCAATGTATAAAATTATCAGAGAAAACGTACTATTAAAAAGCCTAAAGAGAAAAAAAACATCGATAGACGTTCTTAGTCAATTTACCTACTCATTATCCTACACTACATGGCTTGAATCTTAATGTAAATTAATTATGTGTGTTAGTAAGCCTGATAAATCAGTTGGTAGTAACTCTGACTTCTGCGCTGTAGGTTGTGGGTTCGATTCCCACCCAGGACAAAGATTTGTGTGATGAATATGAATGTTTGTTCTGTGCTTTGGTGTTGTATTGTATGATAAGTAGGTATGTTTTTACAAAAAAAAAGTATTTATGTATGCTATCCGTCATCTAGTTCCCATATTACAAGCTATACTTAGTTTGGGGCTAGATGGCGTTTTGTGAAATTAACATCCTGTAATATTTATTTATTTCTTCACCTACTACAAAAGGCATTATACAATTGAATTGTGTATAGTGCCTTTTTAAGGCACGTATTACTCGACATTAACTAAACAGTAGGCATGGTGATGTGATTAATAAAGAATGTTAGCTTCAGGTTGCAGATTCCATAAAATAATTGAATCGGCTCTAATGGCATCCCGCTACGAAATCATTAAGATGTATTTTATTATGGATACATAAGTTTTATTTATATTTTTGACGTTATATATAAACAATAATAACCTACCATTTTCAGTTTGACATATTTATCCATATTTCAAATAGGTAGCGCATAATATTATAAGACGATAGGTAGGTACTATAAAAATATGGGTTAGAAGCTTTATGACGACATCTCGATATGACTAGGTTGTCATAAATACTAGATCGCTGTAAGACTAAATTGAACAACATCGCGGTCGAACTGTATTGATATTTGACTAGATTATAAACTAATTGCCATTAATTATTATACTGAAACGAATTACTAATCTATATTTATAGAACAAGCCTCATAGCTCAGTTGGTAGTAACTCTGCCTTCTGCGCTGTAGGTTGTGGGTTCGATTCCCACCCAGGACAAACATTTGTGTGATGAATATAGATGTTTGTTCTGTGTTTGGGTGTGTATTGTATGATAAGTATGTATTTACAAATAAAAAAAAATGTATTTAAGTATTATATCCGTATTCTAGTTCCCATATTACAAGCTATGCTTAGTTTGGGGCTAGATGGCGCTGTGTGAAATTAATGTCCTGTAATATTTATTTATTTATTTATTTATTAATTGAATATTTTTAAAGGGAAAGCACTTGACCTTCATCTCGCCTGGTTACATGTTAAGATAAGGTTGAAGGAGGCGCACTTTACCCGGAACCCTCAAAATACTGAGAAACTGTCTATCGTACCTATAAATGCCGGAAGACAACAATTTTAGAATTGTTTGTTTTGGATAGAATTAGGTGAGATGGTGCTAGCTAGCCAGGCGGACTAAACAAAGTCCTACCACCAACCAAACCAAACACAATATTGTACTCCCTCTGAGGATCGAACCCGGGACCTCTGGATCTGACCCCGGTAGGCAAACCACTAGACCACAGAGGCGGTAAAACGTGCCTCTAAATACCTAGTAGGTGATCCTGATCCACGTCTTTGTCCAATGTCGCTCTGAGTTAAAAGAGAAGAATCTTAGATGAGAATAAAGTCGTGAGACTGTTTTTTTCTATTCATCATAATATCAGTCGATACTTAAAAAGGGTTACCTAATTCAAGGCCTGACATGTTACTCAGCCAATTACCTGAAACTTTCACAAAATTGTCCAAAGCGTTTGTAAGTAATTACACACAGTTATTAAGTAATTAAATCGGTACGAAACGATAACTTCGATCGCGATGACTCATGTATGAGAATGATCCGAGTGACCTAATTCGTTGTATTTCCTTTTTAACCAACTTCAAAAAAGGAGGTTTACAATATTTTTGATGTATGTTCCCCGATTACTCGAAGACGCCTGGACCGAAGTGGAAAATATTTTTTTTGTTTGAAAGGGTATACTGTACAGATGTACTCCATCATCAGACCTTGGTAGTTTTGACATTCATCCATTGCATAAAGAGCACTCAAAATACACCAGTTTACTATAGAAAGCACGTGTACATTGCATTTTTTTCTGTTAAATAACAATGTTTTTTGTTTTTTTTTTCTAATAAAAGGACCTCCTGCCCTTTAATTATTAAAAAAACAAAAAACCATGAATTACGGTCTTACGTATTTCATATGAGGAATCTATAATGATAATGTTGACCTTTTATCATGCACGATTTCAGAGTTATAGGGCATACTTTTAATGAACTTTCAACCCCTTTTTGAACCCTCTACAATTAGCCGTTTAGGCTGTGCGTTGTTATCAGTGAGTCAGTTAGCATTTTATTTTAGTACTAGCTTTTGCTCGCGGCTTCGCTCGCGTTAAGAAGTATTATTATTATTAGGTATAGTTTTTGCGGCTTTACTTTTGTTTAGCGTGTGTAAAAAATTAGGGCCTACAAAACTTAAAAACGACAGTACATTCTTCAACTTCTCCATTAACGTTCAAATTTTCTTTAGCCATTTTAAAAAAGTCTAACCGACAAAACCTATACTTTCTTAGCGGATGCCTACGTCATAACGTCTACCTGCATGCCTACCTGCAATTTCAGCCTGATCCGTCCAGTGGTTTGGGCTGTGCTTTGATAGATCACTATGTCACCTTTGAGTTATATATATTTAGAAGAAAAAGAAGAAGATAGATATACAATTCAAAGGTAATATAACCAGCTCCTTGACTGTTTAGGATAACGAGTGAAGTGCGCTTTCACTTTTTGTCTTATCATAACTCGAAACCATGTCAGATAAAGACCAAGCGCTACTCCATCGTACAAAAAATTGAATGCCAAAACAATAAGTTCTTGTATTCAAATTAAACTACTTTGTAGCAGACAAAAATACGTTCTTGAGTTGGACGTGTATTCCTGGGTCTATGAAAAAGTGACGCCATATTGTTTTTATTTTAGTTAGGTATACTAGATTTGGGTTGGTTGTAAAAGCTGACTAAGGGATCTCACCAGAAGAAGGGCAGCAGCTTCCTTCTGTGTATTATCTGGACGTTTACTTCGATAAAACTCTTCAGTTTCGGCTCTGTACAGAAGTGGAATCTAATGGGCAATAGATGATGATGATGATTTCAGATCTACTGCATTTTTTTTTAAATATACGGAATGTTCGCTTTTAACCTTTTGTAGTTTTGGAAATGTGATGAGCGTTTAATTAAACCGCTATCGCTGTGCTGAGCAGATATTGAGAATCGACACAGGGGTCAGTGCTCGAAGGTTTGAATTTATTTAAAAAACATTTCAGATATCGAACGCTGAAGTACCGGACCCTGTAAATGAAATGATTCGAAAAAAGTGTGTGGCTAAGTGGGTATTGGCTTGTTATCCGATAAAATCCAGTCGTGCACCAATGGAGTTTTCGGGTTTTTGGAGGTTTATGTGCGCATTTGACATATGCACATGCGTTGACGGTGAAGGTCTCATCGTGAGGAAATTGGCATGTCCTTAGGATCAGGCTAGTATTCCGCTGAGCGGTGATGGGACAGATTGCAACTTTCACGTATTGAATGCTAGCTACTTGCGAAACGTGGGCATGTGCGTAAAATAACTTTGGACGTGCCTCTACTACCCGCTAGTAGGTGATCCTCATAAGATCCTCGCTCTGAGTAGTGATAAAAGGTGAATCCTCGAAGGGGAAAAAGTTGTAAGTCTATTTTCTGATGCCGGTTGGGTATTTTAGGAATCGTCGTTCAGGCTCGGTTCTCGGTTTAATATGTTGTTAATTATTTTATCTAATATATTTTTCAATGTACCTACCAATAATCAATAATATGAAACCACGAAGGAAAGGCTTAGTTAAAAATAACAAAAGTCCAAGTACTGTTACTTTCTATAACTCGTCTTATATTTTATTTTGTAGAT
This sequence comes from Venusia cambrica, assembly GCA_951394065.1. Classification (NCBI taxonomy): domain Eukaryota; kingdom Metazoa; phylum Arthropoda; class Insecta; order Lepidoptera; family Geometridae; genus Venusia; species Venusia cambrica. The sequence goes on along the minus strand of OX596044.1, from coordinate 9,754,513 downwards.
AACTTATTGATTCAGGCGTTATTTTGCGGAAATCCATTGTTCAAAATAAATTATCCGAAAACAGAGACATATGTTTGTTACATATCTTTCTGTTTTCTGATTATTTATTGATATATATAAACACGTGTCGATCTGGAATTTTTCAAACGAATTTAGCGGATTTCTTACTAAATATCTTCCTGTTGTCAGATTATTTGCAAATAAATCAAATAGGTAAATGTATTTAATTTCTTATTCATTATCATGCAGAATAGTTCGAAAGAGCACCTCTCGAAACTACTAAGACGTTAGTACAAACAAAATAGTTTAATAGCCTTCTGCTTTGTAATTTAGCATAACAATGTGACCCAACACCGAAGGCTTCGAAATTGGAATGAAAAGCCGAAATATTGATCAGCCGGGGTCAGTGACCGCTAGATTGCCTTCATTGATAGACTGAAGTGTCGAACCACATCTATAATCCGACTAGGTTGATTGAACACACAAATAATGCTATGAAAAACAGCTGTACATCAACATAAAGTTATTGGTATGTATTATAATACTAATTACATGTAAGTAAATATATTATTATATGATATTTTAAATGTACGGTACCCCTTTATGAAAATATAAATAAAAAAGAAGAAGACATAAAAAGAGGGAGCTTGATGCCGCCAGTGACTGAAAAGATAATGAGTAACGTATCCATACTATGCTAGCATAGTATGGATACGTTATACGGAGCGACGAAAGTCACTTTGCAAGGAAAAGTTTAGTAAGAATGTGAACTGTAGGAACGCTATCAGTCCCATGAATATAGAAAAAAAGAAATGAGAAGTAGAAAACATAAAGAGAGAGGTTGAAAGTAGGGCCAGTGACTGAAAAGATAAAGAGTAACACGCTATCATGACATAGACACGTTATACGAAAGTCAAGTTGAAAGGCAAATTGGAGTAGGTGGAAACTACCACCTTGTGGTTCATGTGGTACCCTGGACAACGGAATCGTTGGCCTTAGCTGTTACAGCTGAATGTTCCCACTACTGGTAATATAGAAAGATATGTTTGTTACATATATTTCTGTTTTCAGATTATTTATTGATATATATATAAACACGTGTCGATCTGGAATTTTTCAAACGAATTTAGCGGATTTCTTACTAAATATCTTCCTGTTGACAGATTATTTGTAAATAAATCAAATAGGCAAATGTATTTAATTTCTTATTCATTATCATGCAGAATAGTTCGAAAGAGCACCTCTCGAAACTACTAAGACTCGTTAGTACAAATAAAATAGTTTAATAGCCTTCTGCTTTGTAATTTAGCATATTTAGAAAATTGGAGTAGGTGGAAACTACCACCTTGTGGTTCATGTGGTACCCTGGACAACGGAATCGTTGGCCTTAGCTGTTACAGCTGAATGTTCCCACTACTGGTGGTAGGATCTGGAGAGGTCCACCTGGCTAGCGACCATCTCTTGCAGAAGTCTGGCCTTGGCGCCATTTGCTAGCCATTTGGAAATGTTCCTTCTGGGAACGCTCTCTCCAATGTAGATCCTTGGCTAGGCAATCAAACCTAGGCAAGCCTAGAGGTCAAGAGCTAAACCCATCTTAAGTAAAAAAAAAAATATCAGTATGAATGTGATTGGCTATAGGAGCAGAGAAAGGAAATAATGTTGGATTGCGTAAAAGAGGACATGCGTGTGAAAGGAGTGGATGATGAGCTGACGGCTGATAGAAGTAAATGTTAAGTGGAATTATTGCCTATCACAAAGCCCAAAACTCGCTATATCGTTATATAACTAATTATTTATCTGGTCTAGAGCAAAACAAGTCTACCCATTATTATGTTTGATCTGTGTGGGTGTTGTATCATAATAGTAAGTATGTATTTACAAAAAAAAAAAAAAAACTATCTGTTATCTAGTTACCATATTACAAGCTTTGGGGCTAGATGGCGCTGTGTGAAATTAATTTCATGTTATCTATTTATTATTATTAAAAAAAACATATCATACATTTTGAATTTTCTTTCGTAGTTTTCACATTAACATCTAAATCCATTTTTTATAACTAAAGACGGTCAACCAGCTCAAGTCCCAATGCCCTGGAGGCTTTTGTCAGGGAAATTGCATTCTGTCGGCCCCTTGGAAAAGCCCTTGAATACAGAGCGAGGAAACTAAATTGTACCTTCGATATCAAGGGGGTTCAGCGTTAACTATCAACTTACAATATACGATATAATAAATTGATTTAAGCTTTTTCAATGATTAATTTTTTTAACGTAGTTTACTGTATAAGAACCAAAGTGATTTTTGTATGTATTAGAAAAAAAAAATCACCATTTTAAGTATTCAAAAAATATTATCATAAAGATTTCAATTGAAAATCAGTTTATTTTCAACCATCTTGCGAAATCGCTATTGAAAGGATCTTAATTTTTCGAATTCGAATTCTTCAACACAAATAATATTTACAATTAAATAAATAAATATTACAGGACATTAATTTTACACAGCGCCATCTAGCCCCAAACTAAGCATAGCTTCTAATATGGGAACTAGATTACGGATAAAATACTTAAATACTTTTTGTTAATACATACGTACTATATGATACAACACCCAAACACAGAACAAACATCTATATTCATCACACAAATGTTTGTCCTGGGTGGGAATCGAACCCACAGCCTACAGCGCCGAAGGCAGAGTTACTACCAACTGAGCTATGAGGCTTGTCAAAAACAATTACCACAGAAAATCTAATAAATAGTACGCTTATTACTTATATGGGAAGCTGTCTGGCTACCTAACGAACATAAAAAAACACTCTATTTGGTAACATAACCAGACGGAAGCCTGTCTTGGACAGGCTTCATTGCCACGCTAAATAGCTATGCTAATTTGCAGGCCTTAACAAAAGCCAACTCCTTACTCAAAGAGTCACGTCCTTTCTTCCTTGGGCTCAAGAACAAAAAGACCCAAGGTCATAATCCCAAAACGCTTAAATATCTAAGGTTTGTCGATACTACTTTATTTGCACCTATTATAAATCTCAGCCGGATCATCCACCGCACCAGCCCTAACTGATATACCAGGAAACTGAGATGGTGCAAGGGTGTCAACGTAGGTAGCGTTCCACACCAGAGGCCTGCTCATCTCCCCAGGGTCAAAAGTCGTATCAATGTTAAATTCATTTAATATATTGTGATGCCACGGAGTCACTGATAGCTGGCAAGTTTCTTGTGAGATAGTTCGTTCTATTATAGACCTCAGCCTTGCCCTGGCTTAGAGCTAGGCATAGAGGGCAAGGCAAACCCAACATTTATAAAAAAAGCTATAATTTTGACCAAGTTCTAACTATTCGTGGTTCTCCTACCTTTGCGTCATGTCATGCATACTTTAGATGGTAAATAAGCAATTTGTAATCGATTGTGAAAATATGTTGCCGTACTTGAATAAACTTGAAAAGATCTTCTGGAAATTCGATAAGTTATTTCGTAACTACGTACTCTATAAAAAGGGTATTTTGTTAACTGATCCTATTACCCAAAAAATACTTATGAATGCTCCAAAAAAATGTTTACTCACCTAACCTATTTATATTCAGTGACATATATACCATTTTATTTAAATCGTAGTATTGCTTGAATTATGTATAGGTATAGATTAATACTTAACATTGAATGCAATGTTTGAGAAAACTGTGGATTGTGTCAAACGAAGCAATCGTAACAACATTTCGATTACCAAATCCAAATTCAAAAATAAAAAGTAAGTTTAAGAGCTAAAACCCGACTTCTGAAAAATGCTCTAACAAGTATGAAACAAGAAAATATTCTCATCTGAAATGTTTATGTTGAAACTATTCAAAATATTTTAATGTATGTAATAGATATCTACATATTCAGAGTGATGTTTAGAAGATAGCCGAGGCCGAATGATACTGTGCCCACTTTGTGTCAAAATCATAACCCTTCTTTTTGATTTGCCGTAGTCGGGTAAAACTTTAATATTTTTATATCATGTGTGATCGTTATGCGAAAAAACTACAGTATGTTCATTGAATAATACACCATTTGCTAAATCATAACTTTGTCGCAACTATTTCCTGAACTTCTTCATTTTCCGCGGAATTTTCCACTCTGCTGAACATTCCGCTTATTTGATTTCCACTGTTGCATGTCAACTGCTCAGTGAAATGTTGATAAAACTAGTTCTGGTTCAATAGCTGCAGCTCCTAGAAACTACTAACAATAGCACTTATTTATTTTGGAACTCTTTCGTTTCCATATTAGTTTTTTCTAATTGATACGTAGTGAATTCCCACTATCGGAAAAAGGTAGATCAATTTTACTTGTCTCAAATTTTAGAAAAAAATATAATGTTAAGGTTTGACATCACAAGGTTTTTTATTGACAGTTACAAACAGCATAAGAACCTTTGAGCGACCAAACTCTACGTCTACGTTTCTACTACGTAAGTGCATGCGTACGTACGCAACAAAGACTGAGAATCGACAAAATGGCGCTGGCGTGCGTCGCTTCCTGTGTCGCATTGACAGCGTTGAGCTACAAACTTAGACCTTTGACCTTAGACCTAGGAGGTCTAAGTGTACCAATGACGTCAATTCATGCGTAACGTTTCCGTGAGTTGCAATGGAGACATATTTTTTTTACAAAGCGAAGAACCATGAAACATTGAACCATGCATTGAACCATGTGCGTGGCCTATCCCCGCGCCGCTGTGGGTTTCCGCCTCAATTTATTAACGACATAAACTGAGTGACCGTGCACAGCGATTACATTACTTCCAGCACATATTTGATTCCAGGTTCGATCCCCAGAGGGGTACAATTTTGTTCTTGGTTTTATTGGTGGTAGGACTTTGTTTTAGTCCACACAGTTACTCAGACTGTTGAGGATTCCGGATGAAGTGCGCTTCCACCTTTGGCCTTACCATAACTTGAAACCAGGTGACATGAAAGCCAAGCGCTTTCCCATCGTACAATAATAGTAAATACATACAAACATAACCAACCAGCCAGGTACGTTTTTAGACAGTATTCATAAGCTATTTGTTTATAGTACATTTTAGTGAGCTCTCTTGCGCACCGGAGGAATACGGCATACCGTTTGGCACCGGACTTTGGTATCGGTAGGTCGCTAGCCAGATGAGCATTTTACAGGACCTATTACCAGCGTTCTGATCATTCAGCCGCAACCGCAAGCAAAAGCCAGCTATTCCGTTGCTCGGACCTCTAACTAATCCCACTGAGGCCAGTTATCTATATTTCAAAAGCACAGTACTAAAGTTATATATTTGCTACGAAGACATGTTTACTTTTTGAAGGAGTACGTCAAAAAGTAACCGTGCTTAGGCGTGCCCCGTTTTAGAACTGAATTAAACCGACGTGCTTTATTTTATCGTACGACGGGGAAGCTCTTGGATTTTTATCTCACCTGGTTACAAGTTAAGGTGAAGGTGGAGGCGCAATTCACCCGGAACCCTCAACAAACTGAGGAATGGAAAGTTGACATACCAGTTTCACAATCCTTTATGACAAAAAGCGTTGAATTATTTTCGATGAAATGTATAACCTCTGTAAAGTATGACCTTCCATCAATATTTATTCATAATATTGGCAGAGTAATCGTGAAAAACATAGTCAAATTGAGAACCTCAATTTTTGAAGTCGGTTAAAATCTTACGCACTTTTGCAGGACAGCGTATAATGGTCTGTCGCTATCACTTCTATATAGTCTAATATTGTATTCATCTTTAAAAATATTTGATATTTGAGTCCGAATTTACTGATGCTTGTTTCGCATTTATTCTAAGCTTCCCATATATTCCCACGTAACTCGAAATAAAAATATGCTAAAGAGATATGACCGGATTTGTGAATACAATTTTCTACGCAGTGAATTTGCGAGAAGAGATCAACCACATGAGCAGTGCGGATTTATTTTGACAGTGACATTTGGTTACAAAATTGGTTCAATCGATTGAGTTTGACAGATTGGTTCTTATTTTTGTTGGCTTAGATACAAAGGATCGCACGCCTTACTATGCACTTCAAAAATAGTGGCATATTTTGTCATGCGAGTAAAAGATAACAACATTTATATAACTACTGCTTTTCAAACAAATAGCAACTCTCTCTTAAGAAGCTTAAAATGATTAAAATGCAATAATTAGACCGAGTAACTTAATTAAAATTGCTGCTCCAATAATATCCCAATTAATATGTTTTAATGCATTTTCCAGTTCAGTAGCTCCGCGGTGACCAACCGTATTGGGGATTCTAGTTTCATGTTTGAATGTTTTCATTTTAATATTTTCTTTTTTTTCGTAGCCGGTGCCTGTCATTTGCTATGCCTTGGGTTGCTGGGTGTGTTTTTCCGATTGATTCATTAAAACATGGCAAGATATGGAAAGCATTGTCCGAACAAGGAATTAATGGTAAATATATCCGTCTAATAATCAATATATACAAAAATATGAAATCAAGAATACAAACAGAAAGCAAAGTTGAATACTTTTCTATTAAAAAAGGAGTTAGACAAGGAACCTTTGTCCCCAAAAATTTTGTCCCCGCAGTTTGAGAACATATATTCAGGAATTTGGAATGGAATGAGTATCGTATACAAATCAATGAAGTGTGGCTTAACCACTTAGGTTTTCTGATGACCTTATATTAATCTGTGAAGATCCTAAGACTACAAGCGATGATTACACAGCTCATATGTGAAAGCAATAAGGTTGGACTTTTAATGAATACTGATAAAACTAAATGAATGGCTAACCATAACAAGATCCCATCAAAACTAACAACTCTTTAATTGATTATGTAGACTAATACTCATATATTGGTCAGATAATCTCTCCACAAGACCTTACGACAAAAGAAATAAACAACAGAATAAATTTAGCTTGGAAAAGATTCCTTCAAAGAAATTGTGAAAAATCATGAAATACCATTGAAAGCTAAAAGCAAAATATTCAACTCATGCATTCTACCAAGCATGACTTACGGTTGTCAAACATGGAGTCTAACAGAACAGAATATACACGATTTAAAAACCTGCCAACACAGGATGGAGAGAAGTATCCTAAACATTTAACTAAGAGACAAAATACAATTAAAGACTATACGCCAACAAACAAAAATCATGGATGTTACATATGCTATAAAGAGATTGAAGTGGAAATGGGCAGGTCATTTGGTAAGAAACAAAAAAGACAAATGGGCAAAATATGTCACAGAATGGTGTCCCAGATTCAATAAAAGGAAAAAAGGGAGGCAACGTAGGTGGTAGGCCGTAGGTGGGGAGATAACATAAAAAAAACTGTAGAAATAACATGGAAGAGAGTGACACAGGACTGCAACCAGTAGAAAGCTCTTGGGGAGGCCTATGCTAGAAAGCAAAACAATATAAAATGAAACCGGTGCAAATAATTAGCATAAGTTAGTTTATAAGTATTCATTGCAGATTGAAAGTAAAGTTTATTGTTATTATTGTTATTATTATTATTATATTTGTCTCGGACACTAGATCTTCTATCTCTGGCTTTTGAAATACTACAGCTACCATTATTCTCTTCGGTTGCGCCCCCTAATTATCCGGAAGATCTTCCTCTCACATTACACTGAGATTACATCTACGGCCCATTAGTGTCCACTGCTAGACAGGGCCTTCTCTAGGGTTCCTCTAGATTGGTGGTTGCAGTAGAGGTGTTCAATACACAGAAGGAAGCTGCTTCCCTTCTGGTGAGATCCCTAAGTCGGCTTTTACGACATCTATGGCATGAGTTGGACGGGTCGATGCTTAAACCGCAACCGCCACTTAAAACCTCCCACATCGAACCATAAATTCCGACAAACAATGTGGCCCACTTTTTCACCATGAGTCAGCTGTTGACCTCGATGCTTGCCTGGGCAGGAATGAGGTCTAAGATGTAGCATTCAAAGAAAATGTTAAGTGTTTGAGTGTAGTTCCATTCTTTTATTTCATGCAGATATAAAATCTAAAACTTAGTTTTAATACGTCAAAAAACAAATAATTATGCACCATCCACGCATCACTTCATTTTTATCTAAGTTTTGAAAAAACATTTATTCAATAAAAAGTACAATTAAACTAACTATGTACAAAGGAATCAGTCAGATTACCTAAGGACCGTTACAAACGGCCTATAGGTAACTCAACTGTTCCAGATTAGTACCAGACGGAAGCGTGCCCAAGACACTGGCTGCATTGCCACGCTGAATAGCTATGCTAATTCGCTGGCCTAAATAAATAGTTGAATAACTTCGCAAAAATAAATTGAACCTCTATTTATTCAATGTCGAAAATTTCACGGAAAGCTTCAAGCGTTCATAATTTATTACGAGGTATGTCAATTTATGCTAAAACTAGTGTATGTAGAAAATATTCATAAAATTCATTTAGTCGCGCAAGTTAGCCCGCCTTTCCCAACTTTGGAATTCAGGTGACTATTCTCACGTAACACAATGCGCTGCATACAGGCTGTTACTTTATGAAATACATTTTGTAACAATGACACCAACGCCACCGCCAAGTTAGAGAATGAAACAACATTTATTAAAACTTTATCTTTATTTACTCTTTATGCTGTTTTCATTAAAGTTTAAAAAAGCCAAGAAATATGAAATGAGGGTCGGTGGATGTACCCAAGAAAGTGAAGTAGACCCAAGCATCCTTTATTCGACGGATTGAATGAGGATCATCATTGATGGTAGGGTCTATAAGACTCCACCTAGCATCTACCCTTCTGGCGAAGTCGTCTCCAGTACATCCAAAGTCCAAGCTCGCTCAATCGTTGGCCTCATTTACGCTCAGGTAACGCCTGGCAAGCCTTGATGTTAAGAGCTTATGCATTAAATGTAATAAAATTCCATACATAAGTATGGAATGTTATATTAGTCTAAATTAGTATCTACTATAGTGTCCAGGGAGTTGTTCTCCAGATATTTATCCGATATCTGGCTGACTGCTCTAGCTGCTAGTGTCACACTCACCATTCTCCCGTGTACATTAGTATACTCATCCATCCTAATTAATTTCCTTACCCCTTGTCCTCTTATCCCCTTATCCCTGATTATCTTATCCCATTAACCTATTATGTCCTTATTTCCGTAACCCTTATCCCCTTATCCCCCTATTATAATAGCCCCGTATTACCTTATCCCATTATCCCCTAATCCCAGATAGCCGAGTATTCTTACGGAGGGTTAATATTTTCTACATACACTAGTTTTAGCATAAATTGACATACCTCGTAATAAATTATGAACGCTTGAAGCTTTCCGTGAAATTTTCGACATTGAATAAATAGAGGTTCAATTTATTTTTGCGAAGTTATTCAACTATTTATTTAGGCCAGCGAATTAGCATAGCTATTCAGCGTGGCAATGCAGCCAGTGTCTTGGGCACGCTTCCGTCTGGTACTAATCTGGAACAGTTGAGTTACCTATAGGCCGTTTGTAACGGTCCTTAGGTAATCTGACTGATTCCTTTGTACATAGTTAGTTTAATTGTACTTTTTATTGAATAAATGTTTTTTCAAAACTTAGATAAAAATGAAGTGATGCGTGGATGGTGCATAATTATTTGTTTTTTGACGTATTAAAACTAAGTTTTAGATTTTATATCTGCATGAAATAAAAGAATGGAACTACACTCAAACACTTAACATTTTCTTTGAATGCTACATCTTAGACCTCATTCCTGCCCAGGCAAGCATCGAGGTCAACAGCTGACTCATGGTGAAAAAGTGGGCCACATTGTTTGTCGGAATTTATGGTTCGATGTGGGAGGTTTTAAGTGGCGGTTGCGGTTTAAGCATCGACCCGTCCAACTCATGCCATAGATGTCGTAAAAGCCGACTTAGGGATCTCACCAGAAGGGAAGCAGCTTCCTTCTGTGTATTGAACACCTCTACTGCAACCACCAATCTAGAGGAACCCTAGAGAAGGCCCTGTCTAGCAGTGGACACTAATGGGCCGTAGATGTAATCTCAGTGTAATGTGAGAGTAAGATCTGATATGACACAAAAATTGAAAAAATAAAAAAAACAACTCTTACAACATGTGGAGGAAGAAACATGCTGTGCCTATCTCACCTAGCGTGGGATAACGGGTAGGAAGATGATGATGAATTATACTCAATCTATTGTTAAAGGTTCTGTATAATCCTGTATAACAAGCCATTCAACATAATTACGAGTCTATTGGATACGGTACTTTCGCCGCTATCTGTGGAATTATGTCTCATTTAGCTGTCATTATGGTATAGAAATTGATAAGTGAATTGAAAATGCACAAAGAAGGCTGTCTCTGATGGATAGTTCATTGTCTATTCCCTGTCATTATTGGAATGTTTGTTGTGGTACCTATTTGCAGGAAATCGTTTCTTGGGCTATTTAGCTGTCACTGTGTAATTTGTCTTTGATGGCTATAGGTTACTGCATTTGTAAACTCGTCATCGATAATGCCGACTAAGCATAGGATCAAAAAGGTAAACTAAAACTTTGGGGATGACAAACGTGGATGAATTATGTATGTACGTGGATATAGTAAAAGAAACAAAAAGCAGTGGCACTCCGGGAGTACCGACAGAAGTGAATACTTGAAGTTGGTCGTCTATAGGTATCCTTTGGATCGTAAAGATAACGTGTCAACGTGCTTAAAGTCAAATGTGCTAAAGTCTTTATTACTGATGATGTGATGTAGTGTTACCAGGTGAGATGAAGGCCAAGCGCTTCCCCGTCGTACAATAAAAAAAAAAACAAATGTGTTATAGTCAAATGTGACAAAAGTGGTGTCGGTAAGGTCGGTGTCGCGAGTTCAATGGTTTTTCCAATCAAAAAATGGCCAACGCGCCAAAAGAAGTTTTAACTTCAAAAATCAATCTTGACTGGCCTTCTGCACTATACCTAGGTTGTGGATTCGATTATCATACGGGACAAACATGTATGTTATTTATTTGTATTAGATATGTATTGCATTTGAATACATGCCTACTTATCTTATATAAACAGTATAATTTATTTTTCATCATTTGTAGCTTGTCTTATTAATCCTATATTGGGTAGGTTATTTATGAATTTTATACAATTTTCCCTATAATATTTAAAATATTGTTTCTGTTTCTATCTAGGTTTCTAGGTACCTAGTAAGAAGATTCTTATTACGGCTAAGCTCGCTTTTGCCATCATTTTTAATTTTAAATTAACTTGTATTATTGAATAAAAAAATACTTCACGACATTAATTTCACACAGCGCCATCTAGTCCCAAACTAAGCAAATCTTGTAATTATGAACTAGATTACAGATATAACACTCAGATACGTTTTTTTTGTAAATATATACTTATCATAATTACATACCAATACCACACCCAAACACAGAACAAACATCAATATCTATTTATCACACAAATGTTGTTTCTGGGTAGGAATCGAACCCACAACTTATAGCGTTGAACGCAGACAAAGCTACTGGTAGTATGGTTTATGACCCTGGCTATTCCCTCCAATGTTAGATGGGGCTCCAGCTGTAGACATCAATGGACTGTGACAGAAGATGGAAGTTATTATCATATCCATCACATCACATCAACAGCCCATTAGTGTCCACTGCTGGACAGAGCCTCATCCAAAGCTGAAGGGTTAAGCCATAATCACCACGCTTAGCAGGTGGATTGGTGGCCGTGGTATAGTTGTAGATATCAATAATACACAGAAGGAAGCTGCTGCCCTTCTTCTAGTAGGATACCATAGTCGGCTTTTACGACAGAAACGGGTTGAGTTGTGGGCGTCAATTCTGAAGCAGCTACAGCCGCGGCATCTGATTTATTGTTTATTATATGACGGGGAAGCGTTTGGCCTTCATCACACCTGATAACAAGTTGAGATAAGACCGAAGGTGGAAGCGCACTTCACCCGGAATCCTCAACAAACTGAGGAACTGGCTATCAAACCTCTAAATGCCGGAACACAACAATTTTAGAATGGTTAGTATGGCGACAGAATTAGGTAAAGTGGTGGTAGCTAGCCAGGTGGACTTACTCAACCAAACCGAGCACAATATTGTACTTCCCTGGGGATCGAACCTGGGACTTCTGGATCTGAAATATAGATATCATATCCATATCCCCCCTGATTTATTACATCTATGCTTCGTCCTCCTGGCCGAGCTAGCAGTGAGTTGCATAATGAAGTTAGTTTATGAGTTGTGGTCGGAGTACCTTAGTTTATTAAAGCACGCCTGCGTTACATTCTTTCTACTATTTTTTTATTGTACGTCGGGGAAGCGCTTGGCCTTCATGTCACCTGGTTACAAGTTGAGATAAGGCCGAAGGTGAAGTCGAACTTCATACGGAATCCTCAACTAGCTGAGGAACTGGCTATCTTACCTCTCAATACCGGATCACAACATTTTTTTAAGAATTGTTATTAAGGCGACAGAATTAGGTAAGATGGTGGTAGGTAGCTAGTTAAAGCTAGTTTTGCTAATGAATTCGATACAACAGTCGATTGAGCATATATCATCGTCGCGCTAAGTTGGAGACTGAGGTAGAGTGGCAAAGTTCCATCTCAATATCTTGGGTATATGATAAAATAAATCAATATTACAGAACATTACCGCTCAGTTGGTAGTAACTCTGCTTTCTTTCTAGGTTGTGGGTTCGATTCCCACCCAGGACACATTTGTGTGATGAGTATAGATGTTTGTTCTGGGTTTGGGTGTTGTTTGTTATGTTTATATTTACAAAAAAAAAGTTTAGTATTTTATTCGTAATCTTGTTCCCATTTTACAAGCTATGCTTGGTTTGGGGCTAGAGGCGCTGTGTTAAATTTATTTATTTATTCATTTCAGACAGTGCCTTCAGTCCCAAACATGAAGCATTAGAAAAACTTGGTGAGGTCTAGTGTTCTAGGTACATAAGTATGAAGATATATTTATATCGTTATAAACAATATGTCATTTAAGATAATCTTTGTCTTATTGTTAAAAAAAACATGATTTTTTTAAATATTAGTCCAAGTAAAACTACTATGTAACTACTGCTCACTACGAAAATCATTCATTCAAAATATAATGCATAGTATCGGGATTACAAAAGTTTTAAGTTAAATTCACGTCACAAGTAGCGGGTAAAAACGTTTTTTACAATCAATTTTTTTAAACAACTAGGAGACGGAACAATACAGTAGCCCACCTGCTATTAATTGCATCTCTTGCCTACAACAATGCTTTACTGCGTAGATCACATCCACTAAGAACATATCAACATATCAATGCATTGCGCCAGTCAACTTGAGGCATAAAGTTGTTAAGCCTCGCGTGGCAACCATACCTATCAAACTGGAACACAGCAAAGCTATTTGGTGATAATTTGGTATGGTGATAATACTTCCCCGGATGAGCCTTTGACAAGGGGCTTTACTACTCTTCAATTGTTGTATTATCTGTGTTGCTGCAGCATTTATCTTTTTCCACATGAAGAAATAAATCGGTTGGAGTCTCGCTGTATTATTTATCAAGTAGACACTCACAGCCCCAGATATTAGTTCTCACCCGATCAGCTTCAGTTCTTTTACGAGGGTACTCAAGCCCTCTCACAAGACAGCCTTTTAAATACTCTTAACACAGGAATTATATCGGGGTTTTTGTTAAATGTTCACATGTAAATTTTTTTCGAGTTTGTTTCTAAAAATATTTTATATATAAATTTAAAAACAATAATACTGATATACTAAAATGAACGATATCGTAGGGTAGTTTCAAGTAGGTACTTACCTGCTATTAGATAGCTACTATTTCAATGGACGAATAATTCAATTAGAAATTATCTGAGCTGTTACCGAACAGGTAAGTGACTTACAGCTTAGTTGGTAGTAGCTCCGCCCTCTGCAATGTAGATCGTGGGGTCGAACCCACAACCTAAAGCTACACACATTTGTGTATTGAGTATAGATGTTTGTTTTGTATTTGGGTGTTATATTGTATCAAAAGTAATATTTATTTAAATGGTAATTCATTTAAAATGTCTTAAATTGATCGAGTAAGCGAAGCGGATGAGATCTCTGAGTTAAGTTGGAGTATCCGGCACTGTATGTATGTATGTATGTATTTAAGCATGTATGTATGTATTTATGTGGCAATATTTGTGACGTCATAGCTCCCGAACAGATTATCCGATTTTCATGAAATTAAAATTGAATAGAGATAACGTAAATATAATTTTATTGTCGCGGTAGATTTTTGATAAGTGGGGTAGTTTTTGAGATATTGGGGTGAAAAGAAATCCAATTTTTGCCCATATCTTTTGAATGGTTTATCCGATCAATTAATATTTTTGAACATGCAGAGATTATATTAATACTCATCTACCGGTACGAGGATTTTTTGACACTGGTTCTCACAGTTACGTTTACACAAGTTTGTTTGCACCAATTTGTCTGCTAAGCGTGGTTATAATGGTCGTACGACACCCGTGGACTGGGGGGGTAGGTTTTAAGCCACGACTACTAAGGCAACAGTTTTGAGAGCACTTTTCAAAACGACATCAACCTTTGTTTCACGTTAGAAAGGATATTACATTACGGTAGCAACAAGAGAGAGCATCGAACACTCAGGTAAATAAAGAGAGTTCGAGAAAAAAGTGCTAAGGTAATGTGAGAAAGGTGTATTAATAGCATACTTTTATTTACGTTCTATTTGAGATATAATCTCCGTCACAAACCAGGCATCACGTGATCTCAGTTCGGGTGAACTACTAGTTTAGTTACTATTACAGTTAGTTAGTTTAGGGATGGATAGCGTTGTGTAAAATATGTGCTAGTATAATTATTTTTTTATTTAGTTATATGTTTTTTGTAACTATCGTAGAACCTAGACTGAGTCAAACTTGAAATAGAATAAACCAGCCAGGTACAAGGACATGCACACTATTGGTTCCGACCCAAATTTCAATACATTTCAAATATAATAATATATAAAAATAAATAATAAATAATGCAAAATATCACGTTTCATTCAAAATTAAATCCCTCTTCATTTTTAAATTCTTCTAATAACGTCTTTAGAAATACACACTCATGTTAAATGTACAACATACAAAAAAGTTAATAGATAATTAATAGGTAGTTGCATAAAAACACGTATCTTGTATGGTTTTCGTCACGTTTCTTGTATAAATGTTTTTTTTTTACATTTAAATATGTTTACCAGAAACCGTAAACCCATAGTAACCTCTTATGATATCTACAGGTAGATAAAGTCTATTCGTCGTCAGGGCCGTTATAGCGTAATTTTACTACCCTAATACAATTCATGAACCTTATAGTGATCATAACTCCGACTTGTCATCACGGGGTGTCCATTAGCACACATTTGTCTCCATACGTTTATTACTTCGCTTATAGGCTCTGTTGTTTCGGTTATCCATTTGGAAATAATGTCATACTCTATTTGATTGTGTTTTATGGAGCTCTGGGCTTTTAATCGCCCTATTCCACTTAGTTCAACTTAATTTTTTATCATTGGTATTTCAAGCATAGGTATATATTTTGATTTAACATATTATATATATAATAATGAATAATAAAATAATGCTATGCTACATTCCAAATTTGGTGGCCGAATAAATATGCATATACACAATTTAACAATAATTTCCTTTTAATTAAACTTTCACGAAAAAATTACAAAGTTTAAATAATTGGAAAAAAAAACCATTTAGTTCAACGAGTTGAAATTTAAGTTGAACAAAGTGGAATAGAGCCTTTCAATCATAGGTAGTTGTTGTTTAGGTATTCAGTAAATTTAGTTTTTTAATGCTGCATTATCTTAAATAGAAAATATAACCGCTTCTTTGAGCAGAAAAATTAAATACACGTAGTTTCTCCTTTTACGAGGGATGTAAATTTTATTTGATTTTGGTTTTTATGGTATCTAATGAAATTATTTGTGAAATTATGTGTGTAAAAGTATTTTTGACTGCGTTGGTCATAATCTAAATGATTATGACTTGCAAGTGGGCTCAAAGTGAAAGTCAAACTCATAATTATAACATTCATTTCGATTTTATTGGATAATTTTAATACGTATAATACTACCGCCTGTTCGGAATCGCGACCAGCACACAAGGAGAATGGCAAGAACCTCGGGCTGATAAATTTTTTGATGCTCCTGAGTGCGCCTTCTACTACATACATATACGAGTACATACCATAAACCGCTTCTGTGGTCTAGTGGTTCAACCCACCGATTTCAGATCTAGAGGTCCGGGGTTCGATCCCCACGGAGATTACAATATTGTGCTCGGTTTGGTTGGTGGTTTAAGTCCGCCTGGCTAGCTACCACCATCTTACCTAATTCTGTTGCCAGAACAACAATTCTAAAAAATGTTGTGTTCTGGCATTTAGAGGTAAGATAGCCAGTTCCTCAGTTAGTTGAAGGTTCAGGGTGAAGTGCGCGTCCACCTTCGGCCTTATTACTTGTAACCAGGTAAGATGAAGGCCAAGGGCTTCCCCGTCGTACAATAATAAAAATAAACTCAATCATGCCTGTTTATATTTGTGGCCACCACGGAATGACTCGATAATAACTAAATAATATACAGATCTAACAGATCCACCAACAGACCCACAGCATCCAAAAACGCAATCCAGACACGATTTTTTTGTGAAATAACCACTATTTCTATATATTTATCGTCTCATAACTTACAGATACTAAATTCAATGTTGATTTAAGAAACCAAGCAAATTTATATAACTACTACTGTAGTAGATAATAAACCACTGTATGGAACCCAAACCGGCTATAAATCTCGGAGCTCACAAGAAATATTAAGAAAATATTTCAATTTCACTAACATTACCGTCTGGAACTCGACAATTTCCCTAAAATGGCTATAGGTACGTTCACGAGCCGGACGTCGAAACAACCCATTCGAGCTTGCAGCTATTTTAGTGACATAGAATATGTAGATTTTCATGAACAAAATACGATATTATCAATATTAAAAATACTGCAGGGTTTGGTACCTACGTATATTCGAACTTAAGCATTCCTTCACAAATCTATAAAAATATGAAACTCATGAATCGCAAACAAATTTACAAATATAATACGTACATACTGATCCAAAAAACATTGACTGCTGCCTTTTTTTTCATTGTACGTCGGGGAAGCGCTTGGCCTACATCTCCTGGTAACAAATTAAGATAAGGCCGTAGGTGATAGTGCACATCACTCGGAATCCTCAACAAACTATGGAACTTTAACAAGCCTCATAGCTCAGTTGGTAGTAGCTCTGCCTTCTGCGCTGTAGGCTGTGGGTTCGATTCCCACCCAGGACAAACATTTGTGTGATGAATATAGATGTTTGTTCTGTGTCTGGGTGTTGTATCATATAGTACGTATGTATTTAAAAAGGTATTTAAGTATTCTATCCGTAATCTAGTTCCCATATTACAAGCTATGCTTAGTTTGGGGCTAGATGGCGCTGTGTAAAAATTAATGTCTTGTAATAATGTCTTGTAACTATGGAACTGGCTATCTTACCTCTAAACGCTGACACAACAATTTTATAATTGTTGTTATGGCGACAGAATTAAATAAGATGGTAGATGGAAGGTGGTAGCTAGCCAGGCGAACTTAAACAAAGTCCTAACAAACCAAGTACAAAATTGTACTCCCGCTGGGTATCGAACCCGAGACCTCCGGATCTGAACCACTAGACCATAGAGGCGGTTAAAATTTATTTCTCATGACATCAACAGCTCATAAGTGTCGTTTTGCTAGACAGATCCGCTCCAAAGCTGGAAGGTTTTGCTATAATCATCACGCTTGGCTGGCGGATGTGTGATCGCAGTAAATATTTAGATAATACACAGAAGAAAGCTGCTGCCCTTTTTTTTTGGAACCTTTGAAACTTTTGGAACGCACGTAGCATCTATTGACACATTGACACATTGATGCTATGTGCCTTCCAAAGGTACTAAAATACTTTTTTAAACCCATAATTATAATATTATTAGCACCTTTAGTAACTACATTGATTACTATTATGTAACTAGCTAATTAATATATATTTGTTTATCTGTTGTAAGCTCATAATATCACTTAGGTATTACAATCAATTGATTCATATACATCTCATTACATTATATCATAATAGCAAGATAATTAAGAACCTACATTAATACAATAATTGTATTTGATAATTAAATACCTGAGGTAGGTTAATACAAGTTAGTTTTATTTTATTCTAGCATTTAACCAATCCATATGATAATTCTAAGTAGTAGTCTCTCTTCCGTAGTGTCATAATCTAGTGATATTAACCAATTCTTTATAGCTTTTTTTACATTCTGTTTTTCTCAACCTTACCAAATCCCTTATATTTTTGTTAGCTTTATTCTACAAATTTGGATCTGAGAATATTTTTTGACGCTGTGTTATTTTTATTTGCTGTGCCAAAACATGCAGCCCGCTTATTTAAGCGTCGTGTATTCAAAGGTTTCAAGTGGTGGTTCGTGGTTGTACCGTGTGTTGCCAACTTTAATTAGGCTGACTTGAGCATCATATTGTTAAGGCCAAGCTGTATGGACGACATAATCGAATAAATAAGTATTTTTATTTAAATGTACAACTAGTTGGGACTTGTAATGTATTTAATGTAGGTAAATGATTCTTGTGAATAATATCAGTTAATCCTCAGTTCGGAACAAAAGCTGTCCAAGTAACTTATGGTATTGGCTTTATTGATAACTAGCAAACGATTTCGTTCCCGCTATCCCGTAGGAAATTCTTAAAATCTTCTTTCTTGTTGCACCAATGTACCACGAAAGGGAGCTATTCTAAGAAAAGCTTGCAAATAAATATTGGATTTCATGAGTTTGAATATTTTATAATTCCATTTCTTTTTTTTTTTATTCCTTCGTTACTCCTCATAAAATCATTTTGATCGAACATCACATAAGTGAAAGTCCCATCACAATCAGTTCAGCCGTTTTGGAGTCATAATAACATATATTAAATTGTTGTGTTTCAGCATTTAGAGGTAAGATAGCCAGTTCCTCAGTTTGTTTTAGATTCCGGGTGAAGTGCGTTTCCACCTCGGCGTTATCGTAACTTAAAAATCAGGTGAGATGAAAGCCAAACACCTCCCCGTCATACAATAAAAGAAAAAAAAAGTCGAAAGGGAATACGTCATACACATCGACTATTATTATTTGAATCTGAAAGCCTTATCTTATCGAAAATGGAAGCTTCCAATAGAGATTGCCGGAACGCTATTCCTAACTCTGAAATAAATAAAAAAATCAGTAGTATTCGAAACAGCGGGATTTTAATAATAGTTTGAAAATATCGTTGAAATCTATCAGATGCTAAGTCATATCCAACTAAATGTGTGACTATCACGATTAGCAAACTTTCCACGTGTTAAAAATCGCTGTCTAGTATAGCTTATTCTCAAACATTCGGAAAGCATTATCGAATTCGGAAAATTCCGACGGAGATTCCGAGAACACTTTTCCGAAAATCCAAATTTTACTTTATTTTTTAATACCATTTGAAACCTTCACAGAAGATTTTCAGAAATATATTGAGAAGAGCATTGAAATTGTTGAAGCATAGTAATACTTATAGTGTAAGGGCCAGTGTTGAAATGTGTTAAACGAAACGTATTAATTGTAATCACTTAGATATAATGTCACAGTCGTAACTCTAAGGTGACAGCTGTCATCGGTATATCTTTCTCTTTCTCCCATGGCCGTTCTCTGTTCCGGACTGTGAACCACGCTCTGCAAATAATCTTCTCCCGCTACTCTGTTTTTCCATTCATACCCTTCAGAAATATATCGGTCTCGAAGTCGAGTTCGACATAAGATGACGTTTCCGATCCGAAAAATAAGAGTGTTTAAGAATCGTTGTCCTGTTGTCCCCTTAAATGTTGTAGGGAGTGTCGAACGGGTGATGGCGGGAAACTTTCACTGCATGTTGCTTTCAGTCTAGAGAGTTTCAACTTGGTATGCACAATACGGTATCTCAAATCACAATTGATACCAAGTTGCATTGCACTTTGTATCAGACATACAGAGTAACATTATCTTGCTGCTTTCTTATCTGTGCGAAGTTAGTCACAAGTGTAATATCCCAACATCAACTTGGTTTACGGCGGAATTTAATACTTTTTAACGTTCCGTACCTAAAGTATGCCAACGGGGCCTGACTATGGCTTCGCCGTCCATCCGTCTGACCATACATGTCTGTATCTTATGAACAGTAAGTAAATGGTAGTAATTTGAAATTTTCAGTGGGTATTTAAAAAAAAATGAAATATGTTTTTTGCCATGAAATATAGCTCGGAACCCTCGTGTGATTTTGTGGTTCACACTACACGGCACTGCATTGCGCCCGTCAACTTTTAGTCGTCAGATTTTTGTGCCATTTATTACCGTGAATAAATTTATCTTGATCTTTATCTTTATATTTAACTTGAGGCAGTATTAGGCTTATAGGTGTTAAGCCTCGCGTGCCCGTTATTTCACCGGCAACCATACCCTTCAAACCGGAAAACAGCAATGCTGCTTGGCGGCATTAAATTTATATAAGATTCAGAAAAAAAACAAATTTGTGTTTCGCCTCTACACGAGGCATCCCTCAAATTATAGTCTTGCTGCTAAGCTGATGAGCCCTCTGCCGACGTGTTGCCGCTCCGAGCGCTGCGCTGCAAGTAACGTAGGAATGTCCTTTCGTGGTACAGGGGTGCACGAAGAAAGATTTAATTTCCACGGGATAGCGAGAATGACGTCCCAGATCATGATATACGCCATCTCACGACGATGATAATTAAATAATGTCATACTCCAACTTACTGATCATTTAGATTTATTTATTTATTTATTTACATTCTTAAATATAACATTACAGTATGTACATCCAATGCAATATATTTGAAAAGCTTAAACCATCACTTAAATCATATACAGACATTGACATAAAAAATAACCAATCAAAGGTTAACATATTAGGTCCTTACATATGAAATTGGCGTTTTGTCGTACTGGCCACTTTGATCTTAAATATCTCCTCTTTGGTTAGGAATTCCAAATTCAAATTTAAACAGCTATTTACTCATGCATTTGTGTTTCGAAAACCGTAATTCATTTGTTTTTTTCTCTTTTGCTTTTTTTTTCTGCGTCACTCATTTCACAAAATGGAAAACTTAAAATATCGCATTATTTACGAGTACGAGTTCCACCGTGGCACCAGTGCTGCAGAAACGGCTCGAAGGATTAATGATGTGTATGGTGGTGGTGTCGCAAAAGAAAACACGGTGCGTTTTTGGTTTCAACGCTTTCGTTCTGGAAATTTCGACCTGCAGAACAAGCCCCGTGGACGGCCGGAGACCAAGGTCGACAATGATGAATTGAAGGCTATTGTGGAAGCAGATCCATCGCAAACCACATCACAGTTAGCTGCAGGCTGCGGTATTAGTGACAAAACCGTTTTAATCCACTTGAAGCAAATTGGGAAGGTGAAAAAGCTTGAAAGATGGGTACCTCATGAATTGAGTGAAGCAAACCGACAAACGCGCGTCGACTGCTGCGTTACATTACTCAACCGGCACAATAATGAAGGAATTTTAAATCGGATCATTACATGTGATGAAAAGTGGATCCTGTACGATAATCGTAAACGCTCATCGCAATGGCTGAACCCTGGTGAACCAGCAAAATCTTGCCCCAAGCGAAAATTGACTCAAAAAAAGTTACTTGTAAGCGTTTGGTCGACTAGTGCCGGTGTCGTACACTATAACTTTCTTAAATCTGGTCAGACGATTACGGTTGATGTCTATTGTCAGCAACTGCAAACCATGATGGAAAAGCTCGCTGTTAAACAACCGAGACTTTTCAATCGCTCTACGCCACTGCTGCTTCAAGACAACGCTAGACCACACACGGCCCAACAGACGACTACCAAATTAGAGGAGCTTCAATTGGAATGTCTAAGACATCCACCGTACTCTCCGGACCTTGCTCCAACAGATTACCATTTTTTTCGAAATTTGGATAACTTCTTGCAAGGGAAAAAATTCAATTCCGATGAGGCAGTCCAAACCGCTTTCAAAGATTTCATTGATTCCCGTCCGAATGGTTTTTTTAGTAAAGGGATCAATGAACTACCTATAAGATGGCAAAAGTGTATAGATAGCAATGGTACATACTTTGATTAATAAAATATATTTTAATATGAAAAAATTGCCTTTATGTTCCTCCCATACAAAACGCCAATTTCATATGTAAGGACCTAATAATATGTATATATTTAACAAGAGCTACAACATATGAAGTATCAAAGGTCATTTACTTTCACAATAAGCTAGAACTTCTCTCTCTATCGAACGTAACTAAACAACTAAACAACGTAACATATATATATAACAAGCCTCATAGCTCAATTGGTAGTAGCTCTGCCTCCTGCGCTGTAGGCTGTGAGTTCGATTCCCACCCAGAACAAACATTTGTGTGATGAATATAGATGTTTGTTCTGTGTTTGGGTGTTGTATCATATAGTACGTATGTATTTACAAAAAGTATTTAAGTATTCTATCCGTAATCTAGTTCCCATATAACAAGCTATGCTTAGTTTGGGGCTAGATGGCGCTGTGTAAAATTAATGTCCTGTAATATTTTTTTATATAGATACTAGCTTTTACTCGCGACTTCAACCGCGTATTGGTTTTTTAAAATAGGTCCAAGTATTATATTATAAATACATTAAATTTGTTGGATATCTGGATAAATTTGACCGATTAGCTCCTACATGGTGTGCAGACACGCACACCGAGGGTTTTGACCCACATTCCCAGACAAAGAATGCAGACTTTTTGAAGTCTTAGTGTCGGTCCGACTCACGTTTGGCCAGATTTTATTATTTATTTATTTATTTACTACTAAGTAAGCGCTATACTCACACCAACTTTGTTATTATACAGGTCGAAAATAACAATTTATAAAAACGTTTCATGTATAGGAACCCCCTATTTTTTTTGTTTATTTAGTCAGGTTTGAATATTAGACACCCCACCCTTTTTTTTATTAAAAACCAAAAATACGCCATAACTTATTTCTTATGGGCAATCAACATACTTATTTTCAAGCGCCTTTTATTTGTGGTTTCAGGGATATGCAACATTTAACTCAGAACTTTGAACCCCATTTTGAACCCTAAGGGTGCGAATTTTAAAATTTGCCTTCTTAGCAGGTCTACACGCCGAGAAAAACATGCCCTTGAAATTTTAGGTCTGTACGCCGAGCGGCTTAGGCTGTGCGTGGTATCTAGTTGAATCAGTCAGTCACTCAGGACTTGTCTTTTAATGCATTAGAAGATTACTATGTCATCAAGTAGTCAAGTTATACATTAGTCAAGGGTCGTTAATACAGTCTCGTCAACAGCCCATTTAAGTAGTGGTTAATTGGATATTGGACAGAGCTTCCTCCAAAAATGGGAGGGTTTTGCCATAATCACCACACTTGGCAGGCGGGTTGGTGATTAAAGTAAAGGTGTTATGTAACATACAGCAGGAAGCTGTATGTTACATAACATAAACGTAAACTTCCTCCGGTGAGATCCCTTAAATCGGCTTTTACGACATCCGCGGGCTAAGTTGGAGAGGGTCGATTCTTAAGCCGCGACTGCCACGGCCGGGTAAATTAAAAAAAAATCATTTGTCGTTAAATGCTTCGTTATACCAATTTCAAAAAGTATAAGCACAACTATTATACCATGCATTAATCAGGAGTTCCGCTGGCATCATCGTAAGAACCTGGTTTACATGGTTCGTAGAAGAGTATCACACATACAATCATTTAAATTGTGCAACGCTCTTAATATATAACGTGTTACTGTTATTTAGTGAAAAAACCCCTTTATCTTGAATACACTCCATCATAGACCTTGGTAGTTTTGACATTCATCCATTGCATAAAGAGCACACAAAATACACCAGTTTATTATAGAAACCACGTGTACATCGTGTTTTTTTTCATAATGTTTTTTGATTTTTTTTCTAAAAAAAAGGACGCCGATCAATTATTAAAAAAAACAAAAAACCATGAATCACATTCCTTTTATCATGCACGGTTTCAGAGTTAGTTCATTGGTCAGGATCACATATACAAAACTTTCAACCCCTTTTTGAACCCCTTAGGGTACGAATTTTCAAAATCCCCTTCTTAGCACTCATTTTCGCATCAAGACAAACATACCCTCCAAATTTCATGTCTCTACGATTAGCCGTTTAGGCTGTGCGTTGTTATCAGTAAGTTGGTTAGCATTTTATATTAGTATATAAGGTTAATAAGATAAGATAAGATATAAGATAAGATAATATGTTACGTTGTTTTATTTTGTTAGTTATTTTGTATCAGTCGTATTCATATGCTCATGAATCGTGAAAAATCACTAATACGTCCTAAAATTGCGAATCCGCAATTATGAATTGCTTGTCCTTAAAATCGGATGCATGATGAATAATACTAGAAGAAATTAGAGTATTTACATTCATTTTGCTCGGTAGTAAATTAAAAACTATGTGAAAGTCACGACTCGGTTCTAATACCTTAAAATTTTAATGAAATTTTACGAATCGTATAATATCACGATTCAGTTTATAAAATATAAACTTCTATCGTCTTCAACTTATCAAAGCTTCAATGACGCTGATGAATGTGTGAAAACGTTATAATCCTTCATACCTTATCTATCATCAAGGTGGTATAGCCTTAGCAACAAATCGGCTAAGACTTAACCCAACATTTTATTATTATATACCTAGTCTTTGTTTTTTTAATACACGATGGAGAAGCGCTTGGCCTTCATCTCACCCGATTCCAAGTTAAGATAAGTCCGAAGGCGCACTTCACCCGGAATCATCAACAAACTGAGGAACTGGCTATCTTACCTCTAAATGCCGGAACACAACAATTTTAGAATTGTTGTTATGGCGACAGGATTAGGTAAGACCTACCACCAACCAAACTAAGCACAATATTGTACTCCTCCTAGCGAGAGACCACAGAGACCACAGAGAACCACTAGACCACAGAGGCGGTGTAATGAGTATTGACCAGAAGGAACGACAAAGGCTATTTTCCATCCCTGCAAGTGAAGCAACCAGCAGAAGCCACTTAGCTCATCATATTTGAGAATTTTCACCCTAACCGATAACAAAATATCAAGTGCGTAATATGATTATTTTCTAAATGTCCGTACCCCTATCTCACGGCCCTCATATTTGAGAAATTTAAGCGGATTTGTCAAGCTGGGAGGCGGCCGTCCGACTACTTAAATTTATGTTCACCCTCGTTACTGAATCTGGAAGTGACATGCTCAGGGAGATGTTGGAAAAATCACGCTTAGGTGTGGAGGTTTAACACCGTGTACACGTATTTCTTAAGGCCAGTACCACCACTCTCCCGTTCAAAATAGAACTTTCAATTCAGATGTATTTTTAAGGTATAAATGGATAGGCATAATCTGTAGATACAGATTAACCCTTTCTGTGTTTGACATATTATCTGGACAAACATTTGTGTGATGAATTTCAGATGTTTGTTCTGTATTTGGGCGTTGTATAATATAGTACGTATGTATTTACAAAATAAAGTATGTAAGTATTCTATCCGTAATCTAGTTCCCAAATTACAAGCTTTTACAAGTGTGAAATTAACGTCCTGTAACATTTATTTATTTATTATATAAATGACTATGAGTATGAGCGATGTTAACAAATCTATCAAAACTTACATATTTATTATGGACAGCATATATTTTATTCAGGAAAGCCAAAGTAGTTGTATGATCACAGACGCAACATAGATTATTGTCATGATGAAGGACTTTTTTTAGAATTACTCACCTCTGTTTATTTCATGGTATGATTATAAAATATAGTTTTTGATAAGATAATAGATTATAGATATATATATATAGATAACGCTGGTTATCGTGATATAGTCTATCCCAATCTGGGTCCTGACTGAAAACCAGCTGTTGCAGACACAGCAATCTTTTTAACCCACACAAAGTTATAATTACGCGTATTGTTTTATATGACTTGCTGTTTGTATGTATTGTGATTAATTACTGTGTATGTGTTCATTAAATAGGTATCTATTAGGTAGGTACCTACGTTACTTGTACCTACTTACCGACCTATTTATATATTTTGTAAGTTTATGTGGGATAAATAAATAATTACGTTTTATAAACTAAAGAGACAACCGACTTCAATGAAGAATATTATACAATTTAGTTTACCTGGATGACGTATTTTTTCTAATTATTTTGATGACAGATGGACAAACAGACAGTTTTTGTCGGTTTTTTTCTTTAATCTTGAGGTAAACCTCTAAAAATACCGAAATCGCTTCAAGTGTGCCTATAATATTTTAAGTGTTATCTCGATTTCTCCAGGATCTCATCATCAGTTCCTGACCATGAGGTCATCAGACTGGGTCAGGTTTTCCTTAGCTTTTGAGGTAATACACAATAAAACACCCAAGTCACTTCAAGTGTGCCTATAATATTTGAAGAGCTCCCTCGATTTTTCCTCCTTTTTTTGAAAGTCGGCTAATGAGTCTTTCTTCCTATGTAGATGAACGTATAATTTACCTCGGGAAAGCACATACAATTTTATAAATCGTAGTCTCATACACTGTACTTGCCAGTCTTTTGTTTTCTGGTAGAAAAGAAAAACAAAGCGGTTCAGCAGCAAGGGATCGGTGCTTTTACCGGTTGGTATGAGCCGGGTTCTTTCACAAGCTTGAGTGCTTGTTTGAGTAAAAATAATCCGCCGGTGACTTCAGCCATTGTCCCTGCTCTCAGCGGACCTTTTCCTCGAATCGACGGAGAATCGAGATCGTAACTAGATCATATTGTAACATGGTTACTGAAGGATATCCAACTCAAACGGAAGCTTTTATCTGTAATATCGAGTAATACTTTTGCAATACACACGTAAATAAAAAATGGGGCTGGTAAAATGCTTTTGCTGCAGGATTTGATTAGGTTTATAAAAATAAGGGTTGGTGGTAGTAAATAAATAAATAAATATTACAGGACAATAATTTAACACAGCGCCATCTAGCCCCAAACTAAGCATAGCTTGTAATAGGGGAACAAGATAACGGATTGAATACTTTGAATACTTGAATACTACTTTTTGTAAATACATACTTACAATAATAATTATACAACACCCAAACACAGAACAAACATCTATATTCATCACACAAATGCTTGTTCCGGGTGGAAATCGAATCCAAAGCCTACAGCGCAGAAGGCAGAGCTACTACAAACTGAGCCATGAGGCTTGTTAATAATGTATTGTAGCGAAGTTCGGCCGTCGATCGGTTGGTGGTCCCAAGTATCGCTGGAGTGATAAGTGGAAAGTTCTAGGTTTAGTTTTTAAAACGAAGAATTACGTTTTAAAAACTATTAAGTAAGCCGACTTCAATTAAGAATATGATACAATTTCATGATGACAGGGGTCCGTTTTTTCCTCACTTTTGAGATAATACACAATATCCCCAAAACTCTTCAAGTATGCCTATAATATTTGATCCTGACCCGATGACAACGGGAGGACCTGTGAAGACCACCCTTTCGAACAAAAAAATATTTTCCAAATCGGTCGAGGCGTCTTCGAGTAATCGGGGAACATACATATCAAACAAAAAAAGTTTCCGACGAATTGCGAACCTCATCCTTTTTTTGAAGTCGGTTAAAAAGTAGACCGCGGGTATTTTTGTGCCTGCTATAATTATGAAAATAGGTTGGCTCATGACCTCAAAGTGTGCAAAACTGAATTGGCCACAGCAAGGATGAGGTCTGTGATGGAATGAGCTTTCCCAGGAGGCACTGGCTCTCCCACGCACCGATGGAACACAGCAAACCGTATGGATCCGAATGTTGGCAGGGTCGAAGGGCGGTGGTCGTGGACTTTTACTGTCCTGCCACCAGAGTTGTGATCATTCGGCCGCAACCGCTAGCAAAAGGCAGACGTTCCAAGTTTATTTATTTTGTACGTAGATCGTTGGCGAGACGTTGGCGTGACGACCTGACTGCATTTAGCCCGGACTGGTGGGAAACGGTAGATGACCGTTAGCCTTGGAAGGATATGGGGGTGACCTTTGCCCTGCAGTGGGACAGTATAGGTTATAAAAATATATGTAAATCGCTTGTAATCTTCAAGCGTAATGTCAAAGAGCACTACCTCTCCTTATAGATTCATAATATTATATCTATGCTATGTATATGATTATATTTGTATATATATTATATTTAAAACTATACTCTTAGTAAGTAAATTAAGTATTATTGATAAATTTAATATAATTTATGTCTCTTAGTTATATGTTACTTATTAACACTATTTCCCAATTTTTATATCTTTTCTCTCTCCACATCACTGGTTTGCTGGAAGAAAACTCTTTCTAGGGTTAAACTCGCCTTTGCCATGTATTTTAATTTTTAAGTTTTTATTTTTTATTTTGTTTATGTGTGTAATAAAGTATAAATAAAAGTAAATCTAGGCGTAGGCACAGTCTTATAGCTATAACAGTATCACTAATCTGCCGTGTCAAGCTAGAAAATGATTGAACTATTAAATTAATAAAAGTACTATAAAACTACCTGCTATTTCAATTCAGCTTCGACATCTGAAACAGATCTCAATACAATCTCTCAATCTTCAGATCGTATTCATTTCCGGTCTCCGTCGTCGCGCACCGGAAGTGCTGAATCCCGCTCGGAGCTACTGCAGGCGACTGCTGGTTCCGGTTTGAAGCTTCGTTTTCTGAACCGGGGCTGTGACTCTGAAAGTTATAAAAAGGGTAGTTTATCTCCTTTTAAAAGCGAGAGAGAAAAGGTAACATTAGGTTCTCAAAGGAATAGTGTGAAATCTTACAAACGATATTTCCATGAACCTCAATTGGTGGAAATGGTATTGTCCTGAATCGAAAACATCAGGGTAAGTGCAGTTGGGGCACGTCATCCCTTCAAACAAACACACTTCCGTGAGTAAAAAATCAAGTTAGCCACGATATTTTCATTTATTAGAGTGTTCTTAAAGTGGTCAAAAAAGAAATAGCATTCTGCACTTCTCCATATTTAATAAACTTTAACTAGGTTTGCCAGCGCACTCTGATGCAAGAATACGCCCGAGTTTTAAATAATTGATACTTTTATGACTTTTGAAACTATCATGGTTATGCACACTATAACTAAAGTTATCGGGATATTTACCACGATTTGTTGTTTTATGTGTTATGCGATCTTTCAGTGTATCCGTGATCATGGCGCATGCAACTGCGTCGAAATATCGAATAACTCATAAAACAACAAAAAATTGTAAATATCCCGGTAATTTTAGTTATATTGATTACTTTTTATACAGTATATCTGCATAGGTATACCTATTTATTTTTCTCAAGTCTCACTTTTTTTGCTTATATTGATGTGTGTTTTCTGATTGTATTTTTTATATATCTTTGTTTTACTAATCTTGTATACGCAAATACTGCTAACTCCTAGGTAAAGTACTGATTTATCATGAATCAACTATTTTTTGTTTTGTTTGTATAAATCAAACGAAAAATTGCACACTTTTACGCATATCGTAAATATGTACGCTCGATATGAGTAGAAAGGGCCCAAGCATTTTTTTGGAAAACCAAATGACCACCATGGTAAGTTGCTTTCACGTTTTTTAAATGCTGTAACAAAACAATTTTAGAATTGTTGTTATGGCGGCAGAATAAGGTAATATGGTGGTAGCTAGACAGGCAGACTTAACTAAAAACCTACCCACCAAACAAACCAAGCCCAATATTGTACTCCCCCTATCGATCCCGGGACCTCTGGATCTGACATTGGTGGGCAAACCACTAGACCACAGACGCAGTTAAAACTTCAAAGGTCACGTTACTTATTTACAAAATTCAAGTATGTCATCCAAACATAGCTTCACAAATAACATAGTAAGTAAATAGCACCGAAGCTCATATTTTCTCAACGTTTTCTCAATAAACATTTCAGCGTCCTCGCGACGTGCCCGTATCACCTGGCTTGAACCAATATCTTTGAAAAATCCGCTTTGAAATTGATATTCTGTCGTTGTTTTATTTATTGGAACTTGTTTACGTCTTTTAAAGATAATAATGGAGTCTATAGGTACTATTATCCGTTATGCCTTTAATCTTAATCTTTAGGATATTGAGCTGTGACATTGGAGGCGAAACATGTTGAGACCTCCAGACAGCTTTTCGCAAGACTTCTAAACAAGGTGAGGGATTATTTTACCGGCCGACTTTGACACTTACTCAAATAAGTCTGGGAGAAATATCAAAAGTATTTACGCAACTTCTGGGAAGGCTGACTCAGCTGAGTCAATAGCAGACACGTTTTAAATGTTTACGGCCAAATGCGAGTTGGGCACGCACACTGGGTGTTTTGACCAACATTTCAAGACAAGAAATGCGGGTTTTTTTCAGTTGGTTTTTGGGCATTCGTATGGGTCTATCTCGTGTTTGGCCGGATTTTAGTATTTATTATACATCAAGGTAAGGAATATATCAGGGTAAGGACTATATATCAGGTTATGGAATATAAATGTATCATGTTGGAACTTTAATATGTTACCGCTTTTAAGATAGAGCTAAAATAAAATCGATTATAAGCAATTTTTTGAATGGAATTTATTTTTATTCCACATATAACTTATATCAATAAGTTAGTTAAAACGCGATAATAACACATATTATCTAAAAATTTCACCCAGCTATCTATTACAGATGAATACCTTTTATAGGTAGGACACACAGCGTAGAAACCCTAAAAATAATCTCGTTTGAGCTATTTTCTTGTTCACGATAATCAGGTCATCCTATGCTAAGTTGGCATGAGCCAGAAATATAATTTTCGATGGGGCTTGTAGGTTGAGTTACCGGATCAAGTGCTCGAGAGGTCAACCAAATAATCGTGTACTAACAAGCGACCCTCGTCAATTGATGCTGCTGTTGACAGCTCAGCGGTGTTGGGTGGCAAAAACCATATGTTGTGCTGGGAAGTTGTAGGATATTGATATAGGTAGGTACATACAAGGATGAACCATCTCATGTGCCGCCTAACAAATGCCTTCAATTTTGACAAGCCTCATAGCTCAGTTGGTAGTAACTCTGGCTTCTGCGCAGTAGCCTGTAGGTTCGATTCCCACCCAGGACAAACATTTGTGTGATTAATGATGATTATTGTGTTTGGGTGTTGTATTGTATGATAAGAACCTATGTATTTACGAAAAAATAGTATTTAAGTATTCTATCCATAATCTAGATCCCATATTACAAGCTATGCTTAGTTTGGGGCTAGATGGCGCTGTGTGAAATTAATGTCCTGTATTTAAAAAAACATGCCTGAGAAAATCATAATTCAGACAAGGTTAAGTAGATATTTACGGCCAGAGATGATATTATTTAAATCCGTATCGACCAATATTTTTTTCAATAAAGGAACATTTTCACTACAAAAATAAATAGCAGTAGCAGAAGTACGTAAGCATGATATTACAAGCTTTGCTTAGTTTGGGGCCAGATAGCGCTACGATTAAATTTGAATTAAAGTCCTGTAATGTTAATTAATTTAACCACCTTTTTCTGTTTCAGAGTGTATACATTTGTAATATGTTTAGTTGGTGGTAGAACTTTGTTCAAGTCCGCCTGGCTAGCTATTACCATCTTAAAGAAGTAATTAACAAAAAAACTGAATTGTTGTGAGCCAGTTCCTTAGACTGTAGAGGATTCCGGGTTAGGTGCGTCAAGAAATGAGTCCACTTTTGGCATAACTTAACACCAGTAAGTATCTAGTAAGATGAAAGCCAAGCGCTGCCCCGTCATGCAATAAATAAAATAAATAATATATTTAACGTGTTACGAAAAATACTAACTGAAATACTGTAGTCTGAATTTAAACAAATCAACTGCTGTATTCTGTAGAAAATACGATGTTTTATGAACCCCCAGGGGGTTAAAGCAGTGGGACCACGGGTAAAGCCTCGTATTTTCACGAATCTCATCGCTTTTTCCTCAAAAGCATTATGTTTTTGCACAAAACATAGCCCGCGATCAGGCTCGGCGACGTCATTCAATATCCACTGATATCTCATTTTGCGGTGAAGCGGAATGGATAGTCACCCCGCGCCCTAAGATATGGTATAAGTCACAGGCGAAAGAAATAACTAGTTAAAAACTAAAAACTAAATATCCGACTGTTAAATTTTAAACTTTACGAAATTACGGTTTTACGAAAAGATGACACCTGATACTCGAAATGCAGACAACATAAATATTTGTCTTGGGTAGGATCGAACCCACTACCTACAGCGCAGAAGGCAGAACTAAACTGAGCTGTGAGGCTTGTTAAGAACGAGGAGAGGCACTAGAGGTTTTAGAATCTGACACGTCAGCGGTTAGTGAGAGGCTTAAGATGTAAAAGATGGGATCAAAGATAAAAACATGTTGAATTCAATCAAACATATCGATTCTAAATTTAAATAGATTTAAAAACCTATTTAAATTTAGAATAAACGTTTAGAATGAACATGTTCATTCTAAATTTAAATAGATTTAAATATCTATTTAAATTTAACAAGCCTCCTAGCTCAGTTGGTAGTAACTCTGCCTTCTGCGCTGTAGGTTGTGGGTTCGATTCCCACCCAGAACAAACATTTGTGTGATGAATACAAATGTTTGTTCTGTGTTTGGGTGTGGTATCATATAGTACGTATGTATTTACAAAAGTATTTAAGTATTCTATCCGTAATCTAGTTCCCATATTACTAGCTATGCTTATTTTGGGGCTAGATGGCGCTGTGTGAAATTATCGTCCTGTAATATTAATTTATTTATTTATTTTATTCACTAATCTGGTCCTAGGTTTGTATAGCCTCTCTTTATTTCTAGTATTATAGCTATGGACATGCATCGTCATGGGTTGTTCATCTTTTCTTACATGTACTTCTAGTAAAGAGTTGAATATAAACAAAGATATAACTGTCAAAATGGTTGTTTTTTTTTTACAACACCTACAAGGAAGGATAGGATGCTTCTGGTAATGCAAGCATCCTGGTACGAAGGTACTTACAGGTTTGTTCGTTTGTCTGTTTGTCACCATAGTAGTATAAAAACATAGGAAATAAAAAAAGGCATGTGCCTCAGCTAAAAAAGTGGTCAAAAGTTTTCTCTTAATATATGAAGATAGATATAGATATAGAAGATAGATCGTATAAAATTATGGCCATGGATGATCATGAACTGTCAATAAAAAATATATCTTCAGTTTACACTGGACTGTATTTAGAGTAAGCTTGATACTTGAGCCGTAGGTAGTTCTTATTTTGCGGTATTTTTGCTTGAACATTGAACCTCGTGTCATATATTACGGGAATCTTTATAATATATTCGTTAACGTTAGAGTAAGCTTGATACTTGAGCCGTAGGTAGTTCTTATTTTGCGGTATTTTTACTTGAACATTGAACCTCGTGTCATATATTACGGGAATCTTTATAATATATTCGTTTTATTATAATTTATATTTTTTGCCCAAACAAAGGATTTTATCACGTAGTCACTCCACGCATAGTTTTCTCCATAGCTCACTGTGCGACTTTGGAACTTATTCAAGACGCCTTCAGTCTGCAACCATGTCTTAGATCTAAAAGGTCATCATTGGCAACACACACTGATTGAAAACTTTCGTCTTGAGGCTCGGCGGTATCTTTGACGTGAAGAATTACAAGCCTTCACTGCCAATCTGAGTAGACTTGCCATCGGTTGACCGTTGGGTTAAAGTTGGATTTACCGAGCTAAACCATCTGACCTAGGTAGACGTAGTGATCTACAACTTCGATAGCATCGTTTGGCTCACTCGTGTGCATTTTAAGTCCAACCTGTCGGGATGCGATGAGGTCTCTGAGCATCTTGCTAAGTTCTTCCGCGATTCAGACATCATGACTATATCGTCAGCAAATTGAAGGTGGTCTAATCGCCATTGATATTGATGCCATATCCTTCCTAGTCCATGAACTTGAATGTATGAATGAATGAATTAATTAATTAATTAATTCAATAAATAATGAATTAATAATTGAATGAATTAACTAATTATTGCATGAATGAATAAATTATTGAATTAATGAATGTATTAATGAATTAATTAATTAATGAAAATACTTTATTGCACACCTTAAAAATAGAACTGCATAACTAAAAAAAATATGTATATACAATGGGCGGTCTTATCGCTAAGAATCGATTTCTTCCAGACAACCTTTGGATGAAGAGGATTTCATGGCTAAAGAGGTATATATCCTTCAGCACAGAGGTGAACAGTTTCGAAGAGATAACATCTTCCGAAATGTGGACGACCGTAGAAGAACTGTCACTGATGTAGCACTCAAAATTAGCAAGCTAATGTGACAGGCCACATAGCTTGCATAACTGATAACCGATGTTGAATAAAGGTTTTTGCATGGCGACCACGATTAAAAGCGAAACGGAGCGTGAGAAGATCCCCCACTCGATTGACCTGACCCTGGGGCGATCGCTGGGATGGATGAAGTAAGCTCAAGATCGGTATTCGTCGATTGGGGGAGGCCTATGTTCAGCAGTGGATGTGTGGGATCATATGATGATGAAAATAAAGGAAAATTTAAAAACAAAATAGGTAATAGGAATAATGCATCAGTAAGTACTAGGTACCAGGGTGAGATATAGTAAAAAAAAAAGGACAAGTATAATACAGGTGTATATCTAGTATATCATTATGCTGGTGGGTGATATGGATGGTGGTGGCTGGTACCAGCCTAAAAATGAACGCCCTTCGACAGCGGACATATTCACAAGCACTATGTAATAATTTCAGCAATGCTCACTAAATCTTTTGGCTAAAGTTCACAACATTTTTGGTTTTCACAGCATTACCTATCAGCGAAAAAGAAGTAAAAGTTAAATAAAATAACCGAATGCTAAGAAAAGAGCCGGTGTTCTCCAGGATTAAAAATCTTGCGGGGCTTTTGATTTAAGCTACACGTGACCCTTAGGCTGGCTCTCATTAATGCCAGCGAATTAGCATAGCTGTACAGCGTGGTAATGTAGCCAGTCTCTTGGGCACGCTTCCGTCTAGTACTGGCCTGGAACAGTTAAAATTCGTCAAAGTTGAATTACATTAAAGCGTTTGTAACCGTTAGGCTACAAACTATTGTTAGTTACTGCTTACCTAGTATATAGTTAGCTTAGTGTCATCCTTTTTTATGAGGATAAATTTTACCTCAATAGCTCAGATATGTAAAGAGCAAAGAGATCATGTATGTATCAATTTCTTTAAAACGAGAATACCAACACATTTTCACTATCCAGTTTAAACCAGTTTATAAAATTCAATCAGTAAACCCCTGCAGACGAATCACACAACGCTATGCAAAGCAA
Source organism: Venusia cambrica (assembly GCA_951394065.1). Classification (NCBI taxonomy): domain Eukaryota; kingdom Metazoa; phylum Arthropoda; class Insecta; order Lepidoptera; family Geometridae; genus Venusia; species Venusia cambrica. The sequence goes on along the minus strand of OX596044.1, from coordinate 9,718,931 downwards.
AAATAAATAAGGCTCGTTCTACACTGTCACCTCCAATCCACTTTCAATTAACGTGTGCAGAGGAGCGTTAACACCCTGCACGCCTCGCCTTAGGGCGTGTTGACACTGGCGCCACAGTATGTGGTTATGTGACACAAACATTGTAGGCAAGTACTTCAAACTGCCAAAAGAAGGCATATAGAGAGACAATTTTTTTTGTAGTGCTGCGACATGCATGCTGTGCGCGTAACCCTTTCAAGTTTTTATAAATAAAAAAAAGGTGGTTCAAAAATATTTTTCAACATTCACAAAAGGTGAGTGTAAGGCCAAACGATTTCCGCGACATGCATGAAGCGCGCGTATTTCTTCTGAGTTTTTTTTAAATTAAAATGTACAAAAAAATGTTGGTTCAAAAATATTTTTCAAATTTCACCCACACATTAACTTTCATCAAGAGAGTGTAAGACCAAACGCTTCCCACCAAAGAACTATAAAAAAATGGAAGATTATTTTGAGGTGAATTGTTATCTCCACCAAACGTGACGTATTTTGAAAAAACAAGACTTACATTTTTTCCCTTTCGACGACTACTCAGAGCGTGGATCTTTTGAAGATCATCAACTAGGGGTAGGCAGAGGCAAGCCAAACTTACGTTTGCACATACTCATCGTTTGCAAGTAGCAAGCATTCAATACGTAACAAGTCGCAAACACATCGCCGCGGAATGCTAGCCAGTGACATATGCCAATACCAAAATGTTCTGTATGAAATTGTTTTGAGACCATATTGCTGCGGTTGAAACTGTACCTAGTTAAATTGATTTATGAATAAGAAACACAGATATATATTTTTTATTGAACTACGGGAAGTGTCTTCATCTCACCTGGTTTGAAGTTGTGATAAAGCAAAAGGTGGAACCCGTAATCCACATCAACAGACTGAGTAACAGGTTATTTTTCATCTAAATCCCAGAACACAATAACTTTTTGAATTGTTTTTTTGGCGACAGATTTAGGTAAATTAATAGTGGTAGCTATTCCAGGACATCTGGGACTTGGAAAAAGTCCAAACACTAAGAACAATATTGTCCCCCTGGGGATCGAACCCGGGACCTCTGGATCTGGGACCAGTGGGCCAACCAAATAGACCACAGAGGCATCCAACATTATGCATTTTAAAATATTTCAGTCTTGTTCAATTTCTCATTCTGTTCAATCATCAATATGCTATGTAAAGGGAAAAAAATATGCACAAACAATTTATATATTTTGTTCAAGAAGTCAAAATATACATATAAACAACAATTCCAAAATAGACGAAGTGTCAAAGTTGAACTACGAATGGTACTTTTGGTACGAATATATATAATAAATAAATAAATAAATATTACAGGACATTAATTTAACACAGCGCCATCTAGCCCAAAACTAACCATAGCTTGTAATGGGGAAACTAGATTATGGATAGAATACTTTTATTTTTTTTGTAAATACATAGTTATCATATAATGAAACACCCAAACACAAAACAAACATCTGTATTTATCATAAATGTTTGTCCTGGGTGGGAATCGAACCCACAACCTAAAGCGCAGAAGGCAGAGTTACAACCAACTGAGCTATGAGGCTTGTTAAATATAATTATAATATATTATATAATATTATATACGTTCAAGCGGTATCTTCATCAGTGTGTCCTGGCTTAAGTTTGTCACTCAGTGCAGTGCACATTATTCAAATATCAGAATCCAAGGGGTACTGGGTGGAGGGTGGGCGGTGCTAATTACGCAGCTTGGACAGGGTGTCTACGATCCAATATGTACTTCCGGTAGCGTGGGTACGTGAATATCTGCCTAGCCCTACTCTGTCTCTGGTAAAGAGTAAATGGTTGAGTTACTTATAATTCAGGGAGCAGAAAATTTAATTGTAAAATGGTAAATTTTTTATAAAAAAAACACTTAATGATAATGTGAGCTTAATATAAAAAGTCATCGTGTAGCTCAGTGACTCATAATGACTTTTCTGTGTAGCTTTTTTAAGTGTAGCGATTTAAGGTTCGGTCCAATAAGCAGCTTGTCCAATTTCGTGTCGTGTGTCGTTTAATTTAAATTCGCATTTCGTCTAACACGTGTTTGGTCTAACACGCACTTCGTCTAACAGGCATTTCGACAAGCACAAATTACGTCAACACGCATTCGATTAAATACGTATTTGGTCTAACAAGCATTTCACCCATCAAATATTTCGTTTCGTTGCACACACTGGTTTATTAGGTATGTGGGTCCATACATTTTTGTCATTATTTTAATATACGTTTCCTAAAATTGTGTAGTGGTACTCTATTATCCACTTATTTTATCAGAACGAGACTTCCGCTTATATTGATGGCACTGTGTTTTGAAAGGAAATATTTGCATATTAAATTTTATCTATTAAAATTTTATCGGTATTTTCGAACTGAATATTGTGCAGTCTGCGATATCGTAACGTTTTAGCAATACTGTTAATAACTAAAGTAATATTGGTTTGTCAGTTGCAACGTAGTCACCAAATAGACGGACTGCCTTATGACAAACCTCGAAAGGTATTCGAGGTTTCCTTCCCGTGGGATGGCTAAATTATTTAAAAATATTTGTCACCCAATTACGCTAAAACGCCTTAAAAAAATTGGTTGATTATCATACAATATGCTACATTTTGACACACATATAGTATGTGTTATCCCAAAAATGGGGAAAGGATGTCAAACATCGCAAAACGGACACTAAACGAGGGTCTTTACTGCTAAACAGATTCAGCTGAAATTTTGTAAACATATTGCTCTGGACCAGAAAGAACACGCGGGTGAAGCCGCGAGCAGAAACTAGTTAGTTCATATTTTTTAAAAGGTTTTATTATCGTGTGGTCATAAGCACGCACCAGATTTTTGTAGTTTAGCGGTGTACTAAGAAAGGATTTTTGAAAATTTCAATGGGATGACCGGAATCAAGTTAGCATAAGTATAAGCAAACTGCAAGATTTTTAACATTATTATTTAGATATGTCTGAGGTTATTTGACTTAGCGTAAAGTTAAAGTACCTCAGTGTTGACCGCTTTTACTTCTAGAGAGAGGAAGTAAAAGAGGCTTTTATTAAAAGAGCTGTGTGACCAAGCGGGTATACGGGCCCGCCTGCTAATCCGGAAACTTTGGGTTAAAATCCAGTAGTATACCAAAGGACTTCTCGGTTTTCGAATGTTTATGTTCTCATTTGACACGTGCACATGCTCTGACGGTGAAGGTCACATCGTGAGGAAACTGGCATGCTCTGACGGTGAAGGTCACATCGTGAGGAAACTGGCATGCTCTGACGGTGAAGGTCACATCGTGAGGATACTGGCATACTCTAACGGTGAAGGTCACATCGTGAGGAAACCAGCATGACCCTAGGACCAACAATTCGGCCTGTGTATATTTTTTTAAACCACTAGGAGACGAAACAAGCTAGTAACCCATCAGATGTTAAGTGTATCTCTTGCCTATAACAATGCCTTACTGCGTAGGACACATCCACAAAGAACTAGCCTACATGACTGCATTGCGCCGATCAACTTGAGGCATAAAGGTGTTAAGTGTGCCCGTAATTTCTCCGGCAACCATACCCTTCAAACCGGAACACAGCTATGCTGCTTGGTGGCTAATGTGTATGGTGGTAGTACTTCCTCGGACGAGCCCTTTCACAAGGGGTACTACTCTTACGGTGTTGCGATGGGCTTGCAACCGTATTGAATACTAATTAACCGTGGGCAAGTGCCGATCATAAGTTCGGACGTGCCTCTGACTACCCCCTATGTGGATCTTCATAAGATCCACGCTCTGAGTAGTGATCAGAGGTGAATTCTCGAATTGCAAAAAGTCGTAAGTCTGTTATAGTTTACTTAATAATAATTTCCATAAGCCAAATGAATGTAGTTTCCTAGCCAGTTTCAGAGCGTTCTCCGCTAATACAATTACACAGGGGCGGGCAGCTAAAAGCTCGTTTATAATAACGTTACTTTCGTTTTCGTATCAGCGAGCGAGACTAAACGAATCATTGGGCTTCGTAGCTTCTACAAGCCTATCGCGTTTCAAAGGGCTCGGTGTCATTCACATTTTAAATACTATTATGAGGCAGTGTGCAGGCTAACTTCCTCTGAAAAGTCACTTACGATGGCTGCATCTGAAAATCCGTTAAACAAAATGGAGCAGCATATTGCTGACATGTGATTTACTTTTGTCATACGAGCTCCACCCAGTTCAAATGAACTATGATATAACTGATTTTATATAATCAAAAAGAGAAATGAAAAGATAAATTGAACTTGAAATTGATAAGGTATTTATTCGGATAACATAGACATCCATTTTGTTAGTAGGTACTTATGCCAATATAAAAATACGTCAGGGTTTATGCCATATCCGTCCCGATTTTCGGCCCGCGCTTTTAAAAAGTTTTTTTTCGTCCCGCACGATAACATTTGTCCATGTTTGTCCCGTATACCAAAATTATTGTAAGTACAGTCAGCGACAAAAGTTTAATTTATCACCTCGTTATAGGCTGAAGACTAAGAAGTGTGTTATCTACCACTTAGCACTTACCACCACCCAAAAGTGATGGTCATTACTAGTATTAATGTAAACTTTACGTAATTATCAAATTCAAAGCTCTCAGTCACTACTTAAATCTATAAAGGTTTACGTAATAATTAAAAGAAACAAATACGGCTGAGAAATATTTATTAAAATATATATACTACGGTACTTACATCACAATGAATCACAGAACATAGAAGATCATCAAACGAGTTCTACAAAACTTTAATATAAATTTAATATATTCTGTGATATAGTTAGGTAACCTATAAAACATTTTTATATTCATATTCAATCATTAACGATCATGTATTATAAAATACAGAACCTCTAGGGTAACGATTAAAAATGTTGGATCAAAAATTCTTGTTTAATTTTATATTTTAAACCAGTCAATAATCTTATAAGAACTAAATTATAAAATTACTAATTATATTTTATATATATTTAAAAGTAGTAAAATTCTAAATATTAAGTCATAATTTCAAAAAAATATTAATTTATAATTACATACGTAGTGCTGTAATGTAATATATTTTTTTTAATTATACTTTAGTTATACAATATATTGCACCCTATCTATATAACTAGCCTTGCATCCTCATTCAGTCTATTCAGCAGTTCCCATCTCCAAACATCTCCATTCATTTCATCACGCCAGTCTCTACCCGATATCCAATCAAGACGGTTGTCTTAACACTTAAATCCTTGTTTCTTTTTTAAAAACCCTTTTGGATTAAGCCATATAACATTTAGTGGCAGCGTAAAGGGACAGTAAAATCCCGGTACGTCATTTACGTACGAATTAAGTTTCGTATTGCGAGTAGCCGAGTAACGGAATGGTTTGGAGAACTTTGAGGACAGATCGTTGTACTCCTTCGACTTTGATCCTGTTAGTGTTGCATGCCCCTGCCCAAACGGAAATGCAGTATGCTAGGACTGATTGACAGAGACAGTAAATTACCGTTTTAAAGTAAGCAACATAATGAAGGTTTTTTATATCAAAATGAGTTTGCGTAGGTGGGCAGAAAATGAAATGATTTGGATCATCTCATTTGGCGGTCAAGTACCTATTACTCCTAAGTACTCAAGTTGGGTTTCACGGGCCAATGCCGGACAGTTACAGGTTGAGTTATATATATTTAGATTGTCTATAATAAACTTAGATATAACGTCATCTTGAATGCGTGAAAGAAGCTAAAATTTTTTTCTCGTTGCGGGTAGTTTTTTATAAAGCTGTGCACCTTCAAATGTAAAAAAATAAGTATAAAGATTAAAAACAGACTTGGGCCCAGAATCCGTCTGTTTGTAACAACAGATTTTTACTTCACGCGTAATATGAAGGTATATACTTTTTTTGTGCGGCGGGCAAGCGCTACGCCTTCATCTCCCCTGGTTTCAAGTTATAATAAGGCCGAAGGTGTAAGCGCACCTCACCCGGAACCCTCAACAGTGAGGAGCTGGCTCTTACTTCTAAATGCAGGGACCCAAAAACTGAGGAAAAATAGAACTTGAAAAAAGTCCTATACTAACCAAACTAAGCACAATATTGTACTTCCTGGGTACCTTCTGGGTACGTTCCTAGAGCACGGGACCATTGGATCTGAAACCGGTGGGTGTGCCACTATGCCACAAAGTTGTACCAAAAATATTTTTATCAATAAAGCCTCACAGCTCAGTTGGTAGTAGCTCTGCCTTCTGCGCTGTAGGTTGTGGGTTCGATTCCCAACCAGGACAAACATTTATGTCATGAATTTATTTGTTTATTCTGTGTTTGGGTGTTGTATTGCATGATAAGTATGTATTTACAAAAAAAAGTATTTATGTATTCTATCCGTAATCTAGTTCCCATATATAGCTATGCTTAGTTTGGGACTAGATGGCGCTGTGTGAAATTAATGTCCTGTCCTGTAATATTTATCATTCACAAAAAAAAATACTAAGTTTGACAGTGAAGTGATCTTATTTGATCAGTATAAATTATCACACTCAGAAACCGTGTACAAGATAAACCCACAGAAAGTATTTCGCTGTATCCCACCATTACCCTAACGTGCCTCTATAAATTCTGGCGACATTCTTTTTGTGTTTATCCACCAGATTTATTAACATTGTCTCTAGTATTAATGAAAATTATTTATTTCCTCTTTGTTGTGTTTTTATAAACATTTATATTATTATTGCATTCATACTACCCATTCCTTTGATGGTGCGACCTATTAAGTATACTTAATAAAACTATTTTCCAGTAAATAGTTTTATGACACTTCTATATTTTTTTTATTATACGACGGGGAAGCGCTTGGCCTTCATCTCACCTATTCACAAGTTAAGATAAGGCCGAAGGTGGAGGCGCACTTCACCCGGAATCCTCAACAAACTGAGGAACTGGCTATCTTACCTCTAAATGCCAACACAAAATTTTTTTAGAATTGTTATTATGGCGACAGAATTATGTAGATGGTGGTAGCTATCCATGCAGGCTTTAACAAAGTCCCACACAATATTGTACTCCCTCTGGGGATCGAACCCGAATATATCCATCTATGGATATATAAATGTAAAGGGCACAAAATCGGGAAACATGGCGCACATTGAATGAGACTTTCACTCAGCATTGCCTGGCTAATGATACCAGTGCGAAAACACGGACAAGGCAAATGTGTGTGTTACTGGCTGTCCGGTAAGCAGCGATGGCCTTGCAATCTACTGTCATGTATTTAATGCTAGCTACTTGCAAACGCGCGCATGTGCCGATCGTCAGTTTCGACGTGCCTCTGACTAACTCCTAGAAGTCTTAAGATCTATGCACTAGCATTAATTAGAGGAGAATTTTAGAAAGGAAATATTTTTTTTATCTTAAAAGAAAAATATATAAACCGAGGTATGTACTTCTGATCTACATTCTTCACTTATAATTATCTTCTTTATTCCCGAAAAATCCCAAAGCATTTGTGGTCGTTTCAAAACACAGGTTTATCAGATCCAAGAAGCATTGCAACAACTCGGCTATCTCATTTTATTTATTTTGAAACGAAAATAAATCACTCAGATAAGACCAATAACTGTTGTTTTGGCCAACACTCGTGATAAATATCACAAAACCAATAAAGTAAAGCTTAATAAATCATTTCGATAACGTGCGTGGGAAATACCAAACGATAGAGTTACGTCAAAGAAAAACAACGAAAAAAAAAATTAACATCATCATCAACCTATTGCGTCTACGGCGGGATATAGGTTATCACTATCTCGGGAAGTACCACCACTATACCTATTTCAGCGGCTAAGCAGCTTAGCTGTGTTCCGGTTTGAAGGGTATGGTTGCCGGTGAAATTTCGGGCACGCGAGGCTTATCACCTTTATGCCTCAAGTTGACGGGCGCAATGCAGTGCCGTGTAGGCTATGTTCTTTGTGGATTTGACCTACGCAGTAACGCATTGTTATTGGCAAGAGTGCACTTAAAATCAGGTGGGCTAATTGCTTGTACCGTCTCCTAGTTGTATAAAAAATCTCATCTTTCACTCAATCCCACTCTTACACACAATACATGCATCTATTTTTTATATTGTAAGACTGGGAGGTGCTTAGCCTTCATCTCACTTGATTTTGAAAGTTATGATAAGCCGAAGGTGGAAGCCCACTTCACGCAGAATCCTCATCTGAGGAACTGGCTATTTTACCTCTAAATGCCGGAACACATCAATTTAAGAGCTGTTGTTATGGCGACAGAATTAGGTAAGATGGTGGTAGCTAGCCAGGCGCACTCAAACACAGTCCTACCACCAATCAAACTAAGCACAATATTGTGCTCTCCTGGGGATCGAACCCGGGACGACACAGGTGGACGAACCACTAGACACATCTAGGTAATATATCACTCAAGGCTGGAGTATCTTGTGTCATTAGAAGTGATTGGTTCAAATCATAAATTTAAAAAAATTACATAATAGTATCAGACCAACGTAACACCTTCTCCTGAGCAGTGTTATATGTTTAATTGGTAAGCCGGTTTGATATTTAAGTAGCTGATATTAAGTTTCCGTGGTGTAGCGGTTATCACATCTGCCTAACACGCAGAAGGCCCCCGGTTCGATCCCGGGCGGAAACTTTTTGCTTTTAGGTACCGTATGCTACGGGCAGTTCATTTATTAACTGGATGGAGCAAGCTAACTTTGAAGGAGTCTTTAACGACATTAGGGTCTAAGGACAGTGAAAACATTAACAAGCCTCATAGCTCAGTTGGTAGTTGGTAGTTGGTAAATTCCCACCCAGGCAAAGCATTTGTGTGATGAATACTGATGTTTGTTCTGATGTTTGGGTGTGTATCATAATAATAATTATAGTATGTATGTATTTACAAAAAAAAAGTTTTTCTATCCGTAATATATTTCCCATATTACAAGCTATGCTTAGTTTGGGGCTAGATGGCGCTATGTGAAATTAATGTCCTGTAATGTCATGGAATATATTTAACAAGCCTCATAATCTAAAAATCAAAATCAGTTGGTAGTAACGCTGCCTTCTGCGCTACAGGTAGTGGGTTCGATTCCCACCCAGGACAAACATTTGTGTGATGAATATAGATGTTTGTTTTGTGTTTGAGTGTTGTACCAATATTATGTATGTATTTAAAAAATAGTATTTAATTCTATCCGTAATCTATTTCCTATATTGCAAGCTATGCTTATTTTGGGGCAAGACGGCGCTATGTGAATTTAATGTCCTGTAATGTTTACCTTCTTCAAGATAAAATCAAAACATTGTTCGATTTTCAAACTGGACGTTAAGGGAAAGGTTCGGGAGACCCTTCGAAACTATTGCACCGAATTCAGATGAGTAGGCAATAGTATGTTTGTTATGGATATCTAAAGTTCAGTGTACCATCAAAAAATAAACAATTCAATACTGGATCTGTAGACCCCTAGTCCCTTCCGGTTGGGTTAGTTTTCTTACGTTGGCCAATGTTTCTGTTTATTTCATATTTGTTTTGTGTTTATGCTTCGCCCATGCAGGTTAAAAGATTTCGTATCAGGTATAATATGTAAAATATTTTGAAAATTCAATAAGAACCTATTTAGCTGATAAATTAAAATATGTTTTACTTTCTTAGGATAATCAAATATGTTCAAATGTAAAAAACATGGTTTCTTGATTTATAGAACTGCAAAAAACCGTTCATAGTCTTACATAGTTACTTTTTTTTTTATTGTATGACGAGTAAGCGCTTAGCCTACATCACACTCCGGCACTTCACCCAGAATCCTCAACAAACTGAGGAATTCGGTAAGATTGATTATTAACTAATCAAATTAATAATACACATACAAATGATATGAGTACGCCTGGCACTAGTCATATAGACCCTACTACATAAACTATCGGTAAGCAATCGGCTTCACTTTTACACATAGTTGGTTAGTTTTATTGTACATAATGTTTGACTTTTTCGGGAATAAGTGTTTCGTGATCTTCAACGGAAAGGCCTAGAGGAAATGTGGGTTCAGAGCCGTTTGGCATGCATTCTAGAGTTTTATACTCGCTATATAGGGGTAAATTTAAGTTCAAAAAATGATGATGTCTTTCTGGCTGTTTTTGACTCTATAATTACGTTTCAAAAACTAAAAAGGAAACCGACTTCAATAAGGAATATGACACAATTTTAAAAAATTTGTATTTCAAGTGATTGCACTTGGCCACAACATTTAAAAATGTTATTATGACACAAAACAATGGTGGTTAATAGGACCATCTATGAAGACCCTTTTAAACAAAAATATTTTTTTCAAATCGGTCCAGCCGACTTTGTGTAATCGGGGAACAAACATAAAAAAAAAGATGAATTAAGAACCTCCTCCTACTTGGAAAGTTGGTTAAAAAAGTAAAAATGGAGGTTCTCATAAGTTTTTTTTTGTTCCCCGATTATTGAAACACGCCGATTTGGAAAATTATTTTTGATTAAAAGGGTTCCTTCACAGGTGGCACCATCGTCATCAAGTCAGGATCTGATGATGGGATCCTGGAAAAACGAGGGAACTCTTCAAATTTTATAGGCACACTTGAAGCGATTTGGGTATTTTTAGGGTGTATAACCTCAAAAGTAAGGGAAAATTGAGCCCCTTATAAGATCACGAGTCTGTCTGTATGTCCGTCCATCTGTCATAAAAATAGTTTGAATTATTACGTCATCCAGGTAAACGAAATAGTAGCATATTCTTCATTGAAGTCATACATTTATTCAATAAATTAAACTAACTAAGTACAAAGGAATCAGTCAGATCACCTAAGGACCGTTACAAACGGCCTATAGGTAACTCAACTGTTCCAGACCAGTACCAGACGGAAGCGTGCCCAAGACACTGGCTGCATTGCCACGCTGAATAGCTATGCTAATTCGCTGGCCTAAATAAGAGCCAGCCCTTGGGTCACGTGTCGCCTCAATCAAAAGCCCCGCAATATTTTTGAAAACCCGGAGGGCACCGGCTCCCCACGAACCCAAGGTCTCCACCCCAAAAGGCTCAAATAGGTAAGCTCTGTCGAGACCACTATATTTGCGCCTTTTGTGATCCTCGGCCGAATCAGCCGCCGCACCAGCCCTAACTGATGTCCCAGGCAGATGAGATGGCGCTAGGGTGTCGACGCAGGTAGCGTCCCACACCAAAGGCCTACCCATTTCCCAAGGGACAAGAGTCATACCGTCGGGCCGCTTACCATCATCACGTAACAGACCATTCGGTTCAAGAACGGCTGGCACATTGACACTGGTAAACGCTCGACGGATAATGTCATTAAGACTAGCGTGGCGCGAAATCCTGCCGGCAGACCTTGCGCACGAAAGTCCGTGAAAACCAAATTGATCTACGGTTTTACCAACTTCAAAAAAAAGTTCTCAGTTCATCGGAATCTTTTTCGTTTTAAAACGTAATTATGCTATATACTGTGGAGCTCCGTACGTATGCCCTTACACGACTGACGTACCCTTTCCTATCGAAGATGTAGGTAGGCGGGACGAAATCATTATGTATCGTCAGCTGATGAACTAATCATGAGCTTTAGTTGAAAAAAACATAGCCTAGAACGACCTATGAGCAAAGAGCTCAAGAGTGTTTCTGGCACTAGGATGGGCGGTTCGAAGCCGGGCTAAGAACTAGTAAAAAATATTTTCACTTCCAAATACATTTATTTTGTTCTTTTTTTTGCAACTTTCCGCTATTGCGGGGTCAGGTAGTAAGTTAATATGAATGATGACTGAAGATGAAAATGCCACGTAGCACCAAGTGCTACGTGGTGCTACGGAAGTGGTGCTACGGATAAAATGCTACGATAAAGTGCTACGATCAGGATGCATGAATTGGTTTGAGACGGGTAATTTATTGTATTACATAGTTTTGAGCCACAATGTTAGTGTATCTGCTGGCAGCGTCCGTTGCTGACAAAAGACTGAAAAGCTTAATATAGTTTTTTTTTATTGTCTTTTTTCTCACTGGTTTTAAGTTATGAAAGCTGAAGTTGGAATCCTTAATAGACAGACTCCTTATGACGACAAACTGAGGATAGGATGGTGGTTACTATCCAGGCGGACATAAACAAAGCCCTACCAATACCTACCATCAACCAAATCAAGCAAAATATTGTACCCCCTGAGGATCGAACCTGGAATCAGACGCAGAGGGGGTCTAATACCGGTAGGCAAACCATATTGCAATAAAATCCAGAGGAAATCGTGCACGGCTCCAATCACTGTAGTCAGTATTCCAGTCTGTGTAGTACATAACTTATATATTATATGCCCTACTAGATACGCTACAAATCATGTATGTTATGTTTATTTTGATAAGGCCTTACTATGCCACCAAGGACTGGGGAGCCCTTTGACCTACTGACCGGCAGTTTACGGGTGACAAATGTCCACTGCAAACATTACCACTTGTCACGCAATACGAAAACACAACAGCAGGTGGATAACGTATCAAATATAAACCATTAATAAACATGCTTTTAGCAAGCCTTGCTCTCGTAAAGTTTACTAAGACGGCAATCATTTAAATGGTTAGCTAATGAAAAAAACGATCAGCTTATTGAAGCGGTTTTGTTTAATCCAAAATGTCAGAAAAATATATCAAAATCAAAATGTCAATCAGGCAAGCAAGCAAGGTGTTTTTAGGTGCAAACAAAAACCTAGCAACCGGAACAAGATATTTTGACAGCATATAATTCGATGAGATTATTTAATAAGACGCTCTAGGGATTATTAATTATTTATCAACTACTTCACCAAAATTACTATCCACTATAAATATAAATACACTATAAATACTACTATAAACTATGAATCAAATATCTAAAAAAATATATAAAAAAGCCCATGTCAATTTTATTTAACGTATTTTTTTTTTTTATTGTACTAAACTAAATGAATGACTTTATTGACCGAGCAAGGGAAGCCGTCCGTCTGTACCCTGTTCTCGCCAACAGATTGCATTTTTTAACCAAATTTCAGCAAAATTGGCACACAAGTACCTTGAATAGTTATTATTTTTAAATCGACCACAATTTTTACTAAGGAGGGAAAAAGGGGGGAGGTGGAAGTTTGCTGTAGCGTTATTTATCGACGGATTTCAATCAAATTTGAGAGGCACACTAAGGACATATTTCTACACATGGAGTTTTTTTTTTATTGTACGACGGGGAAGCGCTTGGCCTTCATCTCACCTGGTAACAAGTTGAGATAAGGCCGAAGGTGGAGGCGCACTTCACCCGGAATCCTACCTCTGAATGCCGAATCACAACAATTTTAGAATTGTTATTATGGCGACAGAATTAGGTAAGATGGTGGTAGCTAGCCAGGCGGACTTCAACAAAGTCCTACCACCAACCAAACCAAGTACAATATATTGTACTCCCCATGGAGATCGAACCCGGGACTTCTGGATCTGAAATCGGTGGGTTGAACCATTAGACCACAGAGGTGGTTAGGTGTTAGGTGACCAACTTAGGTAGGCTGGTTTCGAAACTGTGAAATGGAAAGGGGAAAGTGTCGGATATTGCATGGTTATTTGGTCTATACTGTTCTCAAAGAACCACTAGTTCATGTAGCTCTAGCTTTTTATTGTCTTGCAAATGGTGTGAAAAGTAGAGAGTAAATATTGTCTTCGTCTTGGGCAGCTTGATTACCCCGATTGACTCCGAACTTTTTTAAAGTATTAATTCTAGAATCCCACGTCACGTATATGGTCTTATTGGCCGCCCGTAACACTGTTCTATCCCCGTGGTGCATAATCTAGTATTTCCATCAATTGTTATGGTATTAATCATTGTAATAAATACAAATACATATACCAAATAATGAATGAATGAATGAAAATACTTTACTGCACATCTTAAAAATAGAACTAGATAACTAAAAAAAATATGTATATACAATGGGCGGTCTTATCGCTAAGAAGAGATTTCTTCCAGACAAACTTTGGATGGAGAGGACTTCATGGCTAAAGAGGTGGTGGACATATTAATTAGGGGTCTAGCTAAAGTAACTGTACATCATACATTATAAGTAAAGCTATGCTACAAATATACACACTACTTATATAATATAAATACCTATATATTATACACTATGTACTTACATACTATACTATACAAATACAATACACAAATACATATACATATATATTATATTTACTTAAGTATATGTTAACAAATATAATATATTTAAGAATGACAAATAATTTATTGCCAAATAAAAACAACGAACATACATACAACAATAATTAGCAAAGGGGGTAGCCATCAGCACTATTCGGCGAGGTAAAGGTCTACAAAGGCAGGGCTGGTTATCAGACTACCCCAAAAAAAAGGTCGAGCTTCGATGTTAGTCGAGCGTAGCAGCAAAAGAAAATAGCAGGTTAAACATTAAAAATTTTAAAAGAACCCATAAAGTACAATTTATAGAAAATATCAATAAATTGCAAAGAAAAGCAAAATTTAAGCACAGCACAAATATAACTTTTACTATAAATCTTAAAGAAATTGGCGACAATGTCTGTGAGTGTTAAAGAGTGTAATGGAGTAAAAACAGCATTTTTTTTATATTCCACGTGCAAATATTTTCAGGAATAAATATGGCAAAATATAGTTCTCCAAATCGTAGTAAGAAAAACGAGGGTACGAGAACGACCTTGCGTGATAAAAGAGTATTGAAACTTACCTGCTTTGCCCAATTTAATTTAAGATCCTTCACCTCTGTTTCCTTGTTTTAATAGCTTCACACTTTTAACGGATATTGGTCATGGAGAGGGATTCGTTCAAGGTCTTTGCAATGTTTGCTGTAAAAAGTGTTCGAAATTCAAAAGTTTTAAGATTTAAATAAAGCGTTCTACCGACACTGTATGAAGACGTTTCTTCTTTTTCAAATGGAAAAATGTAATACTTCTGAAAAAGACACGCGTCAATTTTTTATATATTTTACTTCAGGTACGTTGATAAGCTGAAAAAATAATAGCAGATTATTTTTTTCTATAAAAATATTTATTGAAAATAGTACCTACGTTTCAAAATTTACAAGCGAAATATTTTGATACCTACAATGACAATATTCGTTATAGGTATCAAAATACTTCGCTTACGATTTATTTGAAATGATATGTTACATATTGATCTACACTAAAGGTAAGCTAGTCTGTTGATACAAATTCAAATTTAATTTTAATCATGAATTTGAAAAACTACAGGTACACCACGCGCCCGCCTTTCAATCAGTACCTCTGTGACCACTGTCGACGTCGAACGTGTGCTTGTCGTAGCGGTAGGCAACACCTACACTCAGGATACATATTATGACGAATGTAAATAAGTTATTTGTTCTGTGCCAGTAAAAGTACCATCATATGGTACCTTTACTGGCTTTCATTATCTATATATATACTCCATCCGCTGGCTCAGCGGCACCCGCAGTGGGTCTTGGCCTCAGACAAAAGAAGACGCCATCTGCTTCTGTCTTGAGCTAGCTCGCACCAGTCCCCGGTGTCGAGCTCCCGCAGGTCTGACTCTACGACGTCCTTCCCAGCGGTATCGCGGGCGCCCGACGCGGCAAACTACTACATAATATAACGGAATCTATATGTTTAAATACATATTATGTTTTATAATTATGAATTGTTATATATATTATATACATGTATAATCAGTTAGCAATAATTTAATAACACCTAAATTTATAATATATTGTTATAAAACTTAAATTCTTAAATTTACTCATTTAATAAGTTTTACCTTCCACTCTGACATCAATTAAACAGCAAACAGTTAATTTATGAATAAATATCTTGTATATTGTATTTTTCTTGTAATCTACCACGGGTAATCGTTGACAGTTCTGTACAGTCAGTCTTACTATTTCGTTGAAATTAATTCCATTACAGACCACGAAGAAGTCACAACCATATACCACTAGCAATGTGGTGTTGAATAGATGCCTCAGGGATCTATTCTGGGACCTATTTTCTTCACTGACCGAGCAAGCGAAGCGATTTCGCTCGCTTCGCTTGCTCGGTCAATGAAGAAATATATGTTTCAAAACTGGCCAAAAATGCTTTTGTCCGCTGTCTGTTGGTTTGCAACAAATTATTCTTTTTTTTTTTTTTCGGAAAATTTATACCTACTTATGCCAATCAGATTACACAGTCCCCTCCGCCTTTGCAAGACTATCTCGTAGAAATCAGATTTGACCTCCTAGGACCAGGGGAACACGAGTAATCACTAAAGCTTATACCTCTTTTTGCTCAAAAGTCCACCGAAACCTTTTGAAAATGATTTTGAGCCTAATAAAAATGACGATATAGTCATTTGCATCTGATGATGATCCGATCATAGCCCATTCATAACAAGGTCTATCCGCTCACCCATATAAACTGAAATTTCTTAAATTGATCTGAAATTCCTTGTCCCATTAAAAAAAGCAGGTATCACTAGGTAAGGATTACCTATCTAGGTTTCTATCGCTCACTTTTGCTAAAAACACAATCAAAATCGATAAAAAGCCGAGTATATTCTTTTGGATATTTTAAGATTTTCAAAATGTTTCAAGAAAGAGTGCTAAAGACTTGAGAAAGAAAAATCAGCGGTAAGTACTCCGGGGTCCGCTTAAGGCTAATTAATACTTTTATCTACCAAACAGATGTAGTTGAAATATGTCATCTGATGATGATGATGCAAAATATCCCTAGAGATAAGCCTTCGCTTCACAAAGTATTAAACGCCGACAATAAGAGAACCACATGTCAATTCACACATAGCCCCCGATTCCCTTTATTGATAAAAAAGTTATTGTGCTTATCGTAGGGTAGCATAGCATTGCAGTATCCGTTGGTATTTTGATTCTTTCCACTTGGTTTCGGCGGGAAGGGTGCGAGTGGTGTAAGTGACGAGTTCTTAGCGGGCGAAAGAGACAATGTAACGTGAAATGGCTTAGCTTCAGCGATCATCACTTCAACAATACTGAAGAATTTACTTTGAAATATCTATATTCAATCAAATGTACAGTTAAACTAACTGTGTACAAAGGAATCAGTCAAATTACCTAAGGACCGTTACAAACGGCCTATAGGTAACTCAACTGTTCCAGACCAGTATCAGACGGAAGCGTTTTGAAATCAATATTATGCTAATAGTTCAGGATTGGTGCTAGAACGTTTCGAAAACACGATTACATAAAATTTTCTCTATTGAAAAAAAAACAAAGTTGTCTCTAATTTGTACCAGAAATGTTAGCCATTCAATAAATAGGTACGCCCAGTTAGGTCTTGACACTTTGTACAGTAATTAATTACAGTATACAGCAGACGGTCTGTGTTTTAGATTTTCAAATATATCGTTTGTTTTAGGTACCGTTCACAATTAAAACCTAGAAATTCAAAAGAAAAAGTACGCGTATTTCTGACGTCTGGTGGTCACAAGCGCCGTGGTTGAGCTGACAACAATGTCACCTTTATTATAACTATATCTTAGTTCGAAACTAGAGTGATGTTGCGATGAGTTGCTAATCTGAGGTAGGCCGTTAATTTATATGGTACTGTTATATTTTATTCCAAGTAAATGTATAATAATGATAATACCTCGCTAGCACCTCGTGTCGGATGCTTAGGTACGTGGGTTTGTATTCCGTGGAAAGCGGGCAGTTCGGCTTTGAGCTTGGTCACGGTCAAATCGGAAATTATATTTCTATTCATAGCTGAAAACATCTATTTTTTGAGAATTCATTCTGAACCCACTTCATGACTGTACGCGATTAATGGTTCGCGTAATCTGGTACCTAAGTTGATTTTGAGCAAATATGACGTGTTTTATTCATCCGTCATTTTATAGGTAGTTCCTGGCAGAGACGTGGACCCTACGAGAAAGTAAAAAAAAAAAGGAAATAAATGCTCTCGAAATGTTGTGCTGGAGAAGAATGCTTGGAGTACCTATCTTGGACAGAGTTTCGTACCAATGACTATACTTCAAGAACTCTGCAAGCAGCGTCTATCATCGATAGTCCAATCTCGCATTTTCACTTGCTTCGGTCACGCTGTGGAGAACTGTCCATTGAGCGCCTCGTGGTAAGTGCAGGGTAAAGTGCATGGCGAGCGAGGACGTGGCAGATCTTCCATGAGATGGACGGACCAAATCAAGGGGGCACTGAATAGTCCCGTGCACGAGTGCACCAGGAAGGCAGCCGCTAGAAATGAGTGGCGCCGGATTGTAAAGCTTGTTACAACCCCCAACACATGATGACCACGACCACGAGTTTAGCGACTAAGAAAAAGGTAGTACGTACTTACTCACATACCATTGATAAATACAGACCAAAATCTCTATATGATTGTTACGCCAATCAGAAACGTCTAGAAGATTTGCGGGCCTTCGCATAGTTACTCGAAAATAAGACAATAACAACTTGTTTATAAATAACACAAAGGATTATTAATGACCGCCGCGCCGAGAACAATAGAGTCCCAGATTACGCAATAGTAAGCACCGCGATCAATCTCGCGCATACGAGAACATTCGATAAAGTTGGATATAAATATGCCGCGCGATTCGGAAGCAAGAGAGTATTCGATTACGATACAGCGAGATAGCATCAAGTGATATTTGAGTGCGATAACAGTGTTTAGTGATTCGGAAGTATAACTAAGTAGTGTTGTACTGTGTTTGAGAGTAATTAGTTTGGTGCTGAATAAACGTGTCTTATTTTGAGTAATAACTGGTTGCTTTTAATTCTTACGAACCCCAGCTCGTAACATTATTATAAAATCTTGTGGCACATACCTATATTTGCCCGCGGCTGTCTTTAACTTGTTCCAAACGAAAACGCCACATTTTCATAACGCAAGGGAAACAGTGAAAATTTTATGTAACCACTCAAGTTTCAATAAATCCGTTGCTACCTACGTCTCCCCTCAATCTTTTGGAATCAGGCTTTGTTGTATTTTATCTCCCTGAACAACGGCCACTTGTCTACAGTTGAATTTAATATATCATTTTTAGATGAGTAGAATAGAAAAGTGTGTTATGCTGTGTTAAAAAACAAACAATTTCGCACTATCCGCCCGAATGTGGCGCACCTAAAACTACAGCAAAACGGAGCGAAGCAGCAGTTTTCATGCGTTACCTTGCATCGCATGACAAAATATGCCACTATTTTCGTAGGCAGTGCATAGTAAGGCGTACGACATTCTTTATTTTTAGAGTTCCGTACCTACCTCAAAAGGAAAAAAACGGAACCCTTATAGAATCACTTTGTTGTGCGTCTGTCTGTCTGTCAAGACCCTTGTTCTCACAAACGCGTGGAGGTATCAAGCTGAACCTCATATCAAATACTCAAATCTATTGTCCCTTGGAGCTGTGAAAAAATTAAACTTCTAAGCCAACGCAATCAAAACAGATAGCAAATTTTCGACACTCGCAAGGAATCAAAACCTCGCAAGAAATTTATAGTTACTGAAGTAGGTACATAATTATTATAAAAATATTTGTAATAATTTTAAACTTTACCCCTTTTCTCATGAACGCGCAGTGGTAAAAGGTATGATGAATTTCATATCAAATAGGTACCTACTCAAGTGTATAATTTCTTTGCTATAAAAAAACAAACTTCTATGCTAACGCAATCAAAATAACACAAAACAGTAATTTATGCCGCACATTTTGAAACTCGCAACTAGGTACTTGCCAGGGAATCAAAACAAGGGATACTTCCAGTAGTTCCAGTCGCCCTAGAATCTTGAAATTTGGCATGAAGCAACGTTTTATAGCAAACATAAATGAAAACAATCCGTAAACCTAAAATTTTTAGTTATACTTACATCCCTTTTTTTTTGATGATTAGAAACGATAAAGGGATCTTTGTCTTAAATGTACCTATGCTCCTCCAGTTTTCCACGTCCCCACGGACCTAAGGTCTCAACCTCAAAAGGCTAAATCTAAACAGTCGAGACCATTCGAAGTCGCAAATACGTAAGTACTTAGGTACCTATTTAAGAATCTATTTGCGACTTATGTGATCCTCGGCCGAATGAGCCGTCGCACTAGCCCTAACGTGTCTATAACGATGTCCCAGGCACATGAGCATGAGTGATTCCACGAAGTGTTTCAAAATTCCAATTTTCTTAAAAAACACCTCGCGAGTAGGTAGGTAAGTAGGTAGGTTACTTCCTTCCTACCTACTAGCGCCCTAGGCTTTTGCAATTACAACTGCAACACAGACAAAGCTGTCGGGGATTTAAAAAGTAAACGCAATATAGACCGAAACGAAACAATATTGAATTACGATATTTTTTTAAATTGAAGACCTTACCTACACAAGAAAATAAAGTCTGAATTGATTGTAAACGTTAACCACTATGTACGAAGTTTATGGTCGATTAAGTGACATCTATGCATAGATTAAAGAACTACATTATATCTATTTTCATGGACAGTCGGACAGATATGTTTCTAGGTGGCGCTGTATTGCAAACCCATTGACAACTAAGTAAGCGCGCAGGCCTCCGGCGCGCTGGTTTTGGAACGAAAACATTTTAGTGCTGCCATGTATTAACAATTTTTTTAAACAAAGGTAACAAAAAATTACAGAATCACAACCTTTTCCCCTTCGAGGATTCACTTATGATCACAACTCAGTGTGGATCTTATGAGAATAACCTACAAAGGGGTAGTCAGAGGCAAGTCCAAACCTACGTTCTGCTAGCTTAAAACGTGACAGGTTGTAAGCCCATCGCCACGTATATTATCGGTATATTATCCAGTAAAACATACCATTCGGATTTTCAGATCGGACATTCTGCTGTCTTCCTCACGATGTGGCCGTCTCCGTCAAAGCATATATTGGTAGGTAAATTTTTTGAAGTTATACCTACTTCTTCTGGCGCGTTTGGGAAAAAATATGTGATTAAATATGAGTGAAACTATGAGTGATTTTTTGAAAGCCCGCACTACACTTATAAGTGACACGAAGAATTCATTAAGCCCTACAAGAGCATTATCTCTAATTATCTCTATTTATTTACTGAAACAACCCTTGTATTCACATAAGGGTTTCAAAAGGAGTAAATAAAATGGAAGTCTTAGGAAATGCTATAACGACAGGGTTTAGTGAGTAGATTTCCTAATTAGTTTCTATTTATACTTAATTATGGGTGGTTTCCAACATTAAGGGTTGCAAAGGATGATCATGAGAGGGAATATTTTTTTTTTCATTGAAAAACTTATCTCACGCTTATTATTAAAACTGGTCAATGGTGTTGTCAAGCCAAGGGTGTCGATGATCCAATTATTATTTTGGCATGTCATGCAAGGGGTTTGAGTGTGCACATCCTACATCAACACATTATTGCCCACCACAAAGTGGAAAAAACTTCCTCCATAAATGTGAGGCCCTAATCACCACGCTTAACAGACAGATTGGTGTACACATTTAAAGTTTTGTTTGAATCGAGCAGAAAGCTACTGCTTTTTTGGTGAAGCCCGAGATCGTCTTTTACGACTTTTTTTTTTTATGCTGGAGGCGTAGATTTTTATTCCAAGAGCGCTAAGGCATGGAACTTTTCAAAAATAATTCAAACTTTTCATGCTATTAAGGGGTGACTAATTCACTTATTGCTTATTTTGGTGCTTCGACCTTATTCTGGCTTTGCATAGAATGAGAGTTAGCAACAAGAGATAGAGCCAAAAATTGAGAAAAATAATGCGTAAGTAAGGTTAGTAAAGTGTAATGAATAAAGCACACGTATTGTATAGTTTGTTAATCACTCAGGTAGGTATGTAAGTTTTAGGAACCGTGGTTTAATACTTAAGACAAACAAGATTCACCAGATCTCAATTCGGAGCAAACTACTACTATCATTATTAACCTACCTGCATAATTATTTTAAATTATTTAAACTTTTTATAAGAATCGATGTCCTTGAGAATTTAGTTTTTTTATCTGACCCTAAGGCTGGGCAAAAATTAAAGTCTGGCAACACAGTCTATGACGTTAATAAACTTGCTGAGCGAACAAATCGAATCGATTGTTTTGTTAGTGTTCCGCTAGTGTTCAGTAAATAGTTACACATACATACATAAACGGAATTACAAACACTTGTCGTGTCGCTAATTTTCTTATATGAATGCTGGGCGTAAAAACTTAACAACGCAACACGGAAATTATTAACATACTTCTATGAAATCTATGCCATTCCTAATATATTTGTAAAGTTCTTTCTATAAAAGTGCTGTGCTTACCTATTAAATTGTGACTTCGAAGATTCTCAGTAATAAAATGGCTAGGTTCGCAGTTTTCACGTTTCTTTTGGTAGTCCTTGGCAGCAAAAATGGGTTTGCATATGAAGTGGACACCTACGATCTGCTCATGCCTCATGTTTGGCCAAACAGGGTAAGTCACATTCGTCTACGTAGGTACCTACCTACAATAGAATAAGTTATATTCTAATACATCAATTAGTAGGTACCTAAATTAAATAAATATTACCTTGGTTCCTACTCCTACTGGACATTTTAACACAAGCTTTTTATTAGGTAACTACCTAGATTACCGAGAATCTGAATTATACTTAGGTACCTAGGTGGGTAACTTAAAGTTCTTGATATGATTTAGCACCCAAACACAAAAACTAAACATCTATAATCATCACACACCCAAATAAAATATCTCTATCTACTTACCTACTTACAATAAAACTATAACAGGTCAAAATCTGGGCATATTATTATATTTAGAAAATTCATATTAGAGGGAAAAATATTATCAATAGGTCAATAGTTCAATAGGTTCAATACCTACTGAAGTTTTAGAAGGAGTCATTTCTAAGAAATTTTCAATTTTGTCTGTCTGTATCTTGAACTCACATAACACTTAAAATACAGGTGGACTTAAATGCAACTAAGTATAATTATTACTGATATCATTGGCAAGGATTATGTGAACTTATTATCTCTCCTACCCCCTCTGAAAGGGTGAAATCATTTTTTTAATAAATTGAATTACATTGATGGTTTGACTTGGCAGTACCTAAATATTAACAGGTACTTAGCAACAAATGTTTCATATTACCTTGCTTAGTAGATAGGTATAGGTACTAAGCAGTATACTTTGTAAATTTATGATCATCATTGTTATAAAGAATACCATTAAGAAACCAAACCATAGAAAAAACCAACCTAATACAAGATGGTTCCAAAGGTCTCAACGGAAGATCAGCGCAGGTTCCCCGAACCTGCATTAACGATGAGTTGAGACCTTTTTGCAATTCTATGCGAGCTAACTATTTAACTTCCATTTTTATTCTTTGTCTCTATTTATTATTATTTTTATGTTGTTTTTTGTGTATTATGTTTAGAGTTGCAAATAAATGTCTTTTTGATTTGATTTTTTTGATTTTGAAGATGTCTGTACTAAGAGTTTACTATGCGCAAGATTGGGTGTTTTGCAAATAAATAATTGTAGGATTTTCAGAACCTGAGCCAGCTGTGAGATGTGTTTTCGACCGACTTCACAAAAGGAGACAGTTTTCAATTTCTTGGAGTCTGTTTTTTTATGGAGTTTGATTTATAATTAGTAGATTTTTATGTAGGGGATTTATGAGTATGAAAAACTTAGTTTAAGGGAGAGTGGTATTTTCTTTCTATACAATACCTGGCTTAAACCACTACGGGTTCACAGCACCGGACTGTTGTAGCTGCTAATGTCATATTCATCATCCTCCAAGACGTTGACACCCTTTCCATTTCCCTCCTCCAATTTTTCAATCCTATCCTATGGGTATCATTCCACTAAGCAGCGATGGACTTGCGAACTGTAATATATTGAATGCTAGCTACTTACTTGGACGTGCCTCTGACTACCTCCTAGTAGGTATCCTTAAATGATCCACACTCTGAGTGCTGGTTAGGTTGTGAGCAAGAACTGGACCTTCATAACTTTTACTGAAAATTCATATAATACCTAATCATTAAAAGAGTGTCCAGACAAAAACCTTCATCTAAAATGATAATGTAACTAAAAATCTGTGTTACTAGGTCTTTAGTATTTTTTATTTCTTTTCAGGATGAACTTTATTTATGCACACCGATCAGGATATCACCCCGAGACAACTTTTACATAGGTAAATTAAATTGAGTTCTTAAATTCAGCATGGTACATACTCAAAATTTGTTAATACAGTGCAATCTCTAGAATTTGGGCCACTACGAATCCTCCTGTGAATGTTGTATGAGGCAACTAAAAGTTCAAACAATATTAAGCAGTAGCATCCACCTGAGTAATGAAAATGCAATGATATCCCTTACAGGGGTATACTTTTGCGTTGCTCCTGATTTCTCGATTCCAGCCCAACCTTTTAATAATAATGAGACCGGACTTTGGGATGCTGATTTGGGCCTCAGGATGCAGAGGTCAAGCTTTTGAAGCATTCAAGGCAGCTTTTGCAGAACTGAGTTCAGCTCAGGTTCTCAGTGAACAACCAAAATTTTCATCTCCCTAATCTTTTTTAAACAAATGATGGTTGTATTGCTACACTCTTGACCTTTCGACTCTAGCACGAGCATGGATGAGGTCTATGATGGAATAAGCTTTCCCTGTAGGCACTGGCTCTTCCAAGCAACGCGGCAAACCCCTAAGGCACTGGACTTCAGCAGGAAAATGGTTGCTGGTACCTGTACAGGTCCTACTACCAGAGTTATGATACCTAGTGGCTACTGAATAGACCACTAGGAGTTAGATCACATATTCCTACTAACACTACCACTGCAATCACTGATCCACCTGTCAAGGATGGTGATTATGGCAAATCCCCTTGCCTTTGGAGCCCCATGTCTTGGTAGACTCTTTCAGGCTGTGTTGATGTACTGATAGTAACCTTACCTACCTATGTTTTAGTCACCTAATAAGTTTGCTGGTGTGTTTGTAAGATACTTATCATTACAATAGGTACCTATGAATGGATTTAATGAGAATGGAAATTAATTATGCACACACTGTTGTTGCAAATTGTGCTACATTCTCTTCACACTGTATACGGCTTCTATATTATGAATTCATATTGTGGATATTCTCAGTATGTCCGGCACAGTAAAGCCAAGACCTTGACTTACCTTGTGTTGTAAAATGTGGGTAGATTAGATTACACTCTCGCCATCATGGTTTATATTTTTAACAGACTTAAAAAAACAGGAAGAGGATCTTAATTCGTTTTTTTTTTTATGTATGTTCCCCGATTACTTGAAGACATCTAGGCAGATTTGGAAAAACATTTTTTGTTTAAAAGGTGGTCTTCACAGGTGTTCATTGACATCAGGTCAGGATCTGATGATGGGATCCTGTAGAAATCGAGGGAACTCTTCAAATATAATTGGCACACTTGAAGCGATTTGGGTATTTTAGGGTGGGTGTATTACCTCAAAAGTCAAGAAAAAAAGGACCCATTATAGGATCACGCGTCTGTATGTCTGTCGTCCATCTGTCATCAAAATAATTGAAAAATAATACGTCATCCAAGTAAAAAAAATTCTTCATTGAAGGCGGTTTTTGCCTGTCTATCAATCACCCTCCAGCTTAGTCTAGGCGCCAAACAGTTTGCTGTTTTCCGTTGGTGCACGGGAGAGTCCAAGCTCTCTGGGTAAGCTCTCTCCATTGTAGACTGTAGAAGAGAGTTCTTGTCTGTGCAAGTTTAGAGGTCAAAAAAAGGCTCGCTCCATTGAAGACCCCATTATAGCCGAGGCAAGCCAAAGTCTGCCTGACAATCAATTGTGGCAAAAGCGTCTCATTTCTATCGCCATCTATGGTGATAGGCTGAAGGTTTTGGCGGCAGTTTTTTTTAATGCATGACGGGAAAACGCTTGGCCTTCATCTCACCTGTTGATAAGGCCGAAGTCGGAAGCGCACTTCAACCGGAATCCTCAACAGCCTGAAGAGCTGACTACCTCTAAATAGCCATAACAACAATTAAGTACAATAGTTTATAGATAGATAGATAGATAAACTCTTTATTGTACACCAAAAAACAAAAATAAACAGACAAGCAAGAAATACACTTAAACTAGGTACAATGGGCGGCCTTATCGCTAAAAGCGATAGTTTAGTTTATAATTGTTGTTATGCGACTGACTTCAAAAAGATGGTTGTATTCTAGCAAGTAGGTGTTATCAATTGACTAGTTCCGGTAAGATTAAACGGTAATGTTTCCAAATTTACATAGCTGTTATTTTTCAGTGGGCTTCGAGCCAAATGCTACAATGCACACCGCTCATCACATGCTGCTGTATGGATGCTCCGACCCTGGAACCAATGAGGCTGTGTGGTAAGCATGAGCCAGGCCAGCATAATTTATGCTTCGTTTGGTGCTAGATGGCGCTGTGTGGATATGTGTATACTATTTTTTATTGAACATTCCTGAAATCCTTTCTTAATGCACTCTACAGTAACAAGAAGTATTTATTTAATTTATTGCTAATAACTCCTTGCTCTGCTACATTTATTTATACATCTTTCCTAGATGACAAGTAACTACCGGATGTTAAGTGCACTTTTGCCTAGACTACAACAATGTATTACTGCGTAGGACACGTCCACAAAAAACATGGCCTACACGGCACTGCATTGCGCCCGTCAACTTGAGGCATAAAGGTGTTATGCCTTGCGTGCCCGTAATTTCACCGACAACCATACCCTTTAAACCGGAACACAGCAATGTAGCAATAAGCATTTATCAACATACATCAATTTAAGAATTTTTTTTTTACAATTTGGAAGCGCTTGACATTTATCTCATCTGGTGTCAAGTTAAAATAGTATTAAGATTGGGTACGCCATCACACAGATCGTCCTGGTTTGGGCACTAATTCCATCATCAAGGATTAATTTTATAACCAGGAACATCACTCCTTTGTCTATTTTAAATGCGTTACTGGAATGTTTGTTGCTATCGTTTTTTTTTTAATTTCATGATGAGTCCGAAGATGGAAGTGCACTTCACCCGGAATCTTTAATAGTCTGATTAATTAGCTAGCTCACCTCTAAATGTCGGAACTCTACAATTCAGAATTGTGGTTATTAAGAACCTATTTAAGAACCTTAACTTATTTTCTTATTCCTGACTTGCAGTATCGCCTCTGTAAGTGGCGATCTAAAGAGGGAGGTTTAGATGGATTGTTACTGTGTACTGTTTATAGGGCCTGTGGAGAGATGCAGAGCAATGAAATCGACGACCTATACACTACCGCCAGCCCTTGCCAATCGGAATCTCAGGTAAGCAATGTTCTCACATATCTCACTAGAACTAGATATAACTGGTTGGGTGATATATACGAATTGACTCCTCCAACTCAGCCCATGGATGTCGTGAAAGCCGAGGGACCTCATCAGAAAAGGGGTAGCAGCTTTCTGTGTATTATCTCTACACCTTTACTGCGATTACCAATCCGCCAAGCGTGGTGATTATGCCAAAACCCTCCAACTTTGGAGGAGGCTCGATCGAGCAGTGGGTACTTATGGGCTGTTGATGTGATATATTAATTGTCGCCAGCTACTGGAGGTCAGCCTCTTGAAGGAAACAGAGTACGAATGTTTTCGTGTTCATTTAGTGTTATTTTAAAAAGTCTATGATACATGAAATGGCTTCAGCGATCATATCTTCCACATTAAGTACTGTAGCTTTTATTTTGAAATTATATGTTTTACCGTAAAAAAAAAAAAAAAAAAAGTAGTAGAAGTCCTTTGTGAAAGGGCTCGTCCGGAAAATTACTACCACCATACCTATTTCGGCCGCCAAGCAGCATTGCTGTGTTTCGGTTTGAAGGGTATGATTGCCGGTGAAATTACGGGTACGCGAGGCTTAACACCTTTATGCCTCAAGTTGACGGGCGCAATGCAGAGCCATGTAGGCTATGTTCTTTGTGGATGTGACCTATGCAGTATGGTATTGTTATAGGCAAGAGACGGACTTTACACCAGGTGGGCTACTTGCTTGTCCCGTCTCCTAGTTGTATAAAAAAAAAACGTAGAAATTCGTGCGTAAGTTCTGTCATCTGGTGGTCATGAGCGCCGTGGTCGACCACACACCAACAAACGCACAGCAATTTCACCTTTATTATTACTATTTCTTAGTTCGAAACTAGAGTAAAGTTGCGGTGAGTTGCTAATCTGAGGTAATATAGGCCGTAAACTTAAAAAAATAAAAATATTCAAATCAACGTATATGGAAAAGAGTTTCCCCGTACCAACACATTTTTTTTCACAATTCTTATCCGATAAACCTCAGCATTACCACTTACCGCTTCGGCAATAACGATAAACTACGTTTTTATGGGAGAATGGTACTGGGCCTTAAAAACGTAGTGTAATTATGCTCCTTGAGACTGACGGAAGTGCTCACACGATGCTAGTAGCACCTCAGGCTGGCGTGACAGTGGCACTGTCGATAGCAACTGGATCAATGTAAAGCTTAAACTACATTCATTTTGAGAACATTTGGCGAACAAGACATTTTAAATCATGCAAAAACTACACCCGATACACTTCACAGGTGTCTTGTCATATACCCAAGAGAGACCAAGGAGACACCACAAAAAGCAGATTGACATCAATTAGACTAACATTAGATTCTACTGTCTTACGACCTTAATGCCTCATCGTTAACCTCTTGCCATGCAAGCTTTTAGGACAAGAGATAACTCTTTGCAAAAAAAAAACAGTGTCGACCGAAGTGAAAACTTAAAGTTTGTCGTCTATAGGTAGAGGCAGTCTTCGAACGGTCCTTACCCGTACCTCTTAGAATCGCAAAGATAACGTGTCAAATTAAAATAAAAAAACAATGTGTTTAAATTTAAATGTGTCAAAAGTGGTGTCGGTAATGTATCAAAAAAAAAACAGTGTCGACCGAAGTGAAAACTTAAAGTTTGTCGTCTATAGGTAGAGGCAGTCTTCGAACGGTCCTTACCCGTACCTCTTAGAATCGCAAAGATAACGTGTCAAATTAAAATAAAAAAACAATGTGTTTAAATTTAAATGTGTCAAAAGTGGTGTCGGTAATGTATACGGTGTCGCGAGTTCAATGGTTTTTTCCCATCCCAAAAAATGCCCATCGCGCCTAAAGAAGCTTTCTGTTTGTATACGTATAAGGGGATTTTACATTATCATTACAATAACTCATGTCGCTATTAACTGGATAACCTCTGACATTATAATAAGCAAATTGTAATAGGTCAAGAACTCAAATCAGATCCACACAAACGTTCATCGCAATTTATCTCTTAACCCTACCGCGTACGGTTCATAATTATTCGCATGAATATTTGCGATAGGTCAAATCAATGAGTCAGTACATACTATGTGGATTCTGTGTTGTGTATCGGTTTCATGGCTTCCATGAAACTATGCTCATCGATTCGACTGGTCACCATTGACTCGATAAGAGATTATCTACCCACTTCACATCACACGAGCACAGCAATATGGAGATACCTGATAGGACTAATAATACAAATCTAGTGTTTATCGGTCAGTCAGATGATTCAAGTCTGCAATGTAACCAAACTGGGAACAAACATCTCTAAGATGTGCTACCGGGCTTAAACCCAGAAACTCCGCATCGAGCCTCCGTCCCTACAAATAGAATTCGTTCAAAATCGTGGTTCAATCGCACCCTTTCAGTTTTCGGGAGTCAATCAACAGCCCATTAGTGTCCACTGCTAGACAGAGCCTCCTCCAAGGCTGTAGGTTTTTGCCACGCTTGACAGGCGGATTGATGATCGCAGTAAAGATATAGATAATACACAGAAGGAAGCTGCTGCCCCTCTTCTGGTGAGATCCCTTAGTCGGCTTTTACGACATCCATGGGCTGAGTTATTAGGGCCGATTCTTGAACCGCGACCGCCACGGCAATGCTGTGCATGTAGAATAAAAAATAAAAACCTCTAATACTTACAAAATAACAGAACAACCATGCATCTAATAAGTCAGTAGGTACCTAGGTAGGTCTGGTCATTCAAGAAAAACAAAGCAAAAAATATGAAATTGTAACCGCCTCTGTGGTCTAGTGGTTCAACCCACCGATTTCAGATCCAGAGGTCCCGGGTTCGATCCCATGGGAGCAATATTGTGCTTGGTTTGGTTGGTGGTAGGATTTGTCAAGTCCGCCTGGCTAGCTACCACCATCTTACCTAATTCTGTCGCCATAAGAACACTTCTAAAAAAAAATTGTTGTGTTCCGGCATTTAGACGTCAGATAGCCAGTTCCTCAGTAGAGGATTCCGGGTGAAGTGCGCCTCCATCTTCGGCCTTATCTCAACTTGTTACCAGGTGAAATGAAGGCCAAGCGCTTCCCCGTCGTACAATAAAAAAAAAGAATCCGTGTACAATAAATACTTAGTGTTATTTCATTTATGGGCAGCTCGCTCTATCTTACTCATCGTAGTCAATAACAGATATTTTTCAATAAAAAAACGATGCCAGGTGAAGTAGCAGGTATCTAACTATCGTATAATTATACGTATAATATACTGATCGACAGATTGTATACGCCTGGGCCCGCGACGCTCCGCCCCTTGACATGCCCAAAGACGTCGCCTTCCTCATCGGGAAAGACTCTCCTATCAAGTATCTGGTGCTGCAAGTCCATTACATGCATCGATTTCCAGGTGAGCTATGTGTAACCTCCTTCATCTTCTAGTACCCTGGTAGTAGACACCACTCCATTTGCCAAAATCGACAGTATTTCGGCATCCCCATTTGAAAAGACTCCTATCAAGTATCTGTGCTTCAAGTGCATTACATGCATAGATTTCCAGGTGAGCTCTATTTAACCTCCTTCACAATTCTAGTACCCTGGTACTTGACGTACCACTCCGCTTGCCAAAATCGACAGTAATTCGGCATCCTCATTTGAAAAGACTATCTGTTGCTGCAAATGCATTACATGCATCGATTCTTTGACCTCCTTCACACTGCTAGTATCCTGGTATCTGACGTAGAAGTCCACTAGCCAAAAGACGTCAGCTGTCTCATTTGAAGACTATCAAGTATTATTATGGTGTGCATAATATGCATCATATCATACCTAATATAAATACTGCGAGAAGTTTTCCATGTGATTTCGTGGCGTAGCACTACTGCACCCAATGTAAGTCCTACGTAGACGACATGATATGAGAGTCTCGTCATGTCATGGCCTCATAGGTAAGCTATATAATATGACCACGTTTAATCGTCTAGTACCCAAAATCAAAAATACCGAAATAAGTAAAAAAAATTAAACTGCCTACGCCTCGCTATTGGTTAAATTTTTGCACTATTTGCTTGGAACACTACTTTCAATTCGTTTCTAAATCTTACTTTCAGTTCAAGACTTTAATATTAATGAATACTTTTAGAATAACCTTTTCTAAAGACAACCCTATACTTCTTTGAGCACCAGAAGTACTAATGACTTTTAAGGTTCTCTTCAGGCCTAGACCAATGAGGAAGACTTAAAAAATATGTATGTTTGTTTCAAAATACAAACAATTTGTAATTGTTTTGATGTTTTATATATCAACACTATTGTTATGCTACGCCTGTTATGTATGCTATGACTATATACATTATTAAGATAGTGATTCAATACAATTGAAAAATATTTTCATTCTTAGGAATATGTAAAACGTATAACACATATCGTGACGTTTATCGAATTTTTTTTTTTTTGCTTGAGTTTTATTCAATTACTTCGACTTTGGGTTTGAAGAAGTTTTAATAGATTTAACACTTGTTTGTTTTATAAACATACCCAGCCGATTGAATGTCTTTATTATATGAACAAGCTATCTACCTAAGAAAAAACGTCAGCATACTCATGTTAATAAAATGAAAATATTAAATTCACACTATTCGTATTTTTTCATGGATATTTCATTCGTTGTGATCTAGAGATCAATGAAAATCGACATCGATAAACATCGGCTAAAGAACATGACTGTCGCTTCACTATTGTCGTCCATGAAGTATTGTATTTTTCTGTCTATAGTTGCCTGTCAATAATCAATAAACTTCATAGGCATGCAATTTTTACAAAATAAAAAGTTAAATGAAATCGGACATTTGAATGTTTGGATATTAACTTTACAGCAGCATGCAGTTTTAATTAAATGACAAATGTATTTACTTACGTAGAAATATTAATTTGTATAATTTAATGATGTTCTGTGAGTGAATGAAAATTTGATGTTTTCAAATTCAATTCATAACATAGGTACTTTTTATTTACAGAGGGACAAACGGATAACTCGGGTGTTTTTTTGAAATACACACAGCGCCGGTGAGTATTATTTTTCCCAAATTAATCCCTAAACCACACTTATACTAGTGGTTCTGTAAGAACGGTAGACCTCACGAGTCCTTATAACCATGCAATAACCGATGTTTTCCTCTTTCACTTTTCCTTTTAGACTTTTGAGCAAATAGAGGTATAAGTTTTAGTGATTATAGATCGCGTTTCCTTGGTCTGAAGAGATCGAACCTGGTGTCTACGGATTTGTCTTGCAATGGCGGAGAGGACTAATTAGTAAACGTAGGTATACATTTTCCGAAAAACAAAATCAAAATTAATAGAAATCTGTTGATAAAAAACGCTACAGCAAACTTCCCCCCTTTTCCCCCTAGTTTTCCCACGATCAAAAATCGCGATCGACTAAAAATGTTCGTAAATCAAGGAACATGTGTGCCAAAATCGGTTGAAAAATGCGACCTGTAGACGAGAACACACCGACCGACAGACGGCGGTCAAAAGCATTTTTGGCCAATCTCGAAAATGAGACGCTTCGCTCGCTCGGTCAATTAGCTGACCCCGCACAGTAACACTTGCGCCAAGGTTTTAAGTTCATCACCTATCATTTAAGCCCAAAAAAGCCCAATGCATTACAAAAAAACAGTTTCTTGGAAGGCTCGCTCCATTATAGACCTTATTCTTGCCCAGGCAAGCCTCGAAATAGCTAACCCTACGTATAACAAAAAAATCGTCTCGCCAGTGATTAAAAGTCGCCTCTATGCCGCAACTCCACGTAACCGCCGGTCACAACATAGCCCCCGGAGAGATAGTGGTACTTACGTCTGCTAGTGGTTCAACCCACCGATTTCAGACCCAGAGGTCCCGGGTTCGAGTACAATATTGTGCTTGGTTTGGTTGGTGGTAGGACTTTGTTTAAGTCTGCCTGGCTGGCTACTACCATCTTAACTAATTCTGTCGCCATAACAACAATTCTAAAATTGTTGTGTTCCGGCATTTAGATGTAAGATAGCCAGTTCCTCAGTTTGCTGAGGATTCCGGGTGAAGTGCGCCTCCACCTTCGGCCTTATCTCAACTTGTAACCAGGTGAGATGGCAGCCAAGTGAAAACAGACGAGGGCAAGAAGTTCCATTCCTTACCAGTACTAATGATAAAGGTAGAGACGAATTGATGTGTTCGGTACAGTGGAACATCTAATTGTATTGTCAGAGTTACAAGGAAACAGGAAAAAATGCTCAGCATGTTTTTTTGTGGTGTATTACAACACTGTGATTTCCTAATAGCTTGTTAAGCGTAGAGATACAACTCTCGTGAAGGGCCTCTTAATAAAAATGAATGAATGAACACTTTATTGTACACAGAAATAAATACACACAACAAACATTTAATAACAATAGCGTCTAAGTACAATGGGCGGCATAATCGCTGAAAGCGATTTCTTCCAGGAAACCTTGTAAGGAGAAATGTAAACAGTAAAAAATAATAATAACAGAAGTACACAACAATAAGTATAAATATAAACAGAAATTACAACAAATACTCGTTACATGTGTAATTAAATAACTATATAGATATATTTATTTAACTATATATAATAAGTATATAGTTGTCGGTTACGGGTTAGTGATTTTAATGCTCAAAACAAAATTGTTACTTCCACGTCGATGGCCTATAGATATCGGATTTGCAAGTTAATGTTTCTCGATAAAGAATGAATTGAAAAGAAAAACATTTTTAATTAAGGCTTGCTGTTTTTGCGCTAACCTTCAAACGCACACAATATTGCAATTTAATGCCTCTTTTTATGAGGCATTGCGTTTGGCAATAGAAATAAAGTTGTTTTACGAAATACCATGAAAGTATGCTGCCTTCAAGCCCATAAAATGGATGGTGTTTTCAATTGCCTAGAACACAGAGCTTAGGTCGCCAGGCTGTCTTTCTACAAATTCCACTTTGGCTAATTGCGTACGATATCTTTGACCTGATCCCTCCATCCCCTTTCCACCACCGGACTAGCAGACGTACTACAGGCTACAACCCATTATATTAGAAATTCCATAGTACCGACGATTCGTCTACCTTTATCATTAGTACTGGGTAAGAAATGGAACTCTTAGCCTTTCTGTTTTTTTTCCGCACCAATACAATATTAGAGACTTCAAGTCCAGAGTGAGAAGGTTCTTCTCTACTAAGGCCAAAGAGCAGTAGAGCCCCTTGTGATAGGACTCGTCCAGGTAAGTACTACCACCATACCTATTTCGCCCGCCAAGCAGCTTTACTGTTCCGGTTTGCAGGGTATGGTTGCCGGTGAAATCATTAGCACTGGAGGCTTTAACACCTTTATGAATTGACGGGCGCAATGTAATGGCGCGTAGGCCATGCTCTTTGTGGATGTGACCTAAGCAGTAAGGCTTGAAAGAGATGCGCTTTACATCAGATGGGTTGATTTCTTGTTCCGTCTCCAAGTAGTATAGAAAAAAGCCACATCTTTACTTGTTATTTAAGGCATGGCAAGGCAAGCTGGTGGTCAAAGCTTGGCTTTCACCAAATAAGAACATAAAACTACAAAAATTACATTAAAAATGTTAAAAGGTCTTCTTCAGATGTGATGAGATAAGATAAGATCGTTTATTTGCCAAAACATGTGATAAGTTGGTAAGTAATTACAATATGTCCATTATGTTCTACCGGTCAGGCATGCATATGTTTAACACAATATTTCATTGAGATTAAAATGAACAATCCAACTGAGTATTAACAATTTCTTAAGTACTTAATCTTAATTTTAGTAATGTCAATAATTATAATAATAATGTCAGGAATAATAATAACAAATATCATAGGCTATAATTGAATGAATGAAAAATACTTTATTGCACACCTTAAAAATAAAAACTGGATAACTTAAAAATAAATGTACAATGGGCGGTCTTATCGCTAAGAAGCGATTTCTTTCAGACAACTTTGGATGGAATGTCCCTATAATTTAAATAGTCATGGTATCAGACACATCCCTTAATTGCCATCCCTTAAGTCCCGCTGTTTGGTGAATAGTTCTGGGTGCTGTTTAACAGACTCGGCTGCTTGTTTAATGTATAGACATGTAGTACAGGACATTAAATATTACAGGACATTAATTTCACACAGCGCCATCTAGTCCCAAACTAAGCATAGCTTGTAATATGGGAACTAGATTACGGATAGAATACATAAATACTTTTTTTTTTTTTTATATGTATAAGTGGACTACTACCATAACTTACTATTCGGCTAGGACCTCTGATATTTATATCTTTAATATTAAACAAACCTCATAGCTCAGTTGGTAGTAACTCTGCTGTAGGCTGTGGGTTCGATTCCCACCCAGGACCAACATTTGTGTGGTGTTTTTTTTTTTTTTTATATTATAGGCCATTCATTTTTACACAGCGCCATATTTATAGTTTCCCATTATACAAGCTAGCTTAGTTTAGCTATGATAACACAGAACAAACATCTATATTCATCACACAAATGTTTGTCCTGGGTGGGAATCGAACCCACAGCCTACAGCGCAGAAGGCAGAGCTACTACCAACTGAGCTATGAGGCTTGTTAAATATAGATGTTTGTTCTGTGTTTGGGTGTTGTATCATATAGTAAGTATGTATTTAAAAAAAGTATTTAAGTAGACTATCCGTAATCTAGTTCCCATATTACAAGCTATGCTTAGTTTGGGGCTAGATGGCGCTGTGTAAAAATTAATGTCCCATAATATTTGTTTATTATTTATTAATGTCCTATAATATTTAAGTGGTTGTCTCG
Organism: Venusia cambrica; assembly: GCA_951394065.1. Classification (NCBI taxonomy): domain Eukaryota; kingdom Metazoa; phylum Arthropoda; class Insecta; order Lepidoptera; family Geometridae; genus Venusia; species Venusia cambrica. Next base: position 9,682,746 of record OX596044.1, on the reverse strand, counting down.
ATATCGTAGACGGCGGCTTATTCTAACTATACCTAGTATATAATGTACAATATATATAGAAGTGCGCTTCCACCTTCGGCCTTATCTCAACTTGTAACCAGGTGAGATGAAGGCCAAGCGCTTCCCTGTCGTACAATAAAAAAGCGATTGTTGTCTTAATAATATTGTTTTGGATTCGCACTGTCTTTTAGGTTTTAATTTGTATGGTCAGCTAACTATTTAAACGTTTATTAAGTTTATTATTTGTGTTTCGAAAACACGATTATATAAAATTTTCTCGATAGAAAAATCCAAAGTTGACTCTAATTTGTACCAAAAATGTTCGCCATTCAATAAATACGCCCAATTAGGGCTTGAAACTTAGACAGTCTGTGTTTTCGATTTTCAAAATTCATTTGTTTTAGCGTAATAACACAAAACGTAGAAATACGCGCATATTTCTAGCTTCTGGTGGTCATAAGCGCCGTGGTTGAGCGCACAGCAATGTCACCTTTATTATAACCATATCTTAGTTCGATGAGTTTCTGGGTGATACATAAACTAAATAATTAGCATGTAAGAAAAGTAAAGGTATAATGAATAAGAATAGTAGTTTATTATTGAATTTAGTATTATGTATAGTTTTATTTAGCTATTAAGTTTAATGCGCCTCCTAGTGTGATATTGCTGTGCCCTAACAGGGTTTATGTTTGAAACTTTTATCCTCACAACACCTGTATACCTAATAACAACATAAGTGCAATAAATAATTTGAATTTGAATTTGAAAAAAAACTAGAATAAAGTTGCGTTGAGTTTCTAATCTGAGGTACCATAGCCCGTTAACGGTTAAATAATTGTTTTGGTCAGATCCGAAATGTAGTTTATTTTGTCAGCAAATAAAGTTATAAAAAGAAAGGTGTTTAGTTAAGAATAGGTGAAAAAATACCCTATTGACGTACTCTGCCATAAGTTCTAATAATTATGCTGTCAAAATACCCTTTATATTTTAGGAAAAGCCACGTTGGCCTTCAGTTATAAAAAAGAACGCCTTTTGAATTTCAGACATTATGAGATTCGGTAGTATTGTTTAGCTATACATTTTGAGATTAAGTTGTAACGGAGCGGGGGCTAAAAATAACATGTAATTTCTTTTTTTTTCCAGAATGCCCCGCCAGGCCGCCGTGATTCTCCTAGGCACGAGCGGTGTAATCGCACCAAAAACGGTCCAGCACATGGAAACCGCGTGCACCATTCGGGAAGATAAAGTCATCCACCCGTTCGCATTCCGCCCTCATACACACGCACTTGGTATGAATGATGTTTGATGGTTTCTCATACATTTTTGGTCTCTGTAGACTTTTCTAGAATTAATGTTTTATTAATTATATGTACATATATGTATGTTTCATTTGCAAGTCTCATAGCTCAGTTAGTAGTAGCTCTGTTTTTTTATCTGTTAGTTGTGGGTTCGATTCCCACCCAGGACAAATATTTGTGCAATGAATATAGATTTTTTTATTATATGTAAATATATATATGTTTAATTTACAAGTTTCATAGCTCGGTTCGTAGTAGCTCTGTTTTCTTAGCTGTAAGTTGTGTGTTTGATTCCCATCCAGGACAAACATTTGTGCTATGAATATAGATGTTTGTTCTGTGTTTGGGTTTTTGTATCACAAAAATATGTATGTAGTTTGAGAATAGATGTGGCTGTGTTTAATGAATGTCCTGTAATATTTTATACATAACTGTTGCCTACTCTCTGTGCTCCATCAATGACAAACTGTTTTTAGGGCTCCGTACCCAAAAGTTGACAACCGAACCCTATAACTAAGCGTCCGCTGTCTTCGATCTTTGTCTGTTTATTTCTATTGCTGCTATAAACAAATAATAAAATCATAGTGGGGAATTAGCTACAAGAAACGTGATTTCTTTGCTATGAAATGTGGATCAGAACCCTTAATGTCGTGCGCACTTGGTCGGTTTATTTAAGTACATTTAAATACATGCTAAGCAATAATTAACATTACACCATTATATTAACAACTCACGCCACCTACACATTCTCCTGAACTAAACCATCCACTACCACGTGAACCCTTTCCTCAAATTTGAATTATAGTTTTATACCCTATTGTTAGCCGTAGTACTTCTTGCTTCTGTCACTTCCAGATTAAATTTTAATATCCTACAATATAGTTTGCAGTATAAATTGCAAATTGTATTAGTTAGTATTAGTTTTAAGTTGTTAAGTTACTATTTGAGCATGCAATACTTAGTAAGAGCGAGGAACTCCATGTAATGTACGCCTTAGTCTTACTTAGACGTGCATCTATGTTTAATTTGCTACTGTTGTTAAATCCTTCCACCATCTTTGTTCGCATTCCATATTTTAGCCAGTAGTAGTTAGATTTATTTTACGTGTTAATATTTTATAAGACTAAAATAAACATTCACTTATTCAATAAAAAGTACAATTAAACTAACAATGTACAAAGGAATCAGTCAGATTACTAAGGACCGTTACAAACGGCCTATAGGTAACTCAACTGTTCCAGACCAGTACCAGACGGTAGCGTGCCCAAGACACTGGCTGCATTGCCACGCTGAATAGCTATGCTCATTCGCTGGCCTAATTAAGAGCCAGCCCGTGGGTCACGTGTCGCCTCAATCGAAAGCCCCGCAAGATTTTTGAAATAAACTATTATATTCTATTCAAATCCTCATTCCAGGCACGCTGGTAAGCGGCTACGTGGTCCGACAAGAGGAAACCGGCGACGTGTGGCAATTACTCGGCAAGAAGAACCCACAGCTGCCCCAAATGTTCTACCCGGTTGAAAACAAGAGTCCCATCGGCCAGGGCGATATCCTAGCCGCGAGGTGCACCATGAACAACACACGTGACCACCGCGTGATGATTGGGTATGTATCGTGTAATGTAATGTACTAACAAAGATGTTCCCAATGATCTACCCAGTGGAGAATTAGTCGCTGTTCAGCGAACTTTCCAAAACTTTTCCTTATGGGCACATATATCACTTATAGGCACGGGGGGAGACTGACCAATATGGCGCGGTGGCTAAATAAAACTGCAAACTTAAAACTTAGCAAGCTTATCACATATTTGTACTGAACTCTCATTTATCTACAACTCCAATACAGAAAGAACTAAAACCAAACCAACGGTAGACGATATCTTGTAACAAAATCTTTTTCATCAAGGGTACTGAAGTGTTCTTCACTCGATAAACTCATCATTTGTTTCGTCAAACTATGTAGATGTTAATGATAGCTGACATATGACAGCTGAATATGACTGTTGAACTCGGTTTAGCTTGGCTAAACGCCGAAAATCGGGCGTTCAGAATATAAACGTCAGCTTGATCTGGATCAACTCCATGCCGGTGAAATGCGCGGTGTGGTGCGGGAGGGGTGAGTTTATGTACCGTCTATTCACCCCTCCGCAACGCTCAACTACTGCAGGAATAACTCAGCTTAGCGCTATGACATTAGTTTCCATATGACAAACTTTGCTTAGTTCGGAACTAGGTGGCGCTGTGTTTTTTTACGGTATATTTCACATCCTCCGGTCCATTACGACTTAATCTCAAAATGCCTGATATGAGTACCACAAAAAAGATTGTGAGAACTATGATTTAAACCAACAAAATAAAATTTTAAAAACAACTCTTTTTGGGAAACGAATTGCCGTAATTCACCTGGTGTCCGGTTATGATAAAGCCGAAGGTGGAAGTGCACTTCACCCGGAATTCTTAACAGATTGAGGAACTGGCTATGTTACCTCTAAATGCCGATAGAGTCAGTTCCTCAGTATGTTGAGGATTCCGGGTGACGTGCGCCTCCACCTTCGCCTTTATCTCAACTTGTAACCAGGTGAGATGAAGGCCAAGCGATTCCCGTCGTACAATAAAAAAAAGTATCGTATGATAAGCATGTATTTACAACAAAAAAAAGTAAACATTGAAGTAATCTATCCGTAATCTAGTTTCCATATTATAAGCTATGCCTTGGGGCTAAATGGCGCTGTGTGACATGAAAGTCCTGTAATATTTATTTATTAAAAAAAAAGCATTTTTTAATAAATAAATATAACTTTTTTTTATGTATGACGGATAAGCGCCTTCATCTCACCTGGTTACAAGTTGAGATAAAGGCGAAGGTAGAGGCGCACTTCACCCGGAATCCTCAACATACTGAGGAACTGGCTATCTTAACTCTAAATGCCGGATTACAACAACCCAGAATTGTTATTATGGCGACAGAATTAGGTAAGATGGTGCTAGCTAGGTGGACTTAAACAAAGACCTACCACCAACCAAACCAAGCACAATGTACTCTCCCTGGGGATCGAACCCGGGACCTGTGGATCTGAAATCTGTGGGTTGAACCACTAGACCACAGAGGCGGTTAAAACCCGAACGATCAATAAATAAGCCTCATAGCTCAGTCTGCCTTTTGCGCTGTAGGCTGTGGGTTCGATTCCCACTCAAACATTTGTGTGATAAATATAGATGTTTGTTCTGTGTTTGGGTGTTGTATTACGTATGTATTTACAAAATTATCTAAGTATTCTATCCGCAATCTAGTTCCCATATTACAGGCTATGCTTAGTTTGGGGCTAGATGGCGCTGTGTAAAAAAAAAATGTCCTGTAATATTTATATTTTATGTTTTTAATTTCTTCCATTCCAGAGCAACGAACAAAGACGAGATGTGCAACTTTTACTTGATGTACTGGGTGGAGAACGACACGCCCCTCAAACAGAAGTACTGCTTTACCAGCGGCCCGCCTCTCTACAGCTGGTCCAGGGCTCGCGAGGGCTTCAACCGTATACCGGATAAGGAAGCCAGCACTCCTTAGACAAATCAAGCCATATCAACACGACAGGGGTTCCGCTAGTAAGAAATAATACCCTTTCTCATTCAGTATTGAAGATTTGTAGCTATTTCAAAATGATTGTATAACTGTTGGTAGTCCAGCATAGGTAATTTTAATATGTTGAAAAAAAAATCATGCAGATGTTGGTACTGACTGAAGACTCTCGGGGGTATTAGTCCAAAGGTCAAAAGGTCCAACGTGTTAAAATGTCTCAGAAATAATATCTAGTTGTCAAAATGTGCAGTTATCAAAACCACCTGTTTGAATACGTCAATTTGCCAAATTGTCCAGTTGGTTATACGACAAAATGTCCAGCTAGTATTCAATACTTCTAAATGCCGAATCGAGCTAAAATATCTAGTTGTTGCTATGCGATACTAAGAATCCACTCGTGGTACCCGTTGACTAAGAAATAACTAATCTCGATTAATGTTTTTTTTTTTCATTGAACAGGTTTTTTAATATATTCTTAACGGCTCTAACAGTTGTGACCAAACAAATTAAATTAATTTTACTTTAAATTGGAGGTTACACTTCGCAGCTAGTTACTCAAATTAGTAAAAGAAAAATAATACAAATAAGTATTAGTTGTTTTTTAATACTAATGTATAAGTTGCCTTTATTTTTTGGACATTTTAATTTAAATTAGTAAATAGACAACGAATACTAATAAGTATTAGTTGGTTTTGTTGCATTTGGACATTTTATCACCTTAAACATCGGGCATTTGGACCAATACCCCCCAGTAGTCTCTCGCAAATCGGTTTCATTTTTTCCTGTGGTGACACCTAGCTATGAAACTCGTTAAATCGCGATCAAAAGCTATCTATTATCACGATACATCAAGTGTTTATGTTGACATTGAAATTGAAAATTAGTTTCAGACATATTCATCCATTAATTTTGTTAGTACGTACATAAACAGAAAAAAACAATGGGTATCTTGGTTAGTAATTCAAATGTCAACAGATTTAATTTATTGCCATTATTATTAGGACAAGAAAATTGCAGTATTGTCCTATGATTTTATATACTAACTCGATTAAAATTGAAATGAATCTGTGAATAATTTCGATTGGCTGAAAATTGATTTCTTAAATATTTTCATGATAACTGAATTGCGATTGCGTTTCGAGTGTAGGTTTATTTACTATTTTCTTTGCTATATATAAAAAAAACGATAATTGAGTCTCGATTTACACTTGTGTATGCGTTACCAGCGCGAGTGTAAATTATCCGATAACTGAATACAAAATTAATCTTAACATTCCATGTATAAGACTTTAAAATATATTTATTATAGCGAATATCAATTTATTATCAGTAGTATTTTAGTAAAAGGTGTGTATTTTTTTGGAATGCGTCTAGTCAAAACAGTATGAAAACATAAACTTTACAGTTAGGGTTTTTTTCGATAGTCGCATACGATTGCCACTTTCCAAAGCAGCTAAGACATCTCGAAAAAAACTCAACCTGTGAATTATATAACTATTAGTTGATCTGAATAGTATTGTAAGAAAATAAATAATTATCTTCAACTATATTTTTCATAGGGCTATTTCATTTTTATGTATTCATATTTATTAGTGTTAAAACTAAAAACCTAATGATATTCATATCACATACTGCGTCTATCGAAATATATGTTTGTTGAACATAAAAATATATAAATATTATGGAATATACCTACATATTTACATATTTTTTCTTGTTGTATATTTATGAAAATGAATTTAGATCTTAAACACATATAATAAATTGGTAAGGTCCAATTATGTTTACTATACGTAATTAATATGTAAATTGACCTCGGCACGTTCATTGGATACTGATTATGTAAATACTTATGTAATTATCTCTATGTACTTATCTATTCAATATTATAACTAATATATCCTAGACGTTCCTAAACGAATTAGGTTTCGTGCCAAACATATTGACTATAGCATACGACATATAGCAAGTTTGTTTTTATTCTAAATATTTTTGTATTGCTTGTCAATTTTCCAGATTTCATGACATTCCAAAGTAAACAATCTCAATATTTCAAGAATTTAAGAATGTATTTTTAATATATTATATTACATTTTACACTAAATAATAATATTTGACATCGGAAACTGTAAGGAGATAGACTGGTGATAAATGGTAGCTTCAACTCAAAACACATCTTGGATTGAAAAATAATAAATTCGCCACTACATTTATTGTACGAGCAAAGTTCATTCTGGCTTCAAATTTTTTTTTTTTAATGAAAAAAATTTTTGACTCTACAAATAACTAGGTAAGTTAACCAATGTGAAAAACATTTGCACCGATTAAAAAATGTATTCTTGTTATTAGTAATTTTTGGTATTCACATTTTTGAATACTTACACTATGTAATTTGAAGCTACAATTTACCAAAAAATATAAAACGCGTAAGAAAACGAGGAACAGCCATTATGTAACTACTCCAAAGCGAAGAACACAAAATTGTAGACCTTGTGTTGTAAAATTGTTTGTTTTTTTCACCTTGTGTGAATATGACATTGACATGAATTTTTGCTAAATATCTTCAAAATCACCTGTTAAAAATATTTAATTTCGAACTAAATTAAATTTAATACTTACATCAAATGTAAAGCACATTGTAGAATATTGTCTAAATATTCAGTGTTAGACACTAATGTCCTATCTAAAGAATAAAAACTCTTTAGTCTCGAATTGAAGTCAATAAACTCGTTATTATTAAAAAAAAAACGGTAATAGTTTTGGCCACTCTATGCTCAAACTCCACTCATCTTAAAAAACCTTCAATCTACAGTTATACAGAATATCTTGAGTCTCGATGAAGAATACCAGTTTAGAATACAACCTTTCATATTCACGTTTTATTGGTGTTATTGTATAGATGTATTTGTCTTAGACACATATTTATCGATGTTTCTTATCTTTATTGATATATAAGCTAAAAGCATAAATATTGTGAAAGTTTCTCAAATCTGATACAAGACTATTATACTACCTGAGTTATATGTATAAATAAGACGGGATATACTTGAACAAGGAAATTTCAGAAAACTTTTCTTTCTTTTCTTTTTTTTTTATTTGCTATTATGTGTCAACCTTAGATAAAAGAACAAAGGATATCGTACACCTTACAATTGCGAAAATTCAAACAAATAGCAACTCTAAATCAAGACTTGATGGCTTAAAACGCAAAGTAAGCTACTGTTCGTTACGACAGTGAAAGACAACCTGTAACTGAATTAAAACTGCTGCTCAGATTCGTTTTGGTGCAGTTTAAAGTAAGACACATTCGGGGATGGTGCGAAATCCTTTGGTTTTTCATCTTAGGTGTCAACTTTCAAGCTATTTAAATGTATATTACAATAGAGTATTACTATAGTGAATAAATATGAATATTTTAAACACTGCTTTTATTTTTATAATTGTAACTAGTACCTTATAAAAATGCAGCCAATCGAATAAAGTTTTAAACCGCTTCTGTGGTCTCGTGGTTCGGTTGTGATTTCAGCAAGAAAAGAAGGAGTTCTATTCCTTACTAGTATTAATAATAAAGGTAGAGATGAAGAAAGAAATCGATGTGTTCAGCACAGTGGAACAGTTTTTCATTTATATTTTCATTTGTATTTATATTTGATAATGTTTTTTTACAAGTAACGCAGCCACAGATTATCCAACCCTGATTGTACCCGCAAAAAAATAACTTGAATCGGACGTGGCATATCGAAATTAACGATAAACTACGTTTGTACTCTAGAGCCAAAATCAGCGGCTTAGAGGTAAGATAATTTCATGATTATTATGCAAATCGATGGATCTCTAAAAAGCTAACTAGACCAAGGTACGCCGTTCTATCGTGTGCTGGCCGCGATTCTGAACAGGCGGTACAGACCTTATACCTTATATTATATTGATATGCTAGACAATTAACATCGATATGCAATAGTTGTACAAATAATACACCACTGTATCATTAGTCCAATACGTTGGACTAATGATACAGTGGTGTATTATTTGTACAACTAGTTGAACTACTCAGTTGAACTCCTGTATCGGAGACACTTATATAGCTATAATAATAATAATAAATATTACTGGAAATTAATTTAACACAGTGCCATCTGGCCCCAAACTAAGAATAGCTTGTACCATGGGAACAGATAACGTATAGAATACTTAAATATTTTTTTTGTTAGTACATACGTACCTATTATATAAAACACCCAAACGCAGCCTATAAGTTTGTATGAAGTTCAAAATGATCCTGAAAAATCTTACTGATCTATAAGTTTACTTTATTTTGGTTTTGGACTTACGCATCTCGAACCCGGGACCTCAAGATCTTACACCGGTGGGCGAACCACTAGACCACAAACTGATTTCAGATCCAGAGGTCCCGGGTTCGATCCCCATGGGGAGTACAATATATTGTGCTTGGTTTGGTTGGTGGTAGGACTTTGTTTAGTCCGCCTGGCTAGCTACCACCATCTTACCTAATTCTGTCGCCCTAATAACAATTCTGAAATTGTTGTGCTCCGGCATTTAGAGGTAAGATAGCCAGTTCCTCAGTTTATTGAGGATTCCGGGTGAAGCAAGCCTCCACCTTCGGCCTTATCTCAACTTGCTACCACTGTGAGATGAAGGCCCAGGCTTCCCCGTCGCACAATAAAAGGTATTATTACAGGACATTAATTTCACACATCAGCCATCTCTCCTCAAACTAAGCATGACTTGTAATATGGGAACTCGATTACGGATAGAATTACCATCCCTACCGCGTTAGTGTCTCGCCTATCCGTACTAAACGCTTTGGTTCTACTTTTATCATGCGAACGGCTAAGGAGTGGAATATGTTGCCTTCGTCTGTTTTCCAATTAAAATATGGGCCTCTTCAAGGTCAGTGTGAATAGATGTATTCTAGACCGGCGGCGTACTACATCGCAGGCCGCATCGTCATTTCCCATCAGGCGAGATTGTGGTCAAACGTATGTCTAATTAAAAAAATAATACTAGAATACGTTTTTTTTGTAAATACCTGCATACGTACTACTCGTATAATATGATAAAACACCCAAACACAACAATATATTCATTTTACAAATGTCTGTCCTGGGTGGGAATCGAACCCACAGCCTACAGCGCAGAAGGCAGAGTTACTATGATAAAATATGTTATGATAAGTATGTATTCAAAAAAAAGTATCTAAGTATTACATCCGTAATCTAGTTCCCATATTACCTACTTATGATTTTATTGACTGTCATCTTGAATTTAATTTTATTTCGAGTTTATTATGTGATATGGATTACTTAATTGACTGAAATAAATGAATACAATACAATTACAAGCTTTGCTTAGTTTAGGACTAGATTAGGCCTTTGTGTGAAATTAATGTCCTGCAATATTTATTTATGATTTATTACTACCATCCCAACTTTTAAAAATACCATGGTTATGAACACTATAGGTAAATATCTCGAATATAAATAAATATCCGATTACTCATTCACAAACGAATCATGGTAAGTATCCCAAATTTATTCAATTTAAATTATTAATATTTTTTATTTGAATAATTGAAGAAAAATTGATACAAATAATATAAAAATTATAAGTAATTTTTATATTAGTTTTAGCTTAAATACAGGTTTATACCTACCATACCTATCTTTGTCCTAATCCCTCCATCCCCCTTTCCACCACCGGACTAGCAGACGTTCGGTTGGCGACAACCATCACTAATACTGGTAAGGAATGGAATTCCTTGCCTTCGTCTGTTTTTCCGTTTGAGTTGGTAAAATCCTGGAGTCTATAATTCCAGAGTAAATAGGTTCAAGTTCCTTCAAGGCAAGCGTGCTCCATCTTAGACCACATCTTTACTTGTTTCACATATAAGCTGGTGGTCAAACAACGAACAAACAGTCAAACTTCGCAGATTCAACTAGTATAAGTATTTCCACCTTACCACCGAAATATAGGCTTACAAATCTGTACACATTGTGAAATGCCCCACGTAGCCGATGCGGGTGATGGCAGATGTTGTGGAAACGTGCGACCCCACCCCATTCAACCCCCTTTGAACTAACTTGCAACCTTTTAAGAAAGTTTCTTAAGTTTCCATGAATTTGTATGTCTTTATTAAAATTGATCCTAAGCTTTAAGTACGCGTTGTATTGGATTCAAATGGTTAAATGTGAGCATATGAGTATGAATCTAATTTGACTTTAATTTTGCAATAATCATTTATTTGAATTGAACTTCATGTTACGTGAGTAATTATAATCTGTTTTTATAGTAACTAATTTAGTAGGTTTATGCTTGGAGTTTCACTACGTGATAAAATCCGAAATGTGGACATCCGTAGAAGAACCAAAGTTACTGACATAGCTCTCAGAATTAGCTAGCTGAAGTGGCAGTGGGCAGGCCCCATAGCTCGCAGAACCGATATCCGCTGGGGAATAAAGGTTCTTGCATGGCGACCACGATTAAACGCGAAACGGAGAGTGGGAAGACCCCCACTCGATGACCCAACGACATTGTGGCGGTCGCAGGGAGTCAATGGCTGAAGGAGGCTCAGGCGCTTTTTCTTTTAATAACAGCAGTATCCGTCATAGGCCACATCTTTACTTATTGAAAATTAGTAGGTATATTAGATATTCAATGCTTATATTTTCCATATTGAATCACTAACTTTCAGATATGGAACCGATATCGAAAACTTAGAAATCGAAAATAAAAAATGATGTTAATGTATCTAGCGGTGAATTACGTTTTTGAATCGACGATGTATTATGAAGGTATAATTTACCAGAAACTGTTTAAATGCGTACTTACCGCTGAGGTTCCATCTTAACAATCATATTTGCTGGAAAGACCCGAAGGTAAGCTGCCTCGTGAGAGCTCGAATTATTGTGAAAAAATATGGGGCAATTTTAATTGGGTCAAGAATATTGTAAGTTACCTTCTCGGAACGGGCCAGTCTTGTGTTAATTTGTATCTATTTATGTACTTTTCTTAGTGAATAAGCGGAAGTCCGCCTGGCTAGCTACCACCATCTTTCCAAATTCTGTCTCCATAACAACAATTATAAAATTGTTGTGTCCGGCATGTACAAGTAAGATAGCCAGTTCCTCAGTTTGTTGAGGATTCCTCGTGAAGTGCGCCTCCACCTTCGGCGTTATCTTTACTTGTAACCAGGTAAGATGAAGGCCAAGGGCTTCTCCGTCGTACAATTTTTTTTTTGTATTTCAAGTGATTGCAATATTTACAAAGTATCAATATGACACAAAAAATCGGCATCTGTGTCAGAACACTCGTGGTTCAGTTGGTTAGAGTGTTAGTTACCGGCTTCAGGAAAAGATGTGGGTTTGAGTCCCATCGCAGGTTGTGAATTTTTGTGTCATTATAACATTTGTAAAATAATTTTATTTGCGTGTTTTTGGGTGATCATCACAAGACAGGAAATAAATGCATATTTTTGACGCTATATGTAGGCTAGATTTTTAAAACAGGCTGAGGTAAACAAGCTCTTGAAATCGAATATAATCTACGTAAGAATAATCTCTGGAGCTATCTTGAGGGGATTATTTTTTTGAAGACGGTGCATCAGCTGAATCTTGTTGTCATTTTTTTGACAAATATCTCCTATTCTAAAATTTATAGGCCTTAATTTATAAATGTAGGTTAGAATTTTCAAATCGATTAAATTGGGTTTATATGTATGTGCTTGGGTACATACATATATTATATACATATTGGCGTAGACAACGCGCGAACATTGAACTTGGTGAGTTCAATAGTGTAGCTGCTGCGTTTATGATCAAATGTGCCTATAAGAAATTACATTTAAAAACAAAACCAAGCGCATATTCTAGATTCCAAAAGTTTCGTCAAACACGATCCAAAACGTACCTATACGTTAACGTTATCTTAGAGGACAAATTAATATATAATTCCTACTACTATAAAGCCTACTACAAAATAAGTGACTATGTCGACGATAAGAACGCGTGGCCCGATGTTGCTATACCAGTTGACAGTTAAATGGTGATTTCTCAATGTTAAGAAACTGCCCATTAGATAGTTATGTAATAATCAATGTTTTAAGATAATATTAAGTTTTTAGTTTTATGATGTAGGTAACACTTGTAATGTTATTAAATTATTATAAACACTGTACCTAAATGTTAAATGGATCATCAAAAAATTAATCAGCCCGAGGTTCTTGCCTTTCTCCTTGTGTGCTGGTGGCGATTCCGAACAGGCGGTAGATTTGACGTTTCAAAATGATCCTAAAAATCTTAATGAATAAAAATATTTGACTTTGATTTTGCGTATTTCACATATATTAATTATTCTGACATTTCGGTGCGATTGCACCAGCATGCGGGTACACTGGTCGTAGGGATAAAAATTGGTAAAATACACGTTTTTTTTTGGAGTGAAACTTCTAGTAAGATGGGAAAAAAAACATTTAACTCGCGACACCTTACCGACACCACTTTTAACACATTTGACTTTTACACACTGTCACGTTATCTATACGATCCGAATAGGTACGGGTAAAGACCGTTCCAAGACTGCCTCTACCTAAAGACGACAAACTTCATGTTTCCACTTCTGTCGGCACTTTTTTCGTATCATAACACCTTACGACCTACATAACGCGACATTGTACTCATACCTTCAACAAAAGAAACCCTTCCGTTATAAACAACCTACAAAGTATATTCACTAACAGGTTTAAAAATAGCCACCACATTCTAATCTCTTGTAGCAATGCACACGTAACCTGTATGACAAATTACGTGAATACTTACCTCTCATAGTATCTACCTATATAAATAGTAGTATAGTATACTATAGGGCTAAACGTTTGAAACGCGACGTGTATCTGTTACGCGCTGCGACCGCGATCTCATCCATGAATGAATATCTTAACTTGTAACTAGGTGAGATGAAACCAAGCGGTTCCTCTTAGTACAATAAAAAAAGCACACCTGATGATAGTTCCCTGGGAGACCCGAACAAAGTTTGTGCCTTCTTCGACTAACGTAAACGTGAGTCAAATCATGTTTAAAATGTATGATAACACGCAAGTTGATTGTCAATTTTTTTTCTACCACAGGGAAAAGTTTTCTATCATCTCACCTGACATCATATTATGATAAGGCCGAAAGTAGAGGCGTAATTCACCAGGAATCCTCAACAGACTGAGGACCTGGCTATCTTACATCTAAATTCCGGAACACAACAATTTAGAATTGTTGTAATGTCAGTTCATTTAGAAATGACAGGTCTGATCCAAAATAAACTTTGCGGGTATAATTGGATAGGGATAATCGCACCACAGAAACGGTGCGTGGGGTGGTGATGCTTTCTAAAAAACGAATACGAATCAAAAAATATGAGATACGATAAGAGTTTTCCCATAGAAACACACATTTCCATATTACTTGATTTTTTTTTATTATGTTATATTTGATTATTGTGCTATGAGAAAAAGTAGCATACTGTCAGACGCAGATTATCTCCCCCCATTATACCTGCAAAAGTTGTTCTGCACCGAACTTGCCATTTCTAAATTAACCAAGAATAATGTTTGTACTGGCCCTCTTAATATTTGGAACCCTGGTATCCTTTTTAACGTATCTCTACTGACTAACCATAGGCGGAAGGAATTGATACATTGAAAGGGGGAAGAGTTGCTGTTTACAAACACGCGCGGGCGACCAATACATTTTCAGAGTTCGTAATTCGAAAAATCGAATTTAATCGAAAAGTCAAATCTAGCGCTGGTTCGGTATAAGACGATTATAATGATACGAAAAACGACACCAAAAACACGACCCAAAAATAAAAATCTGTATTCGAATCACTTATCACTACTCTCGTTTTAAAATGTTAAGTCCGCTCTGCGCTGATTTTTCAAAGATGGCGTCGGATTTCTCTGAATTTCAAAATTCACGATACCAAAATCAATAGGTGTAACCGTAACACGGTACAACGTGGTTTGGGTCAAGCTACGCCTGCGGCTCGTAGCTCGTAGCAGTGCTACGGTGCTACGGAGCATTCCATCTTACTAATCTAGAATCAACCTAGAAGCCATCACAGCAGCTTGGAACCTCCACTAAAGGACATGACATGACAAGGATATGCCTTTACATAGCTTCCGCGCTTGGCAGACTTGTTAGAGAGAGCAGTGAAGATGTTAGAATATGTTAGCTTTAATTACACTCCAAAATATTTCTTGTAGTGTGTGCTATGCGATTTCTGGAATCAGCTTTCAAGAAGTGTTTTCGCTAAGTTACTGCGATTTACGACCCTAATGTCTCGAAGAGAGGTAATTGGCACATTCTGGGTAGGCTAGCTCTATCGTAGACCTCATCCTCGCGTGAGCAAGTTTCGGGGTCAAGAGCTGACCCGTAATAAATAAAAACAGCTAGAGTAAGCGTCAGCGCAGGTGTCTGTGGTTTTAGACCAGTAAAGTCCTTAAGGCAGCGTTGCGTTTCCTCTGTGGTCTGAATAGTGGTTCACCTACCGGTTTCAGATCCTGTGATCCCGGGATTGATACCCAGGGGGTGTTATTGAGACATTATTGTGATGATTTGTTTGGTTGGTAGTAGGACTTTGTTTAGGTCCAGGTCAGTTCCTCAAAATGTTAAGGATTCCGGGCGAAGTGCTCTTCCACCTTCGGCCTTATCATAACTTGAAAAAACAGGTGAGATGAAGGCAAAGCGCTTCCCAGTTATACAATAAAAAAAAAGTAGGGGATATAGGACTCACTCGCCAAAGTGGAATTCACAGTATACAGGCAACCCGCCGTCTTTATTTCAGGCTCTGCAAATCGGCCCCAACAAGCCAATAAGTTGTTCCTATTAAAATGTGCACATCAATTGAAACTGGATGAAAGTGGAGCAAGAGTTTTATATTTCCAAGAATTTCTATCGCGCGTGGCACGCCCCGTGCCTCACACCTAGGTGCATGTAATTGGCTCGGAACGGATTATAGCAAAAGTGTTGTCTGAAAGGTAAGTTTACATAACGGTCAAGGTGGGGAATTCGAACTTCGACCTTGGCTTGCTAATGGTGTTGAAATGTTCGTGTGATCTAACCTTCATCATTTCATCATAATTTCAGTCCACATACGTCCTGCTGAACATATGCCTCTACCTATCGAAGAGCCTTTTCCATCTATTGGTCTATCCACTTCGTTTCGTGCTTAATCGTGGCGCCATGTCACTTTATCTCCCTAGCGGTTATAGGTTCTGCGAGCTTTATCGCCTGCCCACAGCCACTTCAACTTGCTAATTTTAAGAGTTATTTCAGTGACTTTGGTTCTTCTATGGAATATCGGGTTATATCACGTAGTGGAACTCCAATCATAGCTCTCTCCATAGCTCTCTGTGCGACTTTGAACTTATAAACAAGGCCTATAGCCAGCGACCACATCTCAGATCCATAGGTCATCACTGACAGCACACACTGATTGAAGACTTTCACTTTGACCTAACCTTACAACTTGGAAAATAAATTGGCATCTTAACGGATGGGTTTTTTGCTAGTGATTTTAATAGCTATGCTTAGTTTGGGGCTAGATGGCGCTCTGTGAAATTAACGTCCTGAAATATTTATTATTATTATTAAATAATCACAGCTTGAAAGTCCATAGCAAACATGGATCTCCTCCACGATTGGCTTGTGGATTGGTGATCACAGTGTTGGTGTTAAGTGCTAAGTTGAATGCTGGTGCTTCTGTTGCTTCTGTGGTCATCCACGGGATTGTAGGGAGGATACAAAAGAACCTACTTCTTTATAATTATTCTACGATGGTTATGATAAGGCCGAAGGTGGAAGCGCACTTCACCCGTAATCCATAACAGACCGAAGGCCTAACTTACCTCTTAATGCTACACAACAATTAGTAATGTTGATATAGCGTACTCTCATGTAAGATTGTGGTAGCTAGCCATGCAGATTTATAACAAGCCCTAATCACCAACCAAACTGAGTAGAAATTTGTGCCCCCTGAGTATCTTACCCGGGACCTCTGATTGTGATACCAGTGAACGAACCACAAGACCACAGAAGCGGTTAAACAAGCCTCACAGCTCAGTAGGTAGTAGCTTTGCCTTCTGCGCTGTAGGTTGTGGCTTCGATTCCCACCCAGGACAAACATTTGTGTGATGAATATTGATGTTTATTCTATGTTTGGGTGTTGTATTGTATTTTAAGTATGTATTTACAAAAAAAAAAGAATGTAAGTATTAAGTCCGTTATCTAGTTCCCATATTACAAGCTTTGCTTAGATTGGGACTAGATGGCGCTGTGTAAAATAATGTCCTGTAATATTTATTTACTTATTTTAAACATTACATTTATCTACATAACTCACGCGCCTCACCTTACATCGGAGTTCATAAACACAATTTGTAAATTCATTACAAACCAAATGTTGTTTCCTTCATCAATGTTATAACCTCTGTTAGGTTTGATTCCGTAAAGACCTGTCAAAGTCATGCGAAGTAATTTCACATGCTTCCGAATACCTTCCATATCAAAGGCATGTCATACTTCGGATTGCTCACACCTACGCGTGGGATGTAGCTTTATTTAACATTCAAGTTTTTGGTAAGTATAAATGGCAGCTATAAACAAAAAGGTAGCCATACAAAAATACAAGGTGTTGCCTGTGGTTTTGCCCGCGCAGTACCCGGGTAAAAAGTAGGTTCTTCCACACGCTCCACGCACATTTTTTTATAGAATAATTCAGCTGAACCAACGGAAACAAAAAAATCTCATAAAATAAATAAAAAACAAATAAATCAATTTATTTCGCGCCCATTATGAAAATATGAACAAACATTGACCAATCAATATGCAATATGAAAATAAACAATTTAACGAGATGAATACAGAAGCAATTAATATTCATAATTATCATAAGAGATAGAGATGACGGTAAATGATTTCTAAATTTAAATGGTCAATTTATTAATGACAGTAGCACTATTCTGTATGTAAGGTACTTATAGTAAAGGTACAAAAACCTTACCCTCCGTGAGAGTTATAACTGTTTTACAGTAGGGTACTGCTTCAAACCTTCATGATGGTGAGTAAGTGTATCCTTTTTCCATTTTCTCATTCTCCTTTATTTCGCTTGATTGCTTGGGCAATCAAGCTTCAATTCACCTTTAAACCGCCGCTGTGGTCTAGTAATTCAACCCACCGATTTCAGATCCAGAGGTCCCGGGCTCGATCCCCATGGGTAGTAAAATATATTGTGCTTGGTTTGGTTGTTGGTAGGATTTGGTTTAAGTCCGCCTGGCTAGCTACCACCATGTTACCTAATTCTGACGCCATAGTAACAAGTTCCTCAGTTTTTTGAGGATTCCGGGTGAAGTACGCCTCAACCTTCGGCCTTATCTCAACAAGTAACCAGGTGAGATGAAGGCCAAGTGCTTACCCGACGCACAATAAAAAACAAACTTTCCTTGATCGTTACTGAGAAACATCCACTGCCTGGGTACTGGTAGAGGGGCAAAGCAATCAGGAAAGTCTTTTTCATTTAAAAAAAAAAGAATTTAAGTATTCTATCTGTAATCTAGTTCCCATATTACAAGCTATGCTTTGTTTGGGGCTAGATGGCGCTGTGAAATTAATGTCCTGTAATATATATATATATATATATGTATATATTGGTGCGATTGCCTAGCGATTAACCACTAATTAAAAACAAGTATGAATGTGGCCTAATATGCTTGTCTAATAGAAACCTGTTTACTCTGGACTTGAAGACTCCAAGATTGTATTGGTGCTGAAAAACAGACGAGGGTAAGGAGTGCTATTCCATACATACAGGTACATTTATACGTAGGCCACATTTTTCACAGTGGATTAACGTACACCAATGCATAGACAAGCAACTTACCTAGTAGGTAGGTAGGTACTTATCAAGCGAAGTTGGAAAAGCGACCGAATGATTGACAAACTTCAAAAACAAAATATTTTTTAGTGGAACCAAACCGACAAAAATATGAAGTACGAAACTTATAAATTATGTAATGAAAATTCCTGTACTTGCATGAAAATGAAATAGGACATTTGACATTTTGAATAATTAAAGTTAACAGTACATTGAGCGGTCTTATCGCTTAAGTATCGAGGGCGCTATGTGACGTTTTGACTTATTTTAAAATATGGGAACTAGATTACGGAAATAATACGTATACACGTTTTATTTTAAATACTTATCATACAATACACCACCCAAAAAATTAAGACACATCAATATTTATCACACAAATGTTTGTCCTGAGTAGGAATCGAACCCACAAGCTACAGTTAAGAAGGCAGAGCTACATAGTCTTCACTTTCATACATTTTCTCTAATGGCCTTGCTACCCAGCGTAGTTGGCGTGGACCTTTGTATGGCTACCACAGTATGGTTATCGTATCAAATAGTAAGCATCCGTGTTATTAAGGCTGTGTACCAGTCACATTGGTCAAAATACACATCTCGTCATGATTTGGCGTCGGGGTTGGTCTATTCATGCTTGACCAAAGTTTGTATCCGCCTCACCCCTCAGACTTGGCCTGTCAGTAAAGAGTGCAAGGAACATGATTGTAGCTAGGAAAAGTGTTAACATGATCTACACTGTAATCTTATAATAATGTCTTATAATACCACTATGCATTGCATCCGCCATCTTACAATTAAGATTATAGATGGCAACAAGCTTCAGTTACCTGTTTGACAGGAATAAACTAATATCCAGATTGAACACGGAATTATTTGACAGCAAATATGTGGTAGGCGAACCTTTTTGTATGTACTTAGCTCTAAAACTTTTCGTCCATTCCCGCTAGAGCTTATGGCTTAACTATTCTACCTTTTGTACCTATTAATTATCGAGCTTATTCATTATTCAGACTTTTCAATTGTTACTCCTTGCTCGGAAACGGATTTAATATACCTACAATTGCGATATTGCAATCATACATTCTGTTTACAAAGGAATCAAAGGAAATGCTTTAAATTGAACCACTCTAATAACGGTAGCATGTATCCTTTTAAAAAGTATTCAATGGAATTTTTATTTTATTGTTAATTAGAAAAAAATACGAAGATACAACCCAACAGTGTTACTCAACATTATTTGAAATGACAAACAAACTAACTCTGGAAATTATCAGAAATCATAACTCTGAAGAAATCTTTCAAACCGTGTGTGTGGTTACTCGATTGCACGGAACTCTGTTGAATAGAATTTTTCATAGAAGTTATATTTATTATATACAATCAATTTTTGGCGCAAGTCCTTGAATACAGCGTAGCAAGTAGTTTCAAAGGTTCGGGGCGCAGAATAACAGTAACTGCTGCCAAGCGAAATACACAACTTTTCACCTCACTTTTATGGTGAGGTGAAAAATTGTATGTTTAATTATTACCAATAGTAGTAGTTTAATTTACTTAAGTGAAGAAAATGCCAAAATTGAAAAATAAATAATTGAAATTTGTGATTGTAAAAAATCTATAAAACTAACAATGTTAATAGCAAAAAATAAAAGTAAATGACATGGAAGTTTTTTTTTTGAACTGGTTTGCTTGTGTTTGTCACTTGTGTACTATTACTAAGTAAATAATTTAGTAAATTTGCGGAAAATTGCTCAATTTCATTAGATTCCATTGTGAATGTTGGAGACATAGACGGGTAGGCAGGCGATTCAAAACATTTTTTTCGTGCTGTCCAAGTCCTAGGATCTGGGAAACATTATTACTAAATAGTGTTTCCCAGATGCTAATATTATCTTTGTTTTAGATAGTTCAATAAAATATGATAGCATTGTAGTCTCAAAAAACGTTTTCGCGCCCTCAAATAATGTCTCCGTGCATTGAACAAATTGTACGCTTTTATGTACTTTTTTCCGATTTTTCCGAAATAATGCTCAATTCGATTTTATCTACCGCTTGTTCTGCAAGTGTTAAATTTAAATATTTATTTTTTCCCTCTTTTTTTTTTGTTTATTATTAGTCAGGTATATTGGATACCCCACCCTTCATTTCTGAAAATTATGAAAAACCAAAAATATGCCAATACTTATTCCTTATGGGCAATCAGCATACTAATTTTCAAGTGCCTATCATATGTGGTTTCAGGGATATGCAACATTTTACACCGAACTTTGAACCCCATTTTGAACACTAAGGGTGCGAATTTTCAAAATTCCTTTGTTAACAGGCGTTAACACACCAAGACAAAGATGCCCTTGAAATTTCAAGTCTGTACGCCCAGCGGCTTAGGCTGTGCGTTGTATCTTGTTAAATCAGTCAGTCAGTCACTCAGGACTTGTCCTTTTATGCATTAGATGATTTCTGTGTATCAAGTAGTCAAGTTACATTAGTCAAGGGTCGTAAATACAGACATGTCAACAGCCCATTTATGTAGTGGTTGATTATATACTGGACAGAGCCTCCTCCAAAAACGGGAGGGAACATAATCACCACACTTGGCAGGCGGGTTGGTGATCACAATAAAGGTGTTATGTAGCATACAGCAGGAAGCTGCCGCTTCCTTTGGTGAGATCCCTTAAATCGGCTTTTACGACATCCGTGTGCTGAGTTGGAGGGGGTCGATTCTTAAGCCGTGACTGCTACGGCCGGGTAAATTAAAAAATAACTTTTGTAGTTGAATGCCTCGATATACCGATTTCAAAAAGTATAAGTATGACTTTTATACCATGCATTATTCAGGAGTTCCGCTGTCATCATCTAAAGACCCTGGTTTACACGTATACACGTTACGTTCTTCGCTACGGTGAAATAATAAAAACGGAATGGCTTTAGATACCTATTTGATATAAAATATAGAAGAAAGAGAACCTGGTGCTTATTAGGTTGTTAGTAGGCATCAGTATCATTGGATTTCAAAAACACAGTAGAAAATTATCTTCGGAAATCTCAGCGCTATAGAGAAGCGCACCTGTCTAGTGTTTTTAGCAGGTCCGATTCACGGGTGCGGCATTTCTTTATGAGGTTTGGTCGTCGGGCCGTTTTGTACGGACATTTGGAAGGCCGTCGTAGGTCCCGGGCACCTACTGAAACTGGTAATGGTCTTTAAAAAGCCATGTGGCAGCTCGTAAAGTGTTTTGGATAACCAGGATTGTTTTATTCACCTCTGTGGTCTAGTGGTCCGCCCACTAGTGTCAGATCTAGAGATCCTGGGTTTAATCCCCAAGGGGATACAATATTGTGCTTAGTTTGGTTGGTGGTAGGACTTTGATTAAGTCCTGCACAATATTGCACTCTTTCTGGTCGAACCCGGAACTTTTGGATCCTATATCTTTAAATTTCAAGTCGATTGTATCAAATAAAAAGATATCACCGTACAAAAAGATTTGCCCCATGTCACCCTATCAGAGGCAAAATATAAGAGTATTTTTTTTCATAATAAGCATTTCAATGTTAGTATATAATACACATACATATTGTCATTCGAGTGAAACTAAGGATTTTTAATGACTTGCCACATTTCACTCTTTAGAGGAATAGTAAAAAAACATGACACGTATCTCATTAGTCTTTGAAACACAAATAAATGCAAAATTTTAACTTAAACCAATTATGAAGATTTTGAATGCATGTTTTGCCCCATTTCACCTTTAAAAAGTAAGATTTCCAGTTTATTTTTATAAGCATGTAGTTATAATCAACAATCGTATACAGAATTTCCACTCGATCAGATCATATAAAAAGATTTTTCTATACAAAAAGTATAGTCCCAATACACCTTTTAGTGGAAGTTTTTCTATTCTGATTAGCATTGCAAAGTAATTATAAATACACTTTCAAATTTTCAAATCAATTGGATCATAAATAAAGATTTTGCATAGAAACTGTTTTGCCCCATTTTACCCTTTAAATGTATGATTTTTAGATAATTTTTTTTCGAATACGCATTTTAAGCTATTATTAAATACAATATTTCAACTTGATCGGATCAAATATAAAGTACATCTCCATACAAAAAGTTTTTACCCGTTTCACCCTTTTAGAGGAAGAATCACCAAGTTTTGAAAATAATTAGCATTTAAAAGTATAATATAAAAAACATTTTTTCTAATACGCATTTTTAAGCTAAAATCAACACACGTACAAAATTTCAACTCGATCGGATCAAATATAAAGATATCTCCATACAAAAAGTTGTGCCCCTCTTCACCCTTTTAGAGGAACAATCTCTAAGTTTTTTTTCATAATTTGCATCTCTAAGTAATTACAAATACACGAACTAAATTTCAATTCAATCGGATCATAAATAAAGATTTTGCATACCAACTATTTCACCCCATTTCATCCCCTTAGGGGAGGAATTTCCTAAAATCCAGTCTCCTAGATGTCATAATGAACACCCTGGCAAAATTTCAAGTCCGTAGGTCCTACAGTTTCGGCTCCAGCGTGATGAATACCTACCTACCTACCTACCTACCTACCTGTAACGTCAGTCATAAATCGATTTTATATTATTAGTATAAGATAAGATATGTAATCTGACTGATTCCCTTGTGCATAGTTAGTTAGCTTGTACATTTTACTGAATAAAGATTTTATATTACAAAAATAAATATAGTACAATTGCATTTTCAATGGACTGGCTATATAGAAAAATATAAATGAGGTTCAAATGTTAAAATCGTTCCGCACGCTAGCTGATAAAATGCACTCGCATCTTTAGCTAGGTTGTGAGGTGAAAAATATATTCCATCCTGACACGCACAACAATCGTAGGTTATTACCATATTTTGCATCACGAATCTTTGCATTACTAATATGCCTCGGGTGAAAGAGACCACTCTCTACTAAGGATACGTCGTAGCAACGTTCGATTTCAAAATGTTTTGAAAGTTCTAAAAGAAGTTTGTGTGATTTCTTCTAAAGAATTACCCGCTTTGACAGCAAATTAAGTTGGTTTTTACAACTTCTAAATTTTATTAACTTTTTGCGAAAACATTACCATAAAGCCTTATAAAGTCGTTTATAGAAGTTTGGGTACCAACGTACCAACCCTTAGTATATTTACTTAAAGTTCTTGAGTTTATTGTGAAATTTAATTTACACCAGTGGAGAAAAAAGACAAAGACACGACACGATTCAATAAACATCACGTTGTTAGACTGCCTATACTAGCCGGACATTTCACATAGGCACAATGGACTACCTAGGAGTCTTAGGGCGGAGGCAGGATTATTTTTCTTGTAAAGGGCCTTGCAAACAAATTAATGGACCCTTGAACTCATGACCTCATTATAAAGTAGTGAAAACATAGAATCTTTGATTTCTCTGACGAAGTCGACAGTAAAAGATCTGAAAGGTAATCAAAACTATAGTAAAATATCAACTAAACCAAGTGGAGAAGTCCACTTTCAAGGTAGCAAAATATTTAAAACACGGTTAAGAACCTAACTAATTAACTTGAATAAAGTATAACAAAACTTGTGATTACCTACTCAGGGTAGGTAATCACAAGATATTATTTAAACATGGCATAGGAAAACATATGTACAGAGGCGAGGTTAACCTTTAAATAGTTTTCTACCAGCAAACCTTTGAGAGAGAGAGAGAGGTGATACTCTGAAAAGGTAGAAAAGTGTACCTACTTGAATTAAAGTAATATTTTAATGGACAGATGAAAATCATAAGTGATCATCTTACCAAAATCTGTCGAAATAACAACAATTCTAAGTTGCTGTGTTCCGGGATTTATAGATATGATAGCCTGTTTCTTATCCTGCTGAGGATTACGGATGAAGTGCGCTACTACCTTCGGCCGTATCATAGTTTAAACCCAGGTGATATGAAGGCTTACCCGCTGTACCTACAACAAAAATAGCTTAGTAATTTGGCTTTTAAATAAAAAAACATGAAAACTGGATACTGGGAACGATTTTTCGTTCTCATTATCCTGACATTATCCTGCATTACACTGCGCCATAGTAGAAAGCGATTCTTAACATTTGATTAGCTCATCTGTATTTATCTTCGTTCCCATCATTGCGTAGATATTTCCCAGAATCCCGTCATATTTCACGATTACACAATTTTAAAAAGTGTGTGTGGAGACGTCGTGGTGTCGTAGGTTTTACAACGAATTATGCTAAAAATAAGTTTATTTTGAAAAAAAATGGAACCGACTTCACAAGCAAAAACTTAAAAATAACTCTAAGGGTAAGTTCATATAATTTGAAGGCGGAATAAACATTTTGTTTTGCTTGGCAATTCGGCACCAACTTCAAATTATATGATCCTAAGAGTTATTTTTAAGTCTTAGTGGTGAAGTCGGTTCAATTTTTTGTACAAAAATAACTTTTAGAAATGCGTGATCTATTCTATAGTGTATGCTCATAAAATATCAGCCCTGTGCAGGATTATCAGCCATCGGAGATTCACCATATTACATTCGGGGCTGGTGTGCTACATTTTAATTTACTGTTTCTCATTATCTATAGATAAGTACTTACTATTTGTAAATTGTGGTAGTATTATTTTATCTGTCATGTATTACAGTTATAAATTTAGTAAATACTTAGGTACCCACGTAGAATACTCATTCTGCTCTTGTCTCATTACTATATCATCATCTTTAGCCTACCTTCAAGCTATTTCAAACGGTAAATCCATGTTATTGACAGATTTCACCTCAGCCTTATACGAGGCTAAGGCCGGCCTCTATCGTCTTGGAGAGCCTCAGAGATATGAGGCTCTTCAAGACTATAGACGCCGATTCTCTTACTAATTAACCTCTTAATTACTCATGTTAATGAACCTATCCTGATCCAACTTTTCGCACCTTGCCAGCCTTTATCACCACTATCTTTACAGTTAACGGTACAGTAACGTTACGTTGGTCGGGCGACAAACTATACGTCACTCATGAAATTTTGAGGTTTGACAAAGAAAAAAATTAGATTTTAAATTACAAACACAAATTTATTAAATAATAATAACATGAATGAAAACCTTATAATGATCATTAAAAAATGATACCGATCATGAGGTGACGGCTTACAAGGTGTGGAGCGTCGAAGACAGTGGAAACTGGCAATGAGCGAAGCGTCGATGACTGGTGACGAAGGCAGGCAACCTCTGGAGTTATTAAGAGTGGTAAACTTTATGAAGATGATCGGCCTCTATCGTGTTCTTGTTCTTCGATGGTTCACGTTTTAATCTAACGAGAATTAATTACCAATTTTTGTGAACTCCCGTGGTGTAAATAGACAACAAAATATGTCCTGATTTCTCCCCCGAGAGGGGTGGTTGTGTGGTGGCACACGAGGCATTGACGTCAGTCGCGGCGCGTGTCTACGTCATCTACACCTTTCCAGGTTTCACAGGTGCCGAGAGCACCTCATTCTATCAATAGACCAATCATTTTAAAGACTTTCAGTCGCTTCATTGATACGCCGATGAAGCGGGATACATGCAGGAATATAAAGGAATATATCAACAATAATTATCATCAATAATTTTCTTTGTTAATACACTCATTAAAATATGATGCAATATAAATTATAATCACAAAAACAGAATACATCTCTATATTCATCACACAAATGTTTGTTTGGGTGGGAATCGAACTTACAACCTATAGCGCAGGAGGCAGAGTTGAGGAGGCACTGCTGTGAAGATTCAACTTACTAATTCTGGAATTTATGTATGTGTTTAACATCAAAGGAGGGTCAAACTTATCTATACTTATAATAAAACTTTACGGGTCAAAATCTGAACACTTAACATATCAAAATTTCTGTTTCTACCTATTTGAATCAAAATTTTAATAGGAAGCCAACATAATAGGTTCTTTCATATCTAGAAAATCATTCCTGTAATATTGTGTATATTGACGGTTTAACTTTAAAGATTCGGCTGATTCGGCCGAGGATCACAAAAGGCGCAAATATAGTGGTCTCGACAGAGCTTATCTTTTTGAGCCTTTTGGGATGGAGACCTTGGGTCCGTGGGGAGCCGGTGCCCTCCGGGTTTTCAAAAATCTTGCGGGGCTTTTGATTGAGGCGACACGTGACCTAAGGGTTGGCTCTTATTTAGGCCAGCGAATTGGCATAGCTATTTTGCGTGGTAATGTAACCAGTTTCTTAGGCACGTTTCCATCTGGTACTGGTCTGGAACAGTTGAGTAACCTATAGGCCGTTTGTAACGGTTCTGGTAATCTGACTGATTCCTTTGTACATAGTTAAAATAAATAATAATAAATATTACAGGACATTAATTTCACACAGCGCCGTCTAGCCCCAAACTAAGCATAGCTTGTAATATGGGAACTAGATTACGGATAGAATGATTAAATAGGGACTTGTTTCTTTTTTGTAAATACATACTTATCATACAATACAAACTCTACCTTCTGCGCTGTAGGCTGTGGCTTCGATTCCCACCCAGGACAAACATTTGTGTGATGAATATAGATGTTTGTTCTGTGTTTGGGTGTTGTATCTTATAATACGTATGCATTTACAAAACGATTTAAGTATCATATTCGTAATCTAATTCCCATATATGCTAATGGGCTTATATGCATATATGCATATAATGGCGCTGTGTAATATTATAATATGTGATATTTATTTATTTTATAATTTGATATTAAAAGAACCAGTTTGCCATTTGATTTTTGCACTTGGATCGTAGCTTCTGTAGTTACAGTTTGTGACAGTTTTTTTATTCTGCGACGGGTAAGCGCTTGACCTTAATCACACATGTCCTCAAGTTATGATAAGGCGTAGGTGGAAGCGCACTTCACCCGTAATCAGACAAAATGAGAAACTGGGTATCTGACTTACCTCTAAATGCCGACAGCACAATAATTTAGAATTGTTTTATGGTAACAGATTTAAGTAAGATAACTATAGTTTTATAAAAATGAAGACCCAGATAACAGATGCGTTTCCTAACTGGTATTCGGTGTCCCTTAAAATGTTTCTGTAACAGACAGCGGGCTGGAAGCGCTCGATCAGCTGTGGGGGTCAAGGTCTACAGGGTCAATGCTGGGATGGGGTAGGGCGGCGTAGGTGGCTCCATGGCAACGGGCCTCCACTCCAACCGCCCACCAGGTACTCAATCAATTACCGTGAGGGAAATTTGTTAGAGTAACGATGCATTTGTTATTATATATTGAAGGATTAATGGTGAGCTTATACTAGTATTATCAGATTAATAGTAGTGCAGATAGAAATCTTAATGAAGTAGACAGGTTGACTCAAATTTAGTTGTTTTTCAAAAATG
Source organism: Venusia cambrica (assembly GCA_951394065.1). Classification (NCBI taxonomy): domain Eukaryota; kingdom Metazoa; phylum Arthropoda; class Insecta; order Lepidoptera; family Geometridae; genus Venusia; species Venusia cambrica. The sequence continues at coordinate 9,654,562 of OX596044.1, read as the reverse complement.
TTAAGTTTTGTCAAAATATGCTAAAAAATATAGTAGGTAACCTTTTTGGTTTAATGGTTCGACCTCTAGTATCAGATCCAAAGGTTCCGGTTTGTTCTTCAGGGAGTATATTGTGCTTGGTTTGGTTGATGGTAGGACTCTAGTTTTGTCCGCCTGGCTAGCTACCACCATCTTACCTAATTCTGTCGCCTTAACAATTTTAAATTGTTATGTTCCGGCATTTAAAGGTTAGCCAGTTCCCGGTTTTGTTGAGAACTCCGGCTGAAATGCGTCTTTACCTTTGGATTTATCATAGATGTTTGTTTATGTATATAACTTTAAACCTTCCTCGACCATTACTGAGCAAATTCATGGCTCCCACGGTCACCTCTATCAGTTCTGCTTGGGTGCAAGTAGACGGACTTAGCGGGCAGGTATGGGCATATCCTGTTGGGAGCTCCACACTCGCAGTGTGCGGTCAAAGACACAATTTTACTTTACAGTCCTACGTCATACCTATGTTGACCGCTGTGCACTACGACGGAACTAAAAGGTTGCCTATGTTTAATATTGGTCTGAAAAGGGCTAAAATTACACGCTATTTTTTCACGATTTCATCAGGTGGACTGCAAATAGTTTGTGTGAATGCTTCCCGATTTACGTAGGTGGTAGGTAGGATCCTTAAATAGAGATTTAAGGTAGGTAGGTATCTCACGGTAAGATTTGAACGTTTTTGGTAAATTGTAGATCCTACGCGCTCCTACGATCTGTTTTGTTTATACTTTATTGCACGTGGGGTAGTTTTTGAGATATTGGGGTGGACAGATATTTAATTTTTTGCCCATATCTTTTGAATGGCTGATCCGATCTATTCAAAATGTTTAACATGCAGAAATTATATAAATACTCATAAATCGATACAAGGATTTTTTTGTCGGGTAGTTTTTGAGATTTAGGGTCGTTAAGTGAGAAAATAAGGTTTTTCGCTTGTTGGGTGTCATTTAAAAGAGTATCTGCTGCACATTCATAAAACAAATGTTTTACTTTTGAATAGGGGTAGTTTTCGTAACAAAGGGGCGCGTTAAGGGGTTAAAACGCTTGCTATGTCTTTTAGGATAGACTGTTAAACCGGGTTGACTTCACAATTAACTTACTTTGATTTGCTGAAACCACCCCTGTATTTTAATTTAGGGTTGCAAAAGGGGTAAATTAGATTGAAGTTCTGAAAATGTGTGAAAACATTAATTATTATTTTAGTGTTTGAGATTGCAGATTTCAAAATAAGTTTATTTTTGCCCTTACTAAGGGGGGTGGTTTTTAAGATGATGGGTGGTCGTCAGGCCTTATAATATTAGAGAGGGTTTTCGGAATCTCATTGATTTTTTTTTTTTTGTTATTCACGCAGTAGCGAAGGGTTTCAATACAATCCAATAATTACTTTTGGGGTGTCATTGCAAGGGTTTTGACTGCGCATATTCCATAACAACAGTACATTAGTGTCCATATTGTGGAAAGAAATTCCTCTATAACTGTAAGCTTTGGCCATAATAACCACGCTTGGCAGACAGATTGGTGCTCACAGTTAAAGTTTTGCTTACACATAGAAAAAAGCTGCTACCGTTTTGGTTGACTTGACAACGTCCGTAGGCTGGAGTGGTAGATTTTTAAACCACGACTACTTCTAAGGCCGTTGCCTCTCAAAACGTCATCACTAACGTTGATTACTAACATTAGTAAGGATATTATAATATGTTAATAACGAGAGAGAGCCTCGAAAACTCAGGTGAATAAAGAGAGCTCGAGACAAAGAGTGCATAAGTAAGTAAGACGTAATGAAAGCACACTTTTATATTTTGTTAATTGCGTACTATTTGAGAAATAATCTCCGTCACGAACAAAAAATCACGAGATCTCAGTTCGGGGAGAACTAATGAGCTTGAGTGGCTTTCTAGAAAGAGAACCGTTGTGGTCAAAAAGGGAACCAAAACAATTTCCATTCCCCCTCCCAATCTAGGTCCCGGGTTCAATCCCCAGGGGAGTACAATATTGTTCTCCCCATTATTGGTTTTTTTAATAAATAAATATTACAGGACATTCATTTTACACAGCACCATCTAGCCCCAAACTAAGCATAGCTTGTAATATGGGAACTAGATTACGGATAGAATACTCAAATACTTTTTTTTTTTTTTTTTGTAAATACATAGGTACTATCGTACAACTTACTTACTACTACTTAAAATACAACACCCAAACACAGAACAAACGTCTATATTCATCACATATATGTTTGTCCTGGGTGGTTTGGTTTAATATAATGTGTTTTGAAGCTTAAATGTACTACATCACAATCCTTAATTCATGTACATAACTTAGAGGAACTACCTTAAGTCTCTTCTCTCTTATTGGCCACGTCTGGATACACGTGTGTAGTGTATACGACACATATAGATGTATTTGACCAAATGTTTTGCTTAGTTTTTGCAGTGATTTTACAGCAGTTTACTCCTAGCCCTCTTCTGTTTTCCAGTATAATCTAGTCCTCAAGACCAGAGTAAATAGTCCATTTAAATATGTGTGTTCTATTCCAGGCCTCATCTTTACTATATTTTCAAGTGAGTTGGTAGGCAATGCCTTCTCTTGCGCACCTATATGCGCATATTACGTTTTAAAAACTAAAAAGAAAACCGACTTCGATGAAAAATAATGATACCGTTTAGTTAACCTGGATGACGTATTTTGATGACAGATGGATGGACAGAGACAAACGCGTGACCCTATATGGGATCCGATTATTCCTTACTTTTGAGGTTATACACCCGAATCGCTTCAAGTGTGCATATAATATTTGAAGAGCTCCCTCGATTTCTCTAGGATTCCATCATCAGATTCTGACCTGCTGACAATGGGTCCACCTATATTAGGTTATACCTGTATTACCTTTCAAACAAAAATTTTTTTTTAAATCGGTCTAGCCGTCTTAGAGATCGGGGGACATACATTACAAAAAAAGGTTTCGACGAATTGAGAACCTCCTTTTCTATCCCCGAAATAAAATAAAATAAAGGGCGTAAAATATTATAGATTTGCTGAACTGTATTTACAACGAGCATAAATGATATAATACTTTACTACTTACTAGTGTGGGGTCCTCTGGTAATTTTATAATTGATTTAAACTTATTGGCAATAAATGAATTTGAATTTGAATTTGAATTTGAACTTTCTATGTTTTATGCCTTCTTTTTCTGTTCTTTTCTGTACCTACCTACTCTGTTATAATCTTTCATCATTTCAGCCTAAATACTTCCACTGCTGAACATAGGCCTCCCCTAATTGAAGCCACAAATAGCCATTTGAGCCGCCTCCATTCATCGACTCCCCGCAATGTAGTCAATCCATCGAATCGGGAGATCTTCCCACACTACGTTTCGCGTTTAATCGTGGTCACCTAGCTATGGGACCTGTCCACTGACCCTATTAACTTTATATCTACCAAATTTTTTTTATGTGTAAATAAATATATGGATAATAATTTATTTTTGCGCTGTAGGTTGTGGGTTCGATTCCCACCCAGGACAAACATTTGTGTGATGAATATAGAAGTGTGTTCTATGTTTGAGTGTTGCATTGTATGATAAGTATGTATTTATTAAAAAAAAGTATTCACCCGTAATCTAGTTCTCATACAAGCTATGCTTAGTTTGGGGCTAGATGGCGCTGTGTGAAATTAATGTCCTGTAATTTATTTATTTATTATTTATCCATATCTTTATAAGCTAAAACTGAAAAAATGAGTGATAAATTTGTAACCTGTATTATGTTTATGATGTTATCCAAGCAGTGTTTGAAGGCTTTCACGGATCACACGCGTGCTGAGCACATATTACGCAATGACCCATGACTCTGTTCACACCGCTACGCTTTAAGGCCTTAAGTCTGGAGGATGAGCATTTAAACACATTAAACATGGCTTGCTATCTACCACTATGCATAAAAGGTAGGTATTTTATAGTATACGACAGTAAAGTTTTCAGAGTAAGCAGGCTCCATCAATGCCATATTCAAATTTAAAAAGTATATTTTTAAATTTAAATATGGCTGAAAAATCACTACCTTGCGTCTGTTTAAATTTGACCCTGTCCAACTACCTACATATATTTATGTGATTAGTTAATTTTTTGTTTTATTTAATTGTTGTTGTATGTATTAGTCTATTCGATAGTTTGTGTTATTTAATTATGCCACTAGTATCATAAATATATATATATATATATATATATATATATATATATATATATATATATATATATATCATATAAGTATCTTCCAACACTATTGACATAATTAAATTTCTGTTTACATTTCTTCTTATTTTTGAGCACTGCCTCTGCTATTTCTACTATTTATATTTCTACTACTTTTAGCGATAAGACCGCCCATTGTACTTAGACACACTTGTCACTTAATTTACGCTATCACTTAACCTCCTTTGTCCATTCGTCCATCAGCGGGCTGTATACTGTAATAGGTAGACATTTGAAATTTTCAGTGTGTATTTCTATTGCCGCTATAACAAAATATAATTAAAAAAGAATCAGAATAAAAAATTGAAAAAATAAAAATCAATATACTATGTTATACTATATAGGTTCCAATACAATTATTTTTTTAACATAAACTAAAAAACTTCATACATATATATATCATATAACCAACGAAAACTATTCCGCCAAAGCTAATTCACGTTGATTAAAAATATTAGAAAATATTATGTTATTTAAATTCAACAAAACCACTTTAAATATGGTATAATAATTATAGTGGATTTTATTATTCGAAGGGGAAACGCTTGTCCTCTCCCCTGGTGTTATTATTATAAGCCCTGTGTATGCTTATTTATTCGATTTATTTATACCTTATTACAAACAGATAATAGTACCAGCCAACCTGAAATTAAAAAAAAAATACATATTTAAAAAAGTATATCAGTATTTCTTTCCGGATCGAATAATATTTTTATTATTTTATCTTTACATACAAGTTCCCATGGAACAAGCTTTGCTTATTTTAGGGTTAGATGGCGCTGTGTGAAATTAATGATAAATTCCTTTTATGATAATTTATGTAAGGTGATATTGAATATTGGTATTGAAGGCTTTCAATACCAATATTCAATATCACCAGTGACATCAAAGCCTTTCGTATGTAGGTTGGTGACGTGGCGCATTGAATTTTTTATCACCAATGGAGTACAGAAATTTAAATAATTAATAGCACAGTGTCTTACTTCAAGTTTGTTTTTTATTGAATCCCTCCTGCTAGCAACATTTCAAGCAGTTTTGATTGTGAATATCTTTAGTTTATTTTTTCATTACTTAATTATTAATTGTTGAAAAAGCATTCCCCTGGGGATCAAACCCTCCTGGGTTTGATCCCCAGATCATCAGGTCATCAGATCATCTGGGGTTCCTCTGGATCTGAAGCCGATGGGCGAACCACAAGCCAACAGAGGTGGTTACTACAGCGAATGAATTGTAAAGAAGTTATTAATTTAAGCTCATGTTATGGTTTTTTTTTAAATAACTAGACCTAGGTTCTTGCCTTTCCTTTTGTGTGCTAGCCGTGATTTTGAACCGGCAGTGGATTTGACGTTTCAAAGTGATCCTTTTTTTTTATTTTTGACCGAACCAATGTGTACCTTTGATTCGGTGATAAAGCCATATCACTTACACGTACCTAAAGTCGCGGATCAACATATCTAGTATAGGTATAGGCTTTAGAGATTACTCGTGTTCCCTTGGTCCTTGGAGGTCAATTCTGGTATCTACGAGTTTGTCTTGCAAAGGCGGTGAGAACTTATAAATGAATATATAATTATTTATTGTACATATTAAATTTGAAAAAAAAAATCCTAGCATAGGGTTACCGACGTATACTTTTGAGTCAAATAGGGTTTTGGTTTTAATGATTACTCGCGTACCCTTGGTCTGAGGAGATCGAAACTGGTGTCTAAGGATATTTCTTGCAATGGCGGAGAGGACTGCGTAGTCTGATTTGTAACCGTAGTTATCAATTTTCCGAAAAATATCAAAAATGTAATTCCTACAGCAAACTTCTCTTTTCCCCTCCACTCCCCCTTTTTTTCCACAACATCTTGCGTAGAATTAAATTCTGATTGTGTCTGAGTGAAGTCAAGTATATGACATTTGTAAATAATTTTATTTCAAATGAGAGCATATAACGTTAAGAAACTTCGACCGCCTTTGGCTTGAGGGCGGGTCATGAACCCACTTACACCGCCTCATAATCTTCAGTTGGCCGACAAAGGTGGCGCCACACCTGGCCCACTTGACTGCTGAGTGCTTCTGTTACTATTGGTATGTTTCCAGTGTTCAGAGCACTTCCCATTGATGTTTAGTTATGACGTCATGGTATCTCAAGAGTGAACAGATATCTGAATAAACAGGCAACTGGGGAACGCGGTCTCAGTAGCTTAGATTATGTACTCGGCGATTCCCATCGGCAAGCATCCCGACTTTTTATAATCCCTACAAACCACCTGAATTCTAGTGCTTTTCCAACCAGATCCAGAGGTTCCGGTTTCGATAGCCAGGGGAGTAGAAAAATATGTTAAAAAACATAATTGTTGTGTTTTTAGAGCTAAGATTGCCAGATAATCAGAATGATGAGGATTCCGGGTGAAGTGCGTTTTCGTCTGGGATGGTACCTGCTCTGCAATACGTTCGCGGTGGTTGCGGCCTAAGAATTGACCCTTCCAACTCAGCCCATGGATGTCGTAAAAGTCGATTATCTCAACTTGTAACCAGGTGAGATGAAGGCCAAGCGCTTCCCCGTCGTGCAATAAAAAAAAATTAAAGCTTTAGAAACTCATTATTTTTGTAATAACAACAATAAAAATAGACAGCAATGTATTTTAACAATTTAAACACAGAACTGTTTCAGTGATGACCTTATAGCAAAGGTGCAAAAGCGAACATCCGCTCCGGATTTCCGTATTAGCCGGCTGAGAGAGCCGGATAATAACGGACAACCGGATGCTTGTCACAACTTCTGCTTTTGATAATCTCGCTCAGTAGCCAATCCGTCGGATAATGCCTATTATACCTTTGTAGGTACCAAGCAGCAACACAAACACACAAATCCCCACGGTCATGGACAAATGATATTTGTTTGAAGGTAGCATGTAAATACAATTTACATGCTACCTTCGTAAATCATGATTTGGCCTTGAAATGTGAGTTGAACCCTCGGAGTGTGTGTGCGTCCACTCATGACCGTAACAATTTTAGAATAAAAACTTGAATAAGATTTTTTTATTGTCCGGTTTCAGAGTAGGCCTCCTGAAACGTCTCCATATATCTCTTTCTTTTCGCTCATTATCCAATTAACACCAGCTTCTATATCTGGGTTGCTACCATGAAACCGCAAGAACGAAGTACGGACCGAAACGAAAGACGCAACGAACGACGAATTTGCGCCTTACCACGAAGTTGTATAGACGAGACATCGACGGACACCTTTCGTTTCGGATCTATAAACAAACATACGGATGAGGATAATAGAAATAGAAATATAAATAGAAACATTTATTTGATATCGATAAGAAGCAAGATAAATACAAACGAGGAAGAATTATAGAATTATAGAATAACAAGCCTCACAGCTCAGTTGGTAGTAGCTCTGCCTTCTGCGCTGTAGGTTGTGGGTTCGATTCCCACCCAGGACAAACATTTATGTGATGAATGTAGATGTTTGTTCTGTGTTTGGGTGTTGTATTGTATGATAAGTATGTATTTACCTTTGACTTGACTTTGACTTTGACTTTGACTATGCTTAGTTTGGGACTAGATGGCGCTGTGTGAAATTAATGTCCTGTAATATTTATTTATTTATTTATTTATTTAATTAACAAAGTAAGGATAGGCAGCATAGTATCAAATTAAAAAAAAAAGTGCAGTCTTGGGGTCATGTTACTCTTTAAAAATCGTTAGGCAGCTAAAAATAGTGTTGCTTAACTAAATCTACGGTCTAATCTAGCAAATTTGCACGAGGGCTGTTTAATTTTTAAAGGTTTTATTATCTGTGTCATATAATGCTTAATTACCGATTAAAAATGCAGTTACCACAAGCATTTTTAATTGAGGTGATTTTCATAGTAATCCCAAGCCTATAATTTGTATGAATTCCAACATAACCCTACTAAGACTTTGTTATCCGTCAGCCCGTTTATCTAGTAAACCTCTATACAGCCTCTTCTAAATATTAAGGTACCATTTCTAGGGAATGAGTTATTACAGTGGATTATCTGACAATTAATCAAAACAATTATTTTAGCTCTATCGCAAAAACGGTAATATTTACAAATCCAAACTTCATAATGAATAGCAAATACCAGAAACCCGCCAAGTTTGAGTCAGACTAGTGACATTTATACGCTGGGCTAGTTAAAAGAATGTAGGTATGTGTTATTAGTATTTTATTATCTGTGCTTGTACCATAGAGTAAACACATTTATATGTACCAACATACCGTTATCGTCATCATTCATTTTCGTAAACATACGTTTCTAATCTTATGATTTCATCAGTCATCATTTTCAGATTTTATTTGATGAACTCTTAACGGAGGTGGTCACAATATCTGTACTTCAGGTATACATTTTAATATCTTGCTTAAGTTTCAGAATAACAATCTATGTTACATTTTGGAATCTGCATTTTACCTTGCGTTTGATACCCATGTAGTAGGAATAAACCTTTATTATCTTCCCCCTTATTAATATTTTTGCAACCCCCATAATAAAAAATACACTTAGTTTTTGTCACTCCCACAATTTTGACAAACCAAACGACATGCGTACTTGCGAAATGCTACAGGGCATACAGGCGAAAGGCTACAGAGCGCGCTCATGATATATATCGGAGTTTAAGGAGATTTCGTGTGATTTGGTGTGACGCCCTCGCTTCAAGACAAAAACAATACAAGTGACGTCATTTGTATTGTTTTTGTCTTGAAGCGGCTGGTGGTGGTTGTCCAAAGACAGACTCCCAGCACTATCCATCCTTCGGTCGGGCAGCAAAACAGTAAAACGCCAAGTAGATTGCGAGCTCATTTATTTTCCAAACGGACAGAGTTTCAACATTGGTATTGTAGGTCTTTTCAGTCTCAAAGTTCGAGCAAGAATGTCCCGAGCTTTTTTTTTTATGAAAGGACAATACGCTGGCCTGGTTCTGAACCTGGAGGGCGACAGCTTTGCGCGGACCTGAATGTCCCGAGCTCGTTCGTCATCCAGTATTTATAGCAAGGTTTGGTTCCGGCAGAATAACTTTTTGCACATATTGTAAACTTGTTTTGTAGGACAGAGCCACATTCTTTTCACTAAAGTTAGGTGGTTATGTGATTCATTTGAAGGTATGGATGGAGCCTGGAGTTTCTTTAGTCTAACCATAGCTCGACTTTAACCGTAATTTAACTTGAACAGTAGTTTAACTTGATCAGCTAAACTTTAATTGTAGTAATAGCTTTAACTAACTTTAGCTGTAGCTTAACTTTGACTGTATGACTGGTTTAACTTGAACTGTGGTTTATCTTTAATTCTGGATTAACTTTATCGAATCCTTTTCTAAGGCGAACCTCTAAAAGGCCTAAATGAGTTAAACAAGTGATTTGACCGAACATAGTTAACAATAACGATTCCAAAGCATTGGTTATTGTAGGCTGTGGCAAACCAACCCTTCACCCCGATATATACAATACGTAGGTACTCTCTAAAAAATATGACCCTTCTTCTAAATCAGGTGAGCCCAAGAAAATTTTATTAATTTTTAGGGCTATTCGAAATTGCGACCAGCATACAAAGAGAAAAGGAAGAAACTCGGGCTGGTATAAAAGCTTAAATTACTTACACTAATTACAATTCATTCGTTGGAGTAAATTCTTTTATAAGTACACCGCCTCTGTGGTCTAGTGGTTCAGCTCGCTGATTTCAGATCTAAGGATCCTGGGTTCGATCCCCAGGGGGAGTACAATATTGTAATTGGTTTGGTTGGACGTTTTAGTCTGCCTGGCTAGCTACTACCTAATTATGTCGCCATAATAACAATTCCAAAATTGTTGTGTTCCGGCATCTAAAGGTAAAAAGCCAGTTCCTCAGTTTGTTGAGGATTCCGGGTGAAGTGCGCCTCCACCTTCGGCCTTATCTCAACTTGTAACCAGATGAGATGAAGGCTAAGCTTCCCCGTCGTACAATAAAAAAATGGTATCTGAAATTTTAAAATAAACTTTAGACAATATAGACCAAAATTTTCCACCAAGCTTTCATAATCTTGTTACATTAGTTTGTGAACCAAATAACAGGGATGATGAACTTCAGAACGTGTGTGGGTTTTGAAGTGTTCAGCGGAATGAAATATCAAGTAACCAATTAATCATAATAGCTACTACTGTATCAATTTATGTATGGCGCAGTGGGCGGCACCTGAGATCAATATCTTGTGAAACATCAGGAAATATGTCTACTGTCATAATAACATTACTTTGAAAGCGATATAACAGGGTTTTTGAAGTGAAAACTTCTTAAGGCGCGTTGAACACTTTTTGGGTGAACAAAAGTCATGCGATCGGTTGGTAATAGACGAAAACTGCGTCATCATCACCGAACGCTTTCCATGAGCTATATGCATACTGTGTACATATATATTGTGTACTTTTTGGGTGAACAAAAAGTGTGAAACTCGCGTCACGCTCGACGATACCATTCACAAGTAACTTAATTTTTACTTCTATCGGCAGTCCCCAAAGACTGCCCCGCTTGTTTTTTTTTTGTTGAAATTTACTAGAAGCTCTCCGTTTGGCGCCAAACTTCGGCATGAGGGTGGTTACTAGCCAGGTGGCCTTCTGATCATTCAGCCGTAACTGCTAGCAAAAGTCAGCGCCTCGTTACTCGCGGTAGAGATCATAACCACCCCAAGTGAAAGTAAAGTTTTAAATATTTTATCTAATCATAATTAAATACCTCGAAAATTCTCAATCGTCATCCGGTGTTGCAAGCATTACGAAACGACATACAAAATCCTTTCCTAGAACCCTTGAAAATAGCTTTTGGGGTTTAGGCCTATGCAATGTCTGTGAGTCAATCAATCAATTCAAAATATAAATGACTAGTTTCAGTTCGCAGCTTCATGTGGATATCATGATAGTATTAAAACCTTTTTGTTTACCTGCTCCAAAATAATATCTGTACAAGTCCAAGCTTCAGCCAAATTTGTATTTATATTTTTTTTTTATTTATTATTTTAATTATTATCAAATAGTACATTTGCGTGAAGGAGCAACATTTAACGCTTATACGTTTGTAAGGTAATTTGACATTCCATTTTCATCAGAGACTGGTTTATGGGCCGAATAGGCCTAGGGGTAGCTTTTGTTCATTTCCATTCTAGAGAAGGTACATATGCTACCTAAGTCCGTTCAGTAGTTTTGGCGTGAAGCAGAAAAAAAAACATCCATCGATACAAACTATCCAACTATCTAACTATATAGACACGATTCCTAGCACCTCACTTTTGTAACATTGTGTGAATGTTATAATGCCATGAAAATTCACTACCCGCGACGGGACTCGCATAAGATCAGTTGCCCTATTCAAAATATTCATTAGGTCAACTGATCCCGCTGGATAAGTTCGAGCGGCCTAAGTTGACTGAAGAGCCCGAACTTGCATCTTTTCCTCAAGCCGGACACGCTCTAACTAGTTGAGCAACGAGGGTGAGGACCTGACGTAGAATCCGATTTTGTGCCACATCCAACTCAGCTTAGGCGCTGATTATAACTCGATGTGTGATGATATTATAACATTTGTAAATATTGTGACCAATTGCAATTACTTGAAATACAAAATTAATATAAAATATTGTATGAATAATGAACAATGCAAGAGATACAATAATAAAATATGACAGTTTAGGATGCATTTGTGGCTCTTTAGTCAACTGAGGCCGCTCGAACTTATCCCGCGGGATAAGTTGACGTAATTCATATTTTGTATGTAATCGCAATTTGAATTATATTGTATAAAATTACACTACTCGTAGACTAGTTTTTCCTCTATCAGAGATTAGTTACGTAAAAAGCAAAACCAGTTTTCATGTTTTTGTGTGTAACAATAGATAGCTTCATAAGCACTTTACTGTCCTTCGTCCCTGCTTATACCTTGTCACGGCTCCGTCAAACATCCATTATCAAGGGCACGTTATGAGGAGCCCTGGTTGCGTAGCGACGTCTCCCAGTCTCAACACCTTGCCCGGGCAATATGTTATCAGTATCCATCCAAATATAAACTCTATATCAATGCGGTACAGCAGAGAATCTATTACCATACACAGCCAGAAATAACTCAACCTCAAGAAATATACAACTCTACCTATGTAAACTCAAAGTTGAATTTTCTTTGGACCTATCAATTAGTTTTCTTCCCGGAAAGCGTATTTCTTGCATTGTAATTTCAATCTTCAGTCAACGCAATTGAGTTTAAGCTTTTATGGAGGGATCCACAGTACTTGTTGATATGGAAGTGCCGGGAAACTAAATAAACAGCTGTGCGCTCCGGGCCGGTATTGATTGAGTGGATGTAACTGAGAATATTGTGTGGGTGAAGGAATCCTGTAGCTATTTCAGGGTAGTATTGAAAGGTTTTTTTTATGTAAGAGAGGGAAACGCTTGGTTTTCATCTCGAAGGTAACTTCACCAGGAATCTTCAACAGTCTAAGAAACTGTCTTACCTCTAAATGGCGGAACGCAACAATTTAGAACTGCTGTTATGGCAGACTTAACTAAGTTGATTGCAGCTATCCAGGCGGACTTAAAGTCCTACCATCATCCAAACCAAGCACAATTGTACTCCCCTGAGTATCAAACCCGGGGCCTCTGGATCTGAAATTGTTGGGTAAACCACTATACCACAGAAGCTGTTAAAAGGTTTGGTTTGGGTTAGGTTGTGAAGGCCTTACTCACGCTCGTACAAGGTGACTTTTGACAGAGATCGTATAAGTTACGAAGCTTCGACTGTCTGCCAATAGTCACCTTGTACGTATCACCTTAGTAGACCAGAAGATAGCGTTATTTGTTTATTTTCCATTCTTCAATTTATAAACGAAGATTCTGGCAAAATATGTAATAGCTACTCTAATCTCACTCATGTCCAACAGTGGACTTAAATATGCAAGAATGGCATTTAAAAGAAACCGGCCAAGTGTAAAACTCACGTCGAAAGTTCCAACCCATCTAACGAGCATAAAATCACGTCTCTATCCATTAATTTTTAGTTTAATTTTTTTACAGTAAAAAGTACAATTAAAGTAACTATGTACAAAGGAATCAGTCAGATTACCTAAAGACCGTTACAAACGGCCTATAGGTAACTCAACTGTTCCAGACCAGTACCAGACGGAAGCGTATTTTATTAATTGTATTAATTTATTCAATAAAAAGTACAATTAAACTAACTATGTACAAAGGAATCAGTCAGATTACCTAAGGACCGTTACAAACGGCCTATTAATTATTGTATTAATTGTACTTTTTATTGAATAAATGATGTTTAACTATGGAAAAAAAAAATTATAGCGATAATAGAAATAAACATTCTGTGAAAATTTCAGCTGTCTTCCTATTACGGTTCATGGAACATGGCCATGAACCGTAATAGGTTCATGATGCCTGTTGACAGACATACGGATGGACGTACGGGTAACGGAAAGTTGGCAATGGGGTCCCGTTGGCTTTAGGGTAGGTTCAGGCCGAAATTATGCTATTATAAGATTGCGTCATCTCTTTAAGGACCGAATTTCATTTTTGACGCGCTCGAATTTAGGTATCTAAGCCAGCACACTACCAGCAAAGAGCCCACGCAGACATCGAAACCGCTTGGCGCCCGATTTAATGCATAAAAAACGAATCTTGATACTTAAAGGTAAGTACATAAAGATAATAAATATAAATAAAAAAAATAAAAAAAAAATTGTTTCAGATAAAAAAAATCCATATGGTTAGTAAGAAAAAATATAAACTTAAAACTAATAAAACTAATAAATGAGGTGTTAAAATTTTGCAATAGCATGTGGTGCTATTGCACGAGTATTTATTTTCTGCTTCTTTCTATTCTATACTATAATCTATATTTAAAGAATTTAAAGCCCTGACTGACTGATATATATTATCAACGTACAGCCTAAACCACTGGTCCGAGAGACATGAAATTTGGAGGGTATGCTTGTCTTGGTGTGAAAACGCTCAAAGTTCGGAGTGAAATGTTGCATATTTTCGAAACCGTAGGTACATGATAGTTTGAAAATTCGTATGTAGATTGCCCATGTTAAATAAACAATGCTAAATTTAATTAATTTTTTCCTTACCTTTAAAGAGGTATATCTTTTGAACTGTAATAGGTAGCAGGTTCAAATTTTCAGAGAAAACGTATTATTACACGAAATTACCTGAAAAAAATGAACGAAGGGGATTCACATACAAGAAACGTATTTATAAACTGTTATTTTAGCTCTGTTGTTGGCTAATGGTAATATCGATATTTTTTTAACTTAGTGTGAATAGCGCTTACTTCAAAGGTATACCAATCAATTATATAAACTGGCCAAGCGTGAGTCGGACCCGCACTAAAACTGAAAAAAATATTTTTTTTCATTGCTTAGAAATGTGGATTGGAACCTTCAGTGTGCGTGTCTGACTCGCACTTGGTTGTTCTGACAATAAAGGACAGCCTCTGTAGGCTGGAAGGTCCTAGAATTAAAATTTTCTAGATTTTTAAATCCCAGTCCTTCTCTTTGCGCTTATTTTAAAAAAACATATATAATACGTCACTCTCAAAAACCCCGAAAATGAAATACATAAAGATTTTTCATCTTGAATTTCAAAATGAGTGTCATAATCGTAATCACCACCCTCAAAAACATTGAAATTGATAAATCCATATTATTTTTTCTTGAAAACGTGACATCCGCCATTCTTAATTCCAAAATGAGTGTCTTAATACAACAACCTTATAGATTAGTAGGTAGGTAAGTACAAGTTTTATGTTAGTACAACAAAGAAGATTCTTTGTTCTAAGCCAGAATGGAAGTGGACTTTTTATGCTGAATTGATGATGAGTTATATTCTTTGCATATGTCAACTATCGAAAAGAACATAATATTGGTCTGTCTAATTGATTCCAGTACTTGACTTGATTACGCGTCAATACATCAGTAAATAGGGTCGATGTCTGGTAGCATTTTCTTTACTTTCACGTATTCGCGAATGGTCAACAGTCTATCAGTAATCGATTCATAAACTTGGGAGTGAATACCTACTGGGCGGAGAACTGCCTTGTGATTGGTCAACGGCGACCATTACGGCCGTATATGGTGCGCGCGCGCATAATATCGTGTTACATAGCAATCAGTCCGACGACGCAGAATGCGGATCATTTAGATTGAAGATCTTCTGTATACAATTCAAGTAAATAAGGAACAGAATGTAAAATATATGAGCGTAAGGAGTTCCTATCGGTCTGACAGCAAAAAGGTTTCTATCATCACCATAATCGCAGCCCGAAAACCCCACTGAGACACATGGTTTACACCAAATTAACCGAAATAGGAGAGGATTTCTTCATAATTACCACGCTTGGCAAATGAGTTAGTAATCGTAATGTAACTTAGAACGAAGCAATTCCAGATGCCAGGTTCATATGTTAATACTCTAATTAGCTCTAAAATGTGAATTTGGTAACTAATTAGTGTATAGTTCTACATCACAACAGCCGTTTGCATCAGGCGTCATCGTATTTTATAACGCCATAACAAAGCTATGCTAACCCAGAATGTTGAACAGGTATGTACTCAAGGTAATGACAAACAAAAATAATTATTTCAGCTATACTTACAAACTACTTTCAAGGAGTCCAACCACATTTTAATTTTTGATGTCGACTAATTAAAGGTGTACGTACAATGAAAAGTCAATGCTGTTTGACATTAGGCCATTAGGCATGTTTGACAATAGGACAGTTTTTTTGAATAAATTCACTTACTTAATGAAACAATATTTATTTGACATAAAGATACTAAAACATAAAACTAAACTTATGGGTAAACCTTCATGCGCCGGATGAACTACTCGGACTTCGTAATGCCCCCAAATGATAATCCCTTCAATACGTCCCTGTTCAACGTAAACGTGAACACAAACAAACAACCGGTGCATTGGACGGAAGTAACATCATAAACCAAACATAGGTTTTGTACTGAACACGAATGCATAGGTTATTGTAACTATGTTCTATAACATTCAGAAATTTATGATATGGTTTTCTAGAATATTTATTTTTTTCCCTTTTTTTGACGACATTTATTATCCTTATAAAATGTCGCAAGAAAAATGACATTTTGGAACCATCATTTTGATAAGCAAAAAACATTTATTTGCAACTATCACGACATAATTATTACAAAGAAACCATCAAAAAACGAAGTAGATAAGAACACATATACAACAGAAATTATAGCAATTTGTTACCGAGCATATGCAAGCTCAGAGAAACTGCACTGCTCTATCTGATATCGGGGTGATTCGGTCGAGGATCACAAATGTCGCAAATATAGTGGCCTCGACAGAGCTTACCTATTTGAGCCTTTTGGGGCCGAGACCTTGGGTACGTGGGGAGCCGGTGCCCTCCGGGTTTTCAAACATCTTGCAGGGCTTTTGATTGAGGCGAAACGTGACCCAAGAGCTGGTTCTTATTTAGGTCAGCGAATTAGCATAGCTATTCAGTATGGCAATGCAGCCAGTGTCTTGAGCACGCTACCGTTTGGTACTGGTCTGGAACAGTTGAGTTACCTATAGGCCGTTTGTAACGGTCCTTAGGTAATCTGACTGATTCCTTTGTACATAGTTAGTTTAATTGTACGTTTTATTGAATAAATGAATGTTTATATACATATATACTCTCGAAAAACATTACCCTCCTACTGAGGCAGTCGGGTAAATAGAAAGACAATATCTCTGAGCAGCACAGTAAAATGTTATAAAGCTCTTTGTCCTCAGTGAGCTGTCAAAACCTCATTACGAACACGAGCCAAGTCGGTTGAGAAAATGCGCTGCGGCTCAGAGTAAACAAACTTGTGTTACTGCCAATGACGAGCTACTGCCTAGAACGGACATTGCGGGCCGTAAAACCGGTGTAAAAAAACAGGCTCTGCAATAATTCTGAGCGACGTAATTTTTTACTATTAAATTCAGGTGATATTTTGCGGTAATCTATTTCGCAAAATAAATCTGAATAAAAAAAAATAGTAAACTAATCAAACTTTTTTTTTTAATTTGAAAACGTATTTTTTTTTATTAAACGTTGGTGAAGACCTTAGTTTTCATGGCACTTGGTAAAAACTTAAGATAAGGACAAGGTGGAGGCGCACTTCACCCTGAATTTTTAAGAACCGGAGGTTACCTTTAGAGGTAAAATAGCCAGTTCCTCCGGTTCTTATGCCGGAACACAACAATTTTAGAAATGTTGTTATGGCGACAGAATTCGTTAAGATGGTGGTAGCTAGCCAAGTGGACCTAAACAAAGACACAAAAACCAAACCAAGCACAATATTGTACCCCCCCTATGGATCGAACTCCCGGGTTCGATCCTCCATCCTCTGGATCTGACACCGAAGGCGAACCACCAGACCACAGAGGCGGTTAAAATTAATATGACATTTATCAAAAAACTCATATCATAAAATTTTTCGTATCTTATGGTAGGTTGTGGGTTCGATTCCTACCTAGAATAAACATTTGAGTTAGCTAATTGATTCAGGCGTTATTTTTCGGAAATATTTAGTAATAAATCCGCCAAATCTCTCTGAAAAAATCGCTAGCTCGGAGCGAGAACACGTCAGGGTTAGTCAGTGAGCAGCAAGACTATATTTCCTGAGGATGCCTCGTGTAGAGGCGAAACACGTGTCGATTTGATTTTTTCAGAGAGATTTGGCGGATTTATTACTAAATATCTTTTCTGATTTTATTTTGAAACATTTGAGTGTTGCAACATATTTTTAAATGTTGCATCATCACGTTACAATGTTTCTTTGAGTTTTTCTGATATTTCATCACAACAGTCACGAGTATCAAATTGCAATATGAGTATCGCTTCTGTCCTCTCTACTCTATATCGAAACGTGAGCCAAGCCCAGGGGCGGGCGGCGCGGCGAGAGGGGCGCCCGTATATGGGCGCGCTTGCGCATGATTAAGTATATTGAGTTCTGCGCAACCACATTTATACTTACCTATACAATTAATGTTCTATTTACTGAACGATACATCGATTTAACATCCTCTATATTTTCTAAAGGTTGAAACGCTATAACAGAATTGTAAAGTTTTTTTACGTTGTTAGTGTCCCTTTTGCACCCTATGAGTGTTATAACTAAGCCTTGCTCTTCGACCGTCCGTCCGTCTGTTTATCAGCAGGGTATCTCATGAACTGTAATATGTACACAGCTTTTTTTTTGCGGTGATTCTATCGTTACTATAACAATAAATACTAGAATTAAATATCACAAAAACATATTATTTTACTTCTTTATATGTGGGTCGAAACCATCAGTTTTGCGTGTCCGCACTTGATAGTTTAATTTTTTGACAACCTTCAGAGGCTGGTGAAATCATGGTGAAATGCTTATTCCCAAAAAAATAAAATGTACGGGGTACGTTTTATATATTATAGGTTATACCCAGCACAGGGTACAAACAAGCCGAGATGATGATGTTGATGGTACGTTATAAAACAGTTTAATATTTAATTTTACGCTTACCATTTTACATTAAATAATTAGCATAATATATGCAAAAACGAAATAGAACCGATACTGTTGATGACAAATGCATTTTAAGACAAGCCTCATAGCTCAGTTGGTAGTAACTCTGCCTTCGGCGCTGTAGGCTGTGGGTTCGATTCCCACCCAGGACAAACATTTGTGTGATGAATATAGATGTTTGTTCTGTGTTTGGGTGTTGTATCATATAGTACGTATGTATTAACAAAAAGTATTTAAGTATTTATCCGTAATCTAGTTCCCATATTACAAGCTATGCTTAGTTTGGGGCTAGATGGCGCTGTGTAAAATGAATGTCCTGTAATATTTATTATTATTATTATTATTTTCGGTAGAGTCGATACAAATTTTATCCTTTTACCTTGTCCTCTACGGACTGAGATAACATGAGAGACCCTCAAACAAATCTTCTGAAAAGATTTCAGAGCCTGATTACGGAGAAATTCGCCTCAGGGCGCTAGGCGCCGGCGCAAGCTACTCCCCCACGAATCGGTAAGCGCCGTGACGCCATTCAGTCTTGATCTTTCGCATTCTTGCCACTGTTGATATACAATATTCATGCTGGATTTATAGATGATTTTTTATATAAATAACAAGATATTCATTTTATAAAGCACCATCTTGTCCCAAACTTATCTAAGCTTGTAATGTGGGAATTGAATTACGGAAATAATACATATGTTCGTTTTTTTTTGTTGAAAATTATACTATAACTAACCTCACGTCTCTGTTGGTAGCTCTACCTTCGCTGTAGGTTGTGCGTTCGATTCCCAACCAGGATAAACATTTGTGGGTTTAATATTGATGTTTGTTCTATGTTTGGGATTGTTAATTGTATGATGCAGTATGTATACACAATAAATATTGATATGTAAGTAATGTATCCAAAATGTAGCCCATATTACAAGCTTTGCTTAGTTTGGGACTAGATGGCGCTGTGTGAAATTATTGAAATTATTCATTTAATATTTATTTTTGAAATATCCACAGGATTTTACGCATTAAATGTTATAATATTCCATTACGAGTTACTTTACTAGTTACTTAAGCTACATGTAGGTATGTAGTGAGTTTATAATTGTGCGATGTGTTTTAAAGTAGCCATATATGAAAAGCTATCCTAAGATTTTTTTTTGTATTTCAAGTGATTGCACTGGGTCACAACATTTACAAATGTTATTATGACATAAAAATGCACAACCCACGCCGGGACTCGAATCTGCATCTTTGTTATCAGCGCTTTAGCTGAGAGATATGACACAAAAAATCGAAATTTGCGTCGGGTAGCCCATAGCTCAGTTACCGGCTTTAGGAAAGGATGCGGGTTCGAGTGCCGTCGTGGGTTGTGCATTTTTGTGTCATAATAACATTTGTGAATATGTCCTAATAATGTTTCTGAGGTTCCACCTTAGAATCTTAATTTGACTTCCTTCACAAGATGGCGTCCTTGTTACGATATCGGTATGTATCACAGGGAGCAAAAAATAAAATAAATCTAAATGCCATTTATTTCTACCACATATTTTAGGAATAATTATCTTTCTTTTATGTTATTTGATTTAGGGACTACAATCGATATCGACTATGTCAGTCCCAGGTCTCACATACAATTACTCATTCACCCTTAAGTACCATGAATGCCGACTTGTAGGGGGTAATACTTATCTTAATGTATATAGTAAGTATAACTAATGTAATAGGTATTATTTTACTTATGTACTACTATTATTTTGACAAGCCTCATAGCTCAGTTGGTAGTAGCTCTGCCTTCTGCGCTGTAGACTGTGGGCTCGATACCCATACCCAGGACAAACATTTATGTGATGAAAATAACCGCCTCTGTGGTCTAGTGGTTCAAGCCACCGAGTTCAGATCCAGAGGTCCCGGGTTCGATCCCCATGGGGAGCACAAAATATTGTGCTTGGTTTGGTTGGTGGTAGGACTTTGTTTAAGTCCGCCTGGCTAACTACCACCATCTTACCTTACCTAATTCTGTCGCCGTAATAATAATTCTAGAATTGTTGTGTTCCGGCATTCAGAGGTAAGATAGCTAGTTCCTCAGTTTGTCGAGGATTCCGGGTGAAGTGCGCCTCCACCTTCGGCCTTATCTCAACTTGTTACCAGGTGAGATGAAGGCCAAGTGCTTACCCGTGGTACAATAAAAAAAATGGATGTTTGTTCTGTGTTTGGGTGTTATATCATATGGTACGTATGTATTCACAAAGTATTTAAGTATTCTATCCGTAATCTAGTTCCCATATTATAAGTTTTGCTTAGTTCGGGGCTAGATGGCGATATATGTTTTAATAATATCTTATACTCTAGTCATAGCTTTCAGCTCCCTTAAATCGTGGAACTTGTCATGCGTTTTCTTCATCCAGTCTGGACCACATTCTTAGAAATATCACTCCATTGTTCGTGCCTTCCTTGACTTTCTCTTTCTGTGTAGTTGGATCCACTAGAAGTAGCATAGTGGCCTCGAAAATCTCATTTGGTTCAAATTTTGACGTCCCATTCCATAGAAAGTGTTTGAAACAGAACCTAATTAGCGGGCATCTAGGAAGATGGGATATAGGTCGGTCCACTGGACCACTGCCAGGAGTTAGTCACCGCGTGGCGTGAGTAAAGGTTACGAGTCATAATGCTGCGAGTCATTTGAGAACATGTGGGATATATCAACAGGCTTTCAAGAAGTTTTAAACTCGGGGAAATTACTGTAAGCTTCGTCAGTGCGAGGTTAATAAGTATGAATGAATGAATGAATATAATTTATTGTAGCCACACAAAATAAATACAGAACGATTTGTAATTCAAAAGTAATAAAAGTATTATGGGTGTTCTTATTCGTTGAAAGTGATCGCTTCAACACAACCTTAGGATGGAGAGATGTACAAGTTCGGTTGGTGCTATGAGGGTGCACATAATATTAGTAATCAATATTTAAGTAAACAAAATAAAGCTTTAAGAAGTAGTTATACAAATAAGACGTCTAGATCTCATCGATTTTTTTTTTTTGTACGATGGGAATGAACTTCGCGTTCATTTCATCTGGTAACAAGTTTTTTACTGAATAAAATATTCTTTTTTAATCAATTTCCACAAAGTAGTTACAAAAATGAAATAATTGGAAAAGAAACCAATTAATTCAACTAGTTGAACTTTGAGGTGAACTTAGTGAAATAGAGCTCTTCAACATTGATTTGTGTAGATTAAGTTTTTTTTCATAACTCAACGACTCTCCCTTCGAGGATTTACATCTGATCAGTACTCAGGGCATGTCCAAACTTATGTTCGCACACACGGTTTGGAAGTAGCTTCAATACGTAACAAGCCTATCCCCGCATAGTGAAATACTAGCCAGTGAAACCTGCCATTTGTCTAATAAAAATTATTTCTAACGAATACGAAATTAATACAATTTAAAGTAGAATAGGTAAAGGGTTTCGATTTGATTACTTAGAGAAATAAATTGCTGTGTTTGTTTTAGTTGAAATGAGTAAACTCTTGGCCTTGAGGCTTGCCTGGGCATTACCTGGGCAAGGTTGAGGTCTACGATGGAGCGAGCTTTCCAAGAAGCTGCCTATTAGAGGTACTGGCACTCCTGCGCCCAGATGGAATATAGCAAACTGCTTTACGCCGGAATAGAGCAGGTTTTTTTTATTATACGACGGGAAAGCGCATCGCCTTCATCTCTCCAGGTTACTACCCCCTGGGGATCGAACCCGGGACCTCTGGATCTGAAATTGGTGGGTTGAACCACTAAACAACAGAGGCGGTGCGAGCCGGGATTTATAGCATGGCACATCATAGTTCAAAAGAACCATAGTATAGGTACTTAGCTGCTGATGATCCTTCATCGGTGGATAGTTTCCGCAATGGTAAATATTTATCGCACTGATCTAACGTAAATATTTACCCAGTTGTTATCGTGAAAGCTTCTCTAGCGCGTAAGATTGAGCTTTTTTTCATTAATTTATAAGTCTTGCACAGGCACATTTGATCCACCTATGCTATGATGGACTGACTCAGCTCAGTCGGTAGTAGCTTTGTCTTTTATGCTGATGTTCGGGAGTTCGATTCATAACCCGGTAAAACATTTGTTTCTAACATAGATTTGTTCTATGTTTGAGTGTAGTTTTGTATCTTAAGAAGGTATCGACAAAAAAAAATAAAGATATATAATTTATTTGCAGGTACACACAAGGAAAATAAGGTAGTTACAAAGATAATAACAGAGTCGGTGCCTACAGAAAAAAAAAAAAAGATATGAAACATAGAAAGCACAAGCATTAAGAATTACATACAAATAATATTTAAAATTGTTTTCAGGGTCTCCCCTTTGCCATGCTCATATTTTTTTTAAGATTGTTTGTAATATAAAATATAATTTGTGTGTGTAATAAGGAATAAAGAATAAAGAAAAATTACTGTAGCCTACACAGAGCGTAATTAAGATTTCCCTAAATGCGCGGACAGACAGCTCTTCAGCGACAGTGCTTTAGCTTTATGCCAGTAGGTACTACATAGTGACGCTTGTTTTCAGTCTGAACCCTTACTGAGGTACGTCACTCAACAAGAACGAATCCATATAACAAAAAAGATTGGTGCATAAATACATAGGTATATATGAGTATTCGGTCCCCAATTTTACAAGCTTTGCTTAGTTTGGGGCTAATTAATTTATCATATAATTTATCTAAAAATCTTGCGGGGCTTTTTATTGAGGCGACACGTGACCCCAAAGGCTCGCTCTTATTTAGGCCAGAGAATTAGCATAGCTATACAGCGTGGCAATGCAGCCAGTGTCTTGGGCACGCTTCCGTCTGGTAATCCTTAGGTAATCTGACTGATTCCTTTGTACATAGTTAGTTTAATTGTACTTTTTATTGAATAAAGAATTTATCTTGGGATCGGCTTGAGCTAACATTACTTGACTGACTCATCATTCTCCTGCCTTTATCACACGCGAGGTGGGATCGGCACAGGATGTTATTTTCTTCCACTCACTCCTATCAACCGTCAACCATGCATCTACCTTTCATAATTTCCTCTTTCACACAATCCATCCATCTCTTTTTCTGCCTTCCTTTGCTCGCATGTCCAACCACACTAATGTGCCTAACTCTTTTGTTCAAATGACTATCATCCCTCCTCATTTTATGCCCATACCAACTTAACAATTCTCGTTTTTTCACTAACTGGCGCCACTTTCAAACATCCCCTAAAATGCTCATTATACACATAGGTATGTATAGATACTTGACTGTCTGGTTTATTTAAATCAGTCAGTGAAGTATCACTATGAACGGTCGATCTAACTAAAATAATAAAGCAATAAAAAAATACATAGGAATGGTAATTCATCTTCTTCATCAATACTCGTAGTTTCGATTAGGTCTGGACCATTCACATGTTCCCTTTTTCCATTCGCTTCTGTCAGCTGTACCCAGATCTACACCTCTCACGTTTATATCATATCCTAACATTTTGTAGTACAATCCGAGAATTATTGCAGCGAAATACTTTATTATGGCATTATTAAGCAGGTAACATTTTATATTTATTTTTATCACGCTTAAACACGTGTTTAAGCATACAAACATTTAAAAAGTATGGTTAAGGCGAGTTTTAACCGTAGGTAGGGAGAGAAACACTTATTACAAATACAACTAACCGCCTCCGTGGTCTAGTGAGTCGGACACCGGTGTCAGAGCAAGAGGTCCCGGGTTCGATCCCCAGGTACAATATTGTTCTTGGTTTGGTTGGTGGTAGGATTTTGTTTAAGTCCGACTGGCGCCTACCACCATCCGCCATAATGACGATTCTTAAATTGCTGTGTTCCGGCATTTAGAGGTAAGATAGCCAGTTCTCCAGATGAGGGTTCCGGGTGAAGTGCGCTTCCACCTTTGATCATATCATGACATGTAAATCAGGTGAGATAAAAGCCAAGCATGTCCCCGTTGTGTATATAAATAAATATTACAGGACATTAAATTACAGGACATTAAATTTACACAGCGCCATCTAGCCTCAAACTAAGCATAGCTTGTAATATGGGAACTAGATTACGGATAAAATACTTAAATACATTTTGTAAATACATACGCACTATATGATACAACACCCAAACACAGAACAAACATCTATATTCATCACACAAATGTTTGTCCTGTGTGGGAATCGAACCCACAGCCTACAGCGCCGAAGGCAGAGTTACTACCAACTGAGCTATGAGGCTTGTCAAATTAAAAAAACATACCGATAATTTTATTTATGAATGGCGCATAATATCTTTCCTTTAATGAAAAATACATTTTGGTACAGAACATATACATTGTGCTTAATGTCTCTGTCTCCGAATATATTTAACACTCTTTTAACGGATTACTCTTATTTCCTCTTTCGTCAATAAGTAGGATGACCATTCTTCTTTTGAATTAAAAAACCTTCATATTTTTATTACTAAATTAAATTAATTATCTTACAATCGTGTGGTAAAAATATCTGTCATTTTTGTACACATAATCAATTATGTATAAGTTTATCATTGAAAACCTACTCTTCAATTAAATGGCAGTTATTTCCAAGTGTAATAGTAAAAAGAGAAATTGATAAAATGTAAATGGATCCATGAACAAAAGTATTTAGTATTACTACAGGACATTTTACACAGTACCATCTAAGCATAGCTTTGTAATATGGGAACGAGAAAACCGATAGAGTACTTGTAAAATCATAGTTACTTATATTATTATATTTCACCCAAACACAGGACAGCATCTATATTAATCACTTAAAACATTTATTCAATAAAAAGTACAATTAAACTAACTATGTACAAAGGAATCAGTCAGATTACCTAAGGACCGTTACAAACGGCCTATAGGTAACTCAACTGTTCCAGACCAGTACCAGACGGAAGCGTGCCCAAGACACTGGCTGCATTGCCACGCTGAATAGCTATGCTAATTCGCTGGCCTAAATGTTTATCATTGACAGGAGTCGAACCCACAACCTTAGTATCTCTGCTCCCAGCAGATCAACTTAGCTGTAAGGTCTGTTAACATATGCGTCGAGTGCTTGTACTATGATAGAGCACATTATACTATCCCATAAAATCGATTTTAATGGTCACTCAACCGTACGCCCACCAACTCACACTTGGCACAGGAAACATAAATATTACTGAACAGTCATAGGTGTGTCGGATTGTCGTAACACGATTTGATTTTCCACAAAAAATAATATGAAATGATTGGCGTAAATAAACGTGCTCGAATGTTACACGAATTTGATACGATACTGAAGGTACCTTAAATAATTACTATAAAAAGCATTCTCTCAATCGTTTTATTTATCACTACTCTATATCTACTCTATTACGGGATATCCGTCACCCCGTTGGTGATTTTATGTACCTTTGTCTTTTTATTTAGTAACAAATAAGTTTAAGTTTATTTTCTTACTAACCCATATGATTTTTATTATCTGAAATAAACAATTTTATTAATTTATTTATTTAATAATTAATTAATTAATGTAAACAATGTATTTATTTATTTATTCTTTATTTTTTTTTATTTACTCTCCCTGTCCCCTCTCGACTCAGCACCCACTCCTCTAACATTCATATTGGAACTCACGCAATCCTTCCATTTACTCCTGCGTCAATCCAGCTGCCATAATCACGCTCACCCTAATTTTTTTCATCACTCTACTTTCAGACTTGTATGTACTCATTCTTTATCTCTTTGTTTTGCTTAGAACTTAATTGAACTTAACGTGGGTTGTGCAGATCAATATAGATTTTAGCAACAAGATTATATTATACTGAAATATCTTCCATGTCCTGTATATCATTTATGTTTAAAAGTATTTTTTATTTTAATAGTAGAGCCTCTTGTGAAAGGACTCATCCGGTGAAGTACTACCACCATACCTATTTCAGCCGCCAAGCAGCGTTGCTGTGTTCCAGTTTAAAGGGTATGGTTGCCGGTGAAATTACGGGCACGTGAGTCTTAACACCTTTATGCCTCATGTTGACGGACGCAATGTGACCCACGCAGTAAGGCATTATTATAGGCAGGAGATGCACTTGACATCAGGTGGACTACTTGCTTGTCCCGTCTCCTAGTTGTATAACAAGAATAAAATCTGCGTCAGTTTTCATTAGCTCTCAGGTTATATTATTCCAATGATTATAAATAACTTAAAGTAAGAGATGAAAATAAAGTTGTTATCGTTAGGTATCATCCCACAGCTAGGTACTCAGGTTTATTTTGAGGAGTGTGGGAAGACCTCCACTCGATTAATAAATAATCGAGAAAACGGGGAGTCGATGGATGAAGAAAGCTCCATATAGCATTTTGTGGCGTCGATTGGGAGAGGCCTATGTTCAGCAGTGAGCTTAAAAAAAGTGTTTCTAGTGTCTAGTGCATGGTGTCTGGTGTATTTACACCATAGTCAACACTGTTGACTATGGTGTAAATACGGCAACATATGTGTAATAAGGTAACACTGTTGACGATGGTGTAAATACAACAGAATGTTTGTCTCGCTTGATTAAATTATCAAAATCAAACATGACAAAAATTACGAAATTTTTTTTTTTTTTTAGCTTTTCTTGTGTTTTTTGGAACTTGGAGCCGTGGTTTTGAGTTTGATTAATTTTGTTTTCATAAAAACACCCGTTTATTTGTATTATTTACCAAAGACATAAATCACACTAAATTTCCTATCCATAAAACTGTAGATAAATAGTTTAAAAAAAAAAACCTTGAAATTTCGAAAAGTCAAAGTTCACATCACCTGTGACCTTTATTGTACTGTTCTCAAAGTTCCGTAGCAGCTATTTATGACATTGACAGATTAATCATGCTTGATATATTGACATTCCACCAAGACCAATTAGACATGTTTTTCCGATAACAAAAATATAAGTTTAATTGTATTTGCTCGCGCGCCGTAAAGCTCCTCATTTTGTTTCGTTTGCACCCAAAGAAGCGGTTATAACAACATAATTAGATACATATCTGACTGGATTTGAACTCGTATGTGGCTAGGTACGTATATCTGAGATACATGAGTTGTTTATCAGTTAGGGACGCGAGATCGGCACGCCAACATTTGGCTAGACGGTGATTCGAGGTCGTCGCCTCATGGTTTGTACTGTTTTCCTGAAAATCTATCTCTGAAATTGAAAATTAAAACTTGATTGGATGTGAACATTGTGTGAAACGTGACGACAAACGGGAAGTCAGTACGTGTGACCCCGGGATATTGGTTCCCCGGGAGAACCGAAACGAAGTTGATGGCTTCATCAATGAATATACAACAATTATATCAGAATTAAAATCAGAAATAAATTATTCACTGCTATGGCACACAATATTTACAAAACATAAGAAATATACAAATAAGAAAAACTTAAATTATCATTATTTTTAAGTACCTACCTACCTTCTTAATTTCCTGTTGCTTAAAATATTGTTGTTTTTTACCATAAAATATGTTTGTACTTACCTACTATGTTTTTATCGTTTTGTGATGTTGTGTAGTGTGCTATATGAAGTGAATAAATGTTATCTTTCTATCTGTCTATCTATCTAGCTATCTATCATTAAACATAAAAACAATAAAAAGAAACAACTACAAATAGAAACAAAGAAATAGAAAAAAAACAGTAAATTGCTTATGTTAGTAGTTAAATAGAATTGTGTGCCACAACAGCAAAATAGACCTCAACTCAGCATGAATGCCGTTATACGTGAGCAAAACCCGTGTTGAAATATGTATAATGTATTTATTTAACCGCCTCTGTGGTCTAATGGTTCGCCCACTGGTGTCAGATCCAGAGATTTGGTTCAATCCCCAGGAGAATACAGAATTGTGCATGGTTTGGTTGGTGGTAGGACTTTGTTAAATTCCGCCTGGCTAGTTACCACCATGTTACCTAATCGCCGTAACAACAATTATAAATTATCGTGTTCCATCATTAAGAGGAAATATAGCCAGTTTCTCAGACTGTTGATGATTCCGGGTGAAGTCCGCTTTCATTCCAGACCTTATGTTAACTTGGAACCACGTGCGATGAATGCCAAGCGCTTCCCCGTCGTAAAAAAATAAAAATATCATACTCACGTGAGTTTTGAAAGAAAAATCTTAATCCTAATATTATTATCCGATAAGAAGTCAATAACAAACGTCACAGCTTAGTTGGAAGTAGGTCTGCCGTCTACGCTGTAGGTGGTGGGTTTGATTCCAACCCGAGACAATCATTTGTGCGATTAATTAAAATGTCTGTTCTGTGTTTGGGTGTTATATAGTATATTTAAATATGTAAATTTAATAATATAATAATATGTAATAATACCTATATGTAAATAATATCCATATATAAATAATACAAAATACAGTATACAAGTAAGTATTCTATCCGTAATCCAGTTCGCTTATTTTGGGGAGTAAGAAAGATATTTACTGTGAAATACCCCGTAGTATTAATAAGTAATTGTATCAGGATGTTTGTTATGAAAAATAAATCTTAATCTACTGCTAATATTAAAAGCTTTCCTTTAATTACGGCTTATCTGTATCTAATTAATGCCTACTAGGTAATCCATGTGTTTATTATAAAGCACTTAAATGAATGCGAGAATTTTCCGTATTGTAAATTGTGATATAAATATTACAATATTTAAATAAGTTACATCTAAAACGAATACGTAACGTAATGCCTACTAGATAATCCATTTCTTTATTATAGAAAGCACTTAAATGAATGCGAGAATTTTCCGCAACTTACAAATGAAAGCTTGAGGAAAATGTCAATATAAGGGCTTATTGCTACTTTAGACGAATCAAATACTGAGAAATTGTAATAAAACTGCCGAATGAAATCTCTTGTTTGTCACTGCTCCTGATTCATTTTCAGTTAGTACGTAGATTTCGTTTCCGACAGTACTTCATCACACACACACATACTACATTTTCACCACTACAAGACAAGGCTGGCTCGGCGCCAAGCCTACTGCTTATGCGTTCTTATTATTCCAATCATTATTTAATTAATACTATGGTAGGTATACCTTCTCATTTTAAACTAGATTTCTGTCCTAAAATCTAAACTTTAAAAGGCAGTTTTCATAGATGTCGCGCTGTATGTACTGAGATATCCTTTTTCTTATATTGCATCATACCTCAGACCCGCATTCATATTATTCTAGTGATACGCCAGGGTTTTCGTTCCCGCTATCCCATGGGAATACTTAAATAATTTCTAAGTGCACCTTAACACTATAAAAAATAGAGCTACCTTGAAAGTTTCAAGTCTGAGGTACTTCGCTACGATGCCATACTTACACAAACGCTCGGGTTGAGCTGTGCGTTTATTATCCGTCAGTCAGATAAACGGTGATTTCATGTATTTATTTAGATTTCATGAGTTTTCTATGAAAAGCAATTA
Source organism: Venusia cambrica (assembly GCA_951394065.1). NCBI lineage: Eukaryota > Metazoa > Arthropoda > Insecta > Lepidoptera > Geometridae > Venusia > Venusia cambrica. The sequence continues at coordinate 9,624,221 of OX596044.1, read as the reverse complement.
ACAAAAACCAAGAAATAAAAAAAAAAAAAACTAAATTTCTGCGTTAAACCTTCGTAGAATATATAAGTATATTGATATAATTGTTACTAAAAAAATATTTTCATCTTATTGAGCTATTATGTATATAGTGAAAGTCTATTTATTCAATAAATTAAACTAACTAAGTACAAAGGAATCAGTCAGATTACCTAAGGACCGTTACAAACGGCCTATAGGTAACTCAACTGTTCCAGACCAGTACCAGACGGAAGCGTGCCCAAGACACTGGCTGCATTGCCACGCTGAATAGCTATGCTAATTCGCTGGCCTAAATAAGAGCCAGCCCTTGGGTCACGTGTCGCCTCAATCAAAAGCCCCGCAATATTTTTGAAAACCCGGAGGGCACCGGCTCCCCATGGACCCCAGGTCTCCACCCCAAAAGGCTCAAATAGGTAAGCTCTGTCGAGACCACTATATTTGCGCCTTTTGTGATCCTCGGCCGAATCAGCCGCCGCACCAGCCCTAACTGATGTCCCAGGCAGATGAGATGGCGCTAGGGTGTCGACGCAATAATGTATATAATGTAAGAATACATTATGATTAATTATAGAGTTTTGCCGAATCATAGATTTTTTTTGTTCCGATAGACTTTTGACGAGAGATTTGATGTTTCAAAATGATCCTAATAAATGAAAATCTTTGACTTTGACATAACAAAGTTCCATCTTCTATGGCTCCCATTTAAAATAGTTAACGTATGCGCTTATTAAATGCTAGCAAGCTAAAACGATGTTATATTTCCATAGATTTTTCGTGACAGAGTGAGCCGAGTACCGCCTGTTGCTCTGGCTTCAAGCCAGAAAAGCGTCGTACATAGTAGTTTTTACTACTGTATTGAGTGCTGGGTAATCACGGATTTTGACCACTGAAGTGGCAATGGACGTGTCGTTTTTGATTCTTAGAAATATAGGGGTCTTTTTTATTGATTAATTGAACAAGTTCAAAAACCACAGCTTTATAATCATTTCTGATGTAGGACGGGTGTCTAATATTAATCTAATGCATTGACAGATTTGTCTTTATTATGGCGGACTTCTTTTTTTGTATTGTCATACTAAGCTTTGGAACAATAAAACGAAAACTTTGTCTTAAAGTTTAAGGCAAAATATATGCTAAACTTAAAATATCTAACGATTTATATCTGAAGTTTGAATATTTTATAACAGCTTTTTTGAATACTTCATTGTATGACGGGGAAGCATTTGGTTTTCATCTCACCTGGTCACCGAACGTGGAAGCAAACTTCATCCGGAATCCTCAACAGTCTGTCTAGTGTTGAGGATTCCAGCATTTATTTGTATGAAGCTATAAATGCCGGAACACAACAACTTCGAATTATTGTTAGCCAGGCGGACTTTAAAAAATCCTACAACCAAACCAAGAACAATATTGTACTCCCCTTGGGACTTGGGACCTCTGGTTCTGATATCAGTGGGCGAACCACTAGACCATAGAGGGGGTTAAAATCACGCGATGGGAATAAAGTCCCGGACGTACAGTAATGTAATAAGTTATGAAATTCCTTTTTTAAATCTATAGCTTCAAGCTAGTTTTCTTATTTCTAAATTGCAGCTAACCTAACACGTTGTGCGTGCGCGCACTGACGCATACCAAAGATGCGCGACTCAATTTTTTTTCCACGAGCTCCCGATTTGGCCTCGCGCCAGACGCGCCTGGCACATAGCCAACAACCAAATCACCCCGAGGGGTTAACCGACTCCGCTGATGCTCGAACTGAAAGCGAATGAGATCTCGTATCCAAAATCGACATAGATAAATAAATCGGCAAGATGCGAGTCGATTCGTATACCCAGGGCGCACAATGAAACAAATCATTCGTTTTTAATTAATTTCGTTTCGGAGAAAAAGTAATATTGTAGTTTGATACACATTCGGTCAGTTATTAGTAGATAATAGATGTATGAAAATTCTTTATTGTAGGCACACACCTACACAAAAACATGAGATAATATTTATTCAAATAATTTAAACAACTACGCTAACTATTTACAAGTAAACGGAGAAGTTACCGGGGACCATTTATAATGGTCTACATGTAACAATGTTGCAGACTGAAGCGTTGCCAAAGCATAATTTTTGTGTCTGCATTGCCATAAAAATAATACAACCCGGAACACAACAATTTTGATTTTGTTGTCATGGCGACAGATTATTTTAATTATCATAAAGTACGTCTATACTGAATCACATAAAGGTATTTAATTTCGAAAGTACGGACGAGCAGAGAAGGTTTTGTTTATGGTAGTTAACCACTGGGGTACAAATCCCAAAGTTAAGGTGAAAAACTAAGGCAAGTAATTATTTAAGAAAATAATTAATTAAGTAAGTAATTATTAATACATCTTTTTATTTTTTTAATTTGTCACCATTAAAAATCTGGTATAAAATTGTTTTGACAGCATACGATTTGAACATAATGGAAGTACGGCAGAAGGTTTTTTTAGTTCACATTTTGGAGCAGGCCAAATTCTCTTTAGTTAGCTGACCTTATAAATCATAGCCTTTTTTTGTATCTATTAACACATCTTGGGTATAAAACCCAAAGTATAGCTGTAAAACAAATATGCGTTAGCTAACTATTTTCCCGGTGTTCAGTTCGATACATCCACCTATTGGTACCTACCTATACAAAACTGAATCATTGCTTATTTATACCTACCCATGTAACCCTACCTTATTTTTCTACATTTATATCATAAGTGTGTTATAGTTAGCAATAGATGTATTAAATTATACATAAGTTTTTTCTGTTTGTTTAACGTAATATAAGGGGGGGGGGGGGCACTGAGGACCGGGATACAGAATCTCTTGTCCGGAACTCAGGGCACCAAAATTATAATTATTTAATTACCTTCTACCAACCTAGCTCTAATTGTTTTATGTATCCTAGTATTTTAAGAAATAAATGTATCTTATCTATAAACTTATCTTATCTATAAACCTATTGGAGTGCCACTCACATTAAAAATAATTTTCCTCTATTAGATCGTAACCTTTTAGATAAAAGCATCTTTAGAAATAGGTAATTATAGTTCCGCTTTGAAAGGTTGTTTGTCGTTAATGCACACCCACATTTTCCACCCAGTTATTGTTCCACGTTCTCTGAGTTTCTATAGTGTCCTTTTATCCGATATTGCTCTATTGATGCAATATTAATTATTATTTTAACAGCCTCTGAGGTCTTGTTCGCACTTTGGTATCAGGAGGCCTACCACGAAAAATTATACATGACGTTCCTGATGACTCACTGCACGTTTTTTGATACAAAAATGACAGAAGTTCTTTTGGATTCGACGACGTTCAATTTTCTATCCAGTGGTCCCTGATCCCCGGGGGGGTACAATATTGTACTTAGTTTTGTTGGTGGTAGGCCTTTGTTTAATTCCGCCCCTTCCACCATTTTACCTAAGTCTGTCGCCGTAATAATTCAAAATTGTTGTGTCACGGCTTTCAGAGGTAAGAATTCTGGGTGAAATAAGCTTCTACCTTCGGCCTTATCGTAATATGAAAATCAGGTGAGATGAAGGCCACTTCTCCGTCGTACAATAATAAAATAAAGAATAAAGTCTGATAAAAAGTTAAATCTATTCATGTAATTTCAAAAACAAATCACGGCTGGGGCTGCGTTCAAGTCCCGTGAAAATATCATAAAACCGTTCGGTATTCTCTCAACTTCCCGGCACAAAACAAAGCTTCCTCAAACTTTCAAATTTGCGAAAGGGTGGTCACGTTGCAAGGAACATGACATTTTACATTAGTAAATGGAAGGAGAGAACATGTGGCGACCCTGCCTGAGGATATGATCAGGAAAATGAAGATACTGAGATTTCAAATCCCCTTTCCCCAAAAATTTGTTATAACATGTTAATTTATTTTAATCGCCTCTATTGTGTAATGGTTCGCTCATCATTCTCAGTACCATAGGTCCCGGGTTTGATCCTCAGATGTGTAGGTAATCCCCTGGGGATTGAAACTGACCCCTATTTTGCTTAGTTTCGTTGGTTGTAGGACTTTGTTTAAGTCCAACTGGCTAGCTACCACCATCTGTCCTTATGCTATCGCCATTACAAAGATTAAAAAAATGTAGTGTTCCGGATTTTATAGGTAAGCTAGCCAGTCCCTCAGACTATTGTGGATTCCGGGTTAAGTGTGCTCCCACCTTAGGTCTTTTCATAACTTGAAAATCATGTGAGATAGAGGGCCAGAACATCACCGACGTACAATAAAAAAACCAATCAATCATTTGATTTATCCAGCTAAACGAAGACATTACGCTTTCATGATTGAGATATTAGGCTGTGACCTTTCATTCAATCCACTTATGTATAATCCACTTTGAAGTTAGGTACATGTGGTCTGAAACTTTCTGCGTTACACCCGGCGAGCTAAGAAGTGGATACCCTTCAATTAGACTGATTCTAATAAGTAGTGCTGCATTGGATGAGTCCGAAGACCTGTTTTGAGTCTCTGTTTTTTAAATAAGTCCTTTTCAATTAATTGTTCATTTTTCAATTTTTACCGCCTCTGTAGTTTTATGGTTCGACTTCTGTTGGCAGATCCAGAGGTCCCGGGTTCAATGCCCAGGGAGTACAATATTGTGCATGGTTTGGTTGGTGGTAGGACTTTGTTTAAGTCCGCCAGCCTAGCTACCACTATCTTACTAAATTATGTTGCCATAACAATTCTTACATTGTTGTGTTCCGGCATTTAGAGGTAAGATAGCCAGTTCCTCAGATTGTTGAGGATTCCGGGTGAAGTGCGCTTCCATCGGCCTTTTTGTAACTTGGAAAAATCAGGTGAGATGACGGCCAAGCACCTCCACTTCGTACATTAGAAATAAAAAATGACGTATTAGTATTTATTTAATACCCAAAGATTATGGAACAATGATTTCACATAGGTTGATTAGGTTATATATTACCTTGGTAGGGCGCAACCATTTTTCCCTATAAAGATTTTAGTACATAATAATGTCCATGCCTTGTAGTTTTCTGGTATGACCTATGAACTAGTTTAATACCTCTACGTTGATTGTAAAGTCATTTAATAGTTAATAATCATTTTCATCATCTGTATCACCAACCATCACACAGTTCGCACATCTTCTTCACTTCTTCTTCCTCGACTCTCCACTATCATACATCTTTTCATCATTCACTCCCTCCTTGCCAATATTATCCCTCACACTATCACTTATAGATGGGACTTTTATCCCAACTCATCCATGTGATGAGGTGATGAATATCATCGCCAGTTTACAATAATATGATATAGGATCTCTTTGGTGTTTGTCCTAGTGCACTGTCGTAAAAACATATTACTGGGGTATATTAAGGTTGCAACAAGTCTTACGAACCAGGCCATCCCTAGCGGTAAGCAAGTTAGATGTGAGAATGAGCCCTTTCTAATTTCGGATTGCCGTTCTAAGTTGAGGTTAGCAGAATTTCGGGAAGCTTTGCAAGGTTAAAGATAAAGATATCTTAAAGGTAATTCTCGGAGTTTGACCCTTTTCGTGTAACTACATTCCAAATAAAATTAGAAGATTTGTAACTGATACATCGAATTTATTGACCTGATATTCTATATCGGTAATTAATTCGTTATTTATAACACTTAAATAACCGGAAGATTTACCTTAGACTTTACCTAGGGGTAAAAGGGCTATGCCTTGATCTCCAGGTCATGTCGAGTTTTATAAGGTGGGTGGTAGCGCAATTCACCCGCCATCTTCAACAGACTGAGGAACTGACTATATTTCTTCTAAATGCCGGAACACAACAATTTTTATATTGGCGTCATACTTAAATAAGACGGTGGTAGCTAGCCAGGTGGACTTGAAACAAGTCCTACTATATACCAACCAATCCTTGCAAAAAAATATGATACCCCTTCGGATTGAACCCGGGATCTAGGCCTGATACCTTGGACGAACCACTAGACCACAACTGCGGTTTTGATTTATTTCACTGGGATATAGTTTCGTACAAAACTGACGTGGACGTATCTTTAATTAAGGCGAAGTGGGATCGTAGGCGATGGAAGGCAATAGCGTCGTAATTACACTAGACTTTTACAAATGTATTTTTTGCTACACAATAATTACTCTATCGCAATAAAATGAAACAGTAATCGTCTAAAGTATTTATAATGGAACACGTAGGCGAAATTAATTGAAAATGTTATGTAACTAAGGTTTTCCGAAGAAGTATCTCTCTAAATATTAAAAATAAGAGATTTTTATTGTATCGAATCAAGTCTAATCAAACGTTTCTACGCCCATAGCTTACTGACTAGAATCCTAAACTTATAATTGTCATATTTCATCAAATGTTTTTTTATATCTGTAATTCTAGTGAATAATCATAAAGTTTTCAGAAGCACTTGGCGTCTGAGTCACGCGACAAACGCACAGCAGCTGCCAAAGGATCTCGGCTTACTCTGCGCACGTGTATTGCACCCATCAAGCAACAGCTTATATCACCTGGATTTCCACGCAAAAATCACCTTTATTTCAATAGTATTTTTTTATTTGAAATGGGTAAGCTCCTGACCTATAAGCTCGCCTGGGTAATATCTGGGCGAAAATCTACGATGGAATTAATGACTGACTGAATGACTGACTCAATGAATGAATGAATGTATGGATGAATGAATGAAAATACTTTATTGCACAACCTTAAAATAAAACTGAATTACTTTAAAGAACTATACAATAGGTGGTCTTATCGCTTATGATTATGATGGAGCTAGTTATAGCCTGTTAAAGGCTCTAGCACTCCTACGCAGCAGCAACACAGTGAACTGCTTGGTGCCGGACTTTGGCAAGAGCAAGGCGGACATCTACGCGTACTATTACCAGCGATTATGTATTAAGATTACTATTTTGATCTATTTTGCGAAAAAAAAATCGACTCGCGCATAAAATATTAAAGGTATCGTGTGGTTATATGGTTTTATTATCACTAGTTAGTATATATAAATAAGTAAATAATAAGCAAATAAAGTATGCTGATGTTTTGGAAGATTGGTGTCTCCTGACACAGGCAATTTACTTAGCTTGTGAGACATCAGTCACTATATTATTGTGAAATCTGTTTGAACTGCCCAAATAAAATTATTTTAATTTATATGTGATGTGTAATAGCGTTGCTGCGGATTTTTGATACAGTAATTATGAATAACTGAAAGAAGGTTGACAGATTTTCACGCAAAACTATTAATAATTTACGAGTAGGTATATTTTGTCACGAATTGTCACCGGACGGAACAAGCAAGCCCTAATGTTCAGCATCTTTTGCCAATAGCAAAACCTTATGTGTGCATCACATCCACAAAGAACATAGCATATGCGGCACTGCATTTTGCCCGTTTACTTGAGGCATAAAGGTGTAATGCCTTGCGTGCCTGTATTTCACCGGCAAGCGTTTGACCACCAGCTTACATGTAAAACAAGTAAAGATGTGGCCTAAGATAGAGCACGCTTGCCTAAAAGGAACCTATTTACTCTGGACTTGAAGACTCCAAGATTGTACTCGTGCGGAAAAACAGACGAAGGCAAGGAATTCCATTCTTTACCAGTATTAATGATAAAGGTAGAGGCGAAACGATGTGTTCGGCACAATGGAACATTTACAAGGTACGGGCTGTAGCCAGCCGTACGTCTGCTAGTCCGGTGGTGGAAAGGGGATGGAGGGATTAGGTCAAAGATATCGTCAAATATATTCATTTATTGCATTCCATAAGTACATAAGATGTTCAAAAAGTTACTGGTAACATTATGGACCCTGTCGGGCACAGCAATTTGGAGTAGAGAGGGTGACTGCGATATTAAAATATTAAAATTTATCATAAAAAAATAAATTAAAATTTAAAGGAATAGTGGTAGTACTTCCCCAGATGAGCCCTTACTTTACTTTACAAGTACACCCGTTTCCCCAAACATTCGAAAACAATTATAATAAAAAAAAAATAGAAAACAAACTGTCATGCTGTATTGCTGTTCAATAAACGAAGGTCTTTAAAACAATCACATATAAAAACAGAAAAGAGGTTTTGCTATGCCTGGACGTCGCATACTTACAAAAACGAATAATAATGGCAATACCTAATTAAAAACTAAAGTGAAACGTTGCATTTTGCCCCCAAGACCGTTTTGCTTATGTTATGTTACTGGGCAGCTGGGAGCGCGACAGCTGCGTACGCACAAACTGCTCGTAAATCCACCACAAGTGAGCCAAGTGAAGTCGACACATGAATTTCGTTTTTCGGCAACAGGCATAGGTTTCATCATCATCATGATCACTATTAAAACAAAAGAGTGAGTATCGAGATGTCATCTTTTATGCAACATTAAAAGAGACGAGCACTCTTCTAGTTATGGTGGCTCATTAACTGTGAACTCAGTCAGGTTATGGGATTCTCTACCCCACGATATCCGCGCAAGTCCCTTGCTAGCTACTTTCAAGAGCAGAGTCAAGGAATAATACTTCTCCACTATTTGTTATAGGTTTGTATGATATTAATCTTTTGATTGAGGCGACACGTGACCCAAGGACTGGCTCTTATTTAGGACAGCAAATCGGCGTAGCTATTGAGCATTGCAATGCAGCCAGTGTCTTGGGCACGCTTCCGTCTGGTACTAGTCTGGAACATTTGGGTTACCTATAGGCCGTTTGTAACGGCCCTTAGGTAATCTGACCGATACCTTTGTACATAGTTAGTTTAATTGTACATTTTATTAAATCCATTATATTATGTATGTTTTATAAGATATATATTCAAGAATAATTATTGCGTGTGGAATAAAGGTGCCTAAATGGTTAAAATTTGAGCTGTTTTTTAATAAGATCTTCATTATCCTTTACTCAGGTGAGAAAGAAAACATTATGTACTTGAAACGCTTATGCTTGTGGAAGCCGAAATCAGAAAAAAAATATTACAAATTCCTTGTTCCAACTAATATTTCACATATTACCATAAGCATTTACTATTTATCCATAAATTCCCTTTGATATGGACACCAAAAACTGTCTTCAACAGACTATATGAAAAACAACAATGATTGTGAAGGAATCTTGGAAATCTCCAGCAAGGCGGCTCCACGGGAGGCGGCGCTATATTTAGAAGCGCGCGCGCCGCGACGCGTGCTTCAGTGCGCACGCGCAGAAGACCATAGTAATCTTAGAAAACAGTGATTTATCTTTATGAAGATTCTTCAATAATTCTAAATCATCGAAAAGTCAAAGAATTGGAAGAATTTAATAGAATGTGGATAAATAGAATGTTCGTAAGAATTAAGTTATGATGTTTCGGTATGCCCAATTTAATGAAAATTTATTCTCGGACACAAAAATAATACAGAACAATTGATAATTGTAATGTGAAGTGTAATGGGCGGTATTCAAAAATGAAAATTGAATCTGTGGTAATAAACCTACGAGTGGTTTTATGCTCTGTGATTGACAAACAAGTTAACCTTTTTTCTGATTTCCAAGCAAAAGAACATAGAGGAAAAATTTACAAAAGTAAAAGTAAAGGCTGAGTTTAATTGCAACTCCCAAGAACCTATTAAAAATAGACGGCAATTACGAAGCAGTTACAGGCGGTCTTATCATTTATTTAATTATTTGATGTCATGCATATGTATTGCAATTTATGAATGAATAACGGTATTTCAGTTTTCAGTCGTAAATCTTTTTAAACGTATAATGCTTGAATCGTAGAACGCTTGGTTGAACGTAAATTAATGGCATCACCCAATAACTGCTGTACTTGACTTAGTTTCAGAAACATATATTTGAACGGAATTCAGGGATATTTCTAAAAAGAAAATTTGTTAAAGAAAATAATTTTCGAGATCTGTTTAACATAATTGTCTAATGAATATCAAAAGTTGTCTAGTACTGAAAACTTGCAGTACTACTTTTGCAAAACAATGCTCTCCCGCTTGTACAGACGATGTGTGCGTGAGCTCCTGACGAAGTATGGCCGCCTGGTACTCACGTAGGTATGTAACCACCTGGGGAGCGATGAACTGCCCTGTTTTATGTAGGTTGGGTTCTGGGTGCATATCCAGGGCTTATATCTTGGGCGGCGTTTGCTGAAACTCACTCATAAGCTTATCTGAAGATCATGAGAAATAAAAGTTGTCTACGTATTCTGTTGTTATTTACCTACACCACGTTATATTTATCGAAACAAATTCCATTCAAAATTTCATGAGCCTGTTGAAAAGACTAAAAAATTATAAACTTTTTAAAGTGAAATAAACATATATGAAAGACATAAAAGATAACAAAGATAACAGAAACACTCTTGGAGAAAATGATTGAAGGATAAGGTTCTTGTTGGTACGTCGTTTAAAACTGTTTTATTTTAATGGGTAAAAGAAGATGAGTACCACATTTTATGATTTCATAATTTTTATGGGTTCAGAAATTAACTATTTAAAAGTAATAATCGTCATCATCGCCTGTTAGTGTCCACTGGACATAGCCTCCACCAAAGCTGGAGGTTTTAATAGATTTCTTATTTTTTATGTACTTCAGATTATGGTTTTCACGTTATTATGGTTATATATTTCACGAACTTGGCTATGCGTTTCTGCCATGTGCTACCACGTCCGGCTAAGGAAGCGCTTTCATAAAAGAATAGTACATACTTTTAGTTATTATTTTTTGATGAATCATTACTCATTTGAAATGTCTGGCAAACACATGTGGGGTAGGTGCGAATTCTTCAGGATGTGATGGGTTGAATCATTGAAGTCGGTAACACGTTTATGTAACCGACGACAACGCGAAACAACTATTGTAAGTAGTACTGTACTCTTATACAACCGTCGTTTTGGTTGGTTTAGGACTTTGTTTAAGTCCACCTGGCTACCACCATCTTACCTAAGTATGTCGCTTCAACAACAAATTGTTGTTAAACAATTAATCAATGGTTGATATAAATCAACCAACTAAGGAACTGGCTATCTTACCTCTAAATATCGGAATATTTAGAGGTAAGATAGCCAGTTCCTCAGTTGGTTGAGGATTCCGGGTCAAGTTCACATCCACCTTCGGCCTTTTCATAGCTTGAAAATCAGGTGTGATGGAGGTTAAGTCCACGTCGTAATATAAAAATCAAATTAAAAAAAACACCTCGTTTGTCGTTAAATTCTAAATAGGTCGTTCTAATCTAATTAATGAATTCTAAATTATTTTCGCATTTAAACACAGTTTTGCATAAATTTTGACTATGTTTTTTTTTAAGTAAAACGTTGCCAATATTATCCGCATATAACCTGAATCCCTGCAATATTTTTATGTTGAATCGGACATACCATATTAAAATTAACTATGACAGTAGATAGCACAAATCAGCGGCAATGTGAATGTATTTTATTGAATTCTTATTTCATGACATCTTATTGCCATTAGGAAGGAAAGTTAGCTAGTAAATTAAAAAAAAATCATTCAGTGAGTCATTTAATATACAATAATTCAAACATTATCATGATGTATTTTATGTTCTTGTCGCAAAATTATAACCACTTACAACCTTAAATAACTTAGTAACAACATCGACCGTTATAGATTGTCTGATCACATCTGTAGACCTGCCTCAATCCAATATGTTATAAAATTCTCTAGCCCATTTACAAGAAGCTTATCTTTGATTTTTATGTTTTATTTACGAGCTTCGTGTTGGACGATTTATTGGTATTGGCAACTCCTACGAGTCTGGGTTGTTGTGGCGCCATATGATAGAAATCATCACTAATTTTATGTAAGAACTAACTTGCGAACTATAATACTTTTTAATTTTTATGGTATTTCGGAGAAGCTCTTGTCCTTTAGCTCACCTGGTTTCAAGTTAAGATAAGTAATCCTTAACAGACAAAGAAACTGACTATCTTACCTCCAAATGCCGTAACACAAACAATTTAGTACCCGGACTCAATCAAAGGCCTAGCACGAATTTAAACCCCCTGGGGATCTAAATTATTATCTAACATAGTCTTCTGGGTAAGATACCAGTGGGTGAACCACTAACCCAGAGATGGTTAAAACTTAATGCCAACTTTTAGAAACAGTGTCATTGATACATATGCATAGATACATATTTTTTTAGCTTTTGAAGCTTGTACTTTATTTCACAGAAGGTGAAAAATAAGTGAGATTCTTGTACCTACTTATCACTGATGACATCCTTATTAGCGATATAATGTGATGATATATTTCAAAATTGGATTGATTTATCGATATTTTGATACATATTAAATGAAAACCGTCAATTTCGCTATCAAGGCTACTTGTATTTATAGTATCAGTCTGTTACCTGAATTTTGTGTGGACTTATCTAAATATGTCTTTATAGAATTTAAGAAGCTTTTTTCTTGGGATTTTTTTTGTTTAAGTAGACATTTGATAGGCTAAATTTTCCCGACTTTTAGAAAATATACAAAAAAACAAAAAAGGCAACAGACAATTCCTGTGAAATAATGGATGCACAGTTATTACGTTAGACTTAGGTCTAACAGTACTTACGTAGGGTTATAGCACGATAACAACACTTCTAGCCATACCTAGTAGTTGCGCCTGTGCGTGTGTTGCATCAGTGACGCACACATGCACGCAGCGGCCATCTTGGCGGCGCGTGGGCATGCGCGGTGCGCGGCTGGCGGCACGTGCGATCTATTTTGGGCGGCACCGCCCGCCCCTGCCTCGAGCGAGCTGTGTAGACTGAGTTTTGATTTTTAGCTTATTTTTTCTTGAACGTTGTTTTAGATTAAAACATTGAATAATTGGAAAACTTTTTTTATTGCCTATCATTATCATTTCTTCCAGTATCAACCAATTGAAGTCCACCGCTGGACGTTGGTCTTTCTCAAGATGTGACACTGGCCTGTTTATGGACCATTTTATCCTCTCTCTACCCGCTACTCTACGTAAGTTGGCGCTTCATCTAGGCAATCTTGGCAAAATTGATGAGGGCAGTCGTAAAATCAGACTAAAACTCAAAAAACCTCTGAAATTTTCTTTAATATAATATTATGAATATAAAGTTATGTACCCTAATGTATTTTTTTAAATATGAAGCTTAAAATTTGTATCAAAGTGTGATGTTGTCGTAATGATTTGCGAAACACTTTTCCGTCATTCAATAAAAAAGCACATAAACTTAAGGCGTGACGCCGAGAAATTCTGTAATGTGACTTTGCCAGTTTACGTATGGCGGTCTGCGCCGACATTAACATACATCCGCCTTGGATGATGGCGGTTTTGCTTTTTGATGACCTGTTTACTTCGGCCGCTTGGAAATTATTTAAACTGTGGAATTACGAATTCCGCTATAATTTTAAATCTTACAATTACATAATAGGTTTTATCAAAAGATTATAAAAGGTGTGTTGGAATCCACGAGTCCGATACTCGTTACGATACAAAAAATACTGATTCTAAATTTCCTTCCTCAACTCGGGTCCTACTTATATATAATACTTATCCAAGTATCGGTATATATGGTTTAAAGTATGAATTACTGAAATAAAACAGATTAATTTATATTTAAAACTGAACAAACTATAATTATTCTTTAGTTTGTATTCATATTTTTTTACTGTTCCGCTATCTCAATTAGAAATAGAAAATAAACATAAAGAAAACCAGGTGAATGTGATTTGCAACCGAATAAATAATTCAGGGAGTAGCATCCAAAAAGTTATGGAAACAACAACGCTAAAAGCTTTAGTCAGTGCAAAGTTCCAATCACTCCCTTCCGAAGTTGATCTTTCCATACAATATGCACTTCCTCCACAATAGCGGCTGGCGGCAGCTGACACTTGTTCGCATCAAGACAGCACTCGCGCCTGAATAAATGATAAATGCTGCGATCCACCTTCTTGTGCTTTGTCTGGAGACCAGGAAGTACTAAAACTCTGGTAATATTGATTTATATTGATACAAATATTGTTGGTAGGTATTTCTTGAACAAGCTTGACAATGAGTCTTGTACAAAATATCAATCGCTTTTAACCGCCTCTGTATCTAGTGATAGGCCCGCCGGTGTCAGATCAAGGGAGTACAATTTTGTGCTTGGTTGGTTGGTGGTACGACTTTGTTTAAGTCCGCCTGGCTAGCTACCACCATCTTTCCTAATTCAGTCGCAAATTGTTGTGTCCTGCATTTAAAGGTAAGATAGCGAGATCCTAGGAATATTGAGGATTCCGGTTGAAATGCGCTTCCGCCTTCGGCGTTATTATAACTTAAATCAGGTGAGAACCGGGACATGAAAATAACAAAAATTTCTAAATATTTTTGTCATTTTTGTGTTGTGGCTTTAGAAAAATACATATTGCCTTGTCTCTTATTCTAAGATCTACGTACAATGATTGAAACGTAACCTATCGTGCCGAAACATCCTTCTTTATTGGAGTTGACCTGTTTTTCAGTAAATAAAATATTTTCCTAGATTTGTTTTCGAGTCGTCATTCGGCGGTAACATTCACAGCAATTGCTGAAGATTTTAACTTTGTAGTAGGTGGAGGAAATGCTAAAAACATACAAAGACATTTGATAACAAAAAAATATAAATAATATCAACGCCGTATGTAGAGCTGCTATTATTTTATAGATAAAAGCAAACTAATGCTGTCATCTGTTTTCGGAATTTTTCCTTTATGTGTGCTATAAATAGTTGCTTTATGCCAAATTTCAAGGTTCTAATCCCAATTTCTGGTCGACTGAAAGTATGCTTAATGTTTTGATTCCCTTGCGAGTAGTTGCGAGTTTCAAAATGTGCGTCTTAAATTGCTGTTTCTTTTGATTGCGTTGACTAGAAGTTTGTTTTTGTTACAGCGTAAAGGTAATATGGACCCGAGTATTTAATATACTATTTAATATACTAAGCGTTCATGAGGAAAGGATTAGTAAGTTTAAAATTATAAAAATATTTTGAATACAAAGAAATTTGTGTTCGCATTTTTTTCTATATCGTTTAGGAAGTTGCTTCGTAATTTCATGATTCTGAGTTCACGAGAAATACCCTGTAGGTTTTGATTTCATCTCGAGTGTCGAAAAAATGCGGCATAAGCTGCTGTATCTTTTGATTGCGTTGGCATAGAAGTTTTTTTTCAGTAGATTTTAATATTTAATATGAATTTCTGCTTGATATCTTTACGCGTTCCTGAGAAAAAGGGTCTTGACAGACAGGCAGACGGACAACAAAGTGATCCTATAAGGGTTCCGTCTTTTCCTGTTGAGGTTCGAAACCCTAAAAATAACATGACTTGTATTTAATTATTGTGTTTGTCTATCCAGGTTTATGATTTTTCTTTCTTTGTGTAGGCTGTGTCGTTAGAGGTATCAGATTTTCCAAGTCCCTAGGTGTCTGACATGGCTCTTCGACTACTGCTACCGGGATCGACAGCAGAAGCACCGAATCGTCTTACTTATCGGATCATCATTGTGTA
The DNA here is from genome assembly GCA_951394065.1 of Venusia cambrica. NCBI lineage: Eukaryota > Metazoa > Arthropoda > Insecta > Lepidoptera > Geometridae > Venusia > Venusia cambrica. The sequence continues at coordinate 9,608,701 of OX596044.1, read as the reverse complement.
ATTTAAGCTGGCAATGTCATGACCAAGCTCAGACTAAACAATATAATTTTATGGAAACAGAAAAAACAAAAAAAAAATGTGTTGATCCGATAACATTAGATACCCTATGGGCTAACCTTAAAATTTCATGAAAATCGGTCAAGCCGTTTCGGAGTACATAACTGAGGTGGTTATGGCCAATTTACTACTAAAACAACATCACGAGATATGCCTTCATTGTCTTGTATTTGTATTTTTCTGTTTGTGAATTGGTTTCTTAGTGTTTGCCATATTACAAGCTATTCTTAGTTTGGTGCTAGATGGCACTGTGTAAAAATAATGTTCTGTAATGTCCTGTAATATTTCTCGATTCTTCAATATGTTATGTTTGTGTATGTGTACTAGAAAATGTGAATCAATGTGTGTTTCAAATCTAAGTCTAAGTCTATCTATGTATACATTTCGATCAGATCTTCAGGAATGTGAATGGTAGGTACGTTACATAAGTACATAAAACAGCGTAGTTTGCTGACCGCCTCGGCTCAATCTTTGGCATTTTATTATCATCGTCCAGAGGTTGGATGCGCGCCAGGAGTATTTATAACTCAAGGACCATAGTCAAAACTCAAAACCTCATCGATTGTATTTCTTTCAGCGGCGACTGAATGAATTCAACCTGAGGCATAGGTACATCTTGAAGTTTTTGGGTGAATGTATCTTTACTTGAGCTTTACTATGAGCTATGCGTAAATATTAAAATAATTACAGGACTGAAACTTGTGTGGCTATGCAACATAATTAAATAAATGAAACTTTTAATTTTTACGACGATTTGCTGACGTTTCGAGATCATGTTCTCGAAACGTCAGCAAATCGACGTAAAAATTTTGTGGTAATAACCGTTTCATTTATTTAATTAATTACAGGACATTAATTTTAACAGCAATCTAGCCCATTCAATTCAATTAAACGCCTTTTTACAATTGCGTTTGAAATTGTGTACATACGTAAATAACGAAATTAAGTATCCTTAATCTAACATGCTAGATAACATGAAGAATGGATGTTAATAAAAGCATTTAAAAAAGGAAAAGATACGAACATTTTGCTTATATTATATAGAAGCTTGGAAACTAACTAATTCTTCGTTTTCTCGTAAAACTCTTCAACTGAATAGAAGCACTCCTTCAACAAAAGTCAGACACAACATTTTCAGATCAGATACAAAATTGATTGCTTTTCAAACATTTGAGTTTAACTGGTAGAGCCTTAGACAAAAAAAAATATAGGATACCGCACGCCTTACTAATAACACAAAAAAATATGGCAAATGAGGTCATGTGATGCTTGTAAAAGATAACAACATATTACCTATTATTAATGTTTTTAAACAAATAGCAACTCTAGCTAAAGAAGTAATAATGGCGTTCCGACTTTGACAGACAACAATAATTCACTGAATGAAAACTGCTGCTAACGTGTGTTTTGGCAGAGTTTTATGTAAAACACGTTCAGGTTGATAGTGCGAAATCCTTTCTTTATTATTCTAAGGGTACATCATAAAATAATTTAACCGCTTATTATCGACAACAATAACTTTATTTCATAATATTTCCTAGTCGATAATACATATTTATAAAATAGTTCATGTGTTTCATAATATATAACAGAACATGTTCTTTGTTGCTTGGATTTTTTGATAATTGTTAAAATTAATAAATATTAATTGTAGCTCTCCTCAGATTATCGCGTAATTAGTTCAACTTTTTAATTTACTACTAAATATATATTCAAAGTTTCATTCAAATCGATCATGTGAATATTTATACTAATATATTTAAATGTACGATACCTTTAAAATGGAATGTCCACTTTTAACGTTTCGAAAATTCGAAAAATAATCTATAGCACAGATAATAAAATACTAACGTATCTACAGGTCTCTAACGTTTCAGTAAACAGCCTTGAAAATAAATGGATTTATTGGGACCAGATTGAATATCAAGATATAAATAACATGGTGTTGTTTCGAACGGTGATTATATTAACTTTTTAAACATTAAAACTTAGTTATAGTGACATAACTATAACAGCAGGACATAATAATGGTATCCTTGACATTTTTTATTGATTTATATTTTATTTCTCTGAAATTGTTGATTTAAGTTGTTTCTCACCGCCTCTGTGATCTAGTGGTGTTAGATCCAGAGGTACCGGGTTCGTTCCTCAGGGGGAACAAAATTGTGCTCGGTTTGGTTGGTGGTAAGACTTTGTATGACTATCTGGCTTGTTACCACCATTTTAACTTATTCTGATATAACAATAATTAAATTTGTTGTGTTCCGGCATTAAGTAAGTTCCGGGTGAAGTGCGCTTCAATTTCGGCATTATCAAAACTTTTAATGTTTCATGAAAGTTTTCGCAGCGCACATAATGTAAGGAATTTTACTGGTCACATTCCCTCGCATTAAGCAAACAATAGTTTTCGTAAGGATCCCTAATATAACCTGATACAAAATGTGTTTTACTTATTGATACTACAGCATTTTATTGGTATAGGATTTTTTTAAATCGGACCAGTAGTGTTTGAGTTTAATAATTACAAACAAAAATACAATTATTTTCTCTTGAACAAGTGTACATTTGTGGTAATATATTAGTTGGTTTCAAATTGAATATGAACTTAAATTCTCTATGTAGGTATTACTTGCAATACAGCATACCCTTATCATTTTTTTTTTACTATACGGAGAAGCGCTTGGCCTTCATCTCACCTGGTTACAAGTTGAGATAAGGCCGAAGGTGGAGGCGCGCTTCTCCCGGATTCTTCAATTTGTGAGATGAAGGCCATGCGCTTCTATGTCATACAATAAAATAAAAATAAAACTATGAATTATGTTATGATAAGACCGGGTGGAAGTGCGTTTCAAAGGAAATCCTCAACAGCCTGAGGAACTGACTATCTATACTAATATTTCCTCAAAATGATAAAATAAAACAGTTTAGAATTGTGGACCTTGCGGACATAAACAAAATCCTACCACCAACTAAACCAAGTACAATATTGAGCTCCTATGGGGATCGAAACCGGGACCTCTGGAGGGCAAACCACTTGACTACAGCTGTTAAAAAGGTTGCCTGGATGAGGTCAGCTTTAAGACCTCTGGTTGTACCTTATATCGTAATTTTTCGATTTCTGTAACTTAACCTTTATTATTTAACCGCCTCTGTGTTATAGTGGTTCCACCGATTTCAGATCCAGAGGTCCTGGGTTCGATCCCCATGGGGAGTACAATATTGTGCTTGGTTTGGTTGGTAGTAGGACTTTGTTTAAGTCCGCGTGGCAAGCTACCACCATCTTACCTAATTCTGTCGCCATAACAATAATTCTAAAATAGTTGTGTTCCGGCATTCAGTGGTAAGATAGCCAGTTCCTCAGTTGGTTGTGGGTTCCAGGTGAAGTCCGCCTCCACCTTCGGCCTTATCTTAACTTGTTACCAGGTGAAATGAAGGCCAAGCGCTTTTCCGTCGTACAATAAAAAAATGTAATATTAAAATCACTTTAATTTTTTAGGTGTACAGAAGCAAAATTTAAATAATAAATCCAAATCCTATTTTTCATTTAGCGTTCGCCACGTCAGCGCCATGCTACGTACCGTTCCGATTCCGTCACTCACTCTGAACCTCGAGTTAATGTTTAAGCGAGGCTCTGACCGATGGAAATTTCAGATAATTATCCTCTCATTAATGGACCACTGAAAACAAAAGACCCTGAAAAACCCTTTGATTTGCCGCTCCAGCTCATTTAACCGGGTCAGAGCCTTCAAAACTCAATAAGGCCTGAAATTCTGAAGGTTGTACTCGCTTGATACTTGAAAATGCAATTCACTGTGATAGAAATACTTATCATATCTATATTATAAATATATTATTAAATAAATATTTATTAATATAAAAATTCAATTTACACAGTGCCATCTAGCCCCTAATAGATAAATAAGAATATACGTAAATGTATTCACAAACAATAAAAACAATATCTTCAATTAAATTAACTATGTACAAACGAAGCAGTTGGGTTACACAAGGACTGTTACAAACGGTCTATAGGTAACTAAACTGTTTCATACCAGTACCTAATAGAAGCGTGCCCAAGAAACTGACTGCATTGCCACGCTGAATAGCTATGATAATTCGCTGGCCTAAATAAATAATAGCCAGCAAGATTTTTGAAAATCTGGAGGACCCGCGGATCCAAAGACCTACATTATCTTGTCATACATCATACCTCACTTGTATACTTTGCTATACTTGCATTTTAATTGAATGGTATGATCAAAATCCTTCGATTTGATTATTAATTTCAACAACATTCTGTTTGTTTGTATATAGAGACAGAGCGAAGTTTGTCGTTGAAACTTTCAAACATATCCTGTATAGATCGATTGACCTTAACGTTAGCGGTAAACGGTTTAGCCTTGACTTTTCAGCTAGTGAATCACCCACAACACCTCTTCCACGGCTTTATCTATAATCATAAATCTACAACACACTGACGCGACAACCAGATCTACAACGCCTTGGTAGAGCTAATATACCACCCAAATCAGAAGGAATCGAAGAGTGGGAATTATACGCTAGTAAATTATGATATTCAAGATGGCGGTGGGCTGTCACCTGGCAATATGGCGGTTAATTCGGAAATGGAATGTCATAAGTTTGGCAGTAACGTGCCGGTTGGTGTGCGAGGTGAGTGAATGGACAAGGCGAGTGATGTGGCGTCATGAGCAGCAAAGCAGTAGACAGCGTCTCAACACTAATTTTACCTTCTGGCTCGTACGCACCACTAAGTTTAGCCGCCCCAAGATAGCAGCGGTCCACGACCCATCGCACATAAACTTTTCACAATTAGACTATTATTTTTGGTAGCAAAGTCAGTCGGTCGATTATTAATAGAGGCTTTTCCGAGTTTATATTCGTTACGTGTGTTGTGGTGTTAACTTTTAGTGAATTTATACATAGCCGCTTATAAATAGGATGTGCTGAAGTTGCGTCTGACGAACGGGGGAATACCTTCCTGAAATATCTTACTACTGCGGGTGGTTGCGTGTTTTCGGACGTATCGGTAAACGATTATTTATACATTGATTGCGAGGATTTTCGAGCGGGTCAGCGCTACGGCGTCCGGCTGCGCGCCGCACGCATTACATCCCCCTGCGTATATCCTAGGCCGACCGCTGCATACCACCTACTGAATTTGTTTCTTTAACCATAAGCTGTGTTGATTGTTAATTTTTAGCTAATAAGGTACAGTTTCCACACATTATCACTTGGCACAGACCCTTTCTAGAACGAATGTAGAAGAAAGGTTATGAGGTTATGTCGCATTTTGGGATACCGTATTTAAAGTGGGTATAGCTAGGGTACCCTATTAATAAGCCTCCGCTGTGTCATCTCTTGAACCATAGTAGGAAAACATATGATATTTTTACAGAATATATATTTACCTATATAGCCGCCATTACGACACATAGGTAATAAAAATAATATTTTGTTGCGATTTTTTGCTATAAAATGTAGATGGAACCAAAAAAAAAGTGTATGTGTCAGCGGTTAGCCAGCTTGTATGTTGATGTATGTTTCCTCACATTGCTGACACTTGCTTACTTACTTGCTACTTGCTCCCATACTGTATCAAACGAATCGAAGTCACAACAGGCTTAGGCAAGACATTTGCCCAGCATTGGGATGAGAAAGGTCAAGAAAAAAATTGGCAGGTACCAATTATATCATTTATTTATGATTTATTATTTTTCAAACTTGTAAGCCGAAAAACCTTATCGGGATAATCCTTCCAATTCTTTTAATCGCAGACTCTTTATGAAAAATAAATTTCATAACAGAGCGCTCATCTGAAAGGTAGTTTCACACTGTCCAAAACCATTATTGCAATAACAGCGAACTGCATTCAGGCACAGTATTGGTAAAGTTTACAGAGCAGTTGAGACGTTACCTTGAGATTTTATTCTAAAACATAGAAAAGTTTTTATTCTGAAACATAGTAAAATAATGGTGGTAAACGCAGCAGCAATAAATTCAATTCACCGATTTTGTTGGTCAGCTATCACCGCCACTATTAAATACGAAATTACACATGAAAATATAATACTTAAAGACGAAAAATTACTCCACATCAAATCTCACCACGATTTCACCAGGAACAATCTCCTAACTTCGGATGTTGTCTACAAATGGCGGAAATAATTCATAAGGGACGACGTCCTGCGTACTGTTGCTTGTAATTGAAAATATATTTATTTCGCCAGATAACAAGTTGGTGAGTTAATCTGACTTACTATTTGTCAAATAAATAAGACAGGTAAATAAATAAGTATTATTTATACAAATATATTATTAAATAAGGCTATGGACCCGTGGCCCCCCTGGTCTACCCCCTTAGGGTGCCATCGGTATCCCCCAGTAAGGGGATACAAGTACGGATGTCTCCCCTTGCTGGGGGAGATATCAGTACTAGATTTTTACAAAATAAGTATGTACAGATAACATTGATAGCATAAACAGTTCAAACACCATCAAATTCATAATACAGTGAGGTACCCTGTATTTGTAATTTTTCAACTTATTATAGAACACCGGACTCTTTTTTTTCAGAGTTGTCACAATATTTTTGCCGTTGAGAAAGTACTTGTATTAAATTTTTAAATAGGAAATTTTGTTTGTTTCCTAAGACAAAAAGTCCTTTACCTGGTCTGAAAACCTCCAAAACCACTGCTAGATACGTGTGTAATAAAATTAAGAAATACCCCTTGTATTTACAATGATCTTACTGAGTGTGCAGTACTTTTCCGTGGTGTCAGAGAAGTAAGGGGGTTGCTAAACCTCCCCTTCTCCATCGGGCAGACAGCGTGGTATTTCCGTCTGGCCTGATGTGCCAATATAAATTAGCAGTAGCATGCCAGTAGAATAGATTATTGAGAGTATGGCTGAGGATTCTAGTGTGGTAGGTCGGGTTATTCACCTGCATGTAATGTAAACCACGAATTTTTAGGAAACTGAATGATTCAGTAACGAAGCGCCACCAAACTTTATGCTCGTTAACTGCTAGTAGGTATAAAAAAAAGGTTTAAATATAAGAGCCTCCTACAAAATTTGTGTCTTTGACAACGATAAGAACGCAGGCCCGATGTTGCTATACCACATCACTTGAAATCAACATCATTAGTGTCCACTGCTGGACAGAGCCTCCTACAAAGCTGGAGGGTTTTCCCATTATCACCACGCTTGGCAGGCGGATGGTGAAAGTGCCAGTATTCAGCTAAATGGAGATTTCAATGTACGCTAGTTTCCCATTAGGTAGTAATTAATATTTTAAAGATTAAATAAAGTCCTACCACCAACCAAAAAAATAAAAATCATCAAAATCTCCATTTAGATGAAAACTGGGATAGCGATTGCGGCGACTTATGAATTTGCGTTCACCAATCCACCTGCCAAGTGTGGTGATAAAGCGAAAGTGTACAATTTAATCAGAATCATCATCATCTTGTGCCAACGTTCTTGATCCTGCGCCAGTCTGATCCATAAACAGCCTGCAAATTTTACTATTTCATCATATTAAATCAAAATCATAACAAAATATGTTTTTGGCATTTCATCAAAAATCATTCTCAATTCAGCTGTATGTTTTTTTTAGCGTTTTAAAACGATTCGGAATGTATGTTTTAAAATAACATACCTACAAAAAATATTTTTAATAATCCTTATTTTCCACCGATTTCAGATCCAGAGATCCCGGTTCGATCCCCATGGGGAGTACAATATATTGTGTTTGGTGTGGTTGGTGGTAGGACTTTATTAAGGTCGGCTTGTTACCTACCACCATCTTACCTAATTCTGTCGCCATAATAACAAGTTTAATATAGATAGCCAGTTCCTCAGTTTGTTGAGGATTGCGGGTGAAGTGCGCCTCCACCTTCTGCCTTATCTCAACTTGTAACCAGGTGAGATGAAGGCCAAGTGCATACCCGTCGTACAAAAAAAAGTATTATTATTAAAATGTTTTTGAGTATTATCCAAACACTGCACCATAAAATAATCTCCATCCAAAGGTTGTGTGGAAGCTCACTTCTAAGCGATATGACCGCTCATTATATATATTTATTATCCAAATTTATTTATAAAGTGTACCTCTACAATGATATATCTTACTTTAATGGTATTATGTTGTAGTATTCAGATATAAAATATCTTATAATTTATTTAATCGAAAAATTCTAAATTGAAATGGGGGTTACATCTCAGAAACCTTATTGTGCAATTTTTACTTTATTATTTTTCCAGTTAAATGATATTTTAGTTGTTGAAGATGAGGTCTACAATTTAGCAAGGCTTTGCAAAATGGAACATAGCGTACTGCTTTTCAGTGCTGCTATTTTTTGCTCTTCAGCAGGATGGTCAGGCCAGATGGAACTTCGCAGGTCCTATCACCAGGTATCTGTTGATGTGAAGACAACGATTTTATTGCCCGGGGTCTATCACTATAGGTATATAGAACCCACAAATCCCAATGAAATTTGAATTGATGGTGTTATAGAAACTTATTGCGCCATATTTGAAACCAAAAACGGATGTAACAAAAACCATCCAGCAACGGTGTTGCAACAAAAAAACAAACAGACAAATTGTGACAGGAAGCGTGCACAGCCGGTGAACGAAAAAAACCCGGTCATTCACCTCGCCAGTGTGTTCGACCCTACAGCTGAAAAGATCAGATTATAATGATCCACCTTAATTGTAGGTTTAATCCCCTGAAAAAATATTGAGTTTTGTTTCTAATACCTTAAATGGTTTATTTTCTAGAGAAAAATAAGCTAACGACCTTAATCTCTGAGAAAACAGACTATAGACAGCCACTCGACTGATTATTTCAAAAAAAGTTTAATGTATGAATAAAAATATCGTGATAATATGGAATAAAGCTATTAAAATCTAACAAGCTTTATTTATTTAACTACAGTTTAAGTACAGTGGTAAAAATATGTTAAAGTGGTTAAAACGAATAAGGTAAGAGAGAGAAAAATTAGACCCTCTTATAAATTCGATAATCTGATGATGGAGTCAAGAACTGTTCAACAGAACTTCTCAGCATGTAGGCCAATTACATTTAAATTTGACATACCTGTCAAGTTACGACGGCGTCGTGTCATAGGATGGCGACAGCGAGTTGATCTGATTAGTAAGGAGCTGTTCAACGAAACTCCTCAGATAATAACAGTGAAATAAATGTGATTGGCGTCATTTTAATCAACTCCCTGTTGCTTTAAATAAAGCATGTTTGAACAAAAATCTCATGAACCTCTTCATTCCTATTAAAAATCAAAACAAAAACTTTCAATGTCCGTGCGAATACTTATTATTCTGTGGTAGACTCACCCTCTTATTTTGCCTCTTTCCCTTCTCCAATAACCTCTCTCTCTAACACACGGATACTCCCCCAACCCCCTCACCCCTCTACGTGTGTTTCAGCCGCATCCGGCGGGACACCTGCGCGCGCGCACCAGAGTTATGGCATTTTAATGCAGTTCTCTACGCTTTGAATAATGAACTTTTTAACTTACAGCGCTGAAAGGTTGAGAAATTACTCCGTAATTATTGGGGAGTCTGAAAAACATAACGAGTTTTTAAAAGAGTAGAACCTCTCGATATAAATGAGAATGTTAATAGATTACCTATATTACATACTTGTAAGTGCGCGATAACTCCCCTTGATACAGATTTTGTAAGAAAATTACACACAATCAGCATTAAAAGTCTGTAACTAGGCTTTTTAAAAACAAAAGATGTAAACATCCAAAACAGGCCTTACAGCCCAGTTGGATCCAGGACAAATATGTTTGTGATTAATACAGATATTTGTTCTGTGTTTGGATAATGTTTTAAAATAAAAGTATGATATCAATAGATTTGAGCAAACTAGCCTCAAATTAAGCAAATACTGTAGTAAGAAGATTACAGATTTCATAGTACTTATACAAGTATTACATCCGTTACCTAGATTCCATAAAATAAGCTATGCTTAGTTTGAAGACAAGATGGCGCTGCGTGAAATGTCCAGGAGTATAATCTATCTATTAAAACACAACTTCTCATAAAAACTTAAGACCCCTTTAGGAGCAAGAACCGAAATTTTTATACGGAGACGAAGTGCCATTTTGTTTATGCCATTTTAGACGATTTTCTACCACTGCATAAATAAATAAATATTACAGGACATTAGTTTTACACAGCGCCATCTAGCCCCAAACTAAGCATAGCTTGTAATATGGGAACTAGATTACGGATACAATACTTAAATACTTTTTTTTTGTAAATATATACACACGATATGATACAACACCCAAACACAGAACAAACATATATATTCATCACACAAAGGTTTGTCATGGGTGGGAATCGAACCCACAGCCTACAGCGCAGAAGGCAGAGTTACTAGCAACTGAGGCTCATTATTATATTATATAAGGCTTGTTATGCATGCCTGAATAACAAGCCTGCACTGCATGAATTCTAGTTCTTATTATTTACCTAAACCTGAACGAATAACTGCATAAACTTGTCTTGTTGTAAACAATAGTTTCAGAAGATTTTTGGTGTAAAATCAGCGAAGACAAAGATTAAGTAAGGAAGGCTAAGATTATTGACGGTTGACTTAACTTATCAATGCAGGTTGACGATGCCGTATTACATGCCGGGTGTGAATGGTACAGCTGAGAGGGGAAGAGGTGGACTTTTCTCTGACCAGAGATGTCAAAAAGTCAAAAAGGCTAGTCAGAAGTTAGCGAAAGAGGTATACAAGGTAGTAAGTAGAAATCTGATGTCTAGCCTAGCCCTCTGGGAAACAGGCGTCAGTTTGTATGAATACTAAAAATTGCCAACTCAACTTTCTGTCACTGAAAATCACAAATCACACAAAGGCCCCCTGGAAATGCATGCATACAATCGAATGGCATCATGACTATACCATACATTATTCAGGGGCTGCTAAGTGGCAGAGCCATCCGCCTACTCTGCCCATATATAATTCAGGCTCTGACTTGACACGTCAACGCCCGCCGCCCCCCTAGAGGGGGTCGCGTCAGTCCCGTGCCCAATTATGCACACACTGAAATGCCAGACACAAAGTGACCCTTAGACCTATTGGCCTTTTGTTTTGATAATGCAATGGGAAATAGCGGATTGTGGCCGGTATTTAGGTCAATTTGTGCATTTTTAATGTGGGATTGTTTACATAATAGATATGTTGGCAACAATTTTGTATATTTTTTGTTGTTTTGTTTCTAGGGTTTCGTACCCAAAGAATGCTAACGGTATTCTGCTAATAAGCCTCGGCTGTCCATATGTATACAGCAATACCACTATCTATGTAATAATACACCGACTATTTCAATTGCCGTCATTTCAACAAGGTATAAAAAAACTAAGTTAAAATTTAAGCAAGCAAACTAAAACTTTACTTGACTTTTTTTTTGCTTTAAGTAGCAAACTTGTTTTTTTTTTGCTTGAACAAATGGGTCTGAACCCTCGTTTGCACATCTCATTAGGCCGGTTTTCAGTATATAATGTTACTTTAGTTTAATTTGACGATTCGATAATTCTCATTCTTGATTTTAAAAAATAATTAAATGCTGTTCATGTTTTTTTTTTGTTAGTTTATTTGTTTTTTCCAAAGCTTCTCAATACACAGGCATGAATATATTTGTCTCTTTATATCATTGCTTTTTAGTTTCATTGAGTTTACACTCACATCGGCGCTAAAGAAGTATCCCTTAAATAAAATATATTAATTAAATTAGTCACAGAATTCACAATACCTATTTTGAAATACTAGCGTATTTCAAAATAAGTCTTTAAAATTCACAATTGTAATTTTAAACACCAGCTAAAATCAAAGCACTTTCAGAACTCATACACGAAATGGACTTTTGAAGTTGAAACCAAATTCATTAGGTCCAGCTATTTTACATCGGCCCGAATGCATTTCCAGGCGAGATATATCCGGATCGAAACACAGAAAACCGCTTAACCCGGTAGTTTTAATAATGAAAATTGAGCGACATCCAGCCATTGCAACGGCCGGCTTACTGATTTAGACTTTAACTGGGAATCTAGGACAAGATATTTCGGTTTTACAATGCTTTTACACTACTGAGGTAATACTTGTATGGGCATTTTTTGATTTCCTGTAAACATTTTACGTGTTTTAACTTCTATCTATCTATACTTTCACAAAACTGTAATTAAATACGAGTATATATGTATATACATACACAGGTGAGTTTTTTTTCAGGGCCACTGAGGCAAAGAAACCGTGAGAGTTATTGAAAAGTCATGTTAGGAGTTACGTGCTCGATTTAAAAAAAAACTTTGTTCTGCATTTATAAAAATCTAGATTTTTTTGTAGTTCTTCTGGAAAAGTGAGTAGAAGTGGAAAAGTGGGCTGAAATGATTTTAAGTCAAAGTTTAAGTCAAATATTTTTATTCAATAACATTTTTTAAGGATCACTTTGAAACGTCAAAAATACCGCCTGTATATTTGACGTTTAATACGTCTGTCAAACGTGAGTTTTTTGATATACCTATAACAAGCAATGTATTTTTATTATCTGTTTTCGTAAGTACATAGATTATTTGATATTTTTGGTTCATTAATATGAAAAGAAAAGTATCGTAAGTATTTACGATATATATTTTAAACTTAATATAAAAACTACAAAAAATAAACTCAAACAAAATCGCTTAACTTCTTACTTAGCATTTTAGTTTAAGCGTACTTAAAAGTTTAGATATTTTTCTTATAAAATCATAAAAAAATTGTAGTTTATAGTGAAAAATAAAGTTTTATGACGGCATGCATTATAAGCCGGTTACGAAAACTGCAAACAGACGGGCTTCTTACATGTGTGGCACATGTTTGAGGTGTTTCTATGTTTTAGTTTGAAACATAAATAACAGTTTTTGAGGGTGGAAAGACGATCATCTGCAGGCTCTACTTCTGCACAAGGAGTTGTAGCTTCGCCCGGGATGCAATTGAGTCCCTTCAGATCCTTTGCGGCCACTAAGATTTTGGCGATATTTTTCAGAAAAATAATTCTACCATCTGGTTTGAAGTTCTAAAATTATAATGAAATTCTATAAAATATGGCCTTTGGTACAATGCTATGAGCAGGTGCCCGACGATTTCTTGATGCAGGCTCTGTTGCTCATTTCATACATCTACGCTTTCCATAATGCCTTTGATTCTGTTCCGTTTCCCGTGCTGCTGAAGTATCTTCTTGAACAGTATCTTCTGAATCTGGTTGACTCAGAGTCCCTTTAATAGGAATTACTTCAAAAGGGTCGATCTCTTCGTCTAAACAAGAGTTTATTTCAGGTTCTGCTGGCAAGAACTCATTTCCCAGACTAACGTTTCATGAGAGTCCAAAAAACTGAGGTTTTCCACGACATAATCTTTAAAATGTTCACTCGTCACATTATTTTCTAGTCCGTTTACTTGAATTTGAGCTTTCAGTAGTCGAAACGCGTTTATTAGAAGCCCTTATTAGCCTAAATCAAAAATGAAACAGAAATTTGAAAACCGACACAAACACTGACAATACGTCTCACAGACGTTTTGAGGCCAATATTTACCTGTTAAGGCGCTCCGAACGTCCACTCACCCTTCCTGCGCGTGTGAGAGAAAGAGTAGGAAATCCTAACTATTTATATAAGAATTACCTTTCAAATTTACAAATAGATATCTCTAATAAAACACATTGAGAGTCTCTGTGAGTCACCAAACTATTATGAATCTAATATACAAAGTGCTGAAAAAATGGTAGATGCCGTTTCCACGTTTTAGTTAGAAACCTGAAATAAAGAAATTGATAACAAAAATCAATCAGATTAATTGAATGTTATAATGTAATTATGTAAGAAAAACACGAATGATTAATTAATGGTATATTACTTTTTCACAATAGGCTTCGTTACCACAGCTACTAACATGTTGATATGCATTATATTATCTGTACCTAATTTGAAACAGGTACAAAATACACGTAAATATACCGTAGGTAAGCTTTTACCAATACAACATAAAAATATCAGAATGAGGGTATAAAGATAATGTTTTGCTTTAAAGGTATAGCTAGCAATCAAAGTTTAACAAACACGGATATATTGGGTATAATCAAAAATAGTACATTGGTAATTACTTACATTGTATATTAACTTTAATAGGTATATTCACGGACCCACATAAGTAGGTAGACTAAAGTAGGTAAACATACGACAAAACACAAAGTTATAATTTCACAAGGCACAAAGTTAACTAGGTAGGTACTTAACTTATGTTTGAGATCCGTCGATTGAAATATTACTGTGTTCCTTGAACATTATTTGCCCTTTTTATACTCTAAAATAAAACAGATAAGCTGACAGAATTTAAACCAATCACAATTGAGTAAATATAAACTCAAATTATCTTTTTCTAGCATTGTTACAAACAACAAGTGATATCGTAAAATCCGGCATGTGACACGCAACGAGTAACGTAACGTTTTTTTTTTTTATTGAACGACGAGGAAGCGCTTGGCCTTCATCTCACCTGGTAACAAGTTGAGATGAGGCCGAAGATGGAAGCGCACTTCACCCGGAATCCTCAACAAACTGAGGAATTGGCTATCTTACCTCTGAATGCCGGAACACAACATTTTTTTTAAGAATTGTTATTATGGCGACAGAATTAGGTAAGATGGTGATAGCTAGCCAGGCAGACTTCAACAAAATCCTACCACCAACCAAACCACAAGCACAATATATTGTACTCCCCATGGGGATCGAACCCGGGACCTCTGGAACTGAAATCGGTGGGTTGAACCACTAGACCACAGAGGCGGTTGAAACCTTACGAAATGCTACGAAAGTAGCAGGTTATCTGATTTTAAATAAGCTTTTAATTTTAGTAGCATTAATTTACTTGCTGATCACGTTTTTCCTTGCTTGGTTCCTACGCAAATTATTTATCGGTTTCTTCTTAAAATCAAAATCAATTTAAAAATCGTTTGTTCCATAAAATTACTCAGGATCATTTTGAACCGTCAAATCTAATGCGTGTTTGGAAACGCGTCTAGTACTTAAGGAGAAAGGCAAAAAAACTAAGGCTAGTAACCTTTTTGATGATCCATAAAATCTTTGTCATTTCATGCATGGTTGCTGGCTTGTCATGTATTGGGGATTGTAGTTAGTTTGTGAATCCGGCGACATTCTCGTTAGTTCAAAATCCAGTGCCAGATTTCCTTTTCCAAGCAAAATCGTGTAGGGCTATCCAGTGCTGCCCTAATTTGGTTCGTCTATCTCATGGAAAATCTGCCTCATCAACGCTTGCCAACTTTTCCCTGTATTTCTCCACGGCGTGACACGTGACCGAAGAACGTAAGATTGCACAAATAAACATTTAACTTATAAAATCTGTAAAACACAACAAAGACCTTAGCTGTACTCAGATTTGATTTGTCAATATAATACTTGGAGGCACCAATGTTTATCGGATATAAACATAACTAGTGAAAATGGAATCAATGGTGACATTACCAGCTGAGGTTCATTCATACATCGCTTCTCAGTAGCCTGTAAATAACTTGCTAAAAAACGTGAATCTTAGCACCTTAACTGATATAATCAATGAAAGCTAGATTAGACGCTCTAGAAAGTGAAGAGGTAATCCCAAAAACAGCAACATTCTAACAAAATCTAACCTGTTCCCGCTACGAGCATCTATCGACATGCTGGTTTGGTGCTCAGTTTGAGAACAGTTCCTTATATTAAAACTATTGAAGACTCAACTCAGTTGATACAGACAAAAATACTGAAACAGATATTGACTGTTTTGTATTAACTTAGAAATTATAGTATACATATTGGGAAACATATTAAACTTAGCAATTTACCTTAAAGTAACAAATATATACAACAACAAAAAAGCAATAAATATCCAGGTTTGATTGACAATAAACCACCGATACAATATTGTAATAATGATACAAAAGTTTGACTACACAGGTTAACTACATATCTTCAAAAACAATGTTGCAATGACAATTTCATGTTATGCATTTTACAATAGAGATTCGATAAACTCGCAAGTGGAATGGACAGCAAACTTCATGTCGATAAGAAAATGTTTCGAACTGAATCCACGTGTCGAGTTAATTGCGTACGATACAAAAGCTATGGTATTATCATTTTCAATAATTGCATTTTCTATTTCAATATCACCTTCATGACTGCTTGTCAAAGCCTCTATACAATTGGATGGTTTCGCCTACAGAACACATGATTCATTGTTCTGTGGTTTCGCCACACACTAGGCAGGGAAATTGGTGATCGTAGTAAAGGTTTAGTTAATACACGGTAGTATAAGTAGCTATTCTAGTGATAATTCTTCGTGGACTTTAACGACAACCGCGGCCTAACTTGGATGGGTTCTTAAGCCGCAACGGTCACGAAAATTGCAAACATATTTTTGAATATTTTTTTATTCGACTTGGAAACGTAACAAGCCCGTCTGATGTAAGGTTCATCTCTTGCCTATAACAAAGCCATACTGCGTAGGTCATATCATCATAGAACTTGAGGCATATTTTTTTAAGCCCCGTGTGCTCGTAATTTTACCGGCAACCATACCCGTCTAAAGAAAAACAGCAATGCTGCTTGGCGGCTGAAATATGGGTATGGGTTACTTCCCTGAACAAGCACATTCACAAAGAACTCTATACTACTTTAAATATATAGGCATGTATAGAATATATGCATAAAACATATAATATACATTTTAAGAAAAAGATCCCCAAATATTTGGTAAATATTTGAAACTGTACCTACAATAACAAAAATAACAAGAATGGTTTTTGTTCTGTTAAAAATATTGAGCAGCAAATATTTATCATTATTATGTTTATTTGCACTAATTATTATGTTTCAACTATTTTTTTGTTACGTTTGAATAAATTGATAAACAAAGAACCATTTTCTGTATCAAATATGCATATGTGAACAATTCCTTCCTCACACAATTGCTAACGATAATCTCTCTTAATACTGAATAACCACTTTTCAAGATTGCTAGGATAATTAGACTTAAACACTATTTACGGGTAAGCGTCATTTAAATAAATTATAAGCTTTTGCAAACCGACTGTCTATACTTGAAAAAAAAAAACTACAATTCAACTTTAGCGTCTTCATGTCCATGAGAAAAGTTTTATGTTAAAAAACAGCTTTTTACTGAATGTATATGAAGATTTATTATTTTATTAATGTAATTACTTTACAACAAAACAAAAAAACTGTTTTGAAAATTAGTGTCTGTCCGTCTGTTTGTTTCAGCTAATCTCCGAAACGGCTTCACCGAATTTGACGGAACATTCACTGGCAGATAGCTGATACTATGATATGATCCTCGCAAAAAAAAATAACACTTGATCTAATATTTACACCAGATTTTAATATCAGCTTTATTTTCGTTGTATAGCGGTATAAAATTAAAAGATTTTGGGAAATTCTCATCAAAATTCTTGAAATATAATTAAATGTTTTTAAAGAATAAAGAGATGATAAAGGTTTGTGCAATTTCACAGTACTTTAATTATTCAAAATTAGGTAGATAAGTGAAGCCATAGACCTTTCGAAGTATAATTTGCCGTGGCCCGCTGCTAAGGTAGCTCTAGTGATTTGTGAAATTATGTACAGTTAACGTGAAAGCAACACTTAAAGGTGCATTATGCAATACACTATTCATCGTAATGAGGTGTTCGCCTCATGAACTATATGGACACCTAGTCGTTATTTTATTAAGGCCTATAGGCTATTATTAAATAGTCTTAAAAAAAGGTGTGTTCCGGCATTTACAGGTAAGATAGCCAGTTCCTCAGTTGGTTCAGGATTCCGGGTGATGGGCGCTTCTACCATCGGCCATAACTTTAAATATAATAAGGTGAGATGATGGTCAAGAACTTACCAGTCGTAAAAAAAACTAAAATACATTTTTACTTTTAACAGTGGTGTTCATGTCCTTTTTTTTTCGTATGAGTAGAACAGACTGTATTAATTTTCAAAAGAGTTTGAATATCGAGGGTTCTTTACAAGGAACCACTTTTAGTAGTAGCTGGTTACTTGGGGGCTATGATAGATTCCTTATTTAGGGAAAAAGCTTACCAAGAATGAAAATAAACTGCACTTTCATCAATGGCTGTGAAACTTAATTGTCAACGCGGCTGCAGGAAAACAAACTCACAAGCATTTTAGTAACCTAGAACAAATCTACATTAACATTATATATCTTAGTTATATGTTACTGATTAAACTTTATTAAATTGTTATGTACACTATTTCCCAATTTTTATCTATCTTTTCTCTCTTCACATCACTGGTTTGCTGGAAGAAAACTCTTTTTAGAGTTAAGCTCGCCTTTGCCATGTATTTAAATGTTTAAGTTTTTCTTTGTTATTATGTTTATGTGTGCAATAAAATATAAAGTATTAATTATTGAGGAGTACTTTAACCTTAGCTTAGTAGTTATAGACAAGCTACGCTATCGTCGTAGCTTACAAATTATTAGAAAATTTCACTGCTATTACAGCCGTTGCCACCTGCATAATTAAAGTGCCTTGCAACTATAATTATGGTGAAGTTTTGCTTATATGCACTTACGTAGCTGTTTCATTATTCACAGAAATTATCGAACTTGTCTTTCATCGATATTTTTGTCGCATATAGGGTTTCGTACTATGAAATTTGCCCATGACTCGTACTCGCAGTGTAACCTAAAATTTTGAAAAAAAAAATGAATACTGTCCGACACATTTTACAGGAAAACCCAAGGGAACTTCGTAGATCATACAATACTCTTAGAGAACTTATATCTTTATATTGTACGACGGGGAAGCGCTTTGCCCTAATCTCACCTGTCTTTTTCAAGTATGATAATATGGCCAAAGTTGGAAACGTACTTCACCCGGAATTCTCACTAGCGTGAGGAACTGGCTATCTTACCGCTATATGCCACACAATAATTTTAGAATTGTTGCTATGGCAACAGAATTAGGTATGATGATGGTAGCTATCCAGGTCATACTTATAATGACACTTTGCTCTATCCATAAATTTTACCCCTTACTTTTTTTAAACTTAAGATATACCTACCCATATGGTACGAAACCCTCGTTATGCGAATCCAACTTACACTTGACCGGTTTATTGGCTTTATTATTAGCTACTGTATTGGTGTTATTTGTAGTGGAAAGCAAAGTGAATACAGACACCGAGTAGCATCAAATTTCAAACTGTATGTAACTAAAATTGCTCCCGATATAGCAGCAATTACTCAAGCAATATCTTGGTGGCAGAATACAAACCTTTCCGAACGGACTGACTTGTAGAGTCCAATGTAACTGGAATCGCATAAAATGTTATGTGTTTATTAGATATTTGGTCTGGGCTTTGGTGTTTTATTGAATGTATTCGTTTTAACAAGTTTTGCTTAGTTTGGGGCTCGGTGCCGCAGTGTGAAATAAATAGCTTGTACTATTTATTTCTCACCATACATTTTATGACATAGGAAAGTTTAAGATTTCCATATTTAAGTAAGATTTTCTAAAATTTTCTTAAAACAAGCGTCAAAAATATATGAAACGAGGCAAAATGGAAAATATATTATAATGTATGTATTAAAATTGTCATGGACTGAACAACATCATTATAAGTTGGAGCATGAGAGAGAGATAACCTTTGGTTATCAAATGCTTCTCATAGGCATAACCCAGGTACATCTTATTCTTATTCTGAGTGGGTGTGACCAAGGCCTGCAATGACGTCACGCTCAGGGATGTACGTCCTGCTGTGGGGTGCTAGGAGCATGGTTAAGGACCCAAGAATCGTTTGGTCTGTAGAGCCTTTTAGCTGTCAAGTGCTCCCACAAAATGTTTGTTCATTTATCTAAGAGCATGTCGAACTAGCGGCGCCGCCAGCCGGAACACCTTTATAATTCAACAGTTCCTGAAGCTCACTTCGATGTAAGTTTTCAATCAAATTACTGTTTCATATCATTTATTGAACCTCCTACCTTTATCATAAGTAAAGGTTAAAAATAGAATCCGTTGCTCCTTCTCAGTTTGTAATTTTTCTTACTGTTTCTGCTTTTAAGATTGCCTGGGAACTTACAGCGATAACGCCGCTAATTTTACTTATACACTTAATGATATTACGTTTGTCAATTCCAAGTTGTTGCTATCTTTAAAATTGATCGCTGATGTCAATCAGGTTTTTTTTATGATTTATAATAATTTTGTTCAAAAAAATATTATGATAGATAAATAAATAATACGAAGATAAAAAAATATGAAATTAATCTAATATTTTTTATATTATTATTAATGATGATATGAATTACGAATAATTTAATAATATTTGAGCCTTTTGGGATGGAGACTTTGGGTCCGTGGGGAGCCAGTGCCCTACGGGTTTTCAAAAATCTTGCGAGGCTTTTGATTGAGGCGACACGTTACCCAAGGGCTGGCTCTTATTTAGGCCAGTGAATTAGCATAGCTATTCAACGTGGCAATGCAACCAGTGTCATGGGCACGCTTCCGTCTGGTATTGGTCTGGAACAGTTGAGTTACCTATAGGCCGTTTGTAACAGTCCTTAGGTAATCTGTGTAATTCCTTTGTACATTTTAAAATAAATTAGAATAAACCAATAGACGACACCTACATCATTCTAAAACTATTCATTCATAATATATAGCTATTATGTTATCATTCGAATAATATAACATTGACAATATGTTGGACATTTTGTATCGATCTTTTTCAAAAGATGTTTATTTTTAAAAGTAAATTAGAATAAACCAACAGACGACGCCCACATCGTTCTAAAAGCAAGCAGGATAATTTTAAGCCGGTATTTCTATTCCACTGTAGGATATTTCAGCTACGCGGTCAAGGAGCTAGTATTTATGGATAGCGGATGTTCGATCGATTCCATTTATAAATAAGCAGGAGGCATACACGATCGCCATTGTTCATGTCAACAGACTGATGGTAGCTTAGCTTATTATCAAAGCGGCTCTGGAGTCATGTCAGTATAATTCAGTTAATTAAAGAGGTCAACAAACAAAGTGAATTCAAAAAGCATGGTGTTTATAAGTGCAAAAAATTACCTAACAACCTAATAAAGTCTCAACAAGCCTCATAGCTCAGTTGGTAGTAACTATGCCTTCTGCGCTGTACGCTGTGGGTTCGATTCCCATCCAGGACGAACATTTGGCAAGCCAGAGTTGAGCAGATTTCACTCTGGCTTCCCTTGTGGTGGCGCAGTAAATGACAAATAAAAATAAAATGACTTATATATTCTGAAAAGTAAGTGGTGTAAGTCAATCAGTGAGGATGAACTTGTTTTTTACCAATAAAAAAAGTTAAGTATGGTTTACTTATGCACATTTTAGGGTTTTGTACCCAAAGGGACTCAGTATTTCCACTCGTCTGTTAGTAAGCGGGCTGCATCACAAAATATATGACAAGCCTCATAGCTCAGTTGGTATAACTCTGCCTTCTGCACTGCACTGTAGGCTGTGGGTTCGATTTAAACCCAGGACAAACATTTGTGTGATGCATATAGATGTTTGTTCTGTGTTTGGGTGTTGTATACATACGTATGTATTTACAAATTAAAAAGTATTTAAGTATTCTACCCGTATAAAAAATAAAGTGTTAAGTAGGTATTCTAGTTCCCATATTACAAGCTATGCTTGGTTTAGGGCTAGATGGCGCTGTGTGAAATTAATGTCCTGTAATATATATGTTTTGTTTTTCAACATTGTGTATTGTACAGCTTTAACAAAAAAATTCGAGGCAAGATACGTCCTCAGTAATCCTCAGTTTGTTGAGGATTCCGGGTGAAGTGCGCCTCCACCTTCGGCCTTATCTCAACTTGTTACCAGGTGAGATGAAGGCCAAGTGCTTACCCGTCGTACAATAAAAAAATACCGGTTTATTTAAATAGCTTTGTGATCTTTCAACGCAACTTCATTCCTTCTGACATTCTTAAAGCAACCGTTTGTTGTCAAGTGTCAAAATGTGGTCAAGTGGTTCAACCCACCGATCCAGAGGTCCCGGGATTGATCCCTAGGGGAGTACTATATTGTGCTTGGTTTGATTGGTGGTAGGACTCTGTTTAAGTCCGCCTGGCTAGCTACCACCATCTTACCTAATTCTGTCGCCATAACAACAATTCAAAAATTGTTGTGTTCCAGCATTTAGAGGTCAGATAGCCAGTTCTTCAGTTAGTTGAGGATTCCGGGTGAAGTGCGCCTCCATCTTCGGCCTTATCTCAACTTGTAACCAGGTGAGATGAAAGCCAAGCGGTTCCACGTCGTACAATATAAAAAATAAAACTCGTAAATAATTTACATCCAGTTATCAGCTTGCATGATTACTTCGTTGTAAAAAGACTTGATGCAACTAACATGGCTGCAACTTCAAAAGAATACTTACCCTGGCCTTATCATTGTCTTGTCAAACTAGTCATGCAATTGATTCCATGGTAGAGCCATCGATTATGGTATTAGTCATCGTTTAGCTAAGCCTAGATTATACGGTATACTTACAACAAAGAGTGCTTGAATTCGAAGCTGATTAGGGTGGTACACTGAAATGGTTGACTAGAAAGTGATAGGTGGTCAGAAGTCTGTCCAAACGGCAGAACAATACAAGCATAATCTTATAACATTTAAATATTTAATTATTAATTATATATTTAATATTTAATATTTATTATATATTTAAACATAATCTTAGGCAGGGCTACCCCAAACAACCCCAACAGTTTATATGCTATATAGATGTTAGTTCTGTGTTTGGGTGTTGTAGGTATTGTATGAAAAGTATGTATTTACAATTACAAGCTATGGTTAGTTTGAGGCTAGATGGCGTTGTGTGAAATTAACGTCCTGTAACATTTAATTTAATTTAATATAGTGAACCGTCTCCATACATAGTCTACTTTCATCGATAAATCGCGATGGGGTCTTACACTCTGACCAGATTACTAAGCCACCGCTGTCTGTTCGTCAGCTGTAGCCTTAGATGAAAAAAACAAAGGATTTCCCACGATCCACCCGAATGTATCTGACTTAAAACTCCGCCAAAAGGCACCGGAGCAGCAGTTTTAATCTAAAGTCAAAGTCAATTTTTTTTTTTATTATTAATATATTATTAAAATAAATCACTCTCATAAGGTTTGCTCGAAAATATATCTTAAAAATTGTGTAATTATTATTATTGTTTTTACTTATTAAAAGCTTGCTTGTAAAGCAATATCATTTTAAACATACATTCAAAACTAACCATGTAGGTTTATTTCCCCGAGTCTCTGAGGGAATGTAACTTTTGTCATCAGGTAGACCTTCAATTTACACTAACCTTCTGAACATGGACTGACATCCTAGTTTTGTATTCATGCAACAATTTTGTAACTCCTCGGCAAATCAAATATAAATATGTTTTGTTTTTAACTCTATGACGGGGAAGTGCTGGACCTTCATCTCATCAGATTTTTCAAGGTTGAAGCACAATTCATCCGGAATCCTCAACAAACTGAGGAACTGGCTATCTTACTTAAAAATCCTGGAACACAACAATTTAATAATTGTTGTTCTGGAGTCAGAATAAGTCTTACCACCAACCAAACCAAGCACAATTTTGTACTCATCCTGGGGATCGAACCCGGGACCTCTGGATCTGACACCTGTAAGCGAACCACTACACCAGAGAGTCGGTTAAAATAATCGTGTAACTAATGACTGACATTAATGCACAGTCCAACCCGGAGGTCTTAGAGACTTGAAATTTTCGGAATAGCTTCCTTTTGAAGTGTTGGGGCGTACTAAGAAAGGATTAGGAAAATGTCCCACGGGGTGATGACACGAGGTTTCGTGCGATTTACTAGTATATTACCTAAATAGAAGACTATATGACTCAGGACAAAATAATGTCCTTGTACGTGTAAAGTAAAAGTAAAAGACTCACAACTTTTCCCCTTCGAGGATTAATTTTTAATCACTACTCAGAGTGTGGATCATGAAAGAATCACCTACTAGGTGGTATTCAGAGGCACGTCCAATCCTACGATAGGCACATGCCCACGGTTTGCAAGTAGTAAAAGTATTCAATGCATGACAGGTTGCAAACCCATCGCTGCTTAGCGGAATACTAGCCAGTAACGCATGCCATTTAGATTGTTAGTCTGGGTACATGCTGGTTTCCACGATGTCTTTCACCATCGGAGAATATGCATGTTTCAAATGCGCACATAAACTTCTGTCGTCTTTTGGTGTACGACTGCATTTGAACCCGCGACCTCCGGATTGGAAGGTGGGTTCATACTGTACATGTTTAGCCAGACAGCTGTTTTACTTGTTACTTACACTCCACATAATTATGGTTTGTGTAGTTACTGATTTTAAAAAGGGCTCGTCCAGAGAAGTACTACCACTATGCCTATTTCAGCCGCCAAGCAGCATTGCTGTGTTCCGGTAAGAAGGGTATGGTTGCCGGTGAAATTACGGTCACTAAACAACTTTATGCATCCAGTTGACGGGCGCAATGCAGTGCCGTGTAGGATATAATCTTGGTGGATGTGACCTACGCAGTAAGGCATTGTTATAGGCAAGAGATGCACTTAACACCAGGTGGACTTCTTGCTTGTATCGTCTTCTAGTTGTATAAAAAGAAAAATAAATATGATATGAATTTTCGGACATTGCGCGCATATAGAGTGTGAGATTTAGCATAATGTAACGTTTTATAGAGAATGAGCGCAAAGAGACGACGGGTTAGCACTTTGCCCTTTTCATCTAATCTGGTTACAAGTTAAGATATGGCCAAAGGTGGAGGAGCACTTCACCCGGAATCCTCAACAAACGGAGGAACTGGCTATTTTACCTCTCAATGCCGGAACACAACAATTTTAGAAATGTTATTATGGCGACAGAATTAGGTAAGGTGGTGGTAGCTAGCTAGGCGGACTTAAACAAATTCCTACCACCAACCAAACCAAGCTCGAAATATTGTACTCCCTTTGGGGATCGAACCCGGGACCTCTGGATCTGAAATCGGTGAGTTGAACCACTAGACCACAGAGGCGGTTAAAAAATTGTATTGTTTTGCGGACTATTGCATGGTTTCTAGCTTTAGTTATAAAATCAAAGGATTTCTCACCATCAGCCCGAATGTGTCTTACCTAAAACTCCACCAAAACGCAGTGGAGCAGCAGTTTTCTTTCAGTAACTCGTTGTTTGTCGAACAAGCTTACTTTGCATTTTAAGCCCTAATATCCTTAAAAATAGAGTTGTATATATATTAATACATAAAGAGAACATTTCAGATACTTTATAGGCATATTGCACGCAAATAGAAGAGTTTGTTTTTGAATTTGGCATAGTTATTTCTTATGGAGAATGAGTGCGGAGATATTTTATTTTTTTCGCAAATTTCTAACTGGCCTGCCACTAGTTCCAATTCCCACGTGGAACCATCACAGCGATTGTCAATTACTAAAGATAACTCACGTTTAGTTTAAGTACTAATAAGTTATTAACATGTACACATTTTAGTGTTTGTTTATGACTTACTAGCCACCCGTCCTAATCTCTGTTTGTAAACTTTAAGATTGTTTTATAACTGCCATAAAATCACGCTGTTAAATCATAAACTATCACTTAAGACCCATTAACTGATCGTAAGAAAACTAACAAAAACAAGCGACCGAATCAATAGTTTTCGTTCAGTTTTCGTCACGGGCCTTTTTGTAAATCGTTTTAATTTGTGGCATGATCTGACATTGAACTGTTTTTACAATCGTTCACCGAAAGAGATAGTGGGTTGATCGATTCTCGTGACACTGAGATTGCTACCTATATGTACTTTGTATTAACATGTTTTGATAAGCCACGATCACCAGATTTTGCCTTTTATATTTAGCTTATTTGTTATGTTCAATTTGAAATATGTACTGTCGTTGTTAGGTTTATTTTTAATAGACATTATACGCTACGCCATCTAGCCCCAAACTTAATTAAAACTGGTCATATCGATACTATTTGATAGAATATGAATACTTATCTAATACTTATACAGTAAGCCTAATTTACCTCCTAACCTCCTGTGAGTGCGGCTGTCGATTAAAGGTCCTGGGTTCATATAACGGATGATGTTTTTTAAGTTTGGTTAGGACATTACAGGCTTAAATCAAGGCTTTCACCTAATTGACAGGTAATATAATTCCGTGATTCGGCACGTTAAGTCCGTACTATATATAGGTCATTTCAGCATTTCAGAGGCTTTTGATGGCGATTCGATAGTCGGAAAGCAAAGCTGTTACACAGCCTAATTTTTTATCAACAGGGGGTTTCTATTTACCTATAGATCGTTTACCTAATAGGTAAATAATCGGTCCTTAGGTAACCCGACTGCTCCCCTTGTTCGTTGTACATTTTTTTTTTGTGAATGTTTATATTTTTTCTTTGATAGGAAGATTGTTTATAAAGGAAAACTTAAAGACGATAAAAATGGTGAAATCAAGAATTTCGGATTTGGATGTTCTTAATCTTAGGCCTAACACAATCTTGGAAAACCTGTCACCCACACTAAGTTGTACACGTCATACTTTTCAAAATTGTTTAATACTTAAACACAATATCTTTTTTTTTTGTATGACGGGTAAGCGCTCGGCCTTCATCTCACCTGGTTACAAGCTAAGATAAGGCCGAAGGTGGAGGTGCACTTCGTGCGGAATCCTCAACGATTTGAAGATCTGGCTATCTTACCCCTATCTATATGCCGGTACACAACATTTTTTTTAGAATTGTTGTTATAGCGACAGAATTAGGCTAGCTATTGCATCTCCGCATCTTAGCGACAGAATTAGGTAAGATGCGGCAATAGCTAGCCAGGCGGACTTAAACATAGTCCTACCACCAACCAAACCATGCACAATATTGTTCTCTCCCTGGGGATCGAACCCGGGACCTCTGATTCTGAAATCGGTGGAAATGCTGTTAATTTTGTTACAAAAGTAATGACAGAGGTAGCCAGATGTGAATATGTGTAATGGCTTAATTTGATGATTAGGAAGTGTATACATATAGCAGGCGACGTATACTACTTACATTAACAATAGCGCTGGTAATTTAACATTAACACTACGGCGTTCAAATACAATAATGGTATCATGGTAGTGAGGTATCGCGATGCCTTACTCAAGTTTTTGTTACATTAAAAGTCCCATGAGTCATATCAACTGTGGCCAGCGTCACACCAGGCTATTATTTTACGAGCACACTCGTTCTGTAACTTGAACGAGGTGGGACAGGATGCGGTGCCACATGGCCCGCTTGAGGCGGCTGCGGCACGGGCGCGGGCGCCTTTATCCAGACGTAAGGTTATGGTGGACATGTCTTCTTAGCGTCTTCATGCAGACGTAAGGTTACGGTGGACAAGCCTCATAGCTCAGTTGGTAGTAACTCTGCCTTCGGCGCTGTAGGTTGTGGGTTCGATTCCCACCCAGGACAAACATTTGTGATATGTTTGTTGCATATTATATTATATACTGTATGATAAGTATGTATTTACAAAAAAAAATTTATAAGTATTCTATCCATAATCTATTTCCCATATTACAAGCTATGCTTAGTTTGGGGCTAGATGGCGTTGTGTGACATTAATGTCCTGTAATATTTATTTATTTATAACATCTCAGCGTGGATATGACTTCTCAGCGTCTTCATCAAGACGTAAGATCAGGGTGGCTTCTGAGCAGCTTTATCCAGACGTTAGATTAGTGTGGACATGAATGTATTCAAATTCTAAGTACTGCTCTTCCACTTAAGCTGTAGATTGTGGGCTCGATTCCCACCCGTGAAAATATAAAGTTTGTGTGATAATTTAATATGTTTTTTCTGTGTTTGGGTGTTATAACTGTATAATGTAAGTATAATATTTATAAAATGTATCTGTAAGTTTTCATATAATCCGTAAGCTTGCTCTCATACTTTGCTAACTTATAGTTTGAGGCTAGATGGCGCTGTGTAAAACGTTAATTAACATTTTGTATCGTAATATGAATTAACATTACTTAAAGTTTCTAGTTAGAGCTCTGTTGTTTAAAATATTTTGGTTGTTTAAATCTTATTATTATGATCTTCATTTTGTTTGAGTTAGTAATGAGCTACTTGCACATGTGCACCTAATTTCGTTACAGACATTAATCGCATTGCAAATACCGGTTTTTATTGCTTCACTGCACTGTGTTTTGGTCTCCATCAACAGATTTATAAACAATTTTAACTGCCAATTATAATATTTAAAGTAAGAATACTTCAAGTTGACTTTGCTTTTTCTAATTGTGATATTCAAGCGTTTGACTACCTTTTACACAAGTAAAAATGTTTCCGAAGATGGTGCACGCTTGTATAAAATGAACCTATTCACTTTGAAATTGAAGACTTCCATTTACTTTTTTTTTTATTGCACTTCGAGGAAGTGCTTGGCCTTCATCTCACCTGGTAACAAGTTGAGATAAGGCCGAAGATGGAGGCGCACTTCACCCGGAATCCTCAACAAACTGAGGAACTGACTATCTTACCTCTGAATGCCGGAACACAACATTTTTTTTTTTAAGAATTGTTATTATGGCGACAGAATTAGGTAAGATAGTGGTAGCTAGCCAGGCGGACTTAAACAAAGTCCTACCACCAACCAAACCAAGCACAATATATTGTACTCCCCATGGGGATCGAACCTGACACATAAATTCACAGCCCGCGACGGGACTAGATGCTAGATGGCGTTATCAGCGATCAAGCTGAGTATCAATATGACACAAAAAATCGGAATCTGCACTAGGACACTTGTGGCTCAGTTGGTTAGGTTAGGAAAAGATGCGGGTTCGAGTACCGTTTTGGGCTGTGAATTTTTGTGTCATTAAAACATTTGTAAATGTTGTGCCCAAGGTATATCACTTGAAATACAAACATTTCAGACTTCCAGATTGTACTGGTGCGGAAAAATAGACGGTAACGAGGTTCATTTCTTACCAGTATTAACGATAAAGGCAGAGGCGAATGAATATAGAGGTATGTGTGATGTGAATGATGATGATGATCGATGCTTATTGGTCCTAAATAAATAACATTATTAAAATAATTGAATTGACATTATCGGACATTTATATCACACAGCGCCATCTAGCCACAAACTAAGCATAGCTTGTAATATGGGAACTAGTTATCGGATAGAATACTTTTTTTTTATAAATACATACTTAACATATAATACAACACCCAAACACAGAACAAACATCTATATTCATCACACTATGTTTGTCCTGGGTGTGAATCGAACCCACAACCTACAACGCAGAAGGAAGAACTACAAATTGCTGTGCCCGACAGGGTCCATAATGTAACCAGTTTTCGAACATCTTATGTACTTATGGAATGCGATAAATGAATATGAATAGGAAAATGAAAAGAGTTACTACCAACTGAGCTATGAGGCTTGCAAATAATTGAATGCAACTGCCACCCAAACGAATTTACCTCTAGTGCACAAACTCACATTATATTAGGCCTAATATTTGTATCATGTAATATTTATAAGGTTAACAAATCGTTCATAGGGCAAACTGTACGCTTATATAATAAATTACCAAGTGATGTGCTAAGCTTGTCAAATAATAAATTCAAAAATGTTGTATAACAAAAGCTATCCAGGAAAACTTATTATAAAATTTCAGATTACCTAGAAGATAAGAAAGCCTGGCATTAAAAAAATGAATTTGCTCCAGTGAATAAATTGTAATTAGTATTAGATAATTTTAAGCTATTGCAATGGATCATAAAAAAAAAACTAGCCCGAGGTTCTTGCCTTTCTCCTTGTGTGCTGGTCTCGATTCCGAACAGGCGGTAGATTTGACGTTTCAAAGTGATCCTAAAAAATCTTACTGAATAAATATATATGACTTTGACTTTGACTTTTATCGTTCGTTATAATTTCGAATACTAAAAAGCGTTATTCATTCATTCATTGCTCTTTGTATGAGTTTGTTACCAAATTCAATTTTTTACCGAATATCAACTTGTCGCACGTGGAATGCATGGAAGCATAGGGTTCAAGTTTGTAGCCCACTAGCACAGCACAGCAACACAGCTTCGTACAAATTCAATACACACAAGATATAGAAACCAGTACTGTCACTTATCGATGTCGCCTGTTGGGGTAACCTTACGTACTTACGCAGAATAGTGCTGATGGCTACCCCCTTTGCTAATTGTTAAATTCTTGTTGCATGTATGTTCTTTGTATTTATTTAGCAAGCAATAAATTATTTTGTATTGTATTGTAGTATATTGTATTGTATTGCTGCTGATTACAGTCGGCTATGGAATTGTACCTTTATTGGTGAAGTT
The DNA here is from genome assembly GCA_951394065.1 of Venusia cambrica. Classification (NCBI taxonomy): domain Eukaryota; kingdom Metazoa; phylum Arthropoda; class Insecta; order Lepidoptera; family Geometridae; genus Venusia; species Venusia cambrica. Next base: position 9,578,141 of record OX596044.1, on the reverse strand, counting down.
AATCTATCCAAATCAAGGCTAGATACCTTGAACAACCATTGCGTGTTTATCCGTGTTCATTTCTCATGCTATAAGTACATCAGAGAGAGTGAAACGTTATTCCGCCATCATCATTCTTAAACATATTTCTGACGCACAGCTAATTGTCATCCACATCTGGTTGATGTTTCATTTGTTAGGACTATCCTTATCATAATTTGAAACCAGGTGAGATGAAAGTCAAACGCTTCCCCATCATACTGTTACGCCAGTCAGAAACGTCTAGTATTCGCGAGCCTTCGCATAGTTCCGAGAAAATAAGACAATAAAAACTTGTTTATCAATAACACAAAAGGATGATTTATGACCGCCGTGCCAGATTACGCAACAGTTAGCGGCGCGACCATTCCCGCGCTTACTAGAACTTTCGATATAGTTGGATATAAATCGACGCGCGATTCGGAAGTAAGGAGTATTCGATTACGATACAGCGAGTTAACATCAAGAGTGATATTTGAGTGCGATAACAGTGTTTAGTGATTCGGTAGAATAACTAAGTAGTGTTGTACTGTGTTTGAGAGTAATTAGTTTGGTGCTGAATAAATGTGTCTTATTTTGAGTAATAACCGGTTGCTTTTAATTCTTACGAAACCCAGCTCGTAACAATAAAAAAATAGAAATAAACTAAAGCTGAGGAATCGCTTTGCTTTTCTCTTTTCTAACCTATACCGCAGTAGGCCTAATTAACTTTATCGCCTTCTTCGTAGTATGACTAGGTACAACGCGAAAAACCGCTCTACGCATTAGGTACACCAGTCTTGAATGAAAATATCTAGTATTCATGTTAGATTTCACGGGTTTTGGTTCTGTCCGCCGTCTATTCGTTATGTTATTAGGTTCTTGGGAGTTGGAATTAAACTCCAGTCAGGATTTTTCTTTTACTTTTTAATATTTTTTTTGTTCGCTTCAGAAAGAGAGACCGACTTGTCTGTCGGTCACAGAGCATATTCACTCTTTGGTTTTTTACCACAGATGCAACATACATTTCGTAACAGGTTTTTTTTGCTGAATACTAATTATTTTTCTAAAATGCGTTTAAGATAAAAAAAAATATAAAATAGAAGACACATTGCCTTCATTAAATTCTCAAATATCTAGGCCATCCAGCGGATCTGAAGAGGTCTATGTGACATTCTCCTGACTCTGCATTTGCATACACGTAGGCACTAACCTTGAAGGTGCCAGCACGAGCGTCGCGGCCTAAGTTTCCTCCACACGCAACTGTGGGGTGACTTGTAGGTACATTAGACTATCTGTTCTATTCTATTACATTTCGCTTCAACATTGAAACTACGAACATTCTTAGAAAGGAAAATACGGATGAATTAGTCCGACGATGTACTTACTAGCTTGATTTCGATAAATGGTCTATATTCGAATAAAATCTTATCTATATACAATCCTACAATAGGAAGTTTTTTTTTTTTACTGTCAAAAGAACAGCAAGAGCCAACTTCAATTTATGAATGAGTGAATGAACGAAAATATTTTATAATACGCCTAATAGATATACTCAAAATATGCATAATATACAATGGGCATGATTATTGCTCAGAAGTGATGTCTTCCAGGCAACCATAGGAGTGAGAGAATTTAAACATACTTCACTTTTGTTGTCTAATATTTTTAAATAGTATTTTTGTTAGTAATATTATTTATATGATATATTATAGATAATGATTATATTTTAGTATTATCTTTTAGTAGCTTGGTTGGAATACTTTTTATAAGTTGTAGCTACATAAAACTAAAGGTCTAGAATAGACTTGATGATCTCAATTTTTTGTAGCTTATAGAGGGTATTGTAGTATATGTTTAGTACCTACATTCATATTTTATAGATAAGTAGGTAAATCAAGTGATTTAGTGCGTTGTGGGAAGTTCTTTAGTTTTATTGACAAGATAGTGTCAAGTCTATCACTTATCGTGAATTTGATAGTGTCAGGACATGACGAGTTTAAGATAAATTAATCAAAAGTCTGATATTCATCCGGATAAGTATATTATTATCAAAATATTCTACATACTATTGGGCGCCCCTTAAAATACTTAGCGTAATTGATAGGTATATTAAAAAAACGTGAATTTAAAACAGCGAATGAAAATAAATTATAATTTCTCTTAGCAAACAAATTAATGTTCGATTTGAGATTGCGAGCCAAAATTCACATTAACAGAGCAACATCTGTGCAAGTAAATGTTGGATCTAAGCGTACTTTATATGAATTTAATGTAAAAATCCATACAAGTCTGAACTTATTTATAAGAAACTATTAAAATAGACGTTTGTCTATTTGTATCAGTTCATTTTAAATATTAACTAGAAGAAAAAAAGTAATTTAAAAGGGTGATTAGACTAATGATTGTGATTGTACGTCCTACTGCAATCGATGAGGAGTTTGTAACATCATCGTCATTATCATTGTCATTATCATCATCACCGTCATCACCATCAGCATTATCATCGTTTTCATCATCATCGGGTTCCGTTGGAGGACTATCAGTTGCTTCTTCCCCGATCTCTGTAGCACTTTCTTCAGTTACTTCATCTAACTCTTCTTCACGCTCAGTTAAATCCCATCTACCTGAAGCATCTAAGAAATGCTCTGCGTATATATCGTCCCAGAACGCCATCGTTTCTGTATAAGGATTTTGTATAATTGATTCGACAGTATCTTCATTGGTTATCTCACTACTGTCTAGAAATCGTAGAAAGAAGGCTTGAAAACTAGTAAACGGACGCCAAAGGATGTTTGAAGTTTCACTATGGGGTGATCTGAAATGACATAATAAATAAAATAAGTTTATACTCTAGTAATATAAAAATGTAATCAGCAAATTAAAATGAATGTCGGCTATTTCTTACCCAGATTTTGCGAAATTGGTCCATCTCTCAACTAAAATATCAGCAACAACTAAGTCTCTATCTGGTATCATAGTATCATCCATTTCAACGAACATATAGACCAATTCTTCGCTATGCGCTGCACTTTCTACAGGTAAAGGTCCTGCAAACGGGTTTTCTAAAGAACCCTTGTATGAAAATTGATAAACGTGCACAGGAGAGTTTGACGTGGTAACTCGAAGGCGAATTTCCCTCAGAGCGGATACCATAATCATTGTGTCACCGTAGTAAGATATATAGTTAGCAACACTTTCCATGTTGATAGGATCATTTGCAAAATAACGGGATCTAATTGTTTGAGCAATAAAAGCTTGCTCCTGGGCGTTTTCAAATTTCAAGTCAGGTTGTATAAATTCATCGAAATATTGATCCATCCTTGTTAACCAGTTACTTTTTACAGCCTCTTCTGATCGGATAGTACCTTCATTTTCTACGTATCCAATTATAAGTGGTATTTGTAAAAATTCACCATTTCGCAGAATTTCAAAGGGTGATTTGGCGAGGAAGGGGTTACCCCCTTCTAATTCTTCTCGCTCTATGCAAGGTGCAAAAGCTAACGAATTGTCTGTCAGATCGAGGTCGTTAATGACACCCATTAGTGCTGCTACACTAGTCCGTGTAAATATTTCAGAAAGCTGTTCTACAGATGCGATGTCATGTCCAAGAGCTTCTGCTATTTGCACTGCATATTCTAAATTGTCTCGTGTAACTGCCCAAGGAGCTAAAGCGTTACCACTTTGAACAATAGCTTTATTGATTAATCCATCTGCCATTGGTGACATGGTCATTAAATCGACAGCAGCTGCGCCACTACCGTGTCCAATCATGGTGATATCGTCAGGGTTTCCACCAAACTGTGCGATATTTTCCTTTACCCATCTCAGACCAGCAATAAGATCTTTTAACCCAGCGTTACCTGGTGCTGTCTCTGTTCCAAGACAAAGAAACCCAAAAATTGATTCACGGTAATTTAGAGAAACTACTACCACATCCTTGTCAACAAAGTTTCTGTACGATATTTCGTGGTCGCTTACTGTGGTCAGTTCTTTTCCTTTGATCCATACCATTACTGGAAGCTGCTGGGTGTTATCGAGAGTTGGTGTAAAGACATTTGCTACTAAGCAGTCTTCTGTTCCTTCGTATCCTGATCCTAATGCTCTTACGCATTTTATATCTTTCCTGTTGGCAGCGAATGTATCGGAAAACGATGGAGCTGGATTTGGGGCCTGTGAAATAAGAAAAGATTGTCACCAACATTACAAACAGACAGTTTCAAGCTATTGCTGGTTATAGTTCACACTCCGCTTGTGCCGAAAAAATGAAAAAAAAAAGATCAGCGGTAAGTTTTTTACATCTTTAAATAAGTAATATAAAACCTTCGTTAAATTGAGCGACTGACAATCAACTCACATCCGAAACTAGAGGTCCCAGAGACTTTAAATCATGGTAGATTCTTTTTGTAGTGTAGGGGTGCACTAAAACAGGAGTATAAGGAATTCCTACGGGGTGATGGGAACGGTAACCCGGGCGTTTTTATAGTAATTTTGTAAAATGACCTTCTTTTCAAGATCGGCCGCTATCTCATATTTATAGCTTGCACACAAGTTACGAGGTCAAAAGCTGATTTACATACAAAAAGAAACAAACGAGCCTTACACTAATCGCATAATGATGTAACATCTGTTATAGTGCAATAAACAATTATATCCTTAAAACTATGTCCTGAGATACGCGCTATATACTAAAATTACACTGTAGGCTAAGCGCACAGCTGATGTGCTCTCTTTCTTTATTTATTTTTCTCTTTGTCGTCACACACACGCACACACTGATGACTGGCATTACCAATCTCTCGCAAAATGGTTTGGTACCATCTGACAGCCAACTCTACCACCGCGCGCGCTCATTGGTCAAATTAAATAGCGCGCGTTTCCCCGGCTTCCGTCCCTTTTCACGAAATCACTAGCTACAGATTGTAGGAAAGATGTAACACAATTAACTACGTGTACCTTGAAACGGTTACTGCCTGTTGTAGCGTCGGCATATGGAATCCCGTAAAATTCAGCGTATCTTCCATTTGTGGAGAGGGCGCCAACTACAGTTCCTTGGGATATGATCACTTCAGGCACATCCGGCAATGTCTTTGAATCCACGTCTATGATGCCATAAATTGGTTGTCCTTTTATAACCCCTATCCCTACCACCAGGCAAAATGCTCTGAGCAATAACCACATTTTCGAAGTATAGTCGCTGTTCAGGATTATGACTGAATGCATGAAAATTACGTTTCAGAATTTATCTGTGCGATAAGAATGAGATGATTTCAGATTCGCCAATCGATCTCACTGCTGATAATCATGATAATGTCCTAAATTCTAGGAATAAACAATTGAACCTTGTAAACTCAAGTGAATTGAAAAAAAAATGTTTATTAAAACTCAACTCTATATTTTTTTCTGTAGGATATTACTCACGAGTTGTTATACCATCTCATCTGTCTGGGACATCAGTTAGGGCTGGTGCGGCTGATCTCGGGGTCCCGGGTTTGATCCCCAGGGCGGTACAATATTTACTTGGTTTGGATGGTGGTAGAAGTTTAAGTCAGACTGGCCATCATCTTACCTTAGTTTGTCGCCATAGCTACAATTATAAATTGTTGTGCCGGCATTCAGAGGTCAGATAGCCACAGTTTCCGCAGTTGAGGATTCCGAGTGAAAAATAAAACACAAAAGGCTATATAGTAATCTCAACAGAGCTCACATACTGGGGTTGAGATTCCATGGGTCCATGAGGAACTTATGATTAACACGATGCGTGACCCAAGGGCTGGCTCTTATTTAGACCAGCGAATTAGCATTGCTATTCAGCGTAGCAATGCGGCCAGTGTCTTGAGTACTTTGCTTCTGGCACTAGTCTGGCTCATTTTCACAACCATTTATATTAGCAGCCCGGCCCTAACCGGACTGTTTCCTTTGTAAATAGGAAGTTCAATTGTAGGTACATAGTTTTCAGAGTAGGTCAATTTTAGTACAAAGATGTAGGTCAATGACCGATCGAAAAGGCCCTTGAACATAATTTGTCTCTGGGAACCTTATTGCGAGCAGCATGAGGGTCTAGTTTTTTGTTGGGCCTCGTTTTTTCAGATCCCTTCAAGGGGGTGTGAAGCGCGGGGGGGAGGTTTCACAAATGTGCGCAGCATGTGGTGGCGCCCGCGCTCATGAGAATTTCTGATTCATTTACTTTGTCGTATTAGACTGTTGTTTTCAAGTATCATTGCGATTTCGTGATATCATTGTCGTGATTCATTGTCAAGACTAAAATGCTTAGGAGAGAATTAATAGAACCGACCACAAGCTACTTCTTAACTTAACAAAAAAAATGTGTGTATGTACTTTAGTACAGCTGTTGGTAGGTATTACTTTTTAATTTAAGTTGTATTGCTACCTTATATATCGCTTGCTAAATATTATGCATTCGTTACATTTATATATTTTGTTATAAAATATTTACATTAGGTAAATATTTTGCTATATATCTCTTCACTCCGGCAGAGGGCGTTGGTACGCCATTACACAGGTTGTAATAGTTTGGGTACCAATGTCACCATCAAGGATTGATTTTGTAACCAGGAACATCAATCCTTTGTATAATTTAATAAATTGTAAATCCGTTTTTAGCCGTATATATATTAAGATAGACACTAACATGTAAACATAATGTATAAAATTAAGGGCTGTGGATTTTGTAAAATAAAAATAAAATAAAAAATATGTGTTACTGAAATGTTTGTTGTTATTAAATACATTATCATTTCATATAAAAAAGCAATACTGATACGCCTTTAATGATAAAGTGCCTTTTAAAAATGTTATGACCAATCTATAATGATTAATAAATACTTTTGACCATTTGGCCTGTTTTTGTATAGGGATGATGTTAATTGTTATGCCATAGAGTATATAAGCACTATACACACGCTAAGCATATTACGTTTATGTAATATCATTTTCATAAAAGGCTGTTAAATTAATGGTTACTATAGACACAGCCACATAGATTTTTTTCTGCTTATTTTGTGTAATCCGCCCTAATACTACATTCTATAAAAATGACAACCAGCTACCTGTTACGGTTCTCAAGATACAGCCTTGTTGTTGAAACAAATTGGTATTCTTAATGATAATTATCTTTGGCATAATGAGATATATCCCAAATACAATAAATTTAATATCATATATGTTATTACATTTATTGTTTTGCCTTCTTTAATTTCGATATTTCAATACCTAATGTAGATGTAATTTTCGATTTATATTATTAATTAATTCTGTTATTTAATTATTATTTGTTTCCTGTTATGTTTTTTTAAGATCCATAATTTACTATTGTAATTGAGTATGTCCATGCTTATTAAATTAAAATAAATGATAATAATAAATAAATAATATACAATACGTGACACAGTAATGACAACATATTGCTGAGTCGAACGCCAATTTGTTGCATTTCTATGCCTCAAATAAATGAATTTTCTTTCTTTCTTTCTTTCTTTCTTTAACAAGCAGAAGTCAACTAGTTAAAGTCTGGACAAACGGACGAACTATTAGAAAAAAACAGTTTTATTGAGAGTATTTGAGTATGGATAACTAAAATGGAAAATATTTCACAAGGCGGGGTCATTGAAACTGAACTATCTTAGGTAGTACCTATGTACCTTACATTTTTTAATATTCACCATTATAAATTGAAAAGCCATTCGTAATGATGAATAGATGTAAATAATACCAAGTCATATTTATCTTTTTCATTATAAAGGAGTAGGAGGATAAAAAGAGATTGGAGATACAAAGAAGGTTTGATAAGAAAATATCTATAAAATTATCTATTTTCATAAATCAATCGGTATTGACATTTTGATGTGTATTATGAGCCTGTATAAGTATTTGATAATGTAAACGGTCAGCTATTTAGAGAGGATTTGTTCAGCTCCAAAATGTATTTCGTCAGCAAGCAAATTTAATTAAAAAATGGAAGGCGTTTCTAAGTGCAAAAAAAGCTACTTCGCCATAAATTCGACTTACAAGCTTTCAAAATAACTTATGAGCTGAATTTTCTTATTGACCGAGTATTTCAAAAATAGTATTTGATAGGTAGAATAATTAGCTACAATCATATTTTTTTTTTAATATATGACGGTGAAGCGCTTGGCCATCATCTTACCTAGGTCCAATCCAAGTTATGATGATGCCTGACTGGTGAACTAGCTATCTTACATTTACAAACCGGAACACAACAATTTTACGAATTGTTGTTATGGCGACACAATTTGATAAAATGGCGGTAGGCTAGCTAGTCGGATTTCAACAAAGTCCTACCACCAACTAAACCAAGCACAATATTGTCCTCCCCTGAGCACAAACCCGGGATCCCTAGATCTGACACCGGAGGTCGAACCACTAGACCACAGATGCGGTTCAAATGTGTTTCAAAACGGTACAGTTTTACATGAGAGTAACGTTAAAGTTTCAAAACATCATTCACCATCTCCCGGCCTGACGCTGGGATCCGATGGTCGAACATGTGTTGCACTACGTGGGTCCTCTGCAGAAATACGATAAGCCAAAACGACCTAACCACCGAAACACGTTCACCAAAAAACACTCCAACACCGATTGTTACAAGGCTCAATTTTGTTTGACGATATCGTATGTTATCGTATTTAGTAAGCGCGGTGGTTTTACCTTGTGGGAGACAGCGAAAGAACAGGCGAAAGGTTAAGCATTATGCGCAACACATTGTACAAGTTGCATCTTTTACAAAAACAATGTTACGGTTACAAAAAATAGGCCACACGCTGACTTACTACATTTTACTACGCGTATTACTACGAAAGATTTTGCATTTCGTAATCTAATAAAGCTTTGGTGGTTTGGTAAAAATGTCGAATTAATTAAGAATTGGTGGTAGAGTTTCATCAAGCTTTTTATGGCGGGGTAGCGCTTATGTCATGTATGATAAAGCCGAAGGTGGAGGTGCACTTCACCCGGAATCCTCAACAGACTGAGGAACTGGCTATCTCACCTCTAAAGGCCGGAACACAAACATTTTGAATGGTTGTTGTGCTGACAGACTTAGGTATTAGGACTTAGCCAGGCGGACGTAATCGAAGTGCTACCACCAACTAAATCAAGATCAAATTTGTACCTCACTGGGAATCGAACCCAGGACCTCTGGGTGTGATACCGGTAGGTTAACCACTAGAGGTGAATCCTATGTGACAAAAAAGATAGTAAGTACCTACACATATTATTCTTATCGTAGGTATATATTACCTAAAATCTTACATTATTAGCTTACCATTGATATAATCATTGTATACCTAATCAACATGTTGAATTTGTAGTTTCCATAGCCTAAATTGGAGATTCCTAGGTTTCGTTTGGTGATGTAGGGTTTACTTTTAGGTAAATAAGATTTTTTGGAATGAAATCTTTTTTTGGCGCATTGAGCACTTTTTGGGTGAACAAAAAGCGTGAAACTCGCGTCATCGACACCGCACGCTCTTGTGAATTGTATCGTCGAGCTATTCGATTATTATTTTCGAATCATTTTTGGTATTTAAAGAAGTGTGTATGATCAATGATTTAAGTTTAAATTGGTCATTAACACTTCCTTACAAACCAAAAATAATTCAAAAATAATAATCTATTATCTCGACAATACAATTCACCAGTTACTTAGTTATCACTTCTATCGGCACTCCCTAAAGACTGTGCATTTTTTTTATATTAATGTAGCTATTGTCCTCACGGCTTGTCTAGACATAACCTGAAGAGGACTACAAAGGAGCAAGGTTTCCTAGAAACTGCTTTTAAAGGCAGCGTAGAATAAAGCAGTCTAAAGCACTAGCATAAACATCTAGCTATGTTCAATGCTTATTACACCATCCGTTATTAAGGACGCTAGGTCATCTAGCAATCTGAATTAATGCAAGTATAATATAGCACTTAGCCACCTAGCATAAAAGCTAGCAAGAAAAATGTGGCTACCGTCCTAGTAAGCATCCGATATAACGGATGGTGTAATAACAGTTAGCTTTCTAATTTACCTTCCAACATTCAGATGTCTAGTTAGGATCTAGAATATGAAGCTTTTTAGACGGTTCTAATTACAATTACAAAAAGTGGTCGACTACGAGTTCGCGTGTGGACACAGTGAGTTTTGTGTGCCGTAACAAACGGGTGAGTGACAATGGTAGTGGTTCAAGAATTCGAAGAGAGGGTAGTCGTCGGATCCGAAAGAGGGTAGACAGATATGTCTGTCCTTAGGAGCTGCAAACAATCGCCGAACCAGTCTACTCGTGACCATGGAGCGTGAAACCGCTTCGAAATATCGAGGTAAAATTACATATTACCGTGGTAATAAACCCGAAATGTTTGACAATTTAAATGTAGTGAATAACCACGAAAACCTAAAAACTTAGGTTCTAATTACACCGTCCTAGATTGCAGATGCTAAAGTTTGCTGTGAGAGCTTGACGGTGATGCTATCTAGGATTTCAATGCTAACCTAGTCAATATTAATTCAATGTTTTATTACTATGTTCTTTTAATTAATTTCTCATTTTTTATTCTGTATGTGTATAATTTATTGTGTCTAAGCACGTCCAACCGGGTTCTCACAGGCCCCAACGGAAGACCAGCGCAGGCTTCACAGCGTGCATTAATGCTGAGTTGGGACCTTTCTGGGATTACCCGCCTCTAAAAATTTTATTGTACCTACCTATTTTCTGTTTTGTAATATCCCAAATAAATAATTTTGATTTTGATTTAGGACGGAAGCCTTTTTCTTGCTAACTAGTATGCTAGCTGGCTAAGTGCTATTCACTATTCAGATGGCTAGATGACCTAGCATCCCTAATATCGGATAGTGTAATAAGCACTTTACACTACACTCGTTCAGCCGTCTAAGTAACCGACAGGGCTATTTTCAGCCAATTTCCTTCCTATGTTACGTGATGTTGTTCCAAGTTTTGTTTTATTATTCTTCATATGGCGCTCTGGTCACGTACAAATAGAGACTTTTATCGGTTTTGCGGGTTGAAGTTAATGTTTTGGTGGTAGGTGTACCGGTAGATTTTTTTGTCGGAAATCGGTTATACCAGTAACAAATATTACAGGACGTGAATTTCACACAGCGCTATATAGCCCCAAACTAAGCATAGCTTGTATGGGAACTAGATTACGGATAGAATCCTTGAATAGTTTTTTTTGGAAATACATACGTACTATATGATACAACACCCAAACACAGAACAAACATCTAGATTCATCACACAAATGTTTGCCCTGGATGGGAATCGAACCTACGTTGCTACCAACTGAGCTATGAGGCTTATTAATGACTCTTCGCCCGGCGGAGGGCATTGGTACACCATCACACAGGTTGTCCTAGTTGGGGTGCCAATGTCACCATCAAGGATTAATTGTGTATTACCAGGAACATCACTTCTGTGTATAATTTAAATGTGTTACTGTAATGTTTGTTATTACCAAATAAATAAATTTTCATTTTCATTTCATTTTCATCTACACCATTACTGCGATCACTTTACATTAATTCTGATATGAATGTCACAATGAAAGAAATCAAAGTCAAATATTTTTATTCAGTAAATTTCTTAAGGATCACTTTGAAATGTCATAAATTAAAACTCATAGTTACATTTTGTCCTACTAACGTGCAAAATTATACTTCTTATTCTAACATGAAATTGATTTATTTCACATCAACTTATTAATATTGTTTAATGTAATAACCTGTGACTTACAACGTCAGGACATGTCAGTTATGATGAGACCCAAAATCCACCAAAAAGTACCAAAATCCACCTAAATTCACCAAAATCCACCAAAATCCCTAAAAGACTGAGGAACACAATAATTACGAGATGTTGTATTTGCGATAGACTTAGCTAGTCCGACAACCAAACAAATTAAGCAAAAATTTGATCAACCAACCGGATCAAACCTGTTGGTTTGATCCGGTTGGTTTGAGCCGGTTAAAGCATTACAATCATATTTGAAAGACTTCTGCTAGAATATTCAGGTAGAACAAGATTAAGAGGAGGCTCCGTAAATGTTGTAATGATTTGCCGTGTCCAATGTCCAATTTTCTATGAAAAAACTCGAGTTAGAAGACTAAACAACTAAACTGTACAAAGTGTTAAGGCCTAATTTGGCGTACTTATAGAAAGGCGAACATTTTAGGGACAAATTAGAGTCAACTTAGGTTTTTTTTAGATAGATTTATTTTAATAGAATCGTGTTTTCGAAACACAAACGTTCTAGCATCAATCCAGAACTATAACATATATTAATTTCAAAGTAAATGCTATAGTATTGTGGAAGACATGATCGCTGAAGCTTAGCTATTTCACATATCAAAGACTCTTAAGCTAAGGCCGAAGGTGGAGGTGCACTTCACCCGAAATCCTCAACAAACTGAGGAACTGGCTATCTTACCTCTAAATGTCGGAACACAAAAATTTTATAATTGTTATTATGGCGGCAGAATTAGGTAAGCTGTTTTTTTATATTTCATACAACTAGGAGGTGGAACAAACAGTGCATCTCTTGTTTATAACAATACCTTACTGCGTAGATTACATCTACAAAATATACATATGGGTTGTACCATTATTATATATATATAATAATGGTACAATATATTGTGCTTGGTTTGGTTGGTGGTAGAATCTTGTTTAAGTCCACCTGGACAGTGGTAGCTAGACCACCATCTAACCTAAATCTGTCGCCATAATAACAATTCTTAAATTGTTGTGTTCCGGCATTCAGAGGTAAGATAGCCAGTTCCTCAGTTTGTTGAGGATTCCGGGTGAAGTGCGCCTCCATCTTCGGCCTTTTCTCAACTTGTTACCAGGTGAGATGAAGGCCAAGCGCTTCATAGTCGTACAAAAAAAAAACAATGATATAAAGCATATAAAGCGATACTTACTCAAAAAAATATGCAAGTTTAGTTTTTTCATCTTAATAACAATAACAAAAGGAAGGTTTTCTAGGAACGTCATCGCGTCATATTCGCCTCGGTAGGATTGCCGGGGCATGGGCGGAGCTAGCATAGATTTTTTTTTAGACAGCCTGGTCTTAAATACTTTTCTTTTATAGTCCAACCTAACAATTTACTTAAACACTTGGCGCACAAAGGCAAATCGCAAATAGCCACTCATGAAGAGGTATTATATGAGCCTTTATTACAATCAACCCTGTAGTCATAGTCGGTCAAGCTATAAATTTCCATTTGAGCCGTTTTCCTAAATAATAAAATCTTCTTGAAAATTAAAAACACAATTTATATTAAAAAATAACTGTTGTGCCTCATAATATTTGTGTTTTTCAGTAAAACCAAACTAAAACATGTTTTTTCTATAGTTTTTTGGAGAGGTGCTTGACCTTCATCTCACCAGATTTTCAAATTTGATAAGGCCAAAGGTAGATGCGCACTTTACGTGGAATCCTCAACCAACTGAGGAACTGGCTACCTTACATCTTAATGCCGGAACACCACAATTAAATCATTGTTGTTATGGCGATAGAACTAGGTAAGATGCTGGTAGCTAGCCAAGCGGACTTAAGCAACGTCCTACCACCAACCAAGACGAGCACATTATTGTACTCCCTATGGGGATCGAACCCGGGACCTCCGGATCTGACACCGGTAGGTGAACCACAAGACCACAGAGACAGAACCTACTTCTTTAATCATCACACAAATATTTGTCCTGGGTACGAATCGAACCCACAACCAGCACAGAAAGCAGAACTTCTACCAACTGAGCTATGAGGCTTGTTAACGTTACTTTTTTATAGTAAAAAATATTTACATTGTATTTTATGGGATGTCTATAATCAGCAGTGGATTAATAAGTAGACTGAAATGTATTTTTATACAACTGAAACGCCCGGAACTTCGTTCCCGTTATACTGTGGGAATGTTAGTGCACCCCACTACGAAAGTAAGCTACCCTCAAAATGTCAAGTATCTAGAACGCATATAACCAAACCCGAGGGTTTGTGCTGTGGTTTGATTGATTATTTATATTATAATTTGTATTAATATGCCATGTTTGTCCAAGTCAGTCTCGAGTTCATCATATTAAAAAGTTATCAAATAGTTTTGAGGTTATTATCTGTTTTAATAGAAAAAACTATGTTGTTCTGAAATTATTCGTCAAATTCTGGTACAAAAAAGGTCACCAAAAATCAATCTTCAAAAGAAAGTCCACGTCGATGTTTCTTAGTCCATTAAGTTTCACCGGGCGTCTCCGTTGTAAGGGGTGTCCAAAAATAGTCGTCACACGAGCTAAGCTGCGCACGCGCTGGTAAGATTGCTGGCTTTTAATTCTGAGCGAATCACGTGACAGGGCCCTGATAGTATAATTTAAATAAAATAAAATATTACAGAACATTAATTTTACACAGCGTCGTCTAGCCCCTAACATAGCTTGTAATATGGGAACTAGATTACGGATAGAATACTAAAATACTTTTTGTACATACGTACTGTATGATAAAACACCCAAACACAGAACAAACATCTATATTCATCGCACAAATGTTTGTCCTTGGTGGTAATCGAACCCATAGCCTACAGCGCAGAAGGCAGAAGTACTACCAACTGAGCTATGAGGCTTGTTAAAAATCAATCGCTTCTCTATGGCAATGGTATCGTCGCATAATGGCCACTATAGGTGTCTTTAGGTATTTTAGTGGCCATTTACCGATGATACTATTATTGTCATCGTGAAGCGATTGGCTTAGTATCAGGTGAAGAGCGCTTCCACCTTCGGACTTATCATTACTTGGAAATCAGATGAGATAAAGGCCAAGCACACACCGACATACAGTAAAAAAAATAGGTTCATCCATCCATCCATCATCTATAGAAATGAATAAATTGCAGTCTATTTGTATTGTCAAAATAATGACTATTTAATTAATTATTATGAAAGTAGCCTAAAAACCTAAAAAAAGTAAGAAAACCTACGGTGCTTATAACAAAAAAAAACTATTTTCAAATATTAATAAAAACTATTTAAAAAAATATCTATTTGTTCCGGCTATATCTTTGAAACGACTGGACTGATTTTGACATAATTTTCACTAACAGGTAGCGATTTTTAAATGAAGTAACCCAGATGACTTTTATTTTAGAAAAATATTAAGGGCTCCAATATAACTACTAGATTTATTTTGGAGTAGAGATTTTTTCCACAAAAACGAGAAACCACAAAAGGAAGTTTATTTTCGTGGTAAATATCTAAAAAGTTTGTCAACTCGTTGGGTGCTGAGCCCCTAGCTGTCTTTAAAATAATACCGTGTAAACAGGATAAACAGTTTTAAGCTAAGTATTAGGTCCTTACATATGAAATTGGCGTTTTGTATGGGAGGAACATAAAGGCAATTTTTTCATATTAAAATATATTTTATTAATCAAAGTATGTACCATTGCTATCTATACACTTTTGCCATCTTATAGGTAGTTCATTGATCCCTTTACTAAAAAAACCATTCGGACGGGAATCAATGAAATCTTTGAAAGCGGTTTGGACTGCCTCATCGGAATTGATTTTTTTTCCTTGCAAGAAGTTATCCAAATTTCGAAAAAAATGGTAATCTGTTGGAGCAAGGTCCGGAGAGTACGGTGGATGTCTTAGACATTCCAATTGAAGCTCCTCTAATTTGGTAGTCGTCTGTTGGGCCGTGTGTGGTCTAGCGTTGTCTTGAAGCAGCAGTGGCGTAGAGCGATTGAAAAGTCTCGGTTGTTTAACAGCGAGCTTTTCCATCATGGTTTGCAGTTGCTGACAATAGACATCAGCCGTAATCGTCTGACCAGATTTAAGAAAGCTATAGTGTACGACACCGGCACTAGTCCACCTAACGCTTACAAGTAACTTTTTTTGAGTCAATTTTCGCTTGGGGCAAGATTTTGCTGGTTCACCAGGGTTCAGCCATTGCGATGAGCGTTTACGATTATCGTACAGGATCCACTTTTCATCACATGTAATGATCCGATTTAAAATTCCTTCATTATTGTGCCGGTTGAGTAATGTAACGCAGCAGTCGACGCGCGTTTGTCGGTTTGCTTCACTCAATTCATGAGGTACCCACCTTTCAAGCTTTTTCACCTTCCCAATTTGCTTCTAGTGGATTAAAACGGTTTTGTCACTAACACCGCAGCCTGCAGCTAACTGTGATGTGGTTTGCGATGGATCTGCTTCCACAATAGCCTTCAATTCATCATTATCGACCTTGGTCTCCGGCCGTCCACGGGGCTTGTTCTGCAGGTCGAAATTTCCAGAACGAAAGCGTTGAAACCAAAAACGCACCGTGTTTTCTTTTGCGACACCACCACCATACACATCATTAATCCTTCGAGCCGTTTCTGCAGCACTGGTGCCACGGTGGAACTCGTACTCGTAAATAATGCGATATTTTATGTTTTCCATTTTGTGAAATGAGTGACGCAGAAAAAAAAAGCGAAATAGAAAAAAACAAATGAATTACGGTTTTCGAAACACAAATGCATGAGTAAATAGCTGTTTAAATTTGAATTTGGAATTCATAACCAAAGAGGAGATATTTAAGATCAAAGTGGCCAGTACGACAAAACGCCAATTTCATATGTAAGGACCTAATATAATAAAAATAAAATAAAATTTCAAATTAATGGAAATATGAGCAACATGTTTTTAATGCCTTGAAACGTGGGCTGGAATCGTCGGTGTGCGTGCTCGCGCTTGGCAGATTTATTGTATAAATGAAATCTTAATTATTTAATAAATTATTTCTCAGGAAGTAAATTAATACCAAGCTTCTGAGTCCATACCAGTAGCAAGGGGATCGGTACTTGACAGATTTATCGTAAGCCGAGTCAATTTACGACACACTTTATTTGTGCAGTTGATTCAAAGAGGGTTCCGATCTATGACGTTTTGAAGAGGTGAGAGGATAGACTTATCCAAAGACTCTTGGGGTAGGTGTGTTACAGGACATGCATTAACACACAGCGCCATCTAGTCCTAAGCAAAGCTTGCTATATGGGAACTAGATTTAGAAAATATATATTTTCATTTTTGGAAATACATACTCATCATAAAATACAACACCCAAACACTGACCAAACATCAATATTCATCACACAAATGCTTGTCCTGTGTGGAAATGGAACCCACAAGCTACAGCTCAGAAGGCAGAGCCTACCAACTGAGCTGGGCAACGGAATTGAACCCAACGACCCCTGCCGAAGTCCGGTGCCAAACAGGTTGCTTAGTTCCATCGCTGCGTGCTAGACCTATTTCCTTCTGGGAAAACTCGCTCTATAATAGACCTCATCTTTGCTCTGGCCTAGAGGCTAGTCAAGAGGTCAAGAGCTAACCCATCATTAATAAGTAAGTTACTTTATTAACTTATATTAAAATATGTCTGAAATAAAATGCACATTTAAACTAACTATGTACAAAGGAATCAGTCACAACGGTCCTTAGCCGTTACAAACGTGGAAGCGTGCCCAAGACACTGGCTGCATAGCCACATTGATGAGCTATGCTAATTCGCTGGCCTAAATAAGAGCCAGCCCTTGGGTCACGTGTCAAAAAAAACATCAATTAAAAGCTCTGTAAGATTTTTGAAAATAGAGGGAACCGGCTCCCAACGGACCTAAGGTCTCGACCACAAGAGGCTCAAATAGGTAAGCTCTGTCGAGACCACTATTTTCTTGTACTATATTCGATCTCCATACAATTTCCTGTTCGGCATACAGATAATTATGTAATCGAATTTAATGTATGTGAGTTTCTTTCCGCTGTTCACTTATATTGTGTTTCGTAGGTTTTTAATTGTGTGTAGGAATGTTTGCGTTACTTACAAGTTTGTAGAGTTGATTTTCGGTTGCATGAACAGCGGATAAGGACTAGTGGTGTGGGTGTTTAATGCTGAGGGCTGTGGACAGCTGGTCTCCCTTGGGTACAACTAAGATTTTGTTTACAAACTAGTTCGAAAGTCCCGGTAATTATCTTTTTGACTGAATAAAAAAAAAACCAAGGCATTTTACACAACGTCATCTAGACTCAAACTGAGGAAAGTTTTGTGACATTGTAACTATGTTACAGATTATATGAGTATTAATATAATATTTTTTGTAGAACTCAAAATACAATGTAAGACCGAAACACAGAACAAACATTTATACTCACCACACAAATATTTGTCCCGGGTTAGAATCGAACCCAAAACTTTTAGTGCAGAATGCAGCTACTACCAGCTGATCTGAGAAGCTAATCATACACTAAATGCATTAATATCCATTTTTTTAAACTGATAGAAATATAAATAGAAAGATAAAGAAAGAAATAAGTAAAGAATAAATAAGTACAAGAAATATAAACAAAACAATATAACCAAAAAAACACGTATTATGCAGCAATAATTTACCTAACTTAAACTAACTCCCTACGTACCATACCTACCCAACACCCAAAAACCTTCAGCGTACCTATCTATCCACTTGTCACCAGGCTTTCGTCGCAACAAGAAGGTCCCAACTCAGCATAATGTTGAGTTGGTAACTGTAACCTACACAACGCTGGTATTCTGTAAGAACCGAGAAAGATATGATAACTTATAAGCATTGGGTTGAGCAAGAATATAAAATAACATACGCGTGATTTTCAAAACATTGTTTTTTCATGAATACATAATTAATTACGGTGACTTGACTAACTTTGTCATCAATAATGTCACTACATGAAACAGGTAAATAATATCGAAGATATTATCGTCTGAGTAGCAAGGTATTGGTCACACTTAAAATCTTTAAATTAAAATATACACATTTACAGCGAAAACAACACGCAAAAATGTTAACAAAATTCTGTACCGAAACCAGAACTTTATTTTTATCTTACATGGGAACACAACATGTAATTGTATATAATTGAAAACCAAAGAAAAAGTTCAAATTAATTGCCTTGAAAACTACCCCTTGCCACTTGTTTGAGTAACGATATAATTATATATAATTATAAAATATAATAAATAGCTTATAAAAATAGCTAGAAGAGCATGAAACATACATATATTTGTATGTTGTATGTAATTTAGCTTGTTGTTATTTGAAATTCTCTTTCAATGCAACTGATTGTTGAACTGAGCATTGAAAGAGATCTTTAACATGCTTTTATGGGCTATGTCCTCAAAAAACAGAACGATATCAAAACAAATGAAAAGGTAGCATCAATTATTTCTTCATCAAAAAAACGAATTACTTTATTAAAATACAAAGAAAATTACCAGTCGATTGTCGTTGATTATGAGTACCATCACTCATCAAAGTTTAAATCACGTCCGTATCAATTTAAAATTAAACTCCGCCAGTACATTGTTTTGTTTCTATAAGATATGCAGCTATATAATTATTTATTAAGAAAACTGAACTGTTTGAGAGAAGTTGAGAAAAATAACATTATTTTCACTAGCTATTTAACTCAAGCGTTATTTTGCGGAGATCCATTGTTCAAAATATATCTGAAAACAGGATAAAAATTTTGTACACAATAACAAATCAGCAAAATTTCTTTGATAAAATCAAATCGACACGTGTTTTGCCTACACGAGGCATCCTCAGGAAATATAGTCTTGCTGCTAAGCTGACGAGCCCTCTGCATTTTTTTCACGGATGTGTCTGTTATTGACCATAAAATAATGTGTTTCAGCCTTAAGCCTGTGCCTGGATTATTTGTATAGGTATTTAAAATATATTTATTACAGGACATTAATTTCACACAGCTCCATATAGCTCCAACTGAGCTAGGCCTGGTTAATTACTTTATATTTATGAATTATATAGAGTATTTGTTTCCATGAAACTGATAAAAAGGCGGATCCCTGAACATTTTAAGAGTAGTACCTAGAGTTCCTTGTGAAAAGGTTTGTCCGGGGAAGTACTACCACCATACCTATTACGGCCGCCAAGCAGCGTTGCTGAGTTTCGGTTTGAAGGGTTTGGTTTCCGGTAAAATTACGGGTACACGGAGCTTAACACCACGTCAAGTTAACGGGTACAGTTATCAGAAAGCCTCAATTATTATCGATATATTGACACAACGAATGCAACAAAGATATACAGTTTAAAATCATGTGAAAGTTAACACATTAAATCTTTCGTAGACCAGCAAACTTCATAGTACAAGAAGAATTCAACTCAAAAGAGCCTGATATTTGAAGGTGAGTTTTTATCCATAAAAGTAAACGGTTAACCGAATAAAAGTCTCGAGTGAACTGAACATTATTTTGGAAGTGTTCCAATTAAAAATATCATACGAAAACTACAAGTAGTATCTACTAAATGTTCCCATAGTTATTCATGTCGTCATATACTTTATTATTTCATGCTAGCAAATATATTCAGCTACCCCATGATTTCACCACAGTCCTAAATAATTAAATAAATCTAGCATAGACTGTAACTTCCGCCCGCTGAGGCAAACGCCCTGGTTAAGGAAAGCTCGTAGGGCGGGCGACTTCCTTGACAACAGCGCCTCTTACGACCATTCACAGGAACTAGCTGTCCCGCCACTATTGGCGGACTGGTATGACGTAGCTCAACACCCGACCAATTAGAGGAAACGCGGTGTTGCTCGGCCGCAGTCCTCGTCGCCGCGCCTTCGCACGAGCCGTGTGTTGCCGCGCTCCTCACCTCCCCTCGCGTCCCGCGCCCGTCCTGCCGTCTCGCCCGCATTCTAGTCGTGGGTGTCGCGCCGTTCAGTCCTCGCGTGTGCCGCTGAATTAAGTGCGCCGTTTGTGAGTGCTATTATCCCGCGCGAGTGTCAGTGTGACGGAGGAACTCTCTTCCCGCCGCGGAGGATGTTAACAGCGCACGGTGAGTCCGCGTCGACATCAACCTGACCACCTTATCGCTATCAGCGCCACGTGAATGCTCTATTTATACAAATGTAAACACGCAACAAATTCGATTTGAGTGATGGTCCTTAAAAGCGAGAGTGAACATCCGGTCGCGTTTTACTAACGTTCGCAAATTAGCAGTAAGAAGTCGGTCGGCGCGCGACATACGAGATTGCCGAGTTCCTGTAAGACGGACGCGGACGTATTCGTGACGTGCTGCCTGCTAGTGTAGGAGCTACAGGACCGACTATTGAGACACAGGATTATGTGCATGCAGAAGTGAATATTTGCCGGATAACCTTGAACCGGTTCAGGGCTGGCGATAGCACGATAACGTGACCTTGGAGCGCAGCGGAGCCTCGCGAACGCCGGCCGGCGGCGATGGCAGCGCGAGCTCACGGAAAATGTCCAGACAAACAACGATAATGGAGCCGCAAACACAATGATAACTCTGTCAGACGGTCAGCAAGGAAATGTTGTGTACTTGTGTAGCATTATCCTCATTTAATGAGCAAGTGCAACTCTAAACAAAGGAAGCATTCAAACACAATAATTATTAACAAACCGCATATATAACGCTAAAATTTTGATGTACCAACTGACTAAGTCTCATAGCTGATTAAGCAGAGAGATCCAACCAGTTTTGGATGCGTTTCAATTAACAAACCAACGAGGCTGTTCAATGAGTAATTTACCATTTCAATGAGTAATTTAAATGAAGCAACATGTTTCTGCTGGACAACTCAGAAACTATATTTCAAGTCAGTAATCTCAGCACCCTGTAAACATGGTGACACTGTTCTGTTTCCAATGCGGGTGTAATTTCTACGACATGGTTTTCCATTGCAGTTGATGCACATTTTTTAAATGGCAGCCAGGTCTTGTCTGTCCGGTTGAGTTATCTCGATACGGTCAGGTTCGAGGCCCGCTGGTCCCACGCCTCGTTCCACATACCTACTCATTTCTTTCGATTTGCAATCGGAGTGGTCAATGGGTCTGAGTAACCAGTTTTGCAACCATGAAGCAATAACATCGACAGCGTTAGGCATTTATTATTTGCTTTGATAAAATGTACAGCAGTACAGGTACCAAAAAATATTCTGCACATTTTTATTTCAGGACGGTTTGGGACACAAATCGCTAAAAAAAATGCTAAATAAAAACCGCAAAAATTAAGAAGATTCAAGATACTCATTCGCACTTATCCAAATGCTAAAGAGCAGTCGCCAATGTACAAATAGCTAGCCTTGTCTTTTGCGTATGTACTTTAGGTACGTGGGAGTGAGCGGGATGGAGATAATTCGCAGCAAACCAGCCATGCGAGATGCTCAGCCGTATCATAAATATTAATCAGGCGCTGGTGTCAACAGCCACCGCGTAACGTGACACCACCACGATTCGCTGCAAGCCTGGTACTTGAAGTACTGCCCAGACACTACGCTACAGACAAAATACTAGAGACCTTGTTGCTGAACATCCCACTGACATTAAAATGGCGCTGCGTTCATTTTATCTACAATGGTATACAAATATTGCGATTTCAAAGCAAACATTTAAGAGAATGTCGCTAAAGATTATATAGTTGTTTTCTCTTTAGCTCTCTTCGTCGCAACAAGCTGTGGAATAGTGATAATGTTATCGTTTGCACATCCGTTTGTGCTTACGCATACAGCCATGACCTGCCCTACAACCTACATGTCGACGTCTGTGATTGGAGAATGCATTGCAGTTTTATGTTAATTTGCTCCATTACACCTAACTTCATGTGTAATTGAAGTGTGCTGATTGTTGATTTCTACTACTGTACCATTTGTTTGTTCTTTTACTACCCCAATTAAAACCCCCAAACCCCAAAGAAAAAGATTTTTCTTGCTGACCAAATTTAAAAAAAATAAAAAAAACAAAAAAACCTTTTGTGTCTACAAGTACCAATAAGTATCAATAGTATTGCAAATTTACGGTAACCGTATTGTTTTCGTCGGTTCTTCGCACTGCCGACCTTGACGCGCGACATTTTACACAGAACTCTACTCAAACAAGTTTGGACGCCACAACCAATTAAATCACAACTAAAACCTCTATTTTGTATAAATGAGACGAAAAAACTTGCCTGTTGTGATTTTCGGCTACCATATAAAAACGCGTTTTTTACGTTTAATATTAAGCCATATTTAATTACAAGAATAGCATGGTTTACGTATCGCTAGGTGAAGGACAAGAGAGTTAATACAAAATGCGAATAATATAGAGTAGATTAAAACAAATTTACGCAACAAGCTCAAGCGGGTTGCTATACAAATCAGTATAAAATCATCAAACATAAAAGTTGATGTGTGTATGCTCCCTATATACTCCAAAACTAATGGACTATTTTGATATAGATATAGTAAATTTTTTGACAACTTTGCTCAAATTCTACCGCGTGGGCAGATTAGCCGCTAGAGTCAGCTAGTTTTTCTTTATTTTACATACAAATACCAAACACATCGCGAAATGAGGAATAAACGAAAGACATGACTTTAAGTTAATTATATGATAGAGCCAAAGTCGCACTTCACCCGAAATCCTCGATGGACTGAGAAACTTACCTTTGAATGCCGTTGTAATTGACTTAGGTAAGATTGTGGTAGCTAGCCAAGCTTTGAACCACTAGAACACAGGCAGTCTTCTACTTTTCCAATAATTTGGTTTAGAGATGGATAAATGTAGATCCATAATTATGGATTTTTCTTGTAAGAGAAAAGGAGTAGGTGATTGACCTCCGTCTCATCTGAGTTTTCAGTTATGATAAGGCCGAAGGTGGAAATATACCTCACCCAGAATCCTCAACGGTCAAAAACTAACTAGTCACTTGCAACTAAGCCATAAGGAACCACAAACTCCTCATAACATGGAACCAATACCATCAATAGTGTTTCAAATGTTTGGCGAGGACATTGCAGGCAAGACGTTAGTTAGATGATTTTGTGCTTCCAAGGGCACGGTTCCAGGTGCCATTAGAACCTAGTTGTCACCTTAGAGAGTCATATCAGATGCCAATGAAAAATGAAATATTATCAGATGATATAACAGCGGATGCGAGGGATTTTACGTAATCATTTTTTAGCTCTAGACTTTTAGTCTGTCTCTTGGCCAGAGCAAAGAGTCAACGGTGGAGCTAGCTTTCCCGAAATGGCTCTCCCACGCACTTACGAAACATGTCCAGCCTTTTGGCGGACTTGAGGGCCAGCCAGGTACTCTTCGGATCCTGCCAACAATGTTCTGATCATTCAACCGCTAGCATAAACCAGCGATTCTGTAGCCCAGGGTAGGAACTAGATACAACACCTAGATATACCTAGATATAACACTAGGAACTAGATAGCAGCTAGATTTCAGATTTTATTTATTGGCCATATTATAACATAGATGTCATACAAGGCAAGTCATCAGGTACAATACAATATTATAGTATTTATTATATAAAATCTTATAATGGTCAAATATTTAGATAATTAAACAAACAAACAACAACACCATGAGGAATAATAAAATGTCAAAATAATGAGTGAAAAAATTGCAAAAATATGTCAATTTCAGAAAATAAGCATTATATAACAGATTATTAAATACCACAAAAATGACAAACAAGAAAATAAATTAAGTTAACTTAACTTAATTTATTTTCTTGTTTGTCATTTTTGTGACACTTTCTACCATATTCGTGATGTCACTACTATTTATATATAATTAGTCATATTCATTGTCTTACAAAATGAGGATTCGTGTATCTTCTAGCACCTACCCCAAAAGAAAATAAAGATAATATTTGAACCATCTGTAATGACCAACCCTAATTTGCATCAAAGTGCACTTATAGCATTTATTGTAATGACGTTTGAGATAGTCAGACGACAAACGTCTTGAGAGGCTAATGTTTGTAGTTAAAATGTAATTAAAAACATGTTTTCAGTACGCGTAAGGATAATAAAGCTTTAATTGCACAGGTTCTTCGGTATGAGTGAAATTATTTAAAATAAGACAGCGAAAATGGTGGATGTTGACTGGTTATGGAACCCTAGGAACTTAATATGCGAGAGTTCAAACCTAGACTTGAACCATAATCTGTGAGATAGTATGTCGTTTCATACAAATGAATAATAACATAATACAAGACTGAATGATGATATAAAATTATCTCATGTAACATTTTTCTATTTATTTATAGATGTGTTATTGTACGATTAGGGGGTAGTGATTGGTCTTCATCTCACCAGCCCCCTCAGCACGGGGAGGAGATAAAACTTTTGTCCTCTGTTTATATCCTTGTCAGAGCATTTTGTCTCCCGATGGTTTATAAAAACAGAGGACAAAAGTTTATCCCCGCCCCGTGCTGAGGGGGCAGGTTTCAAGTTATGATGAGGCCGGGTGGAGGTGCACTTCACCCGGAATCCTCAACATACTGAGGAGGCTATCTTACCATATAAATGCCGGAAAACAACAATTTAAAATTGTTGTTATGCCGTACGACTAGGTAAAATGGTGGTAGCTAGCCAGGTGGACTTAAACTATGTCCTACCAACTAAACCAAGCTCAATGTTGGAGTACCTGGTGATCAAACTCGGGACCTCTGAATCTGATACCAGTAGGTGAACCACTAGACCACAGAGGCGGTTAAATTAGACTTCTATTTCTTTTAATTTCGGTGATATAATTTAGCTTGATTGAAATTGAGAGTTCATATTAACTTTACTCAGTTATACATTATGAGTAGTCAGGAGATACTTGGGGCTTAGCTTGAAGAGTTGTTGCTTCCACGATGCATGTGAGTATGGATTACACCTACAGGGTTTTTAGTTGGACCTTTTAATGTGTGTGTGTGTTGTTTTGCTTGTAGCTGAGTCAAGCCAGTAAATCGTTTCTTGTTCATTTTATGTTGTTATTTCAATTTTGGTGTAAACATTTGAAGACTAAATGACTTCGCTAAACATTCCGGCTTTTTCTTGTAGAAAAAGCCGTGAGAGTATTCATACATTGCTAGTCTATGGTATCGTAAATGATGTAGGTACTAAAAAGCGCACCTACTATAAAACAATATCTTGTACCACTACAATACAATACAATATTCTTGATTGAACACCAAATGTAAATTAAATTATGAACTAATTCATCTTACAAAAAAAATAATGCACAATGGGCGGTCTTATGGCTAAAAGCGATCTCTTCCAGACATCCTTTGCATGGACAGAACCAGGAGGATGTAAATATATATACATATAGGCGCACAATAAAATATTTGGAAAAAAAAACTAGCATCCGCAGATAATAATAATACAAATTCCAATACAATATGCATAAACATACATAGATAACATATAAAATAGAATACATACCTATTTAATAAGCATAAATACATATCTATATAGAAGTAGTTACATACGAAAGATAAAAATAATAAATAAACACACGTGATTTAAGATGATGATAAATAATGCTGAGTAACCAAACTTTTAAATATAGGGAGAGACTTTGCAAAACGTATTGATACCGGTAGATCATTCCATAGCCAATACGATACATGACAAATCACTAGATAAACACCCACAAAGGTAATAGGTTAAAATGATAGTGAGTTCAAACTCAACAAAAACTAGATTTCTATAACGATAGCAATGAATGCAACGCCTTTATTACACTGACAATTGTTACAACTAGGAAAGACAGTTTAATGTCTAGTTCATGGATGAATGCGATAATAAGCTGTAGGCGTCTTAGTAATAGGGTGTTGTTTGGCTTGTACATCATCCGAGGACATGTAACATTTATTGATCGAGTTACAAGTCACGAGGTGTTGCGTAACGTAGGCAATCGTTTGTTCATTTTAAATCTATGAGCAGATTTCAATTGGCAAGTGTGGCTACCACATTTTTTTTATTGTACGACGGGGAAGCGCTTGGCCTTCTCTCTCACCCGGTTTCAAGTTATAATAAGGCCAAAGGTGGAAACACACTTCACCCGGAATCTTTACAGACCTCAGTCTGTTACCTGAACTGGTACCTCTACGTGCCGGAAAACAAAAAAAAAAAAACTTTGTTAAAATGTTTCATTATTATATCGTATTTGTCATGTAGATACATATCTAAATCTATTTTATTGCAACCTCTCTATATGATCGAGGGTTTGCTGTTCGAAAACTCTACAAGGGTTATAAAACATAATATACAGGTGAGGTTTTTTTCCAGGGCCACTGAGGCGAAATCTGAAACCGTGAGAGTTATCGATAATCATGTTAGGAGTTACGTGCTCGATTTAAAAAAAAATAGTTCCGCAAATGAAAATCTATTTTTTTCTATAGTTTTTCTGAAAAGTGAGATTTTGGAAAAACATATTTTTTGCAAATGTATGAGTTCGTTATCATAATAAAAAATAATGTAAGATGACTATGTGCCCAAAGTTGTTGTAACACTTTCAAAATGGAAAATTTATAAATTCATCTGATACTTATGCAACGGTCAATGAACTTTATCTATGAATTCTTAGATTGGGTAAATTAGTGGTCGGTTTTATGTTATCGTAGGTATCATCCAGCATCATAATTATAGCGATTGAAGTATAATGTGTTTTATATTATATAGTTAAAGAGAATATTAAACTACAAAAAATATGGCCTCAGGTTGATTGCACTTGGCTTTGTCATATTCATTCAATACTTAAAAAAACAAAGTAGTAAAAAAAAATATTTCAAACAATTTTAGCTATAGATACAATAATAATATAAACACCAAAAAGTGTAATAAAATTATATTATTAATGAATATTTGTGTAAGAATTTATTTAACATACTTTTATGGCGTTTTATGATATCGGAAAAAGAATTCATAAATTAGTAAATTTAAATGCCCAATATCATTAAATACTTAGGTACGGCAATCAAAATTTGAAAAGGATTTTCTATCAAAAGAAACCCGATAAGTGCCTAATTCTCGAAAACGTTTTGACGCAGACAAATCCGAGCATGGCAATTTGCGTTCCAGAATATAATATCGCCTTGAGGATTTTCCTTCTGCTATTCACGATTCCTTTAAGAGTGCGTGGGCGGATACTAACGATTCTCAGGTTTCAATTAGCTACATGATCCCTTGTTTTACGTCGCCTTGAGTCCTCGCAATTATGATGCTATCAGATTTATGAAGAACCACACAATGTATGAAGCTCTATGCGATAAAAAAATTGGTGTAATTGATTCTTTCTAGTTTAATTTAATTTAATTGAGTAAATTTCAGTTTTATTTCATCTTATTTTACTTTATTATTGACGTGGCCCCTCTACAGCCTATTTTCTACTATGTTCTTAATGTTACTTATATTAGGTAGGTGTGTTTGTTTTATTTGTTGTTATATGTCTGTTCATGGATAGAAATATATGTATTATGCTTTTAGTTTTATAATAATAATGGAATCTTGACTATAACTAAGTGTTCCTATGTGATCCTATAGTTGCAAATAAATGAAATGAAATTCAATATACAAAAAATATTTTCTTCTAAAAACATGCTCGAACAATATAACTTTTAACGCCTCTGTTCCGCCGAGCTCCCAGCGAGTACGATATTGTGCTTTGTTTATTTGGTGATAGGACTTTGTTTGAGTCCGCCTTGCTAGCTACCACCATCTTACCTAAACTTGTCGCCATAACAATTCTAAAAAGTTTGTGTTCCGGCATTTAGAGGTAAAATATAGCCAGTCCTCAGACCGTTGAGGATTCCGGGTTAAATGCGCTTCCACCTTCGGCCTTATCACAACTTGTAAACCAGGTGAGATGAAGGCCAAGTGCTTCCCCGTCTTTAAATAAAATAAAACTATTTTATGGCAGCATTCTGGGTACCTAAGGACCGTTACAAATGGTATATTAGGTACAACTCAACTGATCAAGACCACGATTCTATATAATGAATCGCTTCACTATGACAATGGTATCGTCATGGAATGGCCTCTGTGGATGCCTATTTTTTTTTGTACAGGGAGCGGCAGGGAAGAGTTTGGCTTTAGTATAATCGGGGATCTATATCAGACGGAAGTGTGCCCAAGTTGCATTGCCACGCTGTGCTAATTCGCTGGCTTATATAAAAGCCAGCACATTGTACATATTGTTTGAATACATGTTTGTCAGTTTTCAAAAGATTTTGATATGATATTTTTTATAAAATTTTCAAGCATTAAATAAAGTGAGTGCTAAAATATTCCAACGCGCAGACATAGGAGGTTTGTATGACAGACTCGGCGAGTGATGGATGAGTTCTTATCACGTTTGATAACCTTCCACCGTTCCCTCCCTCCTCTCCCCCCCATCCCTGATGCATAAAAGTTTGTGTGAATCACTTATTAAAATAATATCATATTTTTTCCAGTTTTTTGAAATGCTTATTAGTCTCTCGTTTATTTAGAAATGACACTTCCGATTCAAATAAATTGCTGATGGTAATATGTGTCTGTGGTGTTATTTTAATTAAAAAAAAACTCGATATAAGTGAAATAGGTATATTGAAAACCGTTTTCCATACAAACAATCTTTTCTATATACTCTACTACGAACGGCAGTACCTTGACTATCCTCTCCATTCTAAGGTTGTCTGGAAGAGATCCGTCGCACAATAAAAAAAAAAAAAAAAAGCTTTTAATAGCCCATGTTAACTCTAGTTTTTAAATTGTCAATTGTCCTAAATGTTTTTGGTGTGAACCGCCGCCGTGGTCTAGTGGTCCAACCCACCGATTTCAGATCCAGAGGTCCAGGGTTCGATCCCCATGGGGAGTAAAATATATTGTGCTTGGTTGGTTTGGTGGTATGACTTTGTTTAAGTCCGCCTGGCTAGCTATCACCATTTTACCTTATTCTGTCGCCATAATAACAATTCTAAAATTGTTGTGTCCGGAACACATGTAGAGGTAACATAGTCAGTTCCTCAGTTTGTTGAGGATTCCCGGTGAAGTGCGCCTCCACCTTCGGCCTTATCTCAACTTGTGTAACCATGTGAGATAAACGCATAGTACTTACCCGTCGTACAATAAAAAACGAATTTCAATTGATTGATTAATTCATTAATTATTGGGGCTTCATAAATAGATTCATTACTTTAATACAGTGACTATAACAACTATTACGGAAGAACACAAAACTAGCGAATCGGGTGGATCTAGTCAACGAACTGCTTTGTAAGGTTAATCGGTTGGTTAACCTCGTCTTTGGCACTTTGTCATTCACAGCTCACGTCGCATCACTTCCTGAACCATTACATTTGCCTGCGTACCAGCAATTCTCGAACATTCGGAAAGCCTAATCGGATCGAATTTGGAAACATCCTATACAAGATTCCGAGAACGCTATTCCGAAAATTAATTAAATTGATATCGAAACTTTTCACAATTTTCCACACATATTGTGTTGAAAATAGCGTTGAAAAATACGATTTTGATGTCGGATCCGACGTAAAGTGATATTTCCGATACGAGATCTTTCGTGTTTGAGAATCGCTACACAGGAGAACTACAAAGATGAAGCATGACGTAGCCGATGACGGATTGCTAGATTTTAGGGTTCCGTATAAAAAAAATACCAACGGGACCCTTTACTATGCCCCCGGTGACCGGCCGTCAGCAGGCTGTCACATGAACCGTAATAGATAGATAGTTGAAATTTTCAGAGTGTGTTTCTTCCAACTATGAGCTACGGTGCTGAGACATGGCCGCTCATGCTTGGCATCACGCTTTCCGACCGAGTTCGTATACAGAAATTGGCAAGAATTAAATAAATAAATATTACAAGACATTAATTTCACACGTCATCTAGCCCCTAACTAAGCATATCTTGTTTTATGGGAGCTAGATTACTGATAGAATAGGTACTAAAATACTTTTTTTTTTGTAAATATTTACTTATCATACAAAACAACACCCACAACCTACAGCCCAGAAGGCATTACCAACTGAGCTATGAGGTTTGTCAAAATAGTTATAGTTTACTCAGTAATTTTTTTTATGAATGACTTTAAAACGTCGTGACGCAACCTGCACACAAGGAGAAAGGCAAGAACCACGGGCTAGTATTTTTTTACAATCTTTTACAAATAGCTCAAATTATACACTACAATTAATTCGCTGAAGAAAAATATTTTAAATTTTTATTCTATTATGATTATCTAGAAAATCTGACATTTCAAAATAAGCTTTGTTAGAAGGCTTTCGTTATACACTTTTTTTTTATTTTTGTCTTATAAGTAGTATTATAAGTTTTACGTACTACAGTTTTCTATGGAAAACTATGGTAAAACTATGGTTCCTATGGGAACGAAATATTATCTTCATAGAGTTGTTGTGTGGGAATAGCGTTTTATTCGTATTTTTAGTATTAAAGTTATGTTTAGGATAGCAAAAAGAAAAATGTCTCTCATTATGCGAATATAGGGTCAAATTAAATTAGTCAGGTCATGTGGTCAGGCGGAGAGATGACACGTGGAGCAGAGTCCTACCACCAACCAAACCAAGCACAATATACTCGTAGTACGATATTGTGGAGCAGAGGCGGCTAAAAGTTAGGTTGTTCGAACATGTTTTTTGAAGTCCTCAGGACTTACCTCAAAATGTCGGAACACAACAATTGAGAACCGTTGTTTTGCGACAGACATAGATAAGATCGTAGATATAGATCTTGGTTAGCTTGGTAGCTAGCCAGGCGGACTTGAAACAAGTCCTACCAATTAAATTATTGATGATGTTCACATATCCTGATTAAACATGACATTAAAATATAATTATACCTTATCATGATTCTAATTAGGTGTTATGCGTAGTGATCAGAGGTGAATCCTCAAAGGGTAAAAGTCGTGAGTCTATTACGTTTTACTTGTTATTTTAAAAATTTAGATATATTTAACATAGTGATAAGAAATGAGTATATTATAGGAAATTTGAAAGTGGCGCCAATTGTAGGAAAGACGAGGAGTGGTAGGTTGGTATCGGCATGTAATGAGGAATGATGATAGTCATTTGAGCAAAAAGTTTATGAATATGAGAGTGGTTGGACATGACTGTGAGCAGGGAAAGCCGAAAAGAGATGGATGGATTCTGTGAAAGAAGACATGGGTTGATGGAGGATGAGAGCGAGTGGAAGAAAAGATCATATTGTCCCGACCACACCTAGCGTGGTATAAGACCAGGAAAATGATGATGTATTTGATATGTAGGTACCTAAAATATATTTTAATTTACAAATAAAAATATTTATGTACAATAAAACTAACTATGTACAACAGAAACCTTCGGGTTAACGGTCCTTAGACCGTTACAAACGGCCTATAGGTAACTAAACTGATCCAGACTAGTACCAGACGGAAGCGTGCCCAAGACACTGGCTGCATTGCTATGAATAGCTATGCTAATTCGCTGGCCTAAATAGCCATCCCAGGTCACGTGTCGCCTCAATCAAAAGCCCCGCAAGATATATAGTAATTAAAATAAGAAAATACCTATCAGCATGTAACTTGTTGCGTTCAGTTATTATCACAATGTTTATTTGCACACAACAGCGGTTGTCAAAACTCAAGTGGAATTGTTCACGCTTCCAGGTGACGTCATGCGATAGGGAAACAGTCAATATTTGATACGGAACCATTAGCACTCAGATAACATTCGCTAACCAACAAACGCACATACTGACACATATCATCAAGGAATACCTACTCCTGTCTTTTAATAATATAGAGACCACCTGACCGATCAATGACAGCGGATCGCAGGAAAAGTGAGGATGTGATCTGGTCAGTGCAGAGAGGCTTGGCTTTCATTGCAGGAGGACTTTGTCTTGTTTATTTCAGTCAAAAATAGAGTAACAGATCTTATTTAACTTATTCTACCCATGACAATACATACATATAGAAAAAAACACGATTACCACGTGATACATTATAAAAACCACCTCTATACTTACCACTAAGGTAGTAAACAGGCAGGAGTAGAGGGGTCGATGCGGACATATTTTCGTTATGGCAATTGACGATTATTAAAAAAAAAAAAAAAATTACAGGACATTAATTTATTGTATAGAGATTTGTGTGTATACACTAATATGTAAGTATTTACACATACAATATTCTAAAAGTAAAAAAGAATTGTTCTATTCGTTTTTACACATTGAGTATCTTTGACTCAGATGTGCACGTCTTCTGTAACAATGGTTTTATTTTTCAATTATGATTACTCACATAAAACGATATACAAAAAACCAGTAAGTATCGAATTCCTCGCAATAATTAAACGAGACGTAATTTAATTTTCCTTGCTTTCATTTTCTGAGGTTAAAAAACATATCCTCTCACTAAAGAGATCAACTTTTTATAACTATGGTACTATGTAATAAGGCCAGGGGAAGGTCATTGGAATGTCCCTTTTTCAACTTAAAACGGCCATTGACACAAGAATGGTTTTGATGGTCAACATTTGCACGCAGAAGGCTTATCTCCTGGAGGCTTTCCGCATGTTGATTACTGACGTCAGATTTTGAAAAGTTGCCATAGTCAATAGCAGTTTTCAAATTATCAAGACAACATGAATATTCATACAACTTTAATTTGGTTGATACACATATCATACTAGCTTCTGATATGCTGGTACCCGGATAAAGAGTTGCCTATATGTGTTTCCTATTCAATTTCAGCTCAATCTATTTAGTAATTTTTGTTTTGTATAGCGTTGTTCAACATCCTACTCCCATCCCGCAGGAGTTAATTTATGGAAAGAGAAGTGCCTCTATCTGATCTAGCAACATATGTTCAAAGTTTCAGACCAATCTGTTCAGTAGTCTTGGTGTAAAGAAGGAACAAACCATTATACAAATATGTATCAACCTTTATACATTCAAACGAACTTTCACTGTTATTAAATTAGTGTAATTTATCCTTTTATGTGACACATATGTAAGCACTTTGAACATGATTATGTTCTATCTTATAAAGGTACTAAATAACTCGTACATAAATCTCATATGCATTAACGCAAACAAATAATTGTGCATCGTTATACAATATTCATAAGGTCATGCAAATATTGATAATGGGTGATATAGCGACCCTGCATTGTCTTCTACTTATATCTTGCCTTGGTTTCGCTTCCTCACAACTCTCATAGAACCTTCTCTACATGCGAAAATATATCTTTACAAGTATGTTTTATATTGATTGTCAAAAAAGTAAATAGAAGAAATAAAAACCAACACAACCCTAGCCTGCTAAAATTACATAATAGGATAAACATCATATTTATAGTAATATAGCTAGAATATTTTTTACAATAAAAAAATCTTGTACAGCTTCAATCATAATTTAGAAAAGCGAGAGCCTTGTCACAAAAGCACCTAACTCGAGCTTCAGAAGATACCTAAACCCCAAGTGACATTAAGTACACGTCATTAAAGAAAAGTGCTGTTTGTGATACTCAAAATCCGCCCCGGGCTCCACGTGGGCGGAGAAATTCGAATGAATGAAAACCTCGTAGGGTTTCGGAGAAGTTCGTGTGATTCCGGGCCCCAAGGTCACGGGTGGGCCTGACCCCGTTTCCAAGATCGATGTGGGTAGCTCTACCCCCTAATCCGGGGTAGTTTTCCGTGGGTTTTCAATGTCAATGATTCATGTTTGAGGCTAAAGTTCGTGTCGTTATGACCTGTTTTCGTGACTCCGGAATGTTACGGCTGTTCGCCTAGCTGATTGCCTAAACGAACCCTTTTGTCTTTTCTTCGACAGTTTAAATGTTCGGAAATCCATTTGTGAAGATTTGAATGTTTACTAAGATCTTGCTAGGTATTGTTTCTGTTAGACTAGTCATATATGAAGACAGAGGAAGACCCGTCTTGTACAGTTTCATATTATTTGAATTTCCTGTTTTAATTAACGCGACGAAACATAATATTAAATTAATATTACGCTTCATCGCGTACATTTGCATAATTATATTATGTAACTTGTTTCAGTTTGATATGTACCAAAACTGAAAAGAGTTACATAACACAATGGCATTTTATAATGTAAGTAAAAACTTGTTTGCTTGATTAAAAACACACATTCAAATAATA
The DNA here is from genome assembly GCA_951394065.1 of Venusia cambrica. Lineage (NCBI taxonomy): Eukaryota > Metazoa > Arthropoda > Insecta > Lepidoptera > Geometridae > Venusia > Venusia cambrica. The sequence continues at coordinate 9,543,122 of OX596044.1, read as the reverse complement.
TGGTAATTTAACATGACTTTTTTCTTTTGTCTTCCTAAATATGATAGAAATTATTCACTTTGATGATCAAGCACTAAGTACTGACATGATGATTTGCACATATTGGAACCTACGTAATTATTTCAGGTTTTTTATTCAATTTGTAAAAGGGACTTTTGTCAACATTGGCATGTAAGCTCTCATATTATGTATTAGTATTATAGGGTTGTCTAATAATAATAAACAAAAGCAAAATACTACTAATAAACATAAGCTAATAACAATTTCAGACTTGGTTCGACTTATTATTCAAACCTATTATTTCATGACCTATTTTTTGTGCAGCCGTATTCTCCCACGAAGTAATAAGGTATATTTTAAAAATGCATACAGGTGCAAAATAACTGTATACAATTATCGGAGTACGGTAATAAGATGTATAGGAAAACAAATAACCATGTTTGAATGAGAGGGGTTCTTTTTTGCAATTTTAGTCAGTAAGAAAGCCTTTAGAAAATTTGCATACTAGCGTGGTATGCATGTATTGAAAATGAATTTTCATAAATAGTTGTATGGTAAGTTATAAGGAGTACCTTTGCAATGATTGATATGATAAATTGATAAATCAATGACTATCTGTTTACCATTATTTATGCTCTTGTTGACGTCTTATATCTCGTCACAACACATTGTACGATTGTGGGATTAGCAACCTTAATTCTATTCGTTACCATTATACTATTGTTGGCTGGAGCTTATCTTATATCTCAAGATTTGACAGCAAAGCTTGTAAAATAAAAATGTTGATGCAAGAATAATATATCAGCGGTTGCATCTATGTTTTATACTGTTATTACTAAATAAGTACCCGCCTCTGTGGTCTAGTGTAGCTCACGGGTGTCAGATCCAGAGGTCCCGGGTTCGATTCTCAGGGGAAGTACAATATTGTGCTTAGTTTAGTTGGTAGTTGAACTTTTTTTAAGTCCGCCTGGCTAGCTACCACCATCTTACCTAATTCTGTCACAATAACAACAACTCTTGAATTGTTCTGTTTCGGCATTCAGAGGTAAGACAGCCAGTTCCTCAGTTTGTTGAGGATTCCGGGTGAAGTGCGCTTCCACCTTCGGCCTTATCATAACTTGAGAAATAAGGTGAGATGAAGGTCGAGAACCTCGTCGTAAAAAATAAAATAAATAGTAAAATAAAACATTTGCATTGCATGATTTCGGAATATATTTGTAGGATTCTATTAAAATACGTTAATATTCTTATGCAACATTGAAATCAGCGATGTTTATTTAGAGTAAGATTTATTGATGTTCATCTGTAAGATATTCGATATGACATCGTTGCATTCAAGGCTAGAAGGAAGTACTTAGACCAGACAATGCGCTGGCGGCCGTTTTGCAAAGGTCTATTCCTGAGGGCTCTTTGGTGTGCTAACTAACCTACACCGCACTTGGCCCTTATATCACCTAGTAACAAGTTAAGATAAGACCGAAGGTGGAAGCGCACCCGGTATCCTCAACAAACTGAGGAACTGGCTATCTTACCTCTAAATGCCGGAACACAACATGTTTTTAGAACTGTTATTATGGTGGCAGTATAAGTAAGATGATAGTAGCTAGCCAAGGAGACTTAAACAAAGTCTTACCAAAAACCAAACCAAGCACAATATTGTACTCCCCCTAGGGATTGAACTTGGGTCCTCTAGATTTAAATCGGTGGGTTGAACCACTACACCACAGAGGCGGTTAATTTATTTTAATTTAATATTAACAGAATACGCGTCATCAAAATACGTCGTTCTTGCAGTAGATCAGTAACTTCCGGGAAGGATTACGCAATCGTTGACCATATCATTGCCCATACGAGCCTCGAGGTAAAAAGCTAACCCATCGTACATTTACAGGTTATAATTTTGATTTAAAAATTTAATGTACAACCTAGATTAAATGTTTTTTGAAATAAATACATTATTATTAAATTATCATAACTAGAAAAAAAAAAAAAAAAAAAAAAAAAAAAAAAAAAAAAAAAAAAAAAAAAAAAAAAAAAACATGCGGCGCAGTCTTTGGGGACTGCCGATATAAGTGAAAATTAAGTGACTTGTGACCTGTATCGTCGAGCTATTAGATTTTTAAATTAAGTTTTTAATGACCAATTTAAAATTAAATCCTTGATAATTAAAACTCCTTTATAATCCAAAAATTATAAGAAAATAATAATCATATAGCTGGACGACAAAATCCACACGAGCGTGCGGTGACGATGACGCAAGTTTCACGCTTTTCACACAAGAAGTATACATATTATTATATACACAGTATACATAAAGCTCATGGAAAGCGTTCGGTGACGATGACGCGAGTTATATGATTTTTGTTCACCCAAAAAGTGTTTAACGCGCCTAAAAAGTTTTCACGTCAAAAAATTGGGTTTAACTATGAGAGGAACACAGATGACTGTATTGCATTGAAGACATAAATGTACCGAACGAAAAAAAATGGCGATGAGCACCCATACCACGAATGACAGCTATGTTATGTCACTGTCATATATACAGTTTGAGCTTCGAAAAGATTAGGGTAGGTCCGCAATGCTCATTCTCCTTTGGCGATGGAAAATAACGTAAGTGGAAACCGGTTTGTTCTAGAACCACCAAGTTTGAGGACATTTTGTCTGCACTCTAATGTATGCGTGGTGTTGCTATTACTTTCGCGCAGTCTAGAGCAGGTCAGTATCGTAGGAAACATCATTATCTAGTCATATATTTATCAAGGCTCATAGCTCAGTTGGTAGTTTTGTGGCTCTACCTCTTCTGCGCTGAAAGACAAACAATTGTGTCATTTATATTTGTTTGTTCTGAGTCTGGGTGTCGTATCATATGCTATGTATTACCAAAAAAAAGGATTTAATTATTCCATCCGTAATCTAGTTCCCATGTTACTAAGCATTTAAGCCTGGTGTACCTAATGCGTAGAGGGACTTAGTCGCGTTGTGACAAAATTTCATATTACATTAGCTTTATGTCTAGAACGTTGTTAGTATTTTTAGCCGATTGCTTACTTCGTTTTAAGGCTTATCTTTATTAGACCTAAATATTCATCAGCCTCAGTCGCGTTTTGCCTAAATGCCATAGGATACCTACAAACTTCTTTGTCGTACCTACCTTTGTACGTACGTACATGCATTCATATTTATTGTTAAATTGTTGTTTTATTTCAAAAATGAAGTAAACAAATTAAGTTGTTTTTTATATAAAAAGGATAGGTAACGTTTACAATAAGTGAGATGCTATAAACTTTTTTTTTATTAAAGGGAGGTTCTTGGCCTTATCTCACCTGATTTTCACGTATCAATATACATTAAAACTGGTTTTTACCCTCGGCTTAGATCACGTGGAACCCGGATAGAAACAAGCCTATGCTCTTCTCCGTTGCTTAAATATATCCATGTCATACATCCAGTGCTGAACATATGCAGGCATCCCCTAATCGACGCCACAAATAGCGCTTCGCCTTTTCCCACTAATTCCATTTCTATGCCCTATTCCTGCTACGTCCATTTCCCGCTATGTCAATAAGACAGCTACGTCCTTTTCCCGCTATTGTAACGCACACCGAGGGTCTTTGTTGTCTGTTCCGCGTTTAGTGATACCAGTCATTTTAAATGTAGATTTTAATGAGACCAATCATTTGCCGCAAGACACCACTGGTCTATGACGTTTGGTTTCAGAGTTGCGACTTAGTCCCTTTACGCGTTAGATACACCAGTCTTAAATGTTACTAAGCTATGCTTAGTTTGAAGATAGATGGTGCTGTGTAAAATATGTCCTGTAATATTCTTGGTTCGCTTTCAATGACAACTATTTTTTTATATGGGACTCTTTGCCTCTAATCTTGCACATGCAAGGATGAGGTCTACTATGGATAGTCTATCCAGAAGTTGCATGGCTCAAAGAAAGAAAACTTGAAGATATTAGGGTCGTGACACAGCGGGAACACAGACGCTGGAAGCTTATTTAAAGTTAACGCAGTGCGCATAATAATTTTGAGAGCGTTTTTGTCCTAATAAATAGAATATGAAACAGATGGAAATTTTGAAACGGTCCTACTACGCTGGGCCATGGATATGGATTGTATTATAAATATTTCCATAAGTATTTTAACGCGATCTGCTTTATATTATAGAGTTCAGAAGAGTATATATTTAAGGTAGAGTAAATGGGAGCACTAGAGACTAGCCCCTGAATCGCAACGCTGCTAGTTGCGCGGGCGCCGTTTACCCAACTGGAGGAGGAAGTGGTTGCTTATCAAGACAATCATTTTACGTACGATAAAATACTACACGAGATTTAGATATTTCGAATTTTTTTTTCTTTTCTATTGTACGTCGGGGAGATGCTTTGCCCTCATCCTACCAGATTTCTCATGTTATTATTATAAGGCCGAAGGTGGAAGCGCACATTACCCGGAATCCTCAATAAGCTCATTGATAAATCAAATCATTGACAAATAATAATACTTCATTTTTTTAGTTTTTTTGTAAATATAAAAATAAACAAAACAGCTATATTTGTAAATTTTACATACATAATGTCCGGTGGGAATCGAGCCCACTATCCTACAGCGCAGAAGGCTTAGCTACAACAGACCTGTAAATCATATTTTTGCATCAAATTCATTGAAAGTCATCATTGTAAATGTCTAGAAATATTTCAAGTACCAACCTACTATGTTTTAACAGTTGCAATTTCAGCACAAAAGTAAAGGTAACACTTGTTTTCACCGATTCATATCGGTCGATAGAATTATTTTTATGGATTTAGTTGTTCTGATAATTTATGTTGAAGATGTTACAACCTCGCTCGGTATACACTAACTTGAGTATCAATCTGAATTTCAAGTAACATAACATACAAACTGTTATGTAATACGCAATAATGAGTATCATAGTGAATATATTACAGGACATTAATTTCACACAGCGCCATCTAGCCCCAAACTAAGCATAGGTTACGGATAGAATACTTAAATACTTTTTGTAAACACATACGTACTAATGATACTACACCCAAACACAGAACAAACATCTGTATTCATCACACAAATGTTTGTTCTGGGTGGGAATCGAACCCACAGCCTACAGCGCAGCAGGCAGAGCTACTACCAACTGAGCTATGAGGCTTGTAAATGACACATGATATACACCTCATTTTAAATTAACAAACCTTTAGGCCTTATCTCAACTTGTAACCAGGTGAAATGAAGGCCAAGCGCTTCCCCGACGTACAATAAAAAAAAGGGAGTTTTCATGAGGCCTCAAAAATATTTAAAGACAACGGTTGTTTTGACCGCCTCTGTGGTCTAGTGGTTCACCTCCCGGTGTCAGATTCAGTGGTCTCGGGTTCGATCCCCGAGGTAGTACAATATTGTGCTTGGTTTAGTTGGTGGTAAGACTTTGTCTGTCAGGCTAGCTACGACCATCTAACCTAATTCTGTCATCATTACAACAAATCTAAAATTGTTGTGTTCGAGCATTTAGAGGTAAAATAGCCAGTTCCTCAGTTTATTGAGGATTCCGGGTGCCAATAAAAATAAAAAAAGTTGTGTCTATCGAATCTGACAAACACTGTAACATTTTAACAAATCGTTATAGACATATTTTATTTCCATTGAGTCCCGTAACACCAATTTGGTCGGCTAGCCAGGGAAACAGTGATCGCGTAAAATATTCGTAGCATATTAATCTATTTTTTATTATAGCTAGGCTAGATAGTATTCAAACCAATGATAGGTATTTCGTATCTATCAAGGACATCTGCATTTTATATTACTGTTGTCAAATTATAAGCAGTCGTGTCGAAATCTAGGTGACCTAGACCCGTGGTGCTTCTAGTCATGTTAAAGTGTCAAAAACGTATATTCAAGTACGCTGTTACTATAGCCGTAACTCAACTTCACATTTTAAGATTATAAATAAATTAAATACTCAGATTGTGAATTAGTGTAATTAGTAGTGAAGAACCGCAGAAGTATGAAGTTTAACCGCGTCTGTGGTCTGGTGGTTCGCCCACTGGTATCGGATCCAGAAGTCCCGGTTTCAATCCCTAGGAGGATTATAATATTGTGTTTATATTGATTGGTGGTAAGACATTTTTTAAGTCCGCTACTATGCTACCTACGCATCTTACCTAAGTCTGTCGCCATAAAAACAATTCTTAAATTGTTGCGTACCGGAATTTAGAGGAAAGATTCAGTTCCTCAGTTTATTGAGGATTCCGGGTGAAGTGCGCTTCCACCTTCGGCCTTATCATAGCTTTAAAAACCAGGTGAGATGAAGGCCGCTTTTTATAAGAGCTAACCCATCGTTCACTAAAAAAAAATACCATTTAGCTAATGTCATTGCAAATAACACCATAATGATATTGGTAGTAGCATAAGGTCTAAATCACCAATAGTCTAACCTCATAGTAATGTTACATAAGCTCATCAAGCAAGTGCTGCCTTATTGACACAAGCGAGTGAGACATAGGCGCCAAGCTGTTAATTAATATTTTTGTTAATTGAAACGTATTTGGGACATCTTGTGACCAATTGTCTTGATTCTGGAGCAGCTATTTAAAATTATCTTGAGTCACTGACCAGGTTTTAAAGGAACATGTAGACCTTCTTCTTAAACTTTCATAACTTGGCAAAGATGTTGGAAAAAATGTAAACGAAATTTTGGAGTTTTGAAATTGTTTGTTAAAACATTTCATGGAAACAAATACGCTAAAGCAATTCAACCATCTTTAGTTACAAAAAAAGACAGACGTAAAAACATGACAGCGAATGGTTTTCAGGCAAGGAGTGAAATTGTTACATGCTAGATAAATAGCGAGGCTAAACCAAGGTTGAACTTAGAAATATGCCCGCATACGTTTGGCGGCCAGTTCAATTTGACGTATATACCGCCTCTGTGGTCTAGTGGTTCAACCCACCGATTTTATATCCAGAGGACCCGGGTTCGATCCCCAGTGGGAGCAATATTGTGCTTGGTTTGGTTGGTGGTAGGTTTTTGTTCAAGTCCGCCTGGCTAGTTACCACCATCTTACCTAATTCTGACGCCATAATAACAATTAAAAAAATATATTTTGTGTTCCGGCATTAAGATAGCCAGTTCCTCAGTTTGGTGAGGATTCCGGGTGAAGTGCGCCTCCACCTTCGGCTTTATCTCAACTAAGCGCTTCCCGCTTCCGGTGAACAATAAAAAAATATAAACCTTTACAAACGGTTTTTTTCATATGAAAAATCAAAACTAAAACCAATTGAAACTTTAAGCTTGGACAGTTTTTTTATTTGAGCCTCAAACGAAAAAATAGCCTGAACAAGAATAAGGTTTTCAATGGAATAAGTCATCCCAGGACACTGATGACGAAAGCTGATTCAATTTTTTTGCATTGCGCTTAAAAATATTTCAGAAAGCGCCTCGTCCTATAAATGGTATATCATTCAGATAGGGATAATAACTAGTAAATTGTTTGTGTTCCTGCATTATACATACAAATATAAATATATATATATATCTATTTTATATCATAGTCAGAAAAATCTATCGTAATCAGGACTGGACTGTACCTACCTAAAACTCTATTACGACTTTAATAGCTGAACAGAAACAGTAGACTTAAATTCATGACTCCTGTAAACATTTTATAAAATGAACACTTTAATGTACAAAAATAATACAAACAAAGGTAACACCGGTGTATAAGTACAATGGGTGGCATTATTGCTAAATACGATTTCTTCCAAGCAACGAGAAAAAAACATTACAATCTAACTGAATGAAATTTTTAAAACGAGATTTATTCAAGTTTTAATTATAGTGGCTCTGTGTACTTTTCAAGCAGAATTCGATTCACAACGGCAACTTGCGGAAACAAAACAAGTAGTTTTTTGAAGTTGATGTTGTGACTTCACGGTCAATGTCGAGTGGTCGGCCTTGTAGCGCACTCGACCACGTCTACCTAGTCCAAATACCTGGTGGCCATCTTACGTAACTGGTGCCGTAGTGACTGCTATTTTATCTGTGGTTTCACTAATAATTTGCTAATGTGACATCGAGCTGTGAATTCAAATCGGTTCGTAATCGTACTAGCTTGCGACGACTATGTAGTCTGGAAGGATTATAAGCAAACATTTTAGTAACATAGCGTAATGATTGGTTTCGTTTGAATAAATATTCGTTGTTTGCTTATTCCTTGTTTGTTTATTTTTTATATTTATTTATTAGTTTCAAATGGTATTATAGTTTATTTTTTTGCAGACTTTCATAAAAGGAGGTTCAGTATTCTTAACGTTTATTTTGTATTTATTATTACGTCTGCAGAGGTAGTTCTTTGGGCAATATTTAGATAACGTAAGTTATGTAGGTCACGTGTTTTAAATAAACACGTCACGTCTTTGTATACCGTGTTTTTTTCTTTACTGGTCTTAGATGTTTTAACACAGTGTAAAGCTACTGCACTTTCATGTGACTCCGACCTATCTAACGGTCAATTTATTGCTGATAACCTCAGCCATTCTGTCAATTGCTACAATACGTCGAGTGAATTGCAAGTCAACGACACGTTACATGAGTAGTGGCATTATCAAGTGTAGCGTCATACGGCTAGTATTTTTAGAATAGGCCGAACTAAAAATAGTCGCGGTTATTGCTGTATTAATATTTCTAAAAATGGATTGTCTGCGTGGTGATAACGATTGTGACGTTTCACGTTTTGTTCTAACGATTGTGACGTTTCACGTTTAGCTTTTCAACGTTTTGGTTTAACGGCTGTGACGTTTCACGTTTTGTTTTCCAACGTTTTGCTTTGCTTACGTTTTGTGTTGTGCTGTTTACTTTGTTGGTTGCTTGACTCATATGCTTGTAGGTCAAGTATTGGTTTTAGCAATATTATCGTTACTGAGTAGCGTGTTTCAATTAATTCATTAGACATTTTAGTACACAATTACCTACTTTAGTTAATTGACTGGACATTAAGGTTTACAAATAATCCTAACTACGGTTAATCCACTTTCAAAATGCGCATGCGCACTGCAGAAGAGTAATACGCCTGATCCGAGTTTATATATCCCGATTAGAACAACCTTTTTTAAGTAACGAGTTAATAGTACGTATGTATTTACAAAAAGTATTTAAGTATTCTATCTATATAGTTTGGGTCTAAATGGCGGTGTGTAAATTTAATGTCCTGTAATATTTATTTATTTATTTAACTCATATAAACATGATTGTCATGATCTATGTTTTTAAGCAAATTTTAGACTGAAGCCTAATCAATTAAGAAACATGCCAAGATACTTTTGTATTAGAATTTTTTGTGTTTATTTTGTATTTTTTTTTGTTTATAGTGCTATGTAACAATATTGAACTTATCGATCCGAATCTTAAAGTCTTTATCATTTGTTTCAGGTAAGAAAAATACGTCTGGTTCATAATGTACTTCACAGAATAATGCAATAATCGCGACGGTAAGATTTTAAATTACTTTGATTAACTTGAGGTCATCGCTGATTGTCAAACTTCTATCGGAGAAATAATATATATTATAAATTGTTGTGTTCCTGCATAGATAAGATAGACAATTCCTCGGACTGTTCAGGATTCCGGTTGAAGTGCGCTTCCATCTGCTGCCTTACTTGATACCAGGTGAGACGAAGGCCAAGCGCTTCTCCGTCGTGTAAAAAAAAACTCATTTTTTAAACAAACAAAGCTGTAAACACCTGTTACTCCAAATTTTATCAGTTGACAATCTACCGCATTATTGTGATAAAAAGTATTATGCAATTTATCAATTATAATCGTTTTATAAATAGGTGACGTTGTGAATTCGATTGGTATAGGTACTCAAAGATAATTGGCTGAGAATCCAATAATTAAATATACCTACGTAGTAACAATATAGTAAGTCCAAGGTTTTCCTACTAGCAAAAGTATGGGGTTTCTCAAAAGGGCGTTTCGAAATTTTTAAAGGGTTGGCAACGCGCGATTGACACCTCTGGTGTTGCGAGCGTTCATAGGCGGCGGTAACCAATTTCCATTAGGTGGGCCGTTTGCCTGTTTGCCAACTAAGAGGTAAAAAAAAACTATGTATTACAAGGAAACGTTTTATTTATGGAGATATTTTTTTTTATTATTGGAGATTAATTATGACTCTACCCGAGTCAGTGCCCCACCACTTTCGACACACAAAAAGGTTTCGGATCATAATTTAAAAATCTCCCATTAAAAGTCTCGCTCAAAAAAAAAAAAACATTTTTTTTATGATTGTTTGCTTGGAACGATTTGCATTGCTGGAACATCTGGTGCAACTACACGTGAGTCGGTTTTTATTAAATTGTAGCTTTAAAAATAAATAAAACGTTAAAAAAATATTAAAGGTGTGGCTGTACTTATTCAGTAGCACAGTTAAAATGACGTATTATCACTAAGTCTAGATTGTTCAAGGATAATTTTATATCTTTTGATAAATCAAGATAATTTTGCAAGCCCATTGTAAAAATTCACGGCCAGCAATGTTCTCATCGATTTTTTTTTATTTATTCCATACATATACAACGTTCGTAATAAAAAATTACACATCTAATAAATTTAACACTTTTCCTTAAATACGCGTGTTGATACAAATACCAATTTACATAATAACATTATAGTTTTTTCGTAATGATTGAATAGAAAGAAATCAGATTGGATACACTTACTAAAAAAAGTGTATCAAATGTATGAGTACTGCACAATGATCAAAGAAAACAGTCATAGATATGTCATATTGATTATTTACTACTTTATTACTTTGCGAAGTGTCACATCTGTGTATTTTTGTTTTAATCCGACAAAAAGTGATTTTTCCGACCAGTGTAGCTATTTTCAAACATTCGGAAAGCCTTATCGCTTCGAATTCGGAAGATTCCGATGGAGATTCCGAGAAAGCTATTCATCCCAAATCTATATATTTTGACATTAGAATTCGATACTCCCCACAGAAGATTTTCATAAATGTTGTGAAAATAGCGTTGAAATGATTCTATGTCGGATCCGACAAAAAGTGATATTTCAGAAAACTTTCCGTGTGTTTGAAAATCGCTACAAATTTGAATACATAAAATAAAATCACAATTCGAACACCATAAATGTACCACTAAAATATGAACACTGGATGTGGCATCGCATCTCGTATGAACATTTACCTTTGTGTTAAATAAAAGTATCGCATCACTACTTACATTGATCAATAACAAATTTCAGTCACGTAAACGTCACGTGACTAAAATTTGCCACACATTTTTTCGAAATCTATCATTCGAAAATATAGTTTCTACTTTGGCTTTTTTAATTGAAATAGAATAATTGTAATTATCTAAGGTATCATTTGCTTAAAACACATCCGCTGGAATCTATTAAATCTAATAGAGATAACCCTAGCCTGGAGCCCGTCTGAAACGAGTATCGTGGCGGCAATGTTTCTTTTTATTCTTTACACCTCAGGTTAGGGTTGTCACTAAATAAATTTGCAAAAAACATATTCTCACAGTCAGAAAAATCGATGAAAGATTAAGATTAACACTTTGTATTAATTTAAAGACTTGTAAAATTGTGAAGACGTGAATTATTTTTAAACATACAAGATATTAATGTCACACAGCGCCATCTTCTTCAAATTAAGCAAAGCTTGTAATATTGTAACTAGATCACGGATGGTTTTTTTTATATCTGTATTTTTTGTCTGTAGCTAAATCAAATATTAACAGCCCATTGATGTCTACTGTCTACCAAGTCTTTTCAAATTCTGGAGGGTTTTACCATGCTTGGCAGATGGATAAGTAATCGTAGTAGCTGACTTTAAGAAATTCAAAGAAGAAAAGCTGCTACCATTCTTTCGGTGAGATCCTTGAGTCACAACATCCTTTAGCTGAGATGGAGGGGGTCTTTCCTTTGGTGTAATATTATCGAAATTAATTACGAATAACTTTTTCAGTGTTGCGAAAGTAATTTTGTAATGATTTTTAACACAGTGCACGGAATGGCGCTCTTATAAATTTTGCTATTTAAAGAGTTTGTTTAACGAAAACTGGATACAATAAGTTTAAAACGAATACAGGAAATGCTCTTTGCTAAATGATACAAAGTTCGCCAACTTGTTACGCTGTAATTAAAGATTAATTAGCATGGCAACCCTAACAGAGTAGGCCACCAATCAGGCGCGCCGCAGCGTCGGCACATCGTTGTAATTTCATGTGTTGCTACTGAACTGCACAAACCGGTATGCTGTGCAATTATGTGACATGCACGTTAAGAACAATTTCTATGCATAAATGAGTGACATATCTTTGCATAATAATTTATTTTATTAAGCTACACAAGACAAAACTGCATCTAAGATACTCCTATATTTTCCAGTTCCAGGTCAATAACCCTACTGTGTAACTATAGGTATCTATTGGCTACACAAATTCAAGAAATTATTTTTCAGCGACCAGTTTGCTTGAAAATTAATGTCTATTGACAATTAAGCGATTTCAGCTACTAGTTTATTTTGCAAAATAATTGCAAAACAAATCTGCTGTTGCAAAATTACTGTATGAGGTACAAAATATTCAAGCTCAAAAATTAGCCTTCATATTCTCTTGGTGGGTGAATTGTGCCATTCGGTTGTATCAAGGTCGCCACAGAGAGGTAAACAAACTAATTAGGCATTTTTTCTTTTCAGCGTAGCATAAAACGGATTTGATTATATTCGTAATTTGTACGAGACCCGGATAATGTTACATTAATGTTACACTGTGTAACATTATATATGTTTTGAATAGCAACAGAGGAAAGAAAAAGTTATTTAGAAAAACAAAAACAGCGTCGTAGGTGACTAGGTCTGTACTAGCAGGTGCATCATGCCGTTTATGGTATTGCCAGTTTTTAAAACTGTAAACAGTTTGAAAACGCACTGTATCGCGTTGTAATAGGATTCATCGGGTTACCTTAAAAGATCATGCGCTTACGTTCCCATGCGATGTTCTCCAATGCATGCTTATCGTTATTTTTTGTTTTTATCAGAAACGGGTCTACAATGTGAAGATTCTGGTTTCGCAAGACGAGTTGTAGGTATAAAATACACGGGTTGTGATATCGGCCAACTATTTTGATCAAATTTTGTACTTATCGCCGGGCTAAAAGTATTAATAAATGTTTTTATCAAATGCCTTATATCATGCCCATAGATAAAACTGTTGCTAAGTTTTTTAACAATCTGTTGCAATTTCGATACGATTCTACCGATACCAAGATATGAATTGAGGAAAAAAAAACAAATGTAAATATGAAAATATTTTTTCTATCATGACACACTATTTTTCCTGAAGTGCATGCATTTTTTTTATTTAACTGGTTTATTGTATTTTTTCATTACTTGACAGGCATTGTATTGTTGATGCTAATGATCTAAATCATTCAATTGGGCTTGATACTATTCTTATAGCGTTCCAGCCCTGTGGTATTAAAAAAATAAAAATGCCCTCCATGACTAGGACAGCTTCTTCTGACCTTGACGATGCCATTATTTTTTTGCATTCAATGTTTCCAACTTGACGGTCGGTGAGTTCAATGATTTTTCTTATATGGCAACTGATTAATGTACAACTTTTTAATCGCAAAATACCAACACTAAGACACTGAAATTAGTGTTTTAATGGATCGAGTCATGGCCATGCTCAAATGCTGTTACCATAATAATAATAATAAAATAATCAATATTACAGGACATTAATTTCACACAGCGCCATCTAGCCCCAAACGAAGCATAGCTTGTAACATGGGGAACTAGATTTCGGATAGAATACTTAAATATTTTTTTACCATAAACTCAACATTATAATTAATTTACGTGACAAGGGCTGGCTCTTATTTAGGCCAGTGAATTAGCATAGCTGAATAGCTATGCTAATAGCTAATATAAATAGTGTGGCAATGCAGCCAGTGTCTTGGGCACGATTTCGTCTGGTACTGGTCAAGAACAGTTGAGTTACCTATAGGCCGTTTGTAACGGTCCTTAGGTAATCCAACTGCTTCCTTTGAAGGTACCTACATAGTTTAATTGTAGATACACATTATTTTGAATGGTTGTAAATGATATTAATTTATTAAAGTAATACTGAAGATATTGCAGCAGTATTTCAAAGATAAAAAAGAAAACCAATGTAAATACATGGCGTTTGGCTTTAGTTTATTGAACTTGTCTGAGTCCTGTACTTTTATGATGATTTTAGGTATGTAGGTATACGTATTATTTTAATAATATTCTTTGTCGGTCTAATCTCTCACTAGCGGAACGCCCCAAACTTTTTTCTGGTATCCCGTAAGAATTCCCTAATATAAAAAAAAAATGAGGAGGCTAAAAATTATCAAAGGATTTAGTTACTCCATTTTTTTTCTTATACTATAAAATCACCTTTAGTTTGTGCAATGCGGTGATTGTCTGTCAGTCAGTCAGTGACACGACAACTTTATATATTTATATGGACTAGCTTCGGCCTCATACACATGTAACCCGAATAAAAAGTACCTAGGTAGCTAATAGGTTGTTCCTGAACAATATATATAATAATTATATTCAATTTCAGTTCAATCCAGTGAGTAGTTGCACATGAATGAGAAAAAAAATGATGTTTTAAATGGCGATGTATGACATCCTATTCCCATCCCGCGGCCAACAAATTTATGGGATGAAAAGTAGCTAAGCCTGATTTCTGTCATGACAATATGTATGGAAAGTTTCAGCAGCAGTTTTAACCGCCTCGTGGTCTAGTGGTCCGCCCACCGGTGTCATATCTAGAGGTCCCGGGTTCGATCCCCGGGGGAGTACAATATTGTGCTTGATTTTGGTTGTAGGACTTTGTTTGAGTCCGCCCGGCATGGCCACCATCTTAGGTACCCAATTCTGTCGCCATTACAAAAATTCTTAAATTGTTGTGTTCCGGCATTCAGAGGTATGAGCCAGTTCCTCAGTTTGTTGAGGATTTCGTGTGAAGTGCGCTTCCACCTTCGGCCTTATCATAACTTGAAAAATCTGGTGAATTAAAGGTCAAAGATCTAGTCGTAAAAAAAAAGAGCGAAAAAACAACCAGAAACAAACTTTCGCTTAAATCATATTAGTGCTTCAAGTTTCGTGTAATGACAAAATGCGCTTGGTATCGATTGGGGTATGATCAGAAACGTGTCCCGGTATCTCTTCTCGGTTGACAGAACTAATTTGCTTGCAAGTTGAGACAGCACGATCGCGGGATTTACTTGGAAATTTGGGAATATAATTCACCTGGAAACATCTAACACCATCCTTATCAGATTAATTTCAGGTTTCAGCTATTGGTACTTACAGAATACAGTTATTTATTTATAACACGATTGTTACGCGTATAAGAACTAAACGCTTTCAATAGGTAATGTCGTATTGTGCGCTTCACCTGGAAACAGCTGACACCATCCTTATCAGATTCATTTCAGGTTTCAGCTATTGGTGCTTACAGAATACAGTTATTTATTAATAACACGATTGTTACGCGTATAAGAACTAAACGCTTTCAATAATGTCGTATTGTGCGCTGCAAGAACTTGGAATACGCTCCCAGCGTCTGTATTTCCGCTGTGTTACGACCCTAATGTCTTCAAGAGTTAATAGGAACTTTCTGGGTAGGCTCACTCTCTTCGTGGTCAAGAGCCGACCCAGTAAATAAAAAAGGTACAATTAAATGTGTCTCTTACAATATCATAGTATAAGTAATTTTCAATAAGTATTTGGATAGTAAGTTCCACTAACCAGCACTCAAGTTTACTCTTGAAGGTCGGTGTGGGAGCCGCATTCCTGATCAACTCTGGCAATCTGACGTCAAACATAATATAAAAAATAAAATAAAAAAAAACCACAAGGAGATACACATAATTAATGAATTAATGATTGAATGAAGCAAATTCTTTATTGAACATCAGAAGCATATAGAACAATTGTCAATTTAAAAGCGATCTCTTCCAGACAACCTTAGGATGGAAAGGAATGTGATGTTGTTCATAATTTAAAAAAAAACAAGAATAAAAAAAAACATCAATAAACATGATGAACATCAATTAGCAATTTTTTTTATAGTACTTCGGGGTGGTGCTTGACCTCCTCACCTGATTTTCAAGTTATGATACGGCCGAAGGTACGCACTTCCCCCGGAATCCTCAACGAATGCAATGAAAGAATATAAACTTATAGTGAAATATACCTAAATATACCGATTTAAAAACTAGACAAACCATTTTCTGTTATAATTAGTTACCAGAACCCTTAGTATGAGTTTCTGACAGCTAACTGAAACTATTTTCGTTTTCGTATAGTGCGCTTATTTCCATACATTTGGTTAGCGGAATAGTAAAGCAACTGTAGTTCCTTTCAATGTCCGCTAACCAAATGTATGGAAATAAGCGCACTATACGAAAACGAAAATAGTTTCAGTTAGCTGTCAGAAACTCATACTAAGTACTCAATCAATTAAAATTATACTTGAAACAATATATCTGAAACAATATATCCTATAGGTACAATTATAATAACTACATACTTTAAGGGAAAGCAGTCGGGCTACCTATGGACCGTTACAAACGGTCTAAAGGTAACTCAACTGATCCAGAACCAGAAAGCGTTTCGAAGACACTGGCTGCATTGCCACGCTAAATAGCAATGCTAATTCGCTGGCCTAAATTAAAGCCAGTCCGTATGTCACGCGTAGCTTAATCAAAAGCTCCGCCGCATTAAAAAAAAACCTGGAAGGCATAAATGGATGTTTATATGTGTGTCCTCTATATGAAAGTAAAGAAGAAGAAAAGTAAATTTAAAAACACACATAATTAAGAACGCTTAGATTAATGCGTAATAACTTCATTGTTATGAACGAGGCATATATGCATATTGTTTTGCTGAAATTCTGGGCTTAGCGCTTTAGAATCGGTTAGGTAACAAACCTAGAGCATGGCCAGCAGACCTGAATCTTTTCAGTTTCTTGGTTCAGACACATCGTTAGCACCACATTCAAGGACACACACACACCTACAAGGGCGGCGCCGTGGCCCGAGCTCCTGGTCATGACATGGGGAAATGTTCTCTAGCTGGGTTCGCATATGAGTCAGTTTGGCTTGGGGGTTCTTGGAGAGTCTCAGGCTTGGCAGATTGAATAAACTGCTTGACACAGATTCACGTTTCGGGTCAAACAAGCCGTACAGCAAACAATATGCCCTGAGCCCGTTGCGACATGCGAGATTGGAAAGAAATAATTCGATGGTTATTGCGCTGACCTCTTTTGGTATCGGTTTACTTTGGTTCATTCTTGGTCACTGCCAGAAACATGGGTTTTGTCAGCAAATAGAAAAAATCTATTTGAAAATCATACTTATATTATAAAGGCTAAAGTTTTTGGATGCTGGGATATTTGGATGGATCTTTATTCGTTGTTCTCGCCAAAACTACTGATTAACCTATAAATTGCACATATGTTGCTGTTGATCGGAAATGAGACATAGGTTTTCATCCAGTAAATCAGTTCCCGTGGGATGTGGATGAGATGTCAAATATAAAAAAGATTATTCCTTTGTTGCTCCTTCACGCAAAAACTACTGAATGATTAATCTGATTATTTTCTCAGACTTTGTTCCCGAAAAACATTATGAGGTTCTTTTTATTCAGGGACAACTTCCTACTTGCAAATCCATATGCAAAAACTAGTAATGTGGGTACTAAATGCGAATAAAAGGAAAACTTTTGCCCGTGAATGTGTTATCGGACTTATCTATGTGGCATATGTTTAGATAACGAAGATAAGATAACACTTGGCAGAAAATCTGTAATTTATCTTATGAAATCTAACAAACGTAGCAGTGACCTTATAAAGTATTATTACCTATTACATTAGTACTAAGCTGAATTTTATGTCTCTCTAGGTAAGAACACTCATGAACGCACGCACTTAAATTACAACCAATGAAAAATAAACAAAACCACACAAAACTGGTCGCAATTTGTAAAACAGCCTCTTGCCCGGTTTCCACTGGCGGCGTCAGATAGCATCGGCGGCGGTGGCGCCATCTCGCGGCATTAGCATCTGAACAGTGCATACTTTGACATTGTAATCTACAACAACAAAGGAATGACCTGACTTCTTCTTATCAGGGCGCCATACAAGCGTGCGTTCTCACTACACGATAACAGTAAACACGAATGATCCCCAAACTTTTGAACATTGGGTTTCTTACATGGTATTTAGTACATTTTCGGACTGCAAAATTATGTTATGTTCTGCACATCGATGACATCATTTTTTTAGGTCAAGCAATGTATGCGATGTACGGACTAGCAATTAATGCAATAACTTCCTTAACAATCGACAGTTATTCGTAGATCTATGTTAATTCTTTAAAATCGTTTAGTTTTATTGTAAACAACAACATCATTTCCAGTAGCTAATCTGATTTTAATATTCTAGATGAATGCTTGCAAGGGAAAAAGTCGTGAATCTGTTACTTTTACTTTTAGATTTAAATATTATTTGAGTTCCACGCAGGCAAAGTTAATTGCGATTACGATTATAATTCTAAAAACGAATTATAAATCATTTCATTCGACGCTGATTTCGTAGCTGAACCCATTTGGAGACTCCCTGAATTGGAATCCTCGTGAAATGTAATCCCAATTGTTAGCAACAGGTGACTATGGAGCGAGTTGAAGAATCTCCTCAGGGAATAACCTTCAAATTATCACAAATTCCAGTATTGCTTTCATTGCGTTCGGTTCAAGTTATAAGCAGCAATGTTAAAATTTCTCAAAATTAAATCACTTCTGTTTGAAAACTCACGTACAATCGCGTCACTTGGGATTCAATATGCGCCACCATAGCGCGAATCAGTTGCATATTTCATACTGTGTTGTCACGAGTCTTCCGTACGGACCTTCCATTGGCACTTGGGAATCATCACTTTTGTACACGGTTTACCATTTATATGGCTGGGAGTCTGACCCAGTATGAAGATTTGATATCTTTTATATTCATTTTAACAAGTTGGGATTATCTGAGAGACGTTTGTAAATGTAAAAATGTGTAAATGCCTTAGATCTACGAGAGTAAAATATCTGCTTTTTCATAATAAGTAACTTTACATCTACAACTTTGCACTATTGACTTGATGTTTTTTATTCTATTGTAGCGGGTATTTTATTGTATTCGGTATTATTAAGTATTCGATCCGTTAGTTCTAAATTCCATAATACAAGCTTTACTTTAAAATTGGCCTATTATTTATACTGAATAATATATAAAAATAACTAAATATAGTTCAGAGCATCTAAAATAATCGTAATCCGCACGCATTACTCCAGTGAAATCTTCGCCAGGCTCTATGCCAAACACAACTTTGGCATACAATACATTGTGCCCATCACACTCAATAATCGTCTTTCGATCATTCACCCACACACATGTATGTTTACACACACTTACTGTTTGTGAATACGACAGCTGTGGGTGACGTCACGCAATTGTCATCGCTGTCACGGCTAACGAGCGGAGTTGGTCACTGTTCTTAGCTCTGGGAGATTTCAATCGGTTCAGAGTATCGGTATGTATTGTAATAAGGTCGTTTTTTGTCCAAACATCCCTGATACTACTATATTAGTACACCAATTGCTTGTATGTATGTTGTAGGTATTTAAACGGTTAAAATTTTATGGAACTTTCAATATAAAATTAATAAAAAAAAAAAATTATGTACAGGACATTAATTTCACACATCGCCATCTATCCCCAAACTAAGTATAGCTTGTAATATGGGAACTAGATTACGGATAGTGAATACTTAAATACTTTTTTTTTGTAAATACATGCTTATCATACAATACAACATCCTAACACAGAACAAACATCTATATTCATCACACAAATGTTTGTCCTGGGTGGGAATCGAACCCACAGCCTACTGCGCAGAAGGCAGAGCTACTACCAACTGAGTTATGAGGCTTGTAATATACTCTTGTTATTGCTATGTTGCTTTGATGCAAGTCATTCTGTTTGTACACAAATAAAATATCATAAACAAGGGCATGTACTGAGGCGAGATTAATCCCGTGAAGTGTTTTCTTCCAGAAAACCTTTGATACGATGGAGGGAACACACAAGGACATGAGTCAAGTTTAGGCCTTAGTATCTCTTAGAAAACCTATATATCTGTAATAGTTTCATATAGCTATGTCGGGTGGGGACAACAAGCTATTAAAATTAATCATCTTTTATAGACTCGAATGATGTTTCTTCTTCTTATTAATAATTGATTGTACCCATCTAACATAATCCGATACCTACTCCAGACATCAAAAAACATTTTTTTGCCCGTTTCAGCGTAATTGGTTTTTTGAAAACGCTTTTGATAAATTAATTTTCCGTAGAATATATATAATCTTGCTAGGCTTCTTTTACAAGTGTACGATTTAATTAATATTTGATTGATGAAATCGTTAAAGTTAAAGTCAAGTTACTAAATATTTATCTGATTGACTGAAGTCACACACATTCAAATTATTTGGACTAATCGCCACGTTTTCAGGATTCTTCTTGAACAATGATTGTTATATAAGCACCTAAAATTAATAATACCAAGCGTAGCTAGAATGAACTCATGAAGTATATAATAGAAAATGTTAACGTCATTCCGTCATCACATCACCTACCATTGTATCAATAAACGATTACCTATAGATCGTATTATATTATATCTTTACTAACGAATGTTTACCAGTGTACTACTTGCCGTAGGTTCTCACGTGTTTCAATTGGACGCAATACATTGCGGGATAATTATGTTTGAACTTGCGTAGGCTCACGTAAAGCTGTCTATGTACAACGTGTTAGTATAATAACCGTGCGTGAAACGGACAAGCGAATTGACATTGACTTTGTTGACTCAGTTTGTTGCTACAACGCTTGACAGACTGCTTATAAATTCCATGAATAAACACGCCAGTAAAAAGACTTTCTTTTTCGTTGAACTTGACATGGAATTATGGAGGATGACCTATGATGTCAGGCATAACTATTACATACATTATTTGGTTAAAATACTGTTACTATTTTAACCAAATAATGGAATGATCTTAGAAATATCTTATACTATAGTCCGTAATTATAGCCTATAATATTTAGTATATCAAAAGGGAATTTATCAGTACCTATTTGGTAAGCCACATTGCCTGCTCTCTTATCCGTGTCCATGAATACCCTTCAAGCATAGCGGCTGTTTTCCGTAAATTGGAGGCTTCAAGGACAAAGATTCCAGTTTTTTCGCAGGGAAATGACACGGTCGTCGGTCGGCAGTTAGACCTTGCCCCCCCCCCTTCCTTTCAACTGAGCTGACGTCACGCGCGCCATCTTGCGGCAATAAGACGTTGCTTGGCAACCGCTATGATCTACGCAATTTAAAATCATTATTCTTTTTAACACGATTTTTTTGCTTCACTTGTAACTAACAATGTACTGTTGTTACTATTTGTTTTTTATGCCAAGTAGTGAAACTCTGTTGGTAATTGTGTTGAATCTCTAATAAATACTAGTAAATACTCGAAATACATTTTTCAGTTATCTTTGATTATGATGTCCAAGTAATTATCATAATTATTGCGTTAAAGTGAAAAAAAAAAAATCTTCATGGTAGTTACCATTTCGAAAATTTAAAATAAACAGTTGTGGCAACCCTAATGTCTTGGTAAAAGAGATGACAATGCCGACCCAATTGAATAAAAATATAATCTGCGTAATAAATAGTCATATACTCAGTCCATACTACCAACTATCAAATGAAAGGTTCATCGTTATACCTACATGTTGTGATTATTGTATTTCAATATATATATTGTAGCCATGGACTTTGCCTACTTATACATATCATAACGATGCCATTACGTCATTGCCAAGCATCACTAATAAATTGGTAAAATATAACTTACCTAATCCTTGCATACATCTTAACCATAAACCTAGTCTTGTAACGACAGAAAATATATATCATGTTATTAATAGGAAAACTTTGAATTTATTTTTATTTTATAATAGATTTTAAGCAAGTTACTTGTAAAAACAAAATTTCCAATGTTTTGCCCCTATATTATCCTGTGGTCGGCTCGTTGATAATTCATAGGTACAATTGTTTAACAATAATACATAATTCCTAATACAAAAACCCCGGATGCGTCACTTACAATACTTATTATTACCTGATTTATACACGTTTGTATTTACTGCAGCAATCGTTTCATAATTCATTATTACAGGCCACATACGTCCACTGCTGAACATAGGCCTCTCCCAATCGACGCCACAAATAGCCATCTGAGCCGCCTCCATCCATCGACTAATGGATCGAGACACACAACATCACAATCTCGTTAGTCCATCGAGTGGGAGGTCTTCCCACACTCCGTTTCGCGTTTAATCGTGGTCACCACGCGAGAAACTTTGCTCCCAGTGGTTATAGGTATTGCGTACTACATGGCCTGTCCGCTGCCACTTCAGCTTGGTAATTCTATAGCTTCTATAGCTATGTCAGCAATTTTGGTTCTCTTACAAATACCCATAATCCAGATTCTATCAGCAATAGTTTAATCATCCATATTACAAGCTTTGCTTTTTTGGGGCCAGATGGCGTTGTGTGAAAAAAAATACGTTGGAAGTTTTAAGCAGAAGGAACATTGACTAACAAAATAAATGTTAAATATATGTACTTATAATTAAACTGTAACAGGTCAAAATCTGTACATAAATAATATTTTGAATATGTATTTTGGAAGAATTACTATTGTCGATACTGAAGCCAAAGTAAAAATATTTTCCATTTGTGTCTGTCGGTCTGTCTGTAATCTTGAACGTACATGACTCTGAAACTACTGGATGAATTTGAACATCATGTAAACGCTTAATCTTTTCCCTCGTCTAAGAAGCCGAAAGGGGTAAAACATTTATATGAAACTTTTTTACAAGGATTTGGAACATAATGGATGTAATTTTTTTTTGTGCTTAATGTTAATACGGTTTATTAATACATTGAATATATTGACGGATTGGCTAGAAAGTTCTTAATACTGAGCAAAATAAGTTATGATACACACGTTTTAAATCTATAAAATAAGCAAACCCTAAATGCAGTTTTGGGTTGCCGAACCCAAACTGCATTAATATGGAGGAAATTAAAAGTGAAAGTGCTACGGCGTAGCCGCTTGTTACATTCTCGTAGCGTATCACGCTGGTGTGTTGATTATGATAAAAATTAAACTGGTTCAGCGAAAATTATTTGTTGCTACCATAACAAAGGTTAATTTACTAAAATTAGCACAAACAATTAAATTAAGCTATTCGTAATCTTCGTTTTATAGCTGCAATACCTATGAATGTTTTAATATGCCTCGTAGCTCAGTCGGTACTGACTCTGCCTTCTGCGCTGTAGGTTGTGGGTTCAATTCCCACCCAGGAAACACATTTGTGTGATGAATATAGATTTTTGTTCTGTGTTTGGGTGTTGAATCATATGATATGTATGTATTTACAAAATAAAAGTATTAAATAATTATATCCCTAATCTAGTTCCCATATTACAAGCTGTGGTTAATTTGGAGCAAGATGGCGCTGTGTGAAATTAATACCCTGTAATATTTATATATATACCTATTTATGTACTTCACATACTTGACATACTCAAATAAAACTACGCTCAAGCATCGATCAAACACCAACCATTGATTCACAAAGAAAACTGACCTTTCAATATTTTTTTAATTTAAAAAAAATCTACATGCGAGTAGCTCGGGCAAACTTTGCTCGTTCATACCGAAACTTTGATGATGATGCTTGGTCAAAAATACATTTCACTGACGAGTCCTGGTTCATTCTTAAGCCAGAGGGGTTAAAGTTTGGAGACGACCCGGAGAATGATACGCTCAGTGTAGCATATTCGGAAGAGAGCAATATGGTGGAGTGTTAGTGGCGTTCCCCTAATTATGTTCAAAAGTGTAGATTGATGACACAATCATCACACCAAATTAAAATCACTTGAAATGGGCCTGTATAATAGGCGATGATTTGCCACCACCACGCTTGGCAGGCGAATCGGTGAACACAGTAACACTGAGTTCTAGCAACAGAACTCAGGCGAGCTTTATTATAGATAATTAATTGATTGCACTCTGTATCGGATAGTCTGTGGAACAGGTAGGCGAGGGTGTACGCCCACGCATGGGGTGACTAGGGGGTCTGTGGTTTTTTATTTTGATGGATATTCACGACCACCGCCGCCGCCTGTTGACAATTTGATCACAAAATAATTTACTGAGATCTCATTCTAATTATAATATAGTTTGGCTTCCACATCACTACCAAAAAAATTAAAATGATGGTCTAATTTTTGGACTGACAATAAACGCAGAAACATGTGTTTTCCTTAATAATTCTTGTATGATTACATTACATAGTACATATTCTGTTTATTTGTTATTTTGAATGGTAGTCCCATTCATCTCTTCGAACGGACTACGAAACTTACACAGATAAGGATGATATCTACGATAAAGTGAGCCTACCCAGTAGATGCCTATTCACACTTCTTTAAGGCATTAAAGAGAGTTACAGCACATTAATTTTACACAGCGACATCTAGCCCCAAACTATTTTTTTTTAAATTTCTTTGTAAATTAAAGGTCAAAAGCAGACCCGTTTAAAAAAAAATGAGAAAACATTTTTCTCTGAAACATTTTATACCTAAGAAACTATCTGCTCAACTTTCATGAAATGAAAAAAAAAATGTTACACATAAAATAATAATAAAAAATATAAAATAGTGTTAGTTTTATTTTTCAAAACGTCCAGGTTCAATTCCCGAGCTGAGGACAAGTTTTTTTTAATGTATGAATGCAGTTTACCTTGTTACTAAAGTTGATGACATGTTTCCTAGGAACAGATCTTCGTATGTCTAATCGTTCCAGACTTTTCCATACTGACCGATTTAAATGTTACGCCCTGTGTATTAACATGATAGACACCCTACCATACATATGCATGGAAAGCGTTACCTCACACGTTTGCATGCACGTGGGCGGAGGCACGTGTAAATCCTGAAACTGACGTGATTGGAAGTAGAACACGCAGCATCCCTAATGCGGTGGTTGCATATATGTGGCACGTGCAAGCAGATTTCAAATAAATAGTTTATTTATACTAGGGCGGACTTCGTTTTCTCCCAACAAACCTAGTTAGAGACAGAAACAAGCTTTAAAAGGTAAAAGCTTTCTTCAGCTCATTCCATGGCAATTTTTTTAACTAAAATATATACGAAAGCTTTTAATTACGGAATTGGTTCATTTATTATAATGCGTGTCTAGAAATAGTGTATTTTTACTGTAATACCGGTAAAAACTTGGAATAAGCTTCCTACGTCTGTATTTCTGCTGTCTTACGACCCTTTTATGTTTAAAAGACAATTGACAGGTACCATTTTGGAAGGATCGGTCAAGCGTTGACCCTCGTCTGTTCTAGTTTTGAAATCAAGAGCTGACCATACCAAATTAATAAAAAACTAACCTATGCAAGGAAAAATTTGTTCACCAAATGAACAGCTGAAAGTTTTCACTAAATCAGATGCTTAGTCATGGGGTGAAGGCCAATATATTTGAGTTATTACCCCTTTGAAGGTCGTCCTATGAGTTTGCGGGGTTGTATGATTATTGATGACTAGACATCAACATGATAATGTAATCTACTTTCAAAACTTGCGTGAGTATGATCATACATTTTTAAACATAGATTAAACTCACGTATAGGTACGATATTTATGAAGGCACCAAATGTGTTTCGGTTATGCCAGGGAACCATCATAACACAAAAACAAATGTTTGTCATCATCAACTATCGTTATGTTATATTTAAATTAAGGCGACATATGATCCAAGGTCTGGCTCTTATTTAGGCCAGCGAATTAGCATAGCTATTCAGCGTGGCAATGCAGCCAGTGTCTTGGGCACGCTTCCGTCGGGTACCGGTCAAGAACAATTGAGTTACCTATAGACCGTGTGTAACAATCCTTACGTAACCCGACTGCTTCCCTTGTATATAGCTAGTTAATTTCTGTAGAAGCCATCATGATCCCGGGCAAAGCGTGGGTGTTCCGCCCACATGTTTCAGCCAGAACTCCGGCCCTTGGACTCGGGACATGATTGATTTTAGAAAAAAGCATGGATTAAGTATTCGGTATATACCGAAGTTATAGTTAGCTGTTTATTCAATATCTATTTTGGAATTAAACTGGTAGGTACTGCTGAGTAGCAGTATTGAGTATAATTGTTTGTATATTTAACTTTAACATGAAGATTAAACTATAGATCACAAACTAAGCTACATCGAACAAAATGACAATTAACAGAATGAAAATTGAATTTCTAGACATTTTTATTTTGTTATAAATTTTGCTTTGCATCGAAATGGCGAATGTAATTCAGTGCCACAAGACCCTATTAAAAATTCTGAAGTTTGTGATCTATGCGGTTATTTTTTGCTATGACTAGGGTTGTTATTGTTTTGTATATCAGATTACATATAATCCCCCTGCAAGCGGAAGAAGCAAAACCAATTCTAATATACATAGATTTTGCATACATTTTATTATAAATAAATTGACCCACATTCCCAGACAAAAATGCAGGCTTTTTGAAGTCTTAGTGCCGGTTCGACTCACGTTGGGCCAGATTTTATTATTCATTTATTTATTTACCACAAAGTAAGTACCATATACTCAATTATGTTATTATACAGGGCGAAAATAACAATTTATAAAAACGTTTCATGTCAGGTCTGAATATAGGACACCCAACACCTTTATTTCTGAAAATTATTAAAAACCGAAAATATGCCATAACTTATTCCTTATAGGCAATCAACATACAAATTTTCAAGTGTCTATCATTTGTGGTTTCAGGGATATGCAACATTTTACTCCAAACTTTGAACCCCATTTTGAAACCTAAGGGTGCGATTATTCAAAATTCCTTTCTTAGCAGGCGTTTACGCACCAAGACAAACATGCCCTTGAAATTTTAAGTCTGTACGCCTAGTGGGTTAGGCTGTGCGTTTTATCTAGTTGAATCAGTCAGTCAGTCACTCAGGGCTTGTCATTTTATGCATTAGAAGATTACTGTGTATCAAGTAGTCAAGTTACATTAGTCAAGGGTCGTAAATACAGTCACGTCAACAGCCCATTAATGTAGTGGTTAATTGGATATTGGACAGAGCCTCCTCCAAAAACGGGAGGGTTTTGCCATAATCACATAACACTTGGCAGGCGGGTTGGTGATCACAGTAAAGGTGTTATGTAACATACAGCAGGAATCTGCCACTTCCTCTGATAAGATCCCTGAAATCGGCTTTTACGACATCCGCGGGCTGAGTTGGAGGGGTCGATTCTTAAGCCGCGACTGCTACGGCCGGGTAAATTAAAAAAAAAACATTTTTCATTGATTGCCTCGTTATACAGATTTCAAAAAGTATAAGCACGACTATTATACCATGCATTATTCCGGAGTTCCGCTGTTATCATCGTAAGACCCTGGCTTACATGGTTCGTAGAAGAGTATCACACAAACAAACATTTTAAATGCGCAACGCTCTATAAATGTATTACTATTATATACTGAAAAAACCCTTTATATTGATTCCACTCCATCATCAGACCTTGGTAGTTTGACAAATCATCCATTTTATAAAGAGCACTCGAAATATACCAGTTTATTATAGAAACCACGTGTACAAAGCGTGTTTGCTGTTAAATAACAATGTTTTTTGATTTTTTTTTCTAATAAAAGGAAAGCCCTTCTATTATTAAAATAACAAAAAACCATGAATCACGTTCTTATTTATTTCATATAAGAAATCCATAATGATATTTTTGACCTTTTATCACGCACTGTTTCAGAGTTAGGGCATACTTTTAATGAAAACTTTCAACCCCTTTTTGAACCCCTTTGGGTACGAATTTTCAAAATCCCCTTCTTAGCGCTCATTTTCGCATCAAGACAAACATACCCTCCAAATTTCATGTCTCTACGATTAGCCGTTTAGGCTGTGCGTTGTTATCAGTGAGTCAGTTAGCATTTTATATTAGTATAAGATGTAAATCTATAATTGGTCTTAAGAAAAACATGTACGTTAAGTTTATTTTAGAATAAGGACTGTTGATATAGTAATTAAAAAAAAAAAACTAGCCCGATTTGGATATGGAATATACTAGATAAATAACACAGAGCCTAGATGCACAATTTGATCGTTTATTTCTTGATAATCAGAACGGCTTTTGACCATGTGCACTCATTACTTTTAACTGACAATATAATTAAATGATGAAATTAGTCGTACACATTCAGTGAAAATAAAATGTGTACCAAACTATTGAAACGGGAATCTGGTTAGCTCTGCTAGTATAAAACTGCACTGGCCTTGAATGCACGCCTGCGCGAAATGCACAGGGTTGTTGCCTTCAGCGGAATCAATATCCTCTCTCTCTAATAATAAAATCATTATTCAAGGGTTTCGATTTTTAGAACTTAATTTTGATCAAAGACAAATATTTGACACTAAATATGCTATAACATTTTGTTAATCGAAGAAATCAGTTTTCGTCGTCGCATTCAATAAATGTAAAACATTAGATATTTGCAAAAAATTTAATGGGTAGGTAACGTATTATTAGATGGGTTGGATATAACGTTTTTATTTAATGTATGTACACAAAGCAGATAACTTTCACGGTAATAAACTTAATAAGTGAAAAGTAAAAGTCATATTTAGAATCAAACTGAAGACCAACTGAACAACTAAAAAAAAAATATCACAAACTATAGAATATCCAAAAAGACCTTTCTTATTGAACATAATGTGTCTCTTGTTTAACTCAGCTCGTTTCCAGTTTATGCGTTTACGCCTATATTAACCTTTCAAGAAAAAAACCCAATGAACCATGCATGGATGAGGAAGACATCGAGGCTTTGAAAACCTTTTCAATGTGTTTTCAGATATTCGCACTCACATATGTACACAGGCCTCGTAATATTGTGCAAGTTACTAAACTAAAAAACATCATCGTCGCCGCAAGTTTCGCGCGAACGGGTTTACGTTTTTTCCCGGGGTTTCGCATACGTGCCATACTTGACCCTTTTGTCTCTTCTACTCGTATCTACTTGAGGCGTATTTTATATTGCCGGTATTTTCGCAAAATACATATATGTTTCCTTTTCATTTTCTATTTGTCAGTTGTTCTTAGTTCATTATTTAATTTGAGTACTGAAATATAGTACTTAATAATATGAAGAGAACTATGTATGTTATTTGCCGTGCCTTTATTATATTTCTCATCTTTGAGTGCAGTAAAGAATAATGAACAAGTTCAGTATTACGTATCAGAAGCATTTAACACGATTAGCAAGCGCACCTACAAACACAGTGACCCGAGCTCCCTCTGTGACCTACACAGGCGCAAGTTCACCGGAGCACACACGCAAGTTCTCATGCGTACGAACGCACACAGGCGCAATGGGGAAGCAGGGCAAACATGACACGGTGAACTATATTTCACGCGGAAACTGCACACAGACACACTGTCGCTTATTTTTTCTTGTAAGTGGAAAAGTGTTATAGATTACTGGTTCAATGCACTTCCAGTTTTTATGCTCTTTCTTAAGATTGTGATTATAATTTGGAAAAACAAAAACATAGTATACTAACGTTTTGTTTGCAACAAAAACACGTGCTCGGCGCTGTGTTATTATATTGTTTTTTTCCGTATCAGCAATGTTCATAGAAAAATGTCATGCGCTTGGCAGGTGGTTTGGCAATCACAGTAGAAGCATGAACGAGTTGATTACGAGTATGGCTTGGTTGATGACCTACATTAAAAACTGCATACTTTTCACAAATTATGGTAAGTTTACTTGGTGTACATAATGTAGGTCACATAAAATGTAACCTAGATAAAACTTCTGCCTGATACACAGTTCTGAAGCACGCAAAGGGGACAACGAAGATTTCATATTCAATGCTGAAAAATGAATTATATTACTTTCCTTACCACACTTATTACTATAGTTAAATAAAATAAAATATACAATACATTTTAATCAAATAATAATAATGTAAACAACGTTGACTACACACGATTCCTGAGTTTACAAAGTTAAAAACTAAATTGGAATGAGCATATCGAGGAACTTAGGTTACGAAAAAGAAGTTCAGCGTATGTTCTTTACAAGCTATCGTGGTTTGACTTACACAGCTTATTATGGCATTGTAGAAACCCTACTTGCAGATTTATTTTAAAATATTATATGCAATAGAGCCATGTTCAAGAAACATTTGACTGACAGCTGCCAGACACTTTTCAAAATGCAAAAAAATACCTAACACTTCCGTCGCTTATATACTTGAAGTTTCACTATTGTAAGATATCATCCAGTTTATTTTATACGTAGCCAAATTTTGGAAAAAGTAAATTTTACCTTAGTGGCTTAATCTTTCAGTTATTTTGATAAATAAGATAAAATATATATATACATATACGGGATGCACACAAAATGCACACTCACAACAAAACATTGCAAAAAAGTACTGTCTGTATGGCATCCACAATATACAATTAAATACCACTTCCAATAAAAGAGCTCAATGACTCCCAATTCAGGTCAACACTTAAAAAGTTTTTATGACACAAATGTTACTAGAATATTAATGATTTTAAGATGACAGACTAAGATTATTATCAATTTGACATTTTACACCTAATGATATAATTTTATTCGACGGTATGACTCTTGTCCCTTGGGAAATGGGTAGGCCTTTGGTGTGGGACGCTACCTGCGTCGACACCCTAGCGCCATCTCATCTGCCTGGGACATCAGTTAGGGCTGGTGCGGCGGCTGATTCGGCCGAGGATCACAAAAGGCGCAAATATAGTGGTCTCGACAGAGCTTACCTATTTGAGCCTTTTGGGGTGGAGACCTTGGGTCCGTGGGGAGCCGGTGCCCTCCGGGTTTTCAAAAATATTGCGGGGCTTTTGATTGAGGCGACACGTGACCCAAGGGCTGGCTCTTATTTAGGCCAGCGAATTAGCATAGCTATTCAGCGTGGCAATGCAGCCAGTGTCTTGGGCACGCTTCCGTCTGGTACTGGTCTGGAACAGTTGAGTTACCTATAGGCCGTTTGTAACGGTCCTTAGGTAATCTGACTGATTCCTTTGTACTTAGTTAGTTTAATTTATTGAATAAATGTATATTTTATTGCTGTATTTGATGTCATTTCTGATTAACATTTTTATTCGCTTAATTTTAATTTTCTTTTATATACAAAGAAGCTTAATATATAATTTATTTTAATTAGCATGCATTTTAAGGCAAATCATAATTGATTCGAATTTGTAATACCTATATATTTTTATAAAATATTTAAAATCAATGTGAACCTACATTATACTCGAGCTTATAAAAATATCTCTATCTCTTCGTATTTATCTTTAAAAATTGTGGTTTTAGTTTAGAAATGTTGCCATGTGGCGACAATTATAAAGTGTGTTACGGCGTTGTTAGATAGTCAGTTTAAAAAAAATATATAACAGGACACTAATTTCACACAGCGCCATCTAGTCCCAACCTAAGCAAAACTTGTAATATGGGAACTAGATTACGGATAGAATACATAAATACTTTTTTTTTTTTTGTAAATACATACTTATCATACAATACAACACCCAAAAACAGAACAAACATCTATATTCATCACATAAATGTTTGTCCTGGGTGGGAATCGAACCCACAACCTACAGCGCAGAAGGCAGAGCTACTACCAACTGAGCTGTGAGGCTTGTCAGTTCCTCAGTTTGTTGAGGTGAGCTTTCACCTTTTGCCTTATCATAACTTACCACCATGTGAGATGAAGCCAAATCACTTCCCTGTCGTACAATAAATGTGACTAATTAAGATAGACAAAGGACACTTATAAAAAAAATATCTTCAATAAAATTCATATAATAAATATTACAGGATTTTAATTGCACATAGCGCCATTTAGACACATACTAAACAAAGATTGTAATATAGGAACGTAGATTACGTAATTTTTTTTTTGTTTATACTTATCATAATAATATACAACACCCAAACACTAAACAAGCATCTTTGTTCACAAATGCCTGTCACGGATAGGCATCGAGCGTACAGCGCATAAAGTAGAGCTATTTCTTACTGAGCTGTGTATTACTATGTCTTTGTGATTTTGCGTAACTTGTTTGTAAGCACAATGGACCCACAATCAATAAACTCTTGATAATATCCGTAATCTAGTTCCCATATTACAAGCTATGCTTAGTTTGGGGCTAGATAGCGATTTGGGAAATTAATGTAGGTATTGTCTTGTAATATTTCTATTAATATATTTTTTATTTAATAAAAAGTACAATTAAACTAACTATGTACAGTCAGATTACCTAAGGACCGTTACAAACGGCCTATAGGTAACTCAACTGTTCCAGACCAGTACCAGACGGAAGCGTGCCCAAGACACTGGCTGCAATATAATTAATATAATTATATGTTCGAACTTAACGACTTTACTCGTTGAATTCACTTGCTTGTATGTGCGACCATTACAACTGGACATCTACAATGGCAAATGGTGGGTCTACGATTTGTATAATAAAACCTATCAGCTCAGCTTACACGACCCCGGGTTTTTTATTCCACGACTTGTGACGGTGTTTTCCTGTTCATAATGATTTCACACAGCTGTAATTCCTGATTGCGGTCTGAACAAGGAATAATTACGTTTTTGCTTTACAACGTTAAACATTTTAGCGACTCTGTGGTCTAGAGGGTCAACCCACCGATTTCAGATCCAGAGGTCCTGGGTTCGATCCCCAGGGGAGTACAATATTGTGCTTGGTTTGGTTGGCGGTAGGACTTTGTTTAAGTCCGCCTGGCTACCACCATCTTACCTAATTCTGTCTCCGGCCTTATCTCAACTTGTAACCAGGTGAGTTGAAGGCCAAGCGCTTCCCCGTCGTACAATAAAAAAACAGTTATGGAACAAAAACGTGATCTACCTCCTGCGGTCTACCCTGGGCAACGAAATTGCTCACTTTCAAGCAGTTAAGGCTGAATGATCACAACTCAGGTGGTAGGACTTGCAAAGGCGCGCCTGGAGACTACCCTCTTGCCAAAGTCCAGCGCCAAGCAGTTCGCTGTGCATCAGTACTCGCATCGCTGACCTTGTCTTTGCCCGTGCAAGTACCTTTGAGTTTTGAGGCAAGAGCTTAACCATTGCATGTTAAACAGATATATAAATAAATATCACAGGACATTTATTAAACACAGCGCCATATATTCCCAAACTAAGCAAAGCTTGTAATATGGGAACTAGATTACGAATATAAACGTGTTTATTTTTTTGGAAATTTCATACAATACAACACCCAAACACAGAACAAACATCAATATTCATCACACAAATATATCATATATAAATTGTAGTACTAGTTGAGACTCCTCGCTCCACACGTGCTTAATAATCAGGAACATATCAGTAATTTAATAATAACATAACATTATAACAAAGTCATATTTTTGTGATGTCATAATTGTTATGTTTAAAAGCAATAGGCTTCCCATTTATGGGTAATTTAGGTAAGTTATATATTCTGTGACGTTGTGTTTCCTTGTAGGAAAGCCACAGAGATTCAAGTTCTCTGAACTCATTGAGGCTAGTAGCACGTAGGTTTTATGGTTTTATTTGACAGTTGTATCATACAATCATACATGATATTATAAAGCCATTCCGAAGAACTGTGTTTGAAAAGCTGTGTGGCTATGGGCCCGCCTTCCAATCCGGAGGTTGTGAGTCATGCATCCATGGACTTTAAAAAAGTTACATAATAAACAAAGTAGGTAGGTTAAATAAAAGAAAAATATTATGTCACATCTACAAAATGACTCCTCTATTAAAGTTTAGAGTCCAACTCCAACAGTATACCTACTATTTATGTTTGCAACAGTAGTCCTTATTGGCGGATTATAAGCGCAGCGATTGTTGTACGGTGACGTCACATTCCCATGACGTAATCACGGCCATTAGCACAAAACTGTTGGCTTTGACACGGAATGTGCTCCGGTCTGTCTGTTTATCGTATAGTGATCATAGCTTTTCAGCCGGCAACATACACAGAGAGGTAGCTCAAAATGTATTCCCTTTGCAGGGAAATACTATCAACTTTGCAGGTAAAGCGTGCGCAGGAAAACACATGCTATCAAATCGGTGGAATAATGGCATTTGTTGTACTTGGCATACGCTATCAAGTTTGCAAGGGCAAATAATATCATGGTATATTTTTTTTAAGAGAAATTCTGCAAAAAAAAAAGGTTTTTTTTTGACAGCATCATTATAAAGTGACGTGTTGATATTGCATGGCCTGGTAATAGAAAAATTATGGTCAGTAGGTTGTTAAGTTTTTATTTGCACCCAGAAACATCATGCTTTTTGGCTATCTCTGATTACTACTCAAAGCGTAGATCTTATGAGGATCACCTACTAGGCTAGTCAGAAGCACGTCCAAACTTAGGTTCGGCTCATGACCACAGTTTGCTAGTAGCTGGTATACAATACGTGACGGGTACAAGCCCATCGCTGATCTCCATCGTGACCTTTACCGTCAATGTCAAATGCGCACGTAAACTTTTTTTTTATGGTATAACGGGAATGTGGTTGGCCTTCATCTCACCGCCTAATCATTATTTGAAAATCTGTCTAATAATGATAACCCAAATAATACATATTAAACTTTAAAAATATATCTTTTCGAAGTGGTCTCAAAAATATTATTTAACAAATTGATAGTTAAAACATACCGATAAAGTATTGCAGTTTGTATTAAAAAACCAGATTATATCTAACGGTTATGATCGTTAATTTGGTTTGTAAAATTTAAATTTCCTGTTTATTGCATATAAATCGACCGTAACTCAAACACACACAAACCATAAATAATTTTGGAGATCAAAATATCGAAAGACACAATGAATCCGATGAGTAAATAATCCACAATAGTAATTTTATATGATTTATGATTATTATATAATCATATACTATTAGAATTATTACTTATATATATTATACTTATTAGAACAGTCCCTGAAAATTTCAAGTCTCAGGACCTCTGTTTAAAGCTGTGTTGATTATCAGTCAGCCAGCTTCACGATGATTATTTATATTAATTCCATTAGTATAGCCATTTCAGCACTAAGCCTATCTTTTATCTGCAAGTAGGTTTTTATGCCGCATAGTCTTACGGTCTATTTTTCTTTGCCAGCAGGAAGCAGCTGTTGACGTCTACGTAGCCAGCCAGTCGGCAACTTTCGTTCTCGCCCCGTTCCCTTAACCCCCTTCCAAGATTGCTGCCACCATGGGCCGGAAGAAAATACAAATATCCCGGATCACGGACGAACGGAATCGTCAGGTTAGTAGCTTAGCAGTACCATACTGATTATATATAGATTATATATGAGGTATATGATTGAACTTTTCCATAAGGCGCTCTCCTGTACACCAATGGAACATGGCAAACCTTTTTGTGCCTTTGGCAGGCTGATCTTTAGCCAGGTGGACCATTGCAGGTTCTACCATCATTGTGATAATTCAGCCTTAGCGGATTCCGTCGCCCAGGTTTGAAACTAAGAGGTATTAGATCCTCACACCAACAGCCCATTAGTATCCACTGCTGGACAGAGCCTTTTCCAAAGCTGGAGGGTTTTGCCATAATTGCCACGCATGACAGGTGGATTGGTAATTACAGTAAACGTGTAGATAATACACAGAAGGAAGCTGCTGCCTTTCTTCTGGTGATCGTAGTCGGCTTTTACGATATCCATGGGCTGAGTTTGAGGGGTCGATTCTTAAGCCACAAACTTGTATTGAGTTGTCGTGCTGATAGTTATCAATCAGAACTTACCGATTAGTGGCATATTTTACAATCCGCGGCCATTCTACTGTCATTGCTGCTTGTGTATTGGTAGGAAGCATCAGGTGCAGCTTTTATCTGGTCGGCCCAGGCGATCAGCTACATATTCTTGTGCCTTGTGCTTCGTCTTGAATCACAATACATATCTACATACTAAGCCGCGTTTACTGTGCTAGCTCTGTTGTATATAATAAAAGCCCCACGTGGAGTATTGTAGTCACCTTTGGGCAGGCATCTGAATACGAGCATAAGCTTTAAGACTTGGTTCAAAGATAAACTGTGAGAATAGTCGACGATACCATACTTAGAGACCTACGACCAGCTGTGGACTGCGATAGGTTGATGATGATGATGATGATGACCATACTAAGTGGTATGAACCCTTATGTCTCACGAGAGTCTTTTCCTGGATTATGTGTGATCTACCACTTGTATAATGGGAAGTATTTCATGAAATTCTTTGATAATAGTGCCTGCCCCTATTTACCATCGCACCACTTACTAACCACCTCTGTGGTTCACCTACCGGTGTCTGTAGGTCTACTACGAAAAACCGATCCGTTGACAGATTTCGTAATCCATAGTAGAGCCTTTGTAGTACTTTGTTGGTAGGACTTCGTTTAAGCCCGCCTGGCTAGCTACCACCTTCTTACCTTATTTTGTAGCCATAACAATAATGTTTAAAAATGGTTGTGTTCCGGCATTTAGAGGTAAGATAGCCAGTTCCTCAGTTTGTTGAGGATTCCGGGATAAGTGCGCTTCCACCTTCGGCCTTATCTTAACTTGAGAATCAGGTGAGATGTAGGCTAAGTACCTCTCCGTTGTATAAATTGACAAATATTCCATCCATTGTAAGATTTAGGAGGATTTCCCATCCGTAAACCATAAAATTGTCGTATAGTTTTCATGCCGATGTTCTTCCAACAACCTACAGTGTAAGGCTTTCAAATAGGGCGATAATTTTCAAATGGTCGGCAACGCGCAAGTGATGCTTAGATCCTAATACAACGGTAATTGCTTATAATCGTATGGCCTATTTGCCACATTAGTGGTAAAAAAAAACGGGGATGTTCAAAGTGACCAAAGGGTTCATAAAAAAATGTAAATACAGTATGGTTATATTTTCACGTACATTTTCGTTCCCAACAGTGTATTTCACAGAAATCGGAGATTTAATCTCATGGAAAAAAGTTTCGATGCGGCCTTAATTCCACTAAGTGTTGATACAAAGTTCAATAGCCTTTTATCACTTTTGCAACCTGTTTAACGGAAATAATTTGATATGTTATTGTAAAATTTATAGTGCACATTTTAAATCTTACACTCAAATCAAAAAATAAGGGACATATCAGTGCCATGTATTTATATCCATTATTATTTATTATTCAGCTTAGCTTATAATCCAAATTCTTCGTATATTCATTTTACTCGCTGAAAATTTAATAATTTTGTGATCTAAATGGAAACATAGAATGTACAATGTTAAAAACACATACCTACATAGACTCATGCCACTTTATCAGGGGACAAATTTGCGCCTGAAAGCATCTTATTAGCAGGCAATTTATTCGTTAAATTATTATCAAACTATCGTTCAGAGTCTGGCCCAAGGGAAACTCCTTAGATATCACACTAATATTATTAATGCTAAAGTTTTGGATGCTTAGTTGTTTGGATGTTTGTTCTTCCTACATGCCAAAACTACCAAACGGATTGAACCGATTTTTACACATTTTTAACATACCTTTTTACGACTCAGCCATTGAACACAACACAGGCTACTTTTGATCTGGGTACCACGCAATCGAAGTCGCGGGTCGCCAGTAGTTTTTACAAAAGGCCCTCGCATACTTAGCCAGCTTGAGAGTGAAATGACCTTAGCATCTGACCCAACAGATGTGTCGTATCAACACTCCCACTGCGAAACATTATCGCAACAGGACAACGACCGCAGCTTGTAATTTATTAATTACACGATTACACTGCACCTAACCACCACATTAATATGACCCATAACAATGCTCTCTTTCACCCTTCGTCATCAATTGCACTTAGGAACCGCGGGCAAGGGTAGGTCTTCGTGATCTGGTTACAGACAAGCGAATTGGAACTTACGAAGGTCAACTTACTTAGCGATGTTTCGACTTTTCTAATTGCACAGTCATAGCATCGCTCTCTTTGTTATTTCTATCTTTGGGATTATCTGGGATGCAGTTAATTTTAGCTCGGTGTTGCTTTTTAGGGTTACGTACTGAAAGCGTAGCAACAAGACCCTATTAATAAGCCTCCGCTGTCCTTCCATTCCTGTGTTTGTCAGAGGGCTGTAACACAGAGTGTGCACTTATATTGTCGCTATAACAACAAATAATATAAAAATAAGATGTTACAAAAAAAATGGCTCAAAAAGTGGATTGTTCTCTCATGGTGCGATTCCGAACTGGCGGTAGATTTGTCAAAAAAATAATTTGAATTCCCAAAATGTATACTTGCCCAGAATGTTGATTTATATTTGACTTAAACTCTGAGTTTGAGTGCATGTCCGCACTTGGCTGGTGTTTTATCCATGTGCCCAATTATAATGAAATTCATATAATTAATATACATTATAGCGAAACTAATTGGAAGGGTATTGAATTTGAGTCTCAGTATGACGCATGTTCCAGAAACAATCAACGTATAGCAACAGTAAGTCAATGTCCATGACCTCATATCCCATGTGGTCCGTAATGAAGAAAATTATTGTATTATTGTGGTTTTATCCTTGTATACCCTTTTACCTATACCCTTTACCTTCGCCATATCAATTCAGTAATAATATTAACAATTACAATTACTGGCATATTCTACGACAAACCAACAAATGTTATAATGACACAAAAATACACAACCCGCGGCGGGACTTAAACCCGCCTCTTTTCCTAAAGCCGGAAACGCTCGTACCAACTGAGCTACGAGGTTTCTGACGCAGATTCCGATTTATTGTGTCATATCTCTCAGCTTGAGCGCTGATGCTGTAAATTTTGTGATCAAGAGCAATCACTTGAAATACAAAAAAAAATTTGAAAAAACCTTACCGTAAAAAAAGTTTGTTTGGTTTATGCCATCTAGACCCACTGGAGGGCGTAAGTAATAATTGTTTTTTTCTACCGGTGTTAGATCTAGAGGTCCCGGTTCGATCCCCAGGGAAGTACAGTATTGTGCTTGGTTTGGTTGGTGCTAGGACATTTTTAGTCTACCAGGCTACCACCATCTTGCCTGAGTCTGTCGATATAAAAACAATTTCAAATTGTTCTGTCCCGCATTTTGCGGTAAAATAGCCAGTTCCTAATACAACTGAGGATTTCGGGTGAAGTGCGCTTCCATCGCCTTATCATAACTTGATACCAGGTGAGATGAAGGCCAAGCGGTTCCCCGTCGTAGCATATATTTTTTTTAATTACTTAACTTTGACGTCGTATATTTCCAGGTGACATTCAATAAGCGCAAATTCGGCGTGATGAAGAAGGCGTACGAACTCAGCGTCCTCTGCGACTGCGAGATCGCCCTGATCATCTTCAGCTCCAACAACAAACTCTACCAGTACGCTAGCACAGATATGGATAAGGTAATACCACGTTTTTTATTATTACTTAGTAATTTACCGCCTCTGTGGTCTAGTGGTTCGACCACCGGTGTTAGATCCAGAGGTCCCGGGCTCGAACCCCATGGGGAGTACAATATTGTGCTTGGTTTGGTTGGTGGTAGGATTTTGTTTAGGTCCGCCTGGCTAGCTACCACCATCTTACCGAAGTCTGTCGCCATAACAACAATTCTCAGAAAATGTTGTGTTCCGGCATTTAGGCCAGTTCCTCAGTTGCTTTTGACGCAATTTAAAAAGTGAATCTTACACAGTTTAGAAAGTAATTCTCACTCAGTGTAACAAGTGAAACCCCTCTTTATTTCCAGGTTCTCCTGAAATACACTGAATACAACGAGCCGCACGAATCGCTGACCAACCGGAACATCATCGAGGTACATTAAGTACGGCGTCATCTGTGTGCCAGTGGTCGCGATGCAATGTCTATGCAAACATGACTTATACCTAACCGCGTGCTTATACTTATACTTATACTTACCCAGACAGGCTCGGTGACCACAAAAACGGGGGACGATATCAGAAAATAATGCCTGTTGGTTGTTCCAGTATAGGTTTCTGACAGCTAACGGAAACTATTTTCGTTTTCGTATAGGGCGCTTATTTCCATACATTTGGTTAGCGGATATTGAAAGGAACTACAATTGCTTTACTATTCCGCTATCCAAATGTATGGAAATAAGCGCCCTATACGAAAACGAACATAGTTTCAGTTAGCTGTCAGAAACTCATACTGAGGCCTCTGAACTAAAGTTCGAGTTTCGAGGTTACAGCAAATGTTTTGTGACTTTGAAGACGGCTCAGTAGTATAGTTGAACGTCGTTTGACGTTCATATTGAAATGGTACGTCCGATTCAAATAAAATGTTGCAGGTATGTTTAATTAGGTATTTCGTCTGTGGTGCTATTTCGCACAATGCAATAATATTCAAAATATATGAAATTGCGTTCGAATAGCTCTAATCAAATCAAATAAAATTGTTTATTTATCTGAATGTTGGTAATAAGGATGTATGAAAATTTGCAGACAATTTTTTATCAGGCATGCAAATGTAAACAGTTTTTTTTCTCTAAAATACCACAATAATCCATAACGTTGATCGTAATTAAATTTCAAAATACCTGATGGTATGATAAATTTAATTAAATGTCACTGATTCATTCTCAATCAGTCATCTTCATTCAAAAACGCTGTAGCACTGTAATAACACTTTATACATTAAGTTCATCGTAAAAATTCAATCGTTTTGTACTTTTTATGCTCTCCGGTATCTAACTATATTTTTGGAGACATGCCTACAAAAGATTTCAGTGGTTTTTATTCTAAATATCGTTCTAATACACTTTTTCAAGGTTTTTGATATTCATTTGTTATCAATTACCGCATCAGATTATTTCTATTCGATTACTTCTGCAAAATTGGATTTGAATAGGACGCCATTGCCATCGATTTATTACTTGTAACGGTACTACTGGGTCTTCATAAGCTGTCACCTCAAATCAAGCTGTTCTGGAATACGGCCTTAGATTCTAATGGTCTTGCCTCTCCTACAGCGTTTTTAATCTTTGGCCACCGGGCCTCACAAATATCCGACATTAGACAAACGTAGAACCCAAGTAAAAAAGCATGTTTATCCCATAGAATTGGAAACACCAGACCCAGTTTTAAACTAACAGTTTATGAACCGTTCTAAATATTTATGTTATGTTTTCCTTCCAGCATGGGTTTTATGTAAATATTTGTGTTTATTGGAATTAACCGCGCCTACCTGACTCTGGCAACAAGGGCAAGATACAATGGTAAAGTCAGTTGCAACATTGCGTTCGACACTACACACATATGTACGCTAAAAAGTTTATATCACACTTATTTAGTCACTTAGTTTTGTCAGCACAATTTGTTTTACCCTCTACACTGACTATACAATAAGAGAAACAGAAATTGTTGGTACATGTGACTGAAGTACGCGCGATCTATGCTCTTAATTTTATTTCATGTTGTGCCTTGGCGTCCTTTGATCAAATGTGCCTCCAATTTCAGGGCCTGATCATGTAAGCATATTTCTTCTCGAGATCTTTACATATATTATGCTACGTATGTTTGTTTGTCACTGAAATCCTGAACGGTGGACCGATTTGGATGTTTATTTTTGTTTGTGTGCCGGTCCTGTTATGGTTTAGATTTACCCGGAAGGTGGCAATGCAATCACCACGGGTTGATGGGAACGAAATCCCACGTGTTCCATGAGTTTTAACTAAAACTACTGATAATACTCCGAAATAAAGAGTTGAAATTGGCTTGTGTGATCAGTGTTGCAATTTCGTGTGTTAGAGCCGGTATCCAGATTGAATAATTAAAAAAAACTTTATTATTTCATGAATGTGATAATGATATTAATTTGTCACACTACTCAAATCTTTGCCACTTATAACATTGGATACCGAAACTCTGATCAAACATCGCTCGTAATCAATCTTGCCAATTAATTGTAATTCTTTCAAGAAATAAAACTGTGTTTTTTTCTTCTTCTGTTTCACAAAAACGTAGTACTTACCTACATGTTTTTTTATTTGAAAATTAATTGATCCGAGCCGTGTCAAATCAAAGTAAGCTCTATAGAGGGTGTTCTAATTGCATGCTGATAACTATCGATATATTAAGAATTCTGGCTCGTCAAGCCACCTGAGCTTTTTTCGCTGACACTTTCAGGCACTAACGAAGAAAGAGCATAAGAACGGAGTGATGTCACCAGATAGCCCCGAACAAGAGCCCGAATACAACCTGACCCCCCGCACCGAAGCCAAGTACTCCAAGATTGACGAGGAATTCCAGATGATGATGCAAAGGAACCAAATGAACGGACGCGGCGTGGGAGTACCAGGAAGCAACTATAACCTGCCTGTGAGCGTGCCAGTCGGAAGCTACGATCAATCCTTGTTGCAAGCCAGCCCTCAGATGCATACCTCTATTAGTCCACGGCCATCGTCTTCGGAAACCGATTCAGGTAAGGACCCAGACTTACTCATAAAAAGTTCAAGATTAGAAAAACAATCTGAAATCAAGCGTTTAATTTCCTTCCCAACGCGATACGAAATAATAATTAACAGCTAATAGGGCTTAGGGGTTCTCTTTCCGAACACTGGAAAATAAATAAATATGTTTGGATTAATTAGGAAAGCACACCTAAAGTATTTTGACTGACTTTTTAAAAAGGAAGGTTCTCAATTTCAGATCGTAATTTATGAAGTGAAAACTAAACGATTTTTGAACATTAGGACATTAATAAAGTAGGTATTGTATAGTGTTGATATTTTTTTTTTTATATTTCCTTAGATCCTTAATCTTACGTTAAAAAATAATTGGGATGTCCATATGATATAATGTAATGTATCTAATAATTCTAATACCCGGTGTAATAATTATTACAAAGTTTAAAGTTTTCATCTTCTCTTTCGTTTGTTTTGACATTTGTAAATGTAAATGTTTACGTTTGTCATGCGATGAACAATTTTATACATTGAAGTTTCGTGACATCACATGTCAAAATTAAATGTCAAAACAAACGTCAATCTCCTGGTCTCAAATCAAAATAATATGAGCCCTAGGGGTTTACTAGTAACCATTGACGAGTTCCACTATCCACTTCATCAGAACAGCTCCAAGATACCGAATTATAGTTTTGTCATTTGAACTACAT
The DNA here is from genome assembly GCA_951394065.1 of Venusia cambrica. Classification (NCBI taxonomy): domain Eukaryota; kingdom Metazoa; phylum Arthropoda; class Insecta; order Lepidoptera; family Geometridae; genus Venusia; species Venusia cambrica. The sequence goes on along the minus strand of OX596044.1, from coordinate 9,499,677 downwards.
AATACATAGGTACAAATTTTCATTTCGATGCGACAGTTAGAAGAAGATTTAAATTGACTTCTAAGATTTTACATCATTGTTAGTTATTAAAGAAGCTAATAATAAAACTTGGGAAAAATAAACATTATTTGCGGTTGTCTATAACAGCAAGTTGTTGTCCCCAGTATACCCCAGCGGCGGAATGCTCGAGATGTCAAACGGCTACCCCGGCTCCGGCTCGCCTCTCGGCGGCGGCTGCACCCCCTCCCCTTCCCCCGGACCCGCCCCCTCCCCGCACCGACACACACACTCGCACAAGCACCATGCGCCTCCGCCGCACCACTCGCCCCGACATAATAATCTGCGCGTGGTCATCCCTAACGCTATGCCACCGCCTCAAGATGACCTATCGTATTCTGGAGAGGTAAGCATACCATGTCACTTACCATTCTTACAAGATTACTTCAATACTGACACAAGATGATTTCATCGTTTTTGAAGTGAAATTTCTTTAGAACCGATATGATTTGAAACTCAATGGAACGAAATAGCTTTTATGTTTTTTTTTTTTGTGTTTGGTAGTTGCCTTGCTACCACTATCTTACCTCATTATGTCACCCTATCAACTATTCAAAAATTTACTTGGGCTAGATGGCGTTGTGTTGAGAGTGTAATAATATTTTTTATTTCTTTTTAAATTCCAGACACCGCTAAGCTACCCTGGACTCGGCAACTTTGGACCTCAAGACTTCAGCATGAGCTCGGACATGGGGATAGGACTCACGTGGGGCGCGCACCAACTGCAGACGCTACAACACAACAGGTACATGTCTGTATACACTTTTATATATTCACAATAGCTTCTCGGAACTTGATAACTTGCGCGAAAGTGTTATGAGCAATGCTGCCATTTTTTCTTGGAAAACATTTGTCGTAACTGTTCTGAAGCTTTTCATTTTGTTTGGAAATTCATATCACACAATACAACGCATGCATGGAATGTTTTAATGTTTCAACTGAAAAATCATCGCACAATACAACCCACGTATGGCATTTATTTATGTTTTAATTGGACCATGATATCACAAAATACAATGGGCGTTTGGTATAGTTCTTATGTTATAATTGGAAAATTATTTCATACAATACAACGCACCAACGCACCGTAGTTTTTTTTAATTGGAAAATCATATCACATAGCATAACGCACATGTGGCATACTTTTAAAGTTTATACTGAAACTCATATCGCACAATACAACACACGTATGGCATAGTTCTTATGTTTTAGCTGGAGAATCATATCACACATTACAAGGCACCTGTGCCATAGTTCTTATGCTTAAGTTAGAAAATCATATCACACAGTACAACGCACGTGTGGTATAGTAATAAAATTCTAATTTATAATACAAATGACGTGTGGCATTGATATTTTGTTTCAATTGGAAAATCATAACACACAATACAACGCACCTGCGGCATAGTTCTTACGCTTTAATTTTATATCGCAAAATACAACGCACGTATGGCATATTTTAAGGTTTTAATTGGAATATCATTTCACACAGTATAACGCACGTGTGGTTTAGTTGTGTATAGTTGTTTCATTTTATTCAACAATCATAACACACAATACAACGCAACTGCGGCATAGGTCTTACGCTTTAATTGTAAAATCATATCGCAAAATACAACGCACGTATGGCATATTTTAAAGTTTTAATTGGAATATCATTTCACACAGTAAAACGTGTGGTTTAGTTGTGTATAGTTGTTTCATTTTATTCAACAATCATAACACACAATACAACGACCTGCGGCATAGTTCTTACGCTTTAATTGTAAAATCATATCGCAAAATACAACGCATGTATGGCATATTTTAAAGTTTTAATTGGAATATCATTTCACACAGTAAAACGCAGGTGTGGTTTAGTTGTGTATAGTTGTTTCATTTTATTCAACAATCATAACACACAATACAACGCAACTGCGGCATAGGTCTTACGCTTTAATTGTAAAATCATATCGCAAAATACAACGCATGTATGGCATATTTTAAAGTTTTAATTGGAATATCATTTCACACAATGAAACGCACGTGTGGTTTAGTTGTGTATAGTTGTTTCATTTTATTCAACAATCATAATCACACAATAAAACGCACCTATGGCATAGTTCTTATGTTTTAATTGGAAAATCATATCACACAACAATGCATGTGCGACAGTTGGACGATCATATCACACATTACAACGCATGTATTTTGTTTGTATGTATTTAAAGACAGATGATTTATCTGATATATAGTACGTTTACATTGGAGATTATGTTAAAAAAAAATTAACAAGTTCCCAGAATGGCCATTCAAATTGGTGTTGTCTATCGCTTTAATAATATCGCTTTTGTTTTAAATCTGCGTGATAATAAGAATTGATCGAAAGTATATCGAATTATTTCACATGATATAATTGACAGGACCAAATTAAATTGAGTTTATAAAAATTGCTATTTAAACATGTAATTAAGATGTTTCTATTGATTTTGTAAGAGAGCTTAATGTATGTTTGGTACTTGGTAGTGTGCTTAGAAAAAAAAACGGAACACGAAAAAAACGATTAAAAATTTTGCTCCGCCGAGACAGTGTTTCCACTGCCGTGACCAGGATTCGAACCTGGGTTACTACGGCCACAACGTAGGGTCCTAACCACTAGACGATCACGGCTACCGAAGCAGATACAGTACCGGCTGAAATTAACAAGCCGTTATACAATGTTTACGTAATGCCATCGCTCGGTGTGACGTTTGCGCAACAGCAAATTCTTCTTGTATTAAAGAAATAAAATTGTATCAACAATTTTAATTGGTTTTTGGCCTGAAATAATAAGAACATTAAATTACCTACTTTATAAATTTTCAGGTTATCAATGTCACTGACCGGTTTATTGTTTTGTAAATGCTAGTAAATGAGAGCATAAGTATCTACATCGTAAGAGTGTTAGTTTGTTCATTGAATTTTTATATCTATATATTATTACAAAGTTGTTGCCATTTCAATATCATTTCAGTGAAAGTTTCAGTCAAATTATGATCTGAAAAAGGCATCTACTGAAACATGCCCTTTTCAATGTTATTTATAGAAGAAGAATAAGGTTTACATCTATTTTAGAACAACATTATTGTCAAATAATTACGACTTGGTCCATAAAAAAATATAACTCCGCTGAGAATGTTTCCACTGCCGTGACCAGGATTCGAACCTGGGTTACTACGGCCACAACGTAGGGTCCTAACCACTAGACGATCACGGCTACCGAAGCTGTTGACAACGTTTTCCAATCATTATATCCACTTGCAAAAATCACTAAAGCCAAAAACTGGTTGTTGAATACTTTCGCTTTTGATGGCCGGTTCTGCATTGCTGATCTGTTGATACAATTCGGACAATTAGGCAAAATCATCTTTGATTTATAAATACATAGTTATTTAAACATAAATCAGAAATTGATTACAAGAAATATACAATTACATACATTAAAATGTGATCTCTGGTAAAATAATCTCGTATTCGGGTGGTTAAGTTATCAATTCTTCAAAACATGAACTACTATGCACTGTGGATGTCATTTTTGTATACAATGATAACTGCAACGTATAAATGATACCTGCTCATAATCAAAGTAGGCATATCCAGAATATTATCTCATAAGCGACAAACGAAGTGAATTATCATTACCTATTCTTAGTTCTACCTAATAAGTTGGTTACACGTTACATTACCAATCACCTACAGATAATTACACACCTATCAACGCCAATCTGGATCAGCCATGCGTAACAATCGTCAGTGAAAGTATTGAAACCTTGACGTAGATCACTAGGCCCCTGTAGTATCCAATTTTGTTGAGTTTGCGGGGGGGAAGGTAGGCTTTTATAGGCTGGATTTCTACCAATCACATTGAACGTGATTGTTGCTTTTAGCGCAGTAAACAGCAGCTTCGGTAGCCGTGATCGTCTAGTGGTTAGGACCCTACGTTGTGGCCGTAGTAACCCAGGTTCGAATCCTGGTCACGGCAGTGGAAACACTGTCATGGCGGAGCATATTTTTTTAAATTTATAACAGCGATCATGGACTCCAATAGCATTAAATACGCAACAGCGTTTTTGTTTCAGTACATTTTTTATTTTTAATGCCATCTCGAACTTGCCTATTATTGGTGAAATTTATGGTAAAACCGTCCAAAGCTGCACGGCTGAAAGTAGAATCAAGTCCGATAAAATACGAAAACAAGTGCACGAAAAATGTCTTCTGTAATTCTATACAGGCGTGGGGATAGCCTGAAAACTTACAAAAATAAATCGTTATAATTGCCTTTTTTTATAAATCGAACGCATTTTTTATGCATGTTGTATCTGAATCACTGACCAGTGGCTTTACGTAAAAATTGGATGCGTAGCTTACTCTATTCTCTATTCCGATCTTCTCTTGGTTAGGACCTAAGTCATGGCTATCGTCACGGCATAGGAAACACTGTCTCATATTTAAATCTCCACCGTGACCAGGATTTGAACCTGTATAACACAAGCCAAGAAAGGAGCACGGCTACCGGACCAGATACAAAGTAATAAGTGGCTAAAAGTAGCGGCCAGTTATTCGCTTACGTTGTATATCTAGCTTATTGTACTTTTGATAACATTTTGTGTAATTTTCCTCCTAGATCTTGAAACTACACTAAAAGTGTTCAATCGGAGAATAGTTCAATTATTTTATGAACAAAAACAACGAGCCCTAACAAGGCTTTTAGTATGCCTATTGCTTTACATAAACGAGCGATCGAATATCTTGGTCCTATTTTCGAGACCTTTTTGCTAACAAATCCAAATCTAAGATAGCACCTATTGCAGTTTTTTATACAGTTTGTCAAATTTATCATAAGAAACCAGTGACATCGATTACCTACTAACTGGCCTCACATTTGGTAGAACCTCTGCCTTCTGCGCTGTAGGTTGTGGATTCGATTCCCACCGAGACAAAATTTTTGATTTATATTAAAACGTAATTAATATTCATTAATTATTTACTCACAGATTATGCTAGCATGTAACACTTATGCGGTTGAAAGTTTTTCGCAACAAAAATAACGTTTCCGCATCAAACAAGTGTTCTACATAAAATGACCCTGAATAAAACGATGGTTGTCTGTTGTCCAACAGCAGTTCTACATAAAATGACCCTGAATAAAACGATGGTTGTCTGTTGTCCAACAGCAGTTCTACATAAAATGACCCTGAATAAAACGATGGTTGTCTGTTGTCCAACAGCAGTTCTACATAAAATGACCCTGAATAAAACGATGGTTGTCTGTTGTCCAACAGCAGTTCTACATAAAATGACCCTGAATAAAACGATGGTTGTCTGTTGTCCAACTGCAGTTCTACATAAAATGACCCTGAATAAAACGATGGTTGTCTGTTGTCCAACAGCAGTTCTACATAAAATGACCCTGAATAAAACGATGGTTGTCTGTTGTCCAACAGCAGTTCTACATAAAATGACCCTGAATAAAACGATGGTTGTCTGTTGTCCAACAGCAGTTCTACATAAAATGACCCTGAATAAAACGATGGTTGTCTGTTGTCCAACAGCAGTTCTACATAAAATGACCCTGAATAAAACGATGGTTGTCTGTTGTCCAACAGCAGTTCTACATAAAATGACCCTGAATAAAACGATGGTTGTCTGTTGTCCAACAGCAGTTCTACATAAAATGACCCTGAATAAAACGATGGTTGTCTGTTGTCCAACAGCAGTTCTACATAAAATGACCCTGAATAAAACGATGGTTGTCTGTTGTCCAACAGCAGTTCTACATAAAATGACCCTGAATAAAACGATGGTTGTCTGTTGTCCAACAGCAGTTCTACATAAAATGACCCTGAATAAAACGATGGTTGTCTGTTGTCCAACAGCAGTTCTACATAAAATGACCCTGAATAAAACGATGGTTGTCTGTTGTCCAACAGCAGTTCTACATAAAATGACCCTGAATAAAACGATGGTTGTCTGTTGTCCAACAGCAGTTCTACATAAAATGACCCTGAATAAAACGATGGTTGTCTGTTGTCCAACAGCAGTTCTACATAAAATGACCCTGAATAAAACGATGGTTGTCTGTTGTCCAACAGCAGTAGCTTGCCAGTGCTGGCTGGGGGGGGGACTCCGCCGCCATCGGCATCACCCAACAACGTGAAGATCAAAGCGGAGCCGGTGTCTCCGCCGCGACTGGAGCACATGCACCGAGCGGTAGCCCCGCAGCCCGCGCATCTCTCGGGCTCCATCATCGACGGTACGTATCATGGTGTGTATCGACTAACCTTCATACTTATACTGTAGCATTAAACGCTGGCTATATATATTTATTGATTCCGATTCCGATTCCGATTCCGATGCCGATTTCGATTTTTCAATTCCGATTCCGATTCCGGTCGTTTATACTATCAATAATAATAATAAATATAACCGGACATTAATATCACACAGCGCCATCTAGATTACGGATAGAATACTCAAATACTTTTTACTTTTTAATACTATGATTATGATACAACACCCGAACAAAGAACAAACATCTGTATTCATCACACAAATGTTTGTCCAGGGTGGGAATCGAACCCACAGCCTACAGCGCGGAAGGCAGAGCTACTCCTAACTGAGCTATGAGGCTTGTTTAAACTATTATTTTATATATAGTTTTTCTGAATAAGAATTATGGTGCATGACATCCTATCGTATATATTTACATTAACCGACTGAATCTTTGAACTTTATAATGAAATATTAACACAAATCCAACAAAATTAATAATAGCCTATTTTACAATGAATATTAATCTTAATTTTTCAGGTTCAGTATCATCTAGCAACATGGGCTCCCCCGGCGGACAAGACATGCGGCACGGCAGTGCGCTTCCGCTGGACTACGAGCAGACTCACTCCAAGCGACCGCGAATCGAGAGTTGGGCCACATAGCTAGCCCCCGAGGCCTTCGGGACTTACCCGAGGCCCCTCCACCCGCACTGCTAAGTCCCCTCACCGGCCAGGCAACGAGCTTCGTCGATCACCACCGTCCACAGCTCGGCACAGCTCTCCACGTCAACCACGTCACTCAAAGTCTGCACGGATTCGTGCATTCGGTCATAGCAAGGTCGAAGTACAAAGTTTTTAAGACCAGCTACCCTTCTCAGTCGATGTTTAAATTTACACTATACGTAATTATAATGCACATGTAAGTACACTAAGGTAATTAAGTACGATGCATCATTGCAACATGATCAATTTTGAATATCTTTTTTTTTCCCTTTGTAAATAGGTGTATCCGTGCCATTATTTTCTAGCTTAAAATTAGTCAATCATACTGTGTGAGCAGGGGAAGCATAGACAGTGTAGTGGAGTGTTATATAGGTCCGTGGACCTGTGCGTGCGAAGCCATAGACTTCACCGAGTACGTAGTGCAAAGACTTCAAAACGACTGTTGACTTGTGTTATAGTGTTTTAAAAGTTTTTTGTGCCATTTTAAAGTATATTAGTGTGACATCCGAACTTGAATCTGTGTACTATGTAGATGTAGTGTTATCACGGAAGATAAAGTACCTATGTATTGGACATCTTCTTTATCTATTGACATATTTATACATGAGAAAAATAGTATTTACATATGTATACACGTCCCTTTAGGAACGAATGTTATGTAAGCGATTAGGTAAATGTTAGTTAGTGTTGAATATATAAAGGAACCACACGAAGCTTTAAAATTTCTTATGATAACACTTTGCACTCAGCAAATAAGTGAAACGGTGTAGTAGGAGATCTAAAAGTATCGACACTTTGTAGTTTCTGTAAATTTACAGTTATTTATTTTGTATAAATGCTTATCAGTCATATTTTACAAATTCCGCTGGTCGTCCAAATTCGTGTATAGTGTGTAGCGTGACTGATTGGCCCCTACGCTTCGAAATCACGTTTCAATCGTTTTTGTGGGGTCTCTTCATCAACAGACAAATGTCAAGTCAATTTTGAACAACATATTATTATTGTAATATTACTTGTTAGTTAGATAAGATACCTTAAGGGCACGTTTGTTGATGAGTATGTCCTTATTTTGTTAATGCGGTCTGAAGCTGTACTACTTAATTAGTAAATTCAAAATTTACCCAACCCTTAGCTACCCTTAGCTTTAATCACAAACAAATATACCTATTTTTCACGATGTACGTAATATTTTGGTATAGCACTATATTATCACAATCCGCCCTATTTTTAGACGATGTGTAAGAATGGATTTTGGTGTCGCGGAGTAAGTATAATTATTGTGAAAAACTATTTAGGTATATATAGGCATATATAATGTAAGTTAGTCGGTGTCATTTAGAATATCCATTGTTAAATGTTGTTTATCTGAATTCCTTCACTATCCGTAAACCTATGCAAGCATTCGGACATTTTGTAAAGGTTTTATAAAAAATGGAACCAATTCATGGAACATGCTTTTGTGTGTTACCGCTACCAGTTTATGCCTCCATATCTTCTCACTGTAAATGCCTTACTCACAGTGCCTCTATGTACCACGTACCAAATTTGTATAATATGGCATTTATGCTGTAAATATTCACATTCTGGTAATATAATAAGTCTTACAAAATGTTATATCGTTTTATAACGGTGTTGTAGATCCCATTATTTATCATAAAACTTTACACAATATATTTAGATCACTGTACGTTAGGTCGCTGTTGTAACGTGAAACGAAGTTACTGTACCACTTTTAATAGCAGTGTGACTGTCTGTAAAAACTTGTTAGAACCCTTCTTGCTAGAATAAGATACCTTCAAATCACAATTGCGAAATGTTAGCGTACGTTTGTTAAATTTTGTACAGGGAAACCAGTTTCGAAGTTCAAAAGTCTGAACGCATAGGAAATGTATTTTCACATTGTAAAATAAGTCACACGATTAGTTGTAACGTAACTAAATAAAAACATATTTTAATACCGAAGCATAATAAATGTTAACCCATTTTAGGGCGATGTTGTAAGTACACTATAGTTGTTAGATAATGTTATTGATGTGATAAAGTAAAACCACTGTTGCGATTTAGGGCCCTATTTGTTACTCCGCTTGGTGCTTTTGTCGGGCTGGTCATGTTACAAATATGTGAATATTTGTAAATTTAATAAATAAATTTACAAATACTAAAAACAATATGTGACCAAGCACGGGCCTACCCTGACTTTTCTATTGGCAATGTTATTTGGGCCTCAAGATTTTACATAACGTTATCCGAAAGACCGTTCCTAAAAGTTCCTTCTGGAAGCTTCGATGTGCTTTGTATTAAAATTTGCTCAATCGTGTTTTCTTGGCGATGAAGCGATATCCCTTGATTGTTTCTTGTTAGAGCTATTAAATATTGTTAAAGTTATTTGGCCAATGCGATGGAAAGAAATTAAATTTACATCACATTAATGTTATTGTTACACGAATACTTATAAATAATTTATCTAAGTCACTGATGTAAAAGTACGTACCTGCAGGTACAATTGCAAGCCCTATAATGATTTATAGTACCTTACTATATGCACGCGATATATAAATATACAAAATACTAGTTTTCTTGCCAATTTCAGTTTGGTATCGAAAATTGGAATGCACAGAATGTTGTTTTTGATCGTATCTTGTACATTCACCTTTTAGCTGGTATCGGGAGCATTATTTCAGAGGTTGTGAGCTCTGTCGGGAATTACTTCATGTTTGTTTATAACTAATATTATGATATTCTTTTTAACGCACAACGTGTTGTTGTGCGATGTTGTAAAAAGTTTGCTTGCTATGTTTTGTAGATATACAAGTGTATGTGTTTACCCATATTTATTCTGCTGTGTGACAATAGCAAAAGCTATTAATCAGTTATTTTTATCTAGTTCATTGCATTTAACTAAAATGTAGTTGTAATGATTAATATAAGGAACCGAAATAGTCTCGTCGAAGTAGTGTTACGGTTAATCGTTCAATAACCCTTCCCCTTTTGCTATTGAGCCACAGTCTTTGCGAACAATCCAAATAGTGATAGGAATGCAAACATATCCTAAAATACTCAAGTCGATTTCACATTGTTGTCTCATAATAGCGCAGTCGTGTAAAACATACACAATTATGTTGAGAATGCTTTTAGATAGGTAGGTACTAGGTATATTTTCGTTTGATTTAAACAATGAATACGAAAAAATCTGTTGTATTTTTACTATATTTTCATGGTAATTGAAATGTTAGGCGATGCCTTTCGGGGATTTTAAGTCATAATGTAAAACTATTTTTTAAGTTAAGGCCGGGCCAAATATTGCATTACGCGGGCCTTACGGCGCCTGTTCTGTGCCGAGACCATATCTCGGATCGTGTGTGGAATATTATTATAAGTTGAACATCTCAGTGGCTGAATGAATAAATGTTAACGACAGTGTTAGAAAATTGTTATAAATTATTTTGATGACTGTTCAAAGGATAATAAAGAGTTGGATGTCATCTTTTCTGTTTTATTTCTACTCTATAATTAGATTTACTTAGCTGTATAATCAAAACACTAATAGCACTAAAATGATTACTTATTATTTTACCATAATTTGGTGTTGAAATATCGTCAATAATATTAAAAGCCGTGATGGTTTAGTAATTAACAAAATTGTAGATTTCTTATAGTTTTATTCATGTTTATGCTCTTGCACATCTTTTTCATTTATATGCGTACCAAAAGCACCTTTAGAAACAGTTGTCAATCTTTCTTCTTCGGAGATTACAGAATTCTCTACGATTTCTCGCATCACTCTTTCTCTTTCGAATATCTCATTCACTTCTCTATCCAAATCATAAGAGCTGGATCTTCTTGACTCCCACATATCTACACTAAAAGTATCATGCACCATCGCGCTTTCTTCGGTTACATTTAAAATTTCGCCGTCTAAGGTATCTCTAGATTCTGCACTAGAGTTTCTTTCGAACCGTAGCCGACTGCCATCAGTTCTTGTTTCGATGCTGCTTGAAGTTGATATCAGCTCTTCCTTGGAGGTTGCGCTTGCTGGTTTCTTCTTTCGTATTCGGCATTTCTTTGAGAAGCCTCCCATCCATTCGGATAGAAGTGCTGTACCCGCCATTATAAACCCAGCTGCAAGAAGTAAGAACATGCCTTGGGTATCCGCTAGGGTTAACCCTTTTTCTTCTGCTGAGGCGATTTTGAGAGTAGATCCTGATGATACCTGGAACATGGAAATGACAGCGTCATTTTGATAATAACATCATTTTATGAAGACGAAAAAGTAATAAACGCACAAATTTTTCCCCTTCAAAGATTCACCTATGACTTGGAATGTGGATCTAATGAGGATTACCTACTGCGGTGTCAGAGGCGCGTCCAAACTTACGTTCCACACGCGCCCACGGTTTGCAAGTAACTAGTATTCAATACGTGACAGGTTGCAAGCACATCGCTGCAATGCGAAATACACATACCATTTGGATTTTCGTGATTTTTGATGTGACCGTCAGAGCATGTGTATGTGTCAAGTTGTATTTTACAACTTAAGTAGGTACTAAGTTAAACACATTACATGGGCCCTATAGTAAGCTTACTTATCTTTAATTCAAACTTTGAATGAATTCTACCGTGTTTCTTTCGGATATTCTACAGTGAGGCCTTGTACTTTGTAACTTACAGCTAGCAATAGCCCTGTGGGGCTTCTCTGCATATCCCAGCGCACTTCATCAACGATCTTATCCATGAGACCGCTCTGAAATATTCGACTTATATCTCCGCTCAGTTTCCCCGAATATAAAGAGTTGTTTGGAAAGCCTATAGTCACTCCAAAAGGAACGAAGCATTCGTTTGAAATATGTAGAGTTGCTCGCTTCCTACAATAAGTTATGAATATTAGGTTTGACTTCATAGTCATCATTTTGTATTTCGAGTGTATCACAACATTTGCAAATGTTATAATGATACAAAAATTCATCAATCAATCGAAATCAGCGCTCAGGCTGAGTATCAGTATGGCACAAAAACTCGGAATCTGCGTCAGGACCATCGTAGCTCAGTTGGTTAGAGCGTTTCCGGCTTTAGGAAAAGATGCGGGTTCAAGTACCGTCACGGGTTGTCAATTTTTGTGTCATAATAACATTTATAGTCATAGTCATTTATTGAATATTTATGGAGAGGTACAATGGTCTTATGATTTAAATAAACTTTTCTTGAAAAAAATTGGAACCGACTTAACCACAACGCCTGCCAAGCGTGGTGATTATGGCAATACCCTAATAATGGTGATGATGATTCTGGAAGGTAAGCAGTTCAGTAGGTAGTAGTGACCGTAAACACAGAAAGCAGAATACGCAATTTCGTTTACTTTGATGACATATTTTTTCCAGTTATTTTGATATAAAAAACAAACTACTGTACCAATTTTGATAAAATTTCTTTTTTTTTATTCTTACTTAGCGGTGGTGGAAAAATTTGACTGCACGATGTACTCAAGCTCAGACTGGGATCCCAAGAAAGCGTAAGGCCAGAAGAAAGCTTTTGTTGTGTTCCTGATGCCAGACTCTACGTTGGGTACAAACTCCAACTTCCTCAACAATTTGTTTGTTTTACTGTCTGACGAGTTGAAAAACCATCTTTCCCAGCCTCCGCGATCTGCGAGAAAAAATAATTCGTCTTAATAGGCTATTATTAATGAAATTGAAGATTATTGCATTATTCATTCGTTAGTAGTAACCTTAAGGCAAGTCATTACTACGATACGTCAGTTAGATTGTTTTGTGACCCAGGACATCTTAGTCCTGGGTAAGTAGGTAGGTACTACGAAATCCCGTTCATCAGGGCCCGTATTCACTATGACAAATCGAGTCTTAACGCTCGCGTTACGATATCTGCATGGAACCATCGTATTGAAAAATCGTAACGCGGGCGCGTTAAGACACAATTGGTCATAGTGAATAAGAGGGCTGAGCACCAAGGAATTATCTCAAAGCAATGAGGGCATCAATATTTATTTTTTTATTATAGGTGGTTGTTTTGCCCATGTTTTTGCACATATACAATTTTTTGTTTTACAATAAACTCACGGATGTTTTATGCATTATGTGCGATGCTAGCGGTGTACTTTGTATTGGGTCTATCCTAGTGGTCTACGCTGAGCAACGGTATCATTGACAAAGACAAAGTTTAAGGCTCAATGATCCTATCGCTGTGGTAGCGGTGGTAAGGTCCTCCTGACTGGCGACTTCTCTTCTGCTAAAGTCTGTTGCCAAACTGTTCGCTGTGTTGTTTTGTAATGCTTTACTCTATCGTAGAAATCATCCTTACACATATAATGCTAAGCAAGACAGAGGTCATGAGCTTATGAAAAAAAAAACTATTATCGATGATATACTAAATTGATACGGGAAACGCAGTTTGCATTATTAAACAACTAAATAATGGTAGGTAGTTTTTTAAATGTTATTTATTGAAATAAATAAAATTTAAGCGCCATCTAAGTCAAGACTAAGTCACGGGCAAGTAAGTGGTATACATGATTTTAACTGACTCTGTTTTAGTTCACACGATAGTATCGTGTGATACCAGGTCAAATTAGTTTAATAGTATGTTTGAGGGGATCTTGTGAGGGATCAAGCTTATGCGGAATCCTGGAGGACAAACTTAAACTATTTTTAAAATACATTTACAAGTTAAACTATTTTGGTGGTATAAGCACTCCTCCGTGGCGGCCATAGCTTAAGAATCGACCCCTCCAATTTAACCCCCGAATGTCGTAAAAGCCGACTACGGGATCTCACCAGAAGAACGGCAGCCCTTCTGTGAAATATCAACACTTTTACTGCGATCACCATTCCACATGCAAAACGTGGTGATAGTGGCACAACCCTCCAGCTTTGGAGAAGGCTCTGTGTAGCAGTAGACTAATGGACTGTTGGTGTGCACTCAGGCTTAAAACAAGTGAGCTTCATTTTCTTTGGTTTTGGAAAATTCATCCTTCAAGAATTTTCGGACCATACGACAACTTTGTGCATGATAATGTAGAAATGTACGTCAGCAGGTATGTCTAGTGCTTTATTGATTCAAAAACATTTATCTCACCTAAAGTGCCGATCCTGAAAAACCCATCCAGAAGCTGTTCAATGGTGTCAACAGTTTCAGGGAATATTGGCAGCGTGACAAACGCTATTATAGATCCTGTATAGCAGCTTGTTATTATAATTGTGAATATCCAATACCAACCTAAAACAGTACATTTATTCAATAAATTAAACTAACTAAGTACAAAGGAATCAGTCAGATTACCTAAGGACCGTTACAAACGGCCTATAGGTAACTCAACTGTTCCAGACCAGTACCAGATGGAAGCGTGCCCAAGACACTGGCTGCATTGCCACGCTGAATAGCTATGCTAATTCGCTGGCCTAAATAAGAGCCAGCCCTTGGGTCACGTGTCGCCTCAATCAAAAGCCCCGCAATATTTTTGAAAACCCGGAGGGCACCGGCTCCCCACGGACCCAAGGACCCCAAAAGGCTCAAATAGGTAAGCTCTGTCGAGACCACTATATTTGCGCCTTTTGTGATCCTCGGCCGAATCAGCCGCCGCACCAGCCCTAACTGATGTCCCAGGCAGATGAGATGGAGCTAGGGTGTCGACGCAGGTAGCGTCCCACACCAAAGGCCTACCCATTTCCCAAGGGACAAGAGTCATACCGTCGGGCCGCTTACCATCATCACGTAACAGACCATTCGGTTCAAGAACGGCTGGCACATTGACACTGGTAAACGCTCGACGGATAATGTCATTAAAACTAAAACATAAAAATTAAAATTAAAAATAAAACCTAAAACAGATTTAAAATTTAACGTTAGTAGGTCTCTTCAGAAATACATAAATTTAAACCAAGATCATAAGAAAACTTACGCTAAAAACCTACTCTTTGTCGTAACATATATGCAACTTTTTGACAAAATATCAGGGACGTTTTATAATATACACTGTTATCTAAGAGGTTTTAGTCAACTCCAAAATATTTTTTTCATCAAATGAAGTATAATGTACGACCCGATAAATTGATACCAAAAATCAAGGTGCTTCTGGATTCAAAAAATTCAAAGAACTTACGACATTCTCCGCCATAATATTCCGTGACGATAAAATTATGCAGTCAAAATAACACTATAACGTGTTTTTTGCTAATAAAATAATTAACAAGTTCAATGTTTAAAAACTAAAACCCAGCGTTAAAATTTTAAATTTCATAGTTTTACACAACAGGGCCTTAAAAAGTATTTTAATAACAAAAATAAAAGTTTAAATAAAATTTACATGCCAATTACAATATTACCTTTTATTCGATTCCCATATTACTATAATAATATATGGTATTGTTTTATAATATCTTCCGTATTTTTTTAATTCGCCCTCTCCATATAACAATTATATCGCCTGAGACACTCACAATTTATAGAAACCAAACGACACCTTACAAGCTGATTATCATTAAACCACGTAAAATATGAGTCAGACAGTTATTCTATGTTTTTTCTGCTCCTTCGAATGATATATTTAAATGGATAAAACAAATGGGATTTAAATATGCTCTACGTCTTAGGCTTTAGATGTGAAAACTTGGCGTCATTGTGGAAACTTGACGTCATAGTGCAGTTACAAATTCCTCGCTATAACGATCAAGCGGTGCTACAGGAACCATTGTAGAGTACAAAAAATATTATTCAAATTATATATATCTTAAGTTTTTAAGTAAGGAATATGTGTAAGAATTGTTTCTCACCAGAAGAAGCACAGTTTCTAGGTTCTGTGAACTATCTGTACCTACTTATTTATTATTTAACTGGCTATAAAAAATACCATTTTATGGCTTGCCATTTGAAAAAAACACCTCTAAGGTAAAAAAACGATAATTAGGTATGTCAAACCTATTAAAGGATTTTTTTTATTGTACGACGGGGAAGCGTACATCTCATCTGGTAGCAAATTAAGATAAGGCCGAAGGTGCAGGCGCACTTTACCCGGAATCCTCAACAAACTGGGGAACTGGCTATCTTACCTCTAAATGCCGTAACACAATAATTTTATAATTGTTATTATGGTGACAGAATTAGGTAAGATGTTGGTAGCTAGCCAAGCAGACTTAAACAAAGTCCAACCACCCACAAAACCGAGCATAATATTGTACTCCCCCTGGGAACGAACCCAGGACCTCTAGATCTGGATCTGGATCTGGATCTCTGGATCACATTTCAACAGTAAAAGCTAACAAGTGGTCGATAGGTATCATACAAACAAGATCTTACCAATCAAGAGCCTCGTAGTGATCTTATCAGTCTTACTCCATGAGTTCTTTCCCACAAACGTGAAGCTGTTCGTAAAGGTTCCAAAAACATACCAAAACATGTTCTCTATTTCACCGCTATTGTGGAGGAGATGCCTTAGGGTGTGTTTATCAGAGAACGCTAAAGGAAACATTCCAAACAAGTAGGTGAAGGTTAGAGCAACCCACACATGCCAATGAAATGGACCAAGAATGGCACGGTATCTGAAAATTGCCAATCATTAGTTTAAGGTATGATTACATAAATGTTGCCCACATTTATGTACAGCTTAAGTGGACCGACGATCTGGTGAAAGTAGCGGGGTCCAAATATATGCAGAGGACATAAGATCTAGAAGGATGGCGTGCTCTGGAATGGACCTTTACTCAGCATTGGGTGGCTATAATTGAATAAGATATCCCTCAGGTTACACTCAGGGGATACATGAGACGGTTTTTGGTCAATTGTAGCTTGTTGATATAAAAACGTGAAGTTAATCGCTACACAGGCTACATTCATCTAATGTATTTTAGTTTATTTTATAGATTATCCACATTGGTTACTTATCTGAATATTTACGAGTAAAGTTTGCTCAGTTTGCTATTATGAATCTATAACGAATTTTGAAGCTGTAGCTTACCAATAACCATACAACGCTCACCTACCTAACTAAAGCTGAGGGTCAACCATAACTGTTTTCGTGGTGGCTTAGTGACATCACAGCTCCTAGTGGCTCGTTGGCTGGTCTACCCTGGGCAACGGAATCACTGGCTTATGCTAGCGGTTACGGCTGCAATTATCAGAAAAGCTCGCTTCATTGTAGATCTCATACTTGACCTGGTCCAGAGCTAGAGAAGCCAAGGTCAAAAGCTTCTGGTAGGAAGCAACCTGCTTCCTACCAGAATTATTTTCGTGAAATAGTCACATCCAATGACGGTAAATGTCTTAAAAACAGTGCATCATTTTGAACATGCATCCTAAGGGTTGAGGAAAATCAATTATATTGGCTAAATGCCTCGTCCAGGTGTAACCGTTTGCTTTTGCGTTTTTTGCCAATTGAAAATGCTGATTTAGTATTAGGTAGTACAAACCTAGGCAAAGCTGTGGACATAAGGGTGATGAATACAGCACAATCTTGGGAATGTGCAAATGACATATCCATTTCCCTAGCTCTATCTATAGTCATGTACATTCCTGCTACTCCAATGTCCGCTCTTCCAGTAGCTATTTCTTTGGCGACGCCATCTCCTGGACTAAAAAAACATATTCGCTTACAATCTGAATACGTAAAAAATATTCATAATGTTTTTTAATAGATCTACCCCAAATTAGGATCCTGAGGTTCCCTTATTTCTATCGAAAAGTTGTTGCGCTCTGCCATCAGTTTTAGCAATCTGATTTCGATGCCATCCCATATAACTCTGGGGTTTCCGCCATCAAGGTCAGTTTTCACCCTAGAAAAAAACATTAAGTGAGAATTTTTGTTGAGACTGTCACGCCCACAATAAAGAAATTAGGTCCACGCAAAGCTTACCTTCTAAAAACAAAGGGGGGCTGATTAGCAGCTGCGACCACGAATCGGTGGCCAGCATACCCTTGGGACATTTTCGGTGGGAACAGATTGACGTTCATGGAATATTTTCCGTGGGCCCATGAATTCATCACTACTGGTTGACTTGCGCCCAATCCGTCTGTATACAGCTTATGAGAATACAATATGTATGGTGTCTCCTAATGAAATAGAAAAACGTGAGTCACCTTTTAAAGAATGGCGCACATGGAGGAGTGTGATATGTCAATAGTAAAAGTTTATTCATATATATGTTAGACGCTCATGGCGGCTCGCAAAGTATGTCACTAGGTCTGTTTCATTTTCTATACGGTCATGAAGTTGGATGTCCAGAAGTAACCACTGGGCCACTTTCTTAGGACGGTTAGCTTTTCAAGGTTCTCATTCCTCCGTACTGCATGCCCGAAGTAATCGGTCCTTTTGTTCAATTTAATGTCCTCAAGAATTTTTGTTTTTTTTTGCAGTCCAGGATATCCTGAGCATTCTTCGCCAATGCCACATCTCAAAAGCATTGATACGTTTTCTATCAGCGGCTTTAAAAATCCACGTCTCAGCACAATACAGGAGTAATAAACTAAACTGCCTCTGTGGTCTAGTGGATTTCAGATCCAGAGGTCCCGGGTTCGATACCCAGGGTAGTACAATATTATGCTTGGTTTGGTTGGGGGTAGGAATTTGTTTAAATCCACTTGGCTAGCTACCACCATCTTTCCTAATTCTGTCGACATACCAACAATTCTAAAAAAAATTTGGTGTTCCAGCATTTAGAGGTAAGATAGTTTGTTGTTGTCTCCTCAGTTTGTTGAGGATTCCGGGTAAAGTGCGCCTCTACCTTCGGATTTATCTCAACTTGTAACCAGGTAAGATGAAGACTAAGCGATTCCCCATCGTGCAATAAAAATAGATTAATGACTTACTATCGAACTGTCGTCGGTATCTCCGAAGCTTTGCCCGATCACCAACAAGTTAACAAACATTCTAGACAGAGGTCCAGCTAGAAATTCCTGTACTGCCCATTGCGATGATCTCGATACGATGACTACTTTGCTGTCAGATTGCTTTCCCAAAACCTTTGCACTAACTTTCACATCGTAGAGAAAAATAATGTAGTGCAAACATTCTTTGACGGGTTGTAATAGCTTTGTTTCTTCCAGCTTGTTATGGTCATTAATGAAACCATGTACGAATGTTACTGGGAATTGTCTTAGTAGGTTTTGGAATAGGTAACTTTCTTTGGATTTAACTTGACTATCATACAGGAGTACAGGCGTACAGTCCTTTAAATAGGTAAGGGTTAGGTTGAGCAAGAGCTTTATAAGTGAAGGGGTCTGATCAAACGCATAACTCTCATTTAAAAATCGTTCATGCCACAGCTCTTCTCTTGTTTTTGGATAGCCATGAAAAACTGAGTCAATTTCCCTTTTATTTATTGTTCTATTTCCATTATGTAGATTACTTGACTTATGACTTTCTTTACCGAAATGTCTCTTTTTGAAATCATTTCGCAACCCTATTTTAACATTTGTGTAATGGATTATTTTGTTAAGAGCTCTCTTACCTTGACTAGGGCTTTTATCTATCAAAGATTGAGACGGATAGTATTCAATTTCTTGACCTATAACGAATTTGCACAAAATCAAAATAATAAACTCTGTCAGTATCATTTTCACAAGAGGTTGAAAGTAAAATGAGAAATGTAGACGTACTAGTTTGCTTTTTATAGGCTTTGTACCATGTGGACCTTCGATAACAAAATATTACTCAGGTGCTATGATTGAATTTAATTTTTTATGAAGTCTGCAATCAGACGGTCTTGACTCTCGAGACCTTGACTTTTCGTTGTTTTGTGTCTGAAAGAGTATACTCTTTCACACTGACTGATTACTTCGGAAATACCTATTATAGGTAACAGTATTTCCAGAGTAATCGATTTCACAAAACAACTATTTATCAATAATCCTCATAGCTCAGTTGGTAGTAACTCTGACTTCTGTTCTGAAGGTTGTGGGTTCAATTCCCACCCAGAACAAACATTTGTGTGATGTATATCGATGTTTGTTCTATGTTTGGATGTGTATGTATTTACAAAAAAAAAAGTATTTGAGTATTCTATCCGTAATCTAGTTCCCATATTACAAGCTATGCTAAGTTTAGGGCTGGATGGCGCTGTGTGAAATTATTGTCCTGTAATATTTATAAAGGATTCAATGAATTAACATTTACCTAAAATAGGAATATAAAATTGGTGCGTAAAAAATAAACACATTTTTAATTTATACCATTTTATTCTTATCCTGCACTGGAAACAGCGCTGAAATAAATGTCGTACATAAATAAAGATTTCGAAATTTAATGCCAAATATACAAAATATTCTCAGTGCATTCCTGACCACTAAAAGTCATGTCAATATAAAAAGTGAAACTACCAATTTTTTTTAAATATTAAATCTAGGTACCTATATGTACAAATATACTTAAAAATAGGAAATATTCTATATTTAAATCGTAGTCGATGCAAAGCGCTTCTAAGCTTCGTTCACATAAGCAGACCAAAGCTTCCTAAAACTAATGATAGCATTATTACATTGTTCTGGTCTGGTGTTTGCCAAAAAGCTGCAACAGGACATTGGACAATGTAAACATACTGTATTGAATAACTAGAAAATTATTATTGATGCATACTTGAGAACATCGATGTATTTTTATTGCATAAATACAAACAGGAATACGGAATATTGAATTAAATATTGTATTATTAGATTGACATGTGTTCTCTGAAGTAGTTGTATAGACATGTGAAACATCACAGATTTTAGCGATGTTGCCAGACATCTACACAATACTAAATTCGTAAAGGCATGCATAATCATTGTGACCAATAATTATTTCCGCCAATTTTGACTAAATTTATCTCCCTCGTCGAATACATACTTTCTTAGTATATAAATTAAAACCTATATTTACAAATTACATAGGCAGTGTCAACAAAGCTGGCAAGATTAGAAAATCATTATTTTCTAAATTTTAATATGGCTTTCGTAACGTCGAAAATGGTAATCGGTTTGTTCAATGACTTGAAAGAAATCGTTACTTTATAATATTATCACTTGCGGTTATGATTTATAAGGTTAATGAACTTGAATTGTCTAACCTAAAATGATTTAAATACGAACACATAATAGGAAATTAATATTGCAACAGCAATTGCACGAGTATCATTACATTTCACGCATCTAATCCTAACATTGTCTTCACACCAAGCGATTGAAAACATTTTAATATCACAGTTTCCAATACAATACGACAAACGACATGATGATATTGGTTCAAATCACAATGAAATTGCTTTATATAACCTGCTTTGTGACCATCAAAAACTAAATGGCACTCTTTAGATGACAAAACAACTTCTGTGCCTCTGCTAAATGTTTTAGGACATCAACATTTTGATTTAGCACTCTGTATTCTCAAAACATGCTCGCAACTCAATAAACTTTTAGTAGAGACACTGGGACCTGATTCATCTAAACCAATCACTTCACTTTAACAATGGTATTGCAGAATAGACACTAGAATACCAAAGCACCTATAGTATCTTAGGACGATAGCATTGTCATAGTAAAGCGATGGGCTTAGTAGAATAGTGTCCCTGATTTACAAATTGATCAAATGATCCGTGCCTTGGCTAAGGATGTAATAAATAAGAATCATCGAACTGTCCTTTGTCACAACTGATAATGATTTAGTTTATTCTCCATTGTCGTTGTCGATGCGTGATGACCGAATGCCGGATTTGCCGGTCCAAGGGTACACCTCAGGGCAGGGCTGGCACGTTCTCATGTACCTGACACCAGATTTGTGCCAGAGATTGCAAACTTTCGGGTTGTTGCACTTCTTGGGTCGGTCCTGTAAAATGAGGTTAAGATATTTAGAAACTTTTATGAATTTCAGAAGCCCAACTCTAGACTAGTAGTAACGAGAAATATAAAAAATAATATGGAAATATATTCAAAGTTCCCTTAAAATGTTAATATTATAATATAACATATTAGAGAGTCAAGTTAGAAGGCACAGATACAATTTACGATGATTTAATCAATGAATGAATGAACATACTTTATTGCACACCTTATAAATAAAACTGGATAGTTTATAATTTATGTACGGTGGTATCGTTTAGAAGCAATTCTTTCAGCAACATTTCTAATTGTGATTGCTACGTAAATGACATAATGCTAACCTGATAGTTGCACTGGAAGGGCTGGAAGCTATTCATTCGTGAGATAGGGGTCGGGTCCCGGACCCACTGCAGCGCTTGCCAGTTGGTGACTATCCACACGTCCTGCATCTGGTTAATGAAGTCCATGAACATGATGAAACCAGCTTTGTGGTGCGGCTGTGTGAACCAGGCGGCGTGGTAGAACAGACCGAAAGGAGCTCTGGAATAATAACATAGGCGCTTAAAATACTGATACAACAAAAATGAAAAGTCTAAAATCTGTTGTTGATTAACTTTGGACCAGATTAAATTAAGAGTGCCTCTTAAATATCTTACTCTCTCACAGCCAGTTATGAAGAGCTTGAAGCTTGGGGTTTCACAAAGTGATTAAATCTGAAATGGTGTACTCAAAAAATGCGGAAGTACAACAATTTGGGGTAGGTATGATTGACCTCCCGGGTAACGGAATGGCTGGATTTTGTAACCTGTCAGGTCCAGCTGGCTAGTGACCTCCCTCCTGCCAAAGTTTGTTGCCAAATGGCTCACCGTGTTCCGTTGGTGCGCGGGAGAGCCAGTGTATGAAAGCTCAATCCATCGCAGACCTCACCCTTGCTTTGGCATACAGTCAAGAGGCCAAGAACTGATCCTAGGCTAGCAAAAAAAATGCATTCAGAATGTGAATATCAGTGCAATATTTACCTGTTAGTAGTGTAGTGCCTGTCAAAGTTTTTCAGTAACATTTTGTAGACGCCTTCAGCTTCTGGTGGATTGGCGCAAGCGTCACCCATAGAGCAACGGCCACCGTTCAAGTCCTGCCACATCACCATAGGAACTTCCCAAACACCTGTAAAATGAGTTATTTTAGTCTTCCTGTCTGTTGTTTAGGATTTGATGAATAATGACTCATTAAGAGTTACTTAACACTAAGTTTTAGCCGACTGTGTAGTCTAGTGGTTTGGTTGGTGGTAGCGTTTATTTCATCTCCGCCTGCCCAGCTACCACCATCTTACTTAAGTATTAAGTATTATATTATAAGACATAACAACAATTTTAGTTGGTGTGGTCCTCTATTTAGAGATGAGATAGCCAGTTCCTCGGTCTGTTGAGGATTCTGGAAGATGTGCGCTTTCACCATCGGCCTTATCATAATTTGACACCTATTTAGATAAAAGCCAAGTGCTTCCCTGTTGTATAAAAGACGTCATATACATCTTGTAAAAAAAGCTTACCCGGGTAGGACTTGGTGGGGCAGGGCGGAATCATACAATCATGGAACAGCTTGTAGTCGAGGGTGTAAGGCCAGCTAGGAGGTCTGTTTTCATACACAGGCATAGAAGAGTCATAGGTAAAGTTGGAGTCGTACAACATTTTGAACATTTTGTTGCCTCCGATAGAAAGGAAAGGTGCTCTCATCCCTCGTACGTCTTCAAGTTTGACTCCCCCGTATGCAGCTAGGATTTCTCTTTGCCCACCCACTTCTCTGTTCCATTTCTTTTGAGAAAACTGCTCTCCAAAACTATGGCTAAAATTATATGCATTTTATTAGTAGACAACGTATAAGTTTAAGACAACAATTTTGAAGAAAAGTCTAGATAGGAGTAGTTTTTTTTTACTATTTAGAGTAAGATTGAGAGTGGATTGCAGAAAATTGATAGAAAAAGAATTCGTTGAATGATCAACAAACAAATCGCAATGTGGTAAGATATAGAAATCGTGTGGAGTAAATTGTCCCTAACTATGTGCGTACTTACGAAATTGTATGTGAAGCCATCTCGTGTCCAGCTGAATAAAGGTTTTGTACTTGACTGTAGTCAGTCCATTCGTGTGATACGTAAAAGGTGGCTGAGATTGGACAACCGTTGGGGTTCACGCGACCCTTATCAAACAGGTCCTGGTAGAGAACCTTGTTAAGGTCATTGACCGAGTCATCGAAGGTCAGGATAACGATCTGCGGTGTCTGTTCCACAGGCAGGTCACCTGTTTGTCGGGATGTGTGCATGTGGTAGTGTAAATGTGCCAGGAAAAGGAAGATAATAAAAAGGTAGAAGGATGGAAGAGGAAGAAAACAAAATAAAAATAATGATTAGTTTAACATAATATTCGAGAAAAATACTATACTTTTCCAAGTTTACCGTTGTTAGTAACACCTAGGAGAGAAACGAAAGAGACAGATTCAAATATTGTCATCTGGACTTACGATATTGTATGTGATGCGAACTCATGTCCATCTGCGTACAGATTTTGGACCTGACTGTAGTCCGTCCACTCATGGGAAACATAATAAGTGGCACTTATAGGACAACCATTAGGGTTTACTCGCCCTCTCTCAAACAGTTCTTCGTAATACGGTTTATTGAGATCATTCACAGCATCGTCGAAAGTGAGCAAAACTATTTGAGGTACTTCATGCACCGGTAAGTTTCCTACGTAATAAATACGGTTAATAAGACATCTAAATAAAATACAACAAAATGTTAATAATACCTCTATGACTATCAAAAAACGTACCAGGGATATCTTTTCCACCGCAAGAGCAATCGGGTAGCAAGCAGACGTCCCTCCTGCATTTAGCCGCAGTCTTGTCGACGGTGGGCTGAGGGTAGACAGGGGCCGGTCTAGAGGGAGGTTCCGCGTAGATGTCAACAAACTTGGTGTTCTCAGACACGATAGCGGTCGAAGGTTTTAGTGTTGGACGGCTGCGACTGCTCAAAAGAAAAATAATTTTAGTATTGACATTATTCATCGTTCAACAAATTTATAAACATATTATAAGATGCTCGTAGTTCTTATGAATGATTGTAAATGGAATTTAGCAACACTAATGCATATTTCAGCTTAAAATCCTCTAAAACGTCCAGCAATTTAAATCATGACAATTGCTAAAGGATTTAAATAATTATAAACTGAATAGAAACATCTATAAGCATGAGCAAATTTTGCAGTTCTAACGTGGGTGGTGTTCCCCTGTTTGGCGCTGGCTGCGGAGAGTCGTTTCCGCTAAGCGTCGAGAAGTGAGCGGTTCCACGTCCTCTTGTGCTCGTTGGCCTGCAAAAAACGGACAATAATAAACTCGTCCTTCTTGAAATAAGCAGTTAGTATGCGTGAATTTTGTATACAAGCTCTTTTTGTTTCAGTTCTCAATGGTTTACATAAATTACATTTAGAGATAAAGTGTTATGACAATCATTGTTGATGTAAGTTAGATAACAAATACAATTTAAGTAAATTCATGCAGTATTTTTTCATTGTTCGGTGTGTTAAAGGTGCTATTTACAAACTAAGTGATGAGTTGCTATGAGGTGCGTACTATACATATAATTATTATACATTGAGGAACTTTCTAAAACAACAACAAAACGCAGTTTTTCTAAAGGTTGTGATTTTCTTTTTAAGTGTGCAGGAAATGGAATGAGTCGCGTCAGGAGTTAACAATACAGATCTTGAACTCAACCGACTGGAAGTCCCCCAATGAGAACAGAATGTTAAGCGTAAGAGTTTAGCTGAGGGTGCCATTAGACGATAGGTCGATGATATTTTTTTCATGCTAGTTACTCGCGAGGCGGAAAATAAGGACTCGTAGACAAAGCCTCCACCATATGTGAGAAACGTCGTAACTGGCCGGCGAGTAATGTACCTCTGGTATTTGATTTCGTTGCATTTTGGATCTTGCAGACTGTTGTCTGATGAGCATTTGGACGACGATTGGTAACTCCTGCGCCCACTTCCAGGGTTTGACGCAGCTAACTTAATGGCGGGATTGATTCGAGAGGCTCGCGTCGGAAAGGATACGCTTTTAGTCGATTTTGTAGTCGGAATTATCTTTACAGTCGTTGTCGTTGATTTGGTAGTACTTGTCGTCGACGCGATGTCAGTTTTAATTTCAGAGACAGATGGCCCCTGCCATTCAATCTTGGAAATATCGGTTTTCTCAGTTCTGTCTGGTACAACATGTTCAGTTTGATCATTATTATCAAAGTTGACATTACTGACAACAGTCGGTTCAACTCTGATTATATTGAGAAACTTGCGTGATTTTTCGACAGTAGGTGTCATCGTAGTCGTAACATAAGGCAGAGGTGCGTTCGTCATAAAGTTGTTGAATTTAGATTGATACATCTCAGATGTGGGTACATATTGCCTCCCAAATGTTGAAGTTTCTAAGATAAATGCTGTCGTTGCTGGGGTGGTACTTATAAACGGAATTGTGCTCATGCTAGACATGGCTGGTGTGGATGTTGATGAAAAATCTTGCCTTTCCTCACCAACGCTGGAAGTATAGAATTTACTAGCGCTAGGTTCAGTTATTATCTGTAAGCGTTTAACGTTGTTTCGCGAAGGTTTTTCTTGATCATATTTTGCTGTCTTTTTATGGAAACCTATGTTTACAATTTTTTGCTCTGGTTGTGTCATAATTGACGGTTTGAACGTGGAACTATGGATTTTTTCTTCGGATTGTGGATTAGCAGAACTAAAATCTAAAAAGGCTTTAATAACATTTTTAACTTGTCCACTGAATACTTCAGTAGTGTGATCCGGAACAACTTCATCTTCAAGGCGATAGCTATAGTACGAAGGTTTAACGCGTGATGGCTTACCCCTGTAAGAGTTATGGTTATTATTTGATGTTGTTGATATAAATGGAGTGGGCGTGGGCGTGGCTTGTGTACTAGCAACTTGCAATAATCTATCTTGCTTGGGGTTGTTTCGCAAATTGTCTAATGTTTTATAAGGTGAAATAGCCGGCTCATTCCAATAACTTTGCCATTTAGTTCGTTCTGATCTTGGGGTAATATTAACGACAGTTGGAGTTTTGTTGTTAGTTGCATCAGGTATTTCATTGCCAGGCTGTATATTATTCAATCCAGCTTCTATTAAAGCACCAACATTTTCTAAGGGTTCAATTGAATCAGGTTGTTCTTTATCATCTTTAGAAAATGGAGCCGGACGTTTGATAACCGATTTCAAATAGTATTTAGTAGTAGAAGTCGACGGATAAGTAGTTGATTTGAGGTTGGTTTTCCTCGATCTACTTGGTCTGATGTCAATAGGTATATCGTAATCATTACTAATTACAGGGCGAGAATCTTTTCTTTGCATTGGATTTTCGGAGGTTTTTTGATATTCGTCACTATGTGATTCAGTTGATTTGTCTACTTTTTCATCAGATTTGCTTATGCTATCATAATTGAAACCTGAATTAGCTTGATCAATAGTATGCTTTGGCGAACTATTTCTATGAGAAATACCATATTCTTCAGAAGGCCGAGTTAGCAGAGTAAGAGTATAGGGGTTATTAGAGTTATTTGAGTTACGTCGTATAGAGAAACCAGTTGTTAAAGATACCAACTTTTTTTTATCATTATCGGTATCAGAACGCACCACTTCCACAGTTTGGTCGTTATTGTTGTTAGTCACTTCAGAGGGACGTCTAGAGCTTGGTATCTGTTCAGTCGTCGATTTCGTCTCTTCTAATCTAAATAAGTTGTCAGTCTTTTCGAAAGGTTTGGCAAGGGAAGAAAAGTTTATGACTGGGGAAAGTGTAACAGGATATGAAGAGACGGATTCGTCAGAAGAGTTATTGTCAGAGGACTCGGGGAAAGGAGTCTCAACTGTGGATGATCTGTTGAATACAAAGCAGAAAAAATAATTCTAATTGAAGCCTCTAAAATATAATACTAAAATTAAATCTATGTTATATTGTGCAAGATAATAAAGAGTGAAAGACATTATTATTTTCGAAAGTTAGTATCAAAGAACTTGATATCAATGAAGCTAAACTTTTTAAAGATACTACAAAAGCCTACTTACTGCTTTGAAAATACAAAATTATTTTATATCCAATTTAAATTAGATTAGTCACAACATTATATATATTATTTACATAATTGTCAACCTTTAAACAAATAACGAAGTACAGAATTAGTAGAAGTATGTTAGACGTCCAGTTCAAAGGTTGCTGTGAGTAAATGATTTTGAAATGATGTTACTTTTTGCATGAATTGAAGCGATGAATTCGTATCGTCATGTGTTTCCATTTCTTTTGTAGTACCTTGGAGTGTATCGTAACGGGGTCATAGCCTCTGTGTAGGGTGCAGTGGTAGGGCGTTGTGTGGTGCTCGTGCTAGTCGTTTGAGGGGTTGTGCTAGGTACTTCGTACAGGGTAGTCTTCACGCTGCTCGGGTTATGATCATATCCCAACTCATTACCTTCGCCCCTGAACGTATACGTTTAGTTTTAGATGTGTAAATTATCATAACTCTATCATTTCTCATATGTATATATATCATATCCAATATATATATCTATCACAACTTAAACAACATATTAAAACTTTATGTAAATCATACCTTGGAGATTGGCGAACGGGTGGTTGGTATTGATTCTGGTTGTTTATCTGAAACCGTTTATAAAATAATTGAATGCAATCATTCATTCACTTATAAAAAAATACAGGAAATAGACTACTTAGAAAAAAATCGCCATTTAGGCAGAAATTAAGCTTGTAATATAAAAACAAGACTAAGGAATTAATGGAAAGGAATCTAAGGAAATATTTATATACATTTTGTGTAACAGAACAAACATCAATAATCATCATACAAATGTTCTGGGTGGGAATCGTACCTATAGCGCCGAAGGCAGAGCTTCTACCAATGCTGTGTTTTTGTTGTAGTAACGAATAACTGCAAACTTTGTTAGATTAGGAATTATTTTTTATGTTTTGTCTCTTCACCTTATCATAATATTGTATCTGTATGTTTTCCGAATAAAAAAAAAAAAAACCTAATATCCTCACCTGTCCTTGAATGAGGGCATCATCATAGTCATCTGCAGATACCGGTCGGGGTCGGTAGGTTTCCACAGGGCGTCTCGCTGGTGGTGGGGTGCCGCGGTACGTTTGCTGGACTGCTGGACGGAGCGAGCCAGTGTTATATTGCTGAACGTAGTCTGCCAAAACCCCACCGGAAGTTAGTGCGTTAAAAGTGTGCTTAGGTACATGACATGTGGTGGTAAAAGTAACAGATATATGAAGAAGGGTATTATATTTTGAGTTGTTATAAATTCCGCAGGTACTATTAAACAAAATAATTATTGTAAATGTTTTACATACGAATGCTAGATTAGTCAAACTATTATTATATTATTATTGTATCAAGGTTATGGGGTTTGTGGTATTTAGTAGTAGTCCATATACGAGGTTTCCCATGTTAAAATGTTCGTTTTATTAAATCTGTTGTAGATTAGCATGACAAAGAACATGAGCGTTATAGATTAAATGGAAATCATGTAGGTACAATATGTTT
Organism: Venusia cambrica; assembly: GCA_951394065.1. Taxonomy (NCBI): domain Eukaryota; kingdom Metazoa; phylum Arthropoda; class Insecta; order Lepidoptera; family Geometridae; genus Venusia; species Venusia cambrica. The sequence continues at coordinate 9,470,193 of OX596044.1, read as the reverse complement.
CTATCATTCATTCTATCATTATATTCATTGAACTTTTCTGAGGACTGTTCTGTAAAGTTTAGTCTTGAAAACTTATTAATAATTTGACTCGTCACAAAACAAACGTTTCAAAATAATCTTACCAGTATCCTTGTACAATTCACCATCTTCGTCGTAGATAGCATAGTAAGGATCGTATTGGTCAGGACTGTAGTTCTGAGATCCATTGTATAGCATCTTAGGCCGCGGACTAGGTGAGTAGCTAATTGGAGCAACACTTTCTGTAGGTTCCAGGCTGGAAATCAACAAACTCTATCAAAATTTTAACACATTTAAAATGCTTCAATGCATGCTTGATTATTTTGCTTCTTACAAAGCTAGTCAAAAAAGTCAGATTTTTCAGTTACAGTCCGAATAAGTCAGCAAAAATAAAGTGCAATTGGGAAGTCTGATGTATATATGTACACAAGGGCTGTTTAGCGTTAGTCAAGAGCTCAGCTTCAGGTCAAGTTATATAACTCCACTTTGTATGTTCTATTTAATATTTATTTGTTAGTCTTTGATATAAATCCGCTCATCCCATTACCTGTTTGTTCGACCGTCATGATTTGTCTTAGTAAATCGAGTTTCTTGGTTGTGGCTATCGCGAGGAGTAGATAGCATTTGAGCTACGATATTTTGGTGTCTACCTCTTCCATTACTAGGTTTATCTTCTGTTGAAGCTGTAGGCTCAATTACAGCAGTCGGCTTAGCTAACCTATGCCTAACTGTATAAGGCCGTAAAGTAGTCTGATTTAAATACTTCGGTGGTTTAAGTGTGTTGGGACCATTTTCGTGTGTTGGTCTGCGAATGTGCATGGTTCTGTTTCGATGGATTATTTCGAAATTAGAGAGATCAGGGCGAATCAGCACAGTGGGCCTCGGAGTCGCAAAGCTTACCAGAACAGGCACAGGTATCTTTCCGTCGCCGTGTTTGTTATGATCTTTTTGAGATATTTTAGTGTTAATAGAAACATCGTTGTGGTTTTTGGTGGCAGTTTCAGGTCTAAACGTATTTATTTTGGTAGGCCGTCTAGGTCTAGGTTTTATGTTCACAGTTTGTTCCTGAGAGTCTTCGTAACTATCGTCGTCGTATTCTTTGTAATTTTGAGCCATTTGTGGTCTTTGTGGTTTCACCTCAGTACTGGGCATATATTTCGATTTAACCGGGGGTTCATAGTACTCGTCTTCGTCATAGTAGTAATCCGACATTTCTGGAGATGGCTTTGGTATGGGCCTTCGTTTTGGTGCAACTGTTGTGGAAGATGATTTTGGTGAAGCAAATTGTATAGGCGGTTTATTCGTCGGCGTTTGCATCGATGTTTTTACCGCTTGTGCAAATAAGTTTCCTAATTTAGTAAAATCTGGAGTCGTGCTCGGTCTGATTGTAACGTACTGCGCTGACACGGACTCGGTGGAAGCATTCCAGTACTGCTGAAGAGCGTGAAGTTGTTCATTGGCAAGAGTTGATAAAGGGTTGGGCGTTGTATTTTTAATGGTTATATAAGCACTGTAAGGTTTCTGAGCTGTCGATAGGAAAGGTTTAACACTAGCTTGATACTGAGGTAAACTTACTATTTTTTCTGATTTAGTAACGTGTGGCTTAGGTGTAGTGACAATAAAAGGAGTGCCGGTAGCCGTTAAGAATACAAAAGGCTTTGATGTAACGGAAAACTGCTGATTTTCTTTTAGTCTTTGATTAGATGTTAATGTTATCTCGATAGGTTTATTGAAACTGTAACTGATTGGTAGTTGACGGTCATCCTTAAAGTTTGGTGGTTTTAGTTTTGGTCTTTGGGTTTCTAGGGGTGCTCCAGTATTTTGTTGATACATGCCTAAATGTTGTTGCTGCTGTTGGGTATAAGCATTTGGATTAGAATGAAGGTTTTGCTGTTGATATTGCTGATGTATCTGAGGCCTCTGTACGTATTGGATATTCGTTTGTTTTACCGGAGCTGATGTGACCGGTCTAAAAACATTATCTGGTCCACTCGGTATACTGAATGGTCTAGGTGTGCTCATTCCATCATATTGCAATGTAGAAGATTGTGGTTTCTTATTTTTAATAGGGACTGGCGTGATCTCCACTGGTCGAGGAGTACTGCGCTGTACGCTTTGTTGTCTTTGTGATGTATACTGGCCGTTGCTAAGTTTTGATAAATATGCATCAAAATCGAAATTTGGATTTGCGAATGGATTTTCAATATCTGCATATTTGTTACTTGGATGCGTGTACTCGTATGGAGGTTTCGGGAAATCATTTTTGTACTTATCTTCTTTTTCTTCGTCAGAGTAGTCTTCTTCTTCTTCTTCAGATTCATCTTCGGGATCATAACTATGTGAGGAACTTTGAGGCCTAGATGACGGTTGCATTACCGGTACCGGTTTTCCAGTCACAACAGAACTTGGAAGTAAAGATGAATCTTGGAATGAAATTTGGGAATTTGGTCGGTATGTCATAGGTGTGAACTGATTATTACCATGATAATTATTACTAAATGCATTGTTATAAAAACCTCCATTTAATGAAGAATATAAATTTCCATTGTTATTTAAAGCTGATATTGGCGGGCTTTTGGTAATAATCTGCGTGGCAACGTTCAGTGGATTATGGGAATGTTTTGAGTTATTGTCACTTAAACTGCTTTTAAATGGTCGTTGAGCTTGTGCATTGTCAGTTTGATACACTAAAAAAGGATTGGCAGCTGAATAGGCGCTGCCACTAGAGTGTTGCGGTCTACCATGGTTGTTATAGTAGTTGTTATTAGCATCGGTATAACTTGCTTGATATCGACCACTCTGTGCATTAGGATTATAGCTTTGCTGTGGTATCTCAACGAATTTGAGGGGTTTTGCTAACGCCCAGTTTTTAGTAGGAGTCTTATGTCCCTTGTTTAGATAGTACCTGACCTGACGTTTTCCTCTTTCTGTATCATCTAAACTAGTGGGGTTATCGTCATCTTCGTCATTTACTTCTGAGTCTGGCATAAGCTCAAAGTATTCTATGGATTCACCGCTGTCACTTCGTTTTGAAAGTTTAGCTGTACTGTTCGTTCTAGTTTCATTTTTACCTACTACGTCAACTGTCTCTACTTCTCTTTTCTTTCGTGATAGTGTCCTTTCTGTCGCGTCGTTACCATTTATATCATTCGTCTCAATGTCAAAACGTCTGTCAGGATGAGAGTCAGTCAAGATGTAGTCATCACTGAAATCACCATAACGTCGGTTAATTTGAATCTCACAAATTGATTTGTCAATAATAAAACTAACCTTTTAGTTTGCTTACCTATATGATTGGGGGGCTTGTGTTATAGCAGCTGCTCTTCTGTCATCAATTTGGCTTCCGAATGAGAAAGATCCAATTTTTCCATTGTTCTGAGGGATAGAAGCTGGTATGATGTTATTATTAAAGTTTCTTCCGGAGCTGACGACCTGCGTTACGTAACCGTCTCTGTCTTTCTGGACCTGGCCGATTGTGGAGGGTTGGCCCCTGTATACTCGTTGTTGTCTATCATTTTCGATTTCTTCAACTGGAGGGAGGTCATCTACTTCAGCATATAGTTGTTGTTGCTGTAATGAGATTGATGAGCTATAAATCACATCCGGACAAAAGTTATGAATATTGAAACGTGTAAACGGAAGGCCGGCTCATACGCAGCAAACAACGGATATTAAATTGGATTTAATTACAATGAATTCAAGTTTTCTGTATTATAATTTGATGCATACAAACGTTGAAAATGTGTAGCATATTTTTTTTTACGACATCGTAACTTGCATCGTAACTAACTAACATCGTAACATAGTTTAACTTTTGAAACTATCACGGCTATACAACAATTTTATGTTGGATATTTTTGGCCTTTTGTGTTCTAATATTATCTCTATCTGTATTATGTGCTGTTGGTTTTCCAATGAATAAGTATTGAATCATGGTAAATATTCCGTAGATAATGTTTATCTATTCTCCATGTTAATTTACAATTCTATTCCATTCAATATGAATGCAAATTATTAATTCAATATATTCTGACATTCATGTTTTAATACCTCTTCATATTCATTTCGGGTGAATTTTGGCTGTCCTCTGGATGTGATGACGGGGTTGGGTTGAGCGCGGGGTGGGGGTGGAGGCGTGCGTCTAGGGGCTGTCCGAGAAGGCTCTCGTCGAGGAGGTTCGCGCTCACTCAGTCTCTCCAATTCTTCACCTCCAGTTGCGCTGACTCCGCCGTCACAGCCGACGTTACGAGGCCAATCACATGTTTGTAGTTCGTGGCTGAAAATTATATGTTTTTTTTTATTTGTAGACTTCTTTCAAGCGTGCAAAATTTGAATGCCATACCTCACACATTTTAACAGCAATACCACACTAATTTGCAACTGTAGTAGAGCTCTTTGTAAAAGGGCTCGTTCGTGGAAGTACTACCACCATACCGCCATGCATTGGACCGCCAATCAGCATTGTTGTGATCCAGTTTAATGGGTATGGTTGTCGGTGAAATAACGGGCACGTGAGGCTTTTTGCATCAATTTGACGGCAGGTTTATAGCGTAGGTTCCATGTTTTTCGTGAATTTGACCTTGGCAGTATAGTATTTTATTATAAGCAAGAGATGCACTTATCATCAGATGGGCTCCAAGTCTCAAAGTTGTATAAAATACGATGGCTTGTTTGGATGTTTGTTGCTCCTTCACGAAAAAGCTACTGAACGGATTTAGCTGAAACTTTGAACATATATTGTTCTGGACTATAAAACATATAGGCTTCTTTTATCTCGGTACCACGGTGGCTGAACGCTTGCTTAAAATTAGGTTGAAACTAGTCCGGTATCAGGTACAGTTTGGAGCTTTTCAAGGTAAAAAGAAACTGCATCTGAGTCTATTTAATAATAATAAAATAATCATTTAATTCAGATAACTTGGATCCATAAAGTGTTAATAAACTTACTCTAGGTGTTAGTAATATATTAAAGATTGACATAGTGTTTTTTTTTTTTTCATATAAGTGGGAAATAAGGCAGAGCCACTCACAGTTATCAAGCAATGGTGGAATAGTTTCCTATGCCATCATTGCCCGACTACAGTGCCTGAAAATAGCCTATTTGCTATTTAACTTCTATTTACTTGTCCTAAATAGATAATTGAATTGCTAGTTACCTGTACATAAGGCCACCAGTGCAAGACTCGAGCAGGGCGCCGCCAAACACGCAGACATAGTATAGGGTGCAATCGGTGGGATGTGGGTAGTAGCCAAACTCCTCGGGGCAGTCGAAGTCTACTTGTTGCCGTTTGGCTGCCACGGGAGCACTTCGGCTTGAGGATCGCTGACGGGAACGGTCTGCGCCGAGGCATTCTGAAAAAAAAAATGCTTAGAGTCAACCATCTTGTTCCGGTATTTATCCAGATCCTCAGTCTGTTGAAGATTCCGGGTGAAGTGCGCTTTCAACGGCGTCCTTATACTGGAACCAGGTGAGATGAAGGGCAAGCGCTTTCCCATCGTACAATAAAAAAAATATTAATTCTATGGACAGGGTGAAGTAAATGTGCTAACGATAAAAAAAAACACAGCTACAATAAGCTGTAGCTGTCATATCCTAACCAAGATCGGCCTTTGGTGTGGGACGCTACAAGCGTCGACACCCTTGCGCCATCTCATCTAACTGGGACATCAGTTAGGGCTGGTGCGGCGGCTGATTCGGCCGAGGATCACAAAAGGCGCATGTATAGTGGTCTCGACAGAGCTTACCTATGTGAGCCGTATGGGGTCGAGATCTTGGGTCCGACTTTAGATTAAGGCGACACATGACCCAAAGGGTCTCTTAAATAGGCCAGCGAATTAGCATAGCTATTCGTGGCTATGCAGCCAGTGCCTTGGGCACGCTTCCGTCTGGTACTGGTCTTGAACAGTTGAGTTACCTATAGACAGGTAATCCGACTGCTTCCTTTGTACATAGTTAGTTTAATTGTACTGTTACACTCGTAACATCATTCTCCTGTAAGCATTCAATGAACAAATGTTTCAACATTATAACACGCCTGTTGAGACATCTAAAGCAAACCATTGTGGGTTTCCGCGTTAACATTAAAATTGGTTGTGAAATTGTCGTATTTATCTAGAGCTATATTCAATCAATGTTATTTATAAGAGACATTTTGACAGTGCTCAGATTATTTGGGTATGATAGTCCTAACATGAACGACCTTAAATACTTTTGACTTTTAGAGGGTATCGCGCAAATCAAATCACTAACGCAAGCTTTGCGCGATACCCTCTAAAAGTCAAAAGTATTTATTTTTGTTTAGTATGTTTTTTAGATTATTTAGAAACGTCAAATCGACTGTCGAAATCTTAACCAGATAGAATGATAAAAAACTAACATAACTACGTTTTTTGACGGGGAATTCTCCACTGCATAGATGGTAATGAGGCTATGATAAGTTGTCAGGGCTCTGACCACTCACTTCAACCCCCTTGGGAGCAGGCCTCGATACTGATCAGGGCTCTGAGATGCTTGTTAAAACTGCAGTGTCCCCTGAATATCGCTATAGCTCATCCCTGGGGAGGCTCTCCCGCCTCGTCTGCTCGCGGTTCCTCACGGCAAATGCAATGTTCATCCTTTCAGCCCTCACCCCAACTGACCAAGTTCTCCTGCTCCTCAGGAGATACCGCATAAGGCAGACACGAGATGCTGCATCTCGTTTTGTCAGTTGTAATGATAATGACCTCACGGTAGAGCTAATCAAAAAATCAGAGCTGTATCTTGCGATAAGCTTGATACTCGAACTAAATAAAGCTTAGATAAGCATTATTCTTGTCAATGTCAATTATTTAGTAGTAGTACTAGTAGTACTTTTACGCTTTCAGTAGTAATCCATGGTGAGCCCTCAAAGAGGAAAAATCTGAAGTTAGTAACGGTATCTAGTTTTTTTAATTACTCAACATTCATTTCTCACTTTACTGACCCACTTTTTCGATTTTTTTGTGGAAATACACCAAAACTGGCCTTCACCTACTCTTGTATCAAGTTATGATATGTCCGAAGGTAGAAACGCACTCCACCCGGAATCCTGAACAGTCTGAGGAACTGGCTATCTTACCTCTAAATGAGACTTAGGTTACGATGGTGGTAGCTAGTTAGGCGAAATTAAGCAACGTTTACTATCATCCGAACCAAGCACACCACTGTACTCCCTAGGGGATTGAACCCGGGACCTCTGTATATGACACCAGTGGGCAAACCACTAGACCACAGAGGCGGTTAAAACATATATAGGCGTTTACATAGATTGGACCCTTCCGCATAACAATTCAGAACGCAAACCAGCCCATTACGTGTCCTAGTTAAAGTAATCGTGCGCATAAATCAAAACAGCTCAAAACCGCGTCGATGGTAATAGCAGTAACCATGCATACAGGATGCGTGAAATTGCATTTTCCGAGAGGAAAAACACATTTTTGTACAGTTGGTAGCCCAGCGTTTGACCACACCTTTTCTTGAAACAAATGAAGGTGTGGCCAAAGATGGAGCACGTTTCTAAGTTTCTACGTGTCTAAGAGGAACCTTTTCACTGCACTTGAAGGCTCCAAGACTGTACGTAAGGAGTTTCATTTCAAACCAGTAGTGATAAAGGTAGATGCGAATCAATGGGTTCGGCACAATGGAAAATGCAAAAACATTGCTTGTAGCCTGCCGCACTTCTGCTAGTCCGGTGGTAGAAAGGGGGAAGCGGGATTAGTTCAAAAATATTATGCGCACACTCGCCAAAGTAGTATTTATAGAACACAAAAAGCCTGGCAACTCACCGTCAGTGTTTTAAGTTTCAGTGAGTAAAGAGCAAAGTAATATATAAAAATGTTTTTTTAATTTTATTATTATTAATTGAATGGTTTATTCAATAAAAAGTACAATTAAACTAACTATGTATAAAGGAATCAGTCAGATTACCTAAGGACCGTTACAAACGGCCTATAGGTAACTCAACTGTTCCAGACCAGTACCAGACGGAAGCGTGCCCAAGACACTGGCTGCATTGCCACGCTGAATAGCTATGCTAATTCGCTGGCCTAAATAAGAGCCAGCCCTTGGTTCACGTGTCGCCTCAATCAAAAGCCCCGCAATATTTTTGAAAACCCGGAGGGCACCGGCTCCCCACGGACCCAAGGTCTCCACCCCAAAAGGCTCAAATAGGTAAGCTCTGTCGAGACCACTATATTTGCGCCTTTTGTGATCCTCGGCCGAATCAGCCGCCGCACCAGCCCTAACTGATGTCCCAGGCAGATGAGATAATAATAATAATATCCTCTTAGATTAATAGGCTTTTAGCAGTCAAAAACAAATAAAATAAAGTTTAGCTCGCCCTGTAGATATCAGTTCTGCAAGGTACAGTTACCACATATCGCGGCCTTGCCTCGTTCTGTTCGCATGCATTGTTGCATTCTCTGAAAATACGCCTGTTGGTGATAATATCAACACCAATTCACACACAACACAAAAATACTAGGAAATACCTAAATCTAGGGTCTCTATTTTCTGGTTTGAGTACCGAATGATCTCTTGTCTATATAATTGATGTAGAGTGGCTTCGCTAAGGTATTCAATAGGGTCACCTGTATGTATATTGAACTAAAATATGGAATAAGCGTACAACTGCCCCTGTGGCCTAGTGGTTCGCCTACCGGTGTCAGATCCAGAGGTCTCGAGGTGAATGAATGAATGAATGAATGAATGAATGAATGAATGAATGAATGAATGAATGAATGAATGAATAGATGAATGAAGTGAATGAAAAATACTTTATTGCACACCTTAAAAATAAAAACTGGATAACTTAAAAATAAATGTATGTACAATGGGCGGTCTTATCGCTAAGAAGCGATTTCTTCCAGACAACCTTTGGATGGAGAGGATTTCATGGCTAAAGAGGTGGTTGGTGGTGCACATATTAATTAGGGTCTAGCTAAATTAACTCTACTTATATCATGGAGGTGAGTACAAGGTGGGCCTTACTAGCTACGTTGGTAGACAGAATTAGGTAAGATGGTGATCTTACCTAATTCTGTCGCCATAACAACAATTCTTCAATTTTTGTGGTTCGGCATTTACAGGTAAGATAGTTAGTTTCAGTTTCACCTTCGGTCTATATATGTACAAAAACTTGAGAGGGCCACAGAGTACCGCTGATGTTTGCTCAATACACTCGTATTTAAAATAATACATATGCATATACATTAGAACAGGACAAGCTATTTCTAAATGAACAACATAACGAACCCCTAATTGAAATCTCTAGACGCATTAGTAGTTTAAAGGTGAGATTCCATCAAAATTCATGTAATGTTCCACAGTACAGATTTGTCTTATAACCTCTTTTGTTCTAAAGCAAAACAGTGAACAGAGGAAGTAAAAATTTCCAGGTCAAGAGGAAATCCATACTTTATAAAAAAAAAAATCATAATCCAATTTGTTTTTTTTTAGTAAATAAACAATTTATGAAAACTCTTAGCACTTTATTGCGCTATTAAACTCATTCGTCCATCTATCTTGACAGCAAAATATTGTAATGTAATTTTTGCCATAAGTGCAGGTTTCGAAGATATCAACACAAATAGGCTATTGTATGAATCAGCTTCAATACATTTAGACATGAAAAAACCTAAAACAATCCCTATTGTTATGAAATGCATGAGTGTATTCGTATTGCAAAACAGAAGTATCATGCAATTCGTAAATTCAACCGAAACCTGCTACACGGCCAGCTTTAGTTCGCTCATTACATTTCAGAAACTAAACTTAGAGAAACGTAAGTACCTTCAATCTGGAATCCAATTAAACTAGCTACATAATTAGACCACACAGGTACCTGTGTAATTGGTGCAGCCCACCGAACATATTAGGAAGGTAGCGTAATCACAGAGTACTAATAGGAAGACTGAAGTCTAATCTAGAAGTTATGCAAATTAAGTTAAACGCTTTTACATAACTATGAGCTGGGTGTTTTTTTTTAATAATTTTAGGAACTCATACACCTTATACATACCTAGTAGTTAATTAAATAGTGTATACAGCCATAGATGCTGAAAGGCGAATATTTTTTTTTACACAATTAATCCCACTATTTAGATAGATATATATATTTTTCACTTAAAATTTTAACAAAATTAAATTATGAATAAATATTAATTTCACACAGCGCCATCTAGCCCCAAACTAAGCATAGCTTTAATATGGAAACTACAGTACGGATAGAATACCTACTTAAATACATTTTTTTTTGTTTAGACATACTTATTATATATATACACAATACAACACCCAAACACAGAACAAACATATCTATTCATCACACAAATGTTTGGCCTGGGTGGGAATCGAACCCACAACCTGCAGCGCCGAAGGCAGAGTTACTACCAACTTAGCTATGAGGCTTGTTCAAATGATTAAATATTCGTGTTTTTAAGCATATCTAAGGTTTGACTTAATACTAGGTTCTCATCAACAGTTACAATTTGTTTTTATTTTACAACGGTGAAGCGCTTGGCCTTCTCACATGAAAACTCTCATCTCACCTGGAAATACAGACTTTTAAAAATATATTTTTAAATATATATTTTTTTTAAATAATGGTAATGGTAAAATAATGTATATGTGGTAGGTACCACATATACATTATTTTTTATATAAGTTATGCTTGGAGAGTGCTTTTCTTTAATCACACAGGATAACTAACTAATTATGGTTGGTTCTTGATATAATTGGGGTAGGTAATTCAATATCAAATACTTTCAATTATAAATTAAATGGGATATTTTTCAAGTTTTATAGCGACACGTTGACACTTTATAGTTCTTATATAGGATAATAAGACAGAGGCTTCCATAATACTTAATCAAATTGTTTTTTTTCCGTGTTCTAGGATTTTGCACTGCTGACGCCACCAATATGAGAAAGGAATACAATTATACTTAGTAGCTATTACTTGTCAAAGTAGTATACTTATAGAATCAGTAGTTTTCAAAATTGAAAATAATAGTTGAAATTTTCACAGACTGTATAAGGCCTACTAGCCACCATTAACGTGATTTTTTGTCTTGAAATGTCGATCAAAATCATCGGTGTGCATGTCCGCACTTGGCTGGTTAATTTATGTATACAAAAATGGCAAAACATCTATACTATATCCTTAATATAGACGAAGTTACGAGAAAACTTTACCTTCCTACCATACAATTAATCCTCCCACGCCCAAACGTGTGAAGTCACATAAATCTTGAAGGTGATAAAGTCACATTAAAACCTTCTTGGCTCAAAATGAGTTGATTTTATAAACTTGTTAACTTTGTGTAACTCACATCACATCACATCACATCAACAGTCAACAGTCCACAGCTGGACAGAGCCTCCTCCAAAACTGAAGGTTTTGTCATAATCACCACGCTTGGCAGGTAGATTGGTAATCGCAGCAAAAGTGTAGATAATATACTAAAGCTGCTGCTCTTATTTTGGTAAGATTCCTCAGGCTTTTACAAGATCCAAGGACAAAGCTTGCACCATTCAGTTGGTGACTGCCACGGCAAAGTAACTTTGTGTACCTAATTCAAATGATGTGTAATATACCTAAGTATTTTGTAAAACAAAAATACTGTAGCTACCTATATCAGTGATGATCACGGGAAAGGTTCAGAGGACGGAGCCCTACCAGATGGATTGAACAGATACGTACGACTTCGGATACGAGATTTCACGTCGCTCTTAACCCCGCCAAAAATAGATATAGCTGCCCCCTCAGCACGGGGCGGGGATAAATTTTTTGTCCTCTGTTTTTATCCACCATCGGGAGACAAAATGCTCTCAGAGGTGGATAAAAACAGAGGACAACAATTTTATCCCCGCCCCGTGCTGAGGGGGCAGGTGGGACATTATACGAACCAAACTTATTCCTCATAGAAATCACGCCACTCAAAATTAGAACTACGATTTGAGAAGGAGGATTTTGTGTAACAATAGATTAACTTCTAAGCGTCAAAAACTAATTATGAAGACAGAAATAACGCTATTCAAATTTTAATTTTCTTAGCAGCCCTACTTGAATTATATGGGTGCCGCATCGGCAAGGTGACCTTTCCTAAATGCGTGAAGTTGAATTTATATATTTTCAATTTTGAAAGTGTTCCAACAACTTTGGACACATAGGTAGTCATCATACATTATTTATTTATTACCAAAGAAAGAAATGAAACATGCATATTTTTTTTCTAAAACTCATTTTTCCAGAAAAACCATATAATAAATATATTTTCTTTAATGCAGAACTTTTTTTTTTTTTAATCGAGCACGTTACTCCTAACATTACTTTTCGATATCAGTCACGGTGTCACACTTGGCCACAGTGGCCCTGGAAAAAAACTCAACCTGTATACACTCTGTAAAAAAACAACTGTCTTCCTATAACGGTTCCTGAGGCACAGCCTGCTGACAGACAGACAGACGGATGAACTGCGGATGCTTAGCAATAAGCTCATGTTGCCACTCTTTGGGTACGGAACCCTAACAACGAGTGATCACGACCCTCAGCAATGAGGAACTGACGCACGAAAGGAATACAGCCCTAACCAATAATTAAATTCCGCTGTTGATGTTTTTATCAAATGAGCATATTAACTCACGTAAAATTTGAAACACAATGTTATCAAAATCAACAGCACTTAATCAGAGTACAACACAAAGGTGTAAGTTTCGCAACACAACCTTGTATTAGGAAATTAGTAGTTAAAACATTAATACCATTGAACAGTTCTAGTTAAAAGTTTCTCACATATAGCTATAGGCAAAATTTCTGAGAGCAGCCAATGGAAAATAGCCTCTATACCAATCAATTTAAGTCTTCAATCGTCAAATCAAATCTTCTTGCTATCAACATTCAACTTAGGAACTGTTGGTTGTTGCGCACGCTCTATAAAATAGCTTTAGGCGACTTAAACTCACAATATAATTCAGCCACTCTATAATAACATCTAAAGCGATAGTAATAAGACCTATTGTGTAGAATAATTTAGCTGTCAGTTTTAGGACAAAACACTGACATACAGTCTCTGAAACACGATACGCCTAGAGCCTTACGAATGTTGACCTAAATAATTTTCGCCATCTATTTGCGGTACCTATAATATTTGTATTATCATGTGTTATGTAATAATACAAATATTATGTTTCGTATATGATTGAGCATATACATGCCCAGAAATATGTCTAATTGCTTTACAGATTCCTAATGTATAGGTTATGAATACCTTTTTATATAGTAGGTACAGTCACATGCTCTATCTGTAAACACTTCATAATTTTCAAAATGAAGCCGTTACAATTATTATCACGTCTGGTATTTACCAGACGTGATAATAATTGTAACTATAATATCTATAAGGTAAGGTATAGTAATTATATCTATAAGGCTTTATACAAGCCTACGAAAGGTACGAATTAAATGTCAGAATTTTCTGACATTTAATTCGTACCTTTCGTAGGCTTGTATAAAGCCTTATAGATATACAATACCAAATTAATAACATATCTTCTGATGTGGAAATTAAATCATTGAAATTATTTTTTTATGCAGTCGTTACTTTGCGTCTTTTACGTCTGGAAAATTCTGTAATTTTTTTCGTACCTATACAAGCTGGACAGATATACTTTAATACCAAATTAACAAGCCTCACAGCTCAGTTGGTAGTAGCTCCGCCTTCTGCGCTGTAGGTTGTGGGTTCGATTCCCACCCAGGACAAACATTTGTGTGATGAATATAGATGTTTGTTCTGTGTTTGGGTGTAGTATTGTATGATAGGTATGTATTTAAAAAAAAAGTATCTATGTATTCTATCCGTAATCTAGTTCTCATATTAAAAGCTATGCTTAGTTTGGGACTAGATGGCGCTGTGTGAAATTAGTGTCCTGTAATATTTTATTTTTTATTTTTGATGTCATATTGACATATAGCTACTAATTTAATATTAAAGTGATACCTACATAGGTACTGGCGATGCAGTCAACCATAAACCTCGCGTAGAATAGCTCATGTAGGCATTGCTTCATAGCAAAAATTATCTCACTTACGGAATTACCGTAACAACTGTTCGGAGCGGATAGAACACGCCTTCGAATAAAAACATGCGTGGTATTAGCAGACCGGGGTATGGCTGTGAAATGACCCGGTTGCAAGTCGTTAATCAATTACCTTGTTCCTCGATCGGGTGTTGAAACTTGCAAGGAGCACTGCATGGAGTAAAAATTACCTATAGCTTGCAAATGGTATGAACCAGCAACAAGTTTTTGTATCTCACGTGATCGCACTTGGTCCCAATATTTACAAATGTTATAATGACACAACGCGCGATCAGCGCTCAAGCTGAGAACTTTTTTTTTATTGTACGACGGGGAAGCGCTTGGCCTTCATCGCACCAGGTTACAAATTAAGATAAGGATATGGAGACGCACTTCATCCGGAATTCTCGACTATCTGAGGAACTGGCTATCTTACCTCTAAATGCCGGAACACATTTTTTTTTAATTACTGTTATGGCGACAGTATTAGGTAAGATGGTGGTAGCTAGCCAGGCGGACTTAAACAAAGACTTAACCGCCTCTGTGGTCCAGTGGTTCAACCCACCGATTTTAGATCCAGAGGTCCCTTAGTCGTAGTAGTAGGTAGCTAGCCAGGCGGACTAAACAAAGTCCTACCACCAACCAAACCAAGCACAATATATTTTACTCCCCCTGGGGATCAAACCCGGGACTGAGGGAAAGTACCCGCTTATACACATTACTATATGATAATGTCGAAATGTATTGTGTGCATAATTCTGGGTTTGCCAGTTCAAAGCTCGAATGATTGAATGGCGTTCATTTCTCACCTTCTAGAACGTTTTGGAACATAATTACTTATTGCATTTTTTGAGCCGTTTTGTTACTATAACATAAATTACGATTTCCTATGTATTTCATAAGACTCCTAATAATCTTCTTATATAGTGTATCATAAATATTTTGCTAAAGAATCAGCCCCTCTAATCCGCCTGTCAAGTGTTGGTACGAGTACGAGAGGAGTTTTCTTTACCCCGTGCTATTTCTAACAGTCTAACCCATCCAACGGTTGCTTTTCAAAGGTGGCAAAGGACTGCCCACTGTTGCAATAGTTTTATTTTACTTCTTGTTTTTTCTTGTGTTATATTGGTAAACAATATAGAATTTTCTATCTTTATTGTACCAAAAAGTATGCTCTAAGGATTAAGTTATAATAGGTAAAGCCCTTACCATCATTATTTTCAGTTACATTCTCTGTTTTTTCGTATCGAAATAAAGCAAAGAATGTATTGTTATAGTCAACTACATACATGGCATTACATTTATAAATCCAACGATATCTGTGCACAATCTAGATAATTTAACGAGCACGCACTCCATTTTCATTGAATTCTAGTCTTTTCAGTGCAATTTCAAGATCATTGACTCTTCCTCTTGTACCGGTGATTGCATTTCCATGTAACTGCAATCAAAAAATAGGCTCTATTACGATAAAACAGGATAAACGTGGGTGGCTAACGTGCAGTCTTGCAAACATTTGCATCCTACACCGAGGCAATGCATATTTACACCCACTATAGGACTACTAATCCCGCGGTAGTTAGTAGTAGAAAAACAAAATGCTACTAACATACTAGCATCCAGTAATTAGAGTTGACATTTGCAAGTGACACTAAGCTCATTTCACGATCTTCGAGAAGCTTTACTAATAATTACGTTAAAAACTAAAAATAAAACCGACTTCAATGAAGTACATGATACAATTTCATTTACGTGGATGACGTATTTTTTCCAATAATTATGATGACAGATGGACGGATAGACGGACAGACAGGCGCGTGATCCTATATGGGGTCCGTTTTTTTCTTACTTTTGAGGTAATACACCCAAATCGCTCCAAGTGTGCCTATAATATTTGAAGAGTTCCCTCGATTTCTCCAGGATCCCATCAGCAGATCCTGACCTGATGACAATGGGATTACCTGTGAAGTATACCCTTTCAAACAAAAAAATAATTTTCCTAATCGGTCCAGGCGTCTTCGAGAAATCGGGGAACATACATTAAAAAACAAAATAGATTCCGACGTATCGAGTACCTCCTCTTCTTTTGAAAGTTGGTTAAAATATATACTTCTGTCTTTGCGACATGTAAACAGAAAGTGAGAGTACGATCTATAATTGTTATGTAGCGGTACTCAGACTTATTGATTATAAAATATGTATATATAAACTGGCCAAGACACGCACACCTAAAAGGCGACCCACATTTCAAGGCAAAAATCACGTTTCTTGTAACAGTATCTATATATTGATATTTATTTTATTTATTCTGAAAATTTCATGAGACCGTGGCAGACGACCAGACTGACGAAATAGGCTTCGTAATAGAGGCCCGTCGGCAACCGTGTTGGGTGCAGAATCCTAAAAATTGCTGACATTTCTGAAGGACATTTTTGCGTCTTTTTGGTTTCAAGCGATGTGAACGTATCTGTTTAAAGAAGATGGATCTAAAAACCGCGGAAATCAACAAGATCCAACACAATGGAAGGAATTCTCTCCAGGAAGCTACCAAGGACGAACTACTGTTTTCACAGAGCGTGGGTGATTCTTGTACATCAAAATGTCGTTTTTATTCCATATCCGTCTTGTTGTGTTTTAAGAAATTATTATGCAGGAACAGTAGTATTAAGCATATTATTTTTCATACTTGGTTTGCAGTTTGACCCGCCTGCTAAAAACTAGCCGATAGCCATGTACATGTAAATCGTGGTGTAAAAAAATGATTGTTTTATTAATTATCGGTAGGGATGGCTGTGATCTTCCTCTTAGTTGTCTTCCTATGGCAATAAAACTGGCTTTACTGGTGGTTAAGGCTAAATTATCACAACACGGTAGTTGGACCTGTAATAGTTCACCTGGCTCGTGACTTTCTACCAAAGTCTAGCGCCAAACGGTTTACCGTGTTCCGTCGTCCGTGCATGGGAGAGAATTATCATAATAGTACGTATTATATCCGGTATGTGGATATTCTTAGGAGAACCAAAGTTGCTGACAAAGCTCTCAGAATTAGCAAGCTGAAGTGGCAGTGGACAGGGAACAGCTCGCAGAACCGATAACCGCTCGAGAGCCAAGGTTCTTGAAGACCCCCCACTCGATAGACCGACGACACTGTGGCTGTTGCGTGGAGTAAATGGATGGAGGCGGCTCAGGTCGCTATCTGTAGCGTCGATTAGGGAGGCCTATGTTCAGCAGTGGACGTATGTGGCATGAAATGATGATGATGATTACGTATGTATTTTTTCAAAATGTATCGATGTATTCTATCCGTAATCCATATATCTTATCTAGTTCCCAAACTACAAGTTATACTTAGATTGGGGCTAGATGGCGCTGTGTGAAATTAAAGTCCTGTAATTTATTTATCTGTAATATTTGATTGCCTTTTTTTTTATTGTACGACGGGAAAGAACTTGGCCTTCATCTCAACTGGTGACCAGTTGAGATAATGCCGAAGGTGGAGGCGCACTTCACCCGAAATCCTCAACAAACTAAGGATACCTCTGAATTTTGCCTTCTGGGAAAGTTTGTTCCAACGTAGACCTCATCCTTGCTAGACTAGACAAGCCTTGAGGTCAAGAGCTGACCAATCATACATTTTTTTTCAAGGTAACTTGCAGGATTAATACTGATCATGAAAATATACAAAAACTATTTCACTTATTTATGTTATGTAGGCATATTGGTGGCTTACAAATAGCGCTCTAACAAAGATCTTAATCGCCAATGTGGACATAATGTCCTTAGATCGTTGCGTGGGAAGTAAATGGACCAGGACTTGGGTAGGCGACGAGTTAGCAGGCTGTGGGCGATGGTAGAGACATGATCAATGAATGACTTATGGAGCAGTATTTGAAAATATATTCATATTTAAACTTTTCTTCGTATCATCTCGATACAGAATAACGTTTATACTAATGATGCCTGCAAGGTTATTCCACTGATACCAATGTATACAATTAACTTCTGTACACACCGCGGCACTTTATTTTATTACTGGACATTTTACACAGCGCCATCTTGCTTCAAACTCAGCATAGCGTATAAGTATTATGTTTATCTGTAATATAGTTCCCAAACTATATTACAGATATACATAATACTTATTCAGGTAGGTTTTTTGAAAATACAATCACACAATACCAGAATAAGCATCTATATTCATCACAAAAATGTTTGTCCCGGGTGGCAATTGAACCTACAACCTACAGCGTAGATAACAGAGCTACTACCAAAGAAGCTGTCAGGATTATCACTTTTAGTTTGAGTTGTGCGTAGATTATATCTTGTAGATAATTTATTTGTTGAGTCACATGATATAAAATTATAATTTAAAGATATTTTAGGATCATTTTGAAACGTCAAATCTATCGCCTCTTTGAAACCGCGTACACAAAAAGAAAGGCAAGAACCTCGGGCTTAATAAATGATAAAAAGGATACCAAGCGATTTATTTGGTAGAAAAATTAAGCTGTTCACAGATATGGTCAACATAAGAGATTTATCGACAATCTGAATTATCTGAATACCGGAGACCGAATGCAGAAGGACGATACAGAAGAGTTGGCATTGGAGAAGAGATTTACTCAGCATTAGCATGGCTATAGGCTGACGAAAAAGAGAAAATATTACCTTCTAACAAGCTCAGTTGGTAGTAGCTCTGCCTTCTACACTGTAGGTTGTGGGTACGATTACACCCATGACAAACATTTGTGTGATGAATATTGATACTGGTTTTGTGTTTGGGTGTTGTATTGTATGATAAGTATGTATTTACTAAAAGAAGTACATAAGTATTATATGCGTAATCTGTTCCAAAATTACAAGCTTTTCTTAGTTAGGACTAGTTGGCGCTGTGTGAAATTGATGTCCTGTAATATTTATTATTATTATTTATTTATTTATAGCCTGATTAGGTTCATGGTATCATAGTCCCAGTTCAAGGATATAAAACATTACATTGTCTTATGGCACTTACATTCTAAACCATAATTGCATAGCCACAGCATTATACGAACAAAAGGAATAGTCGTGCTCGCCCTTTCAATACATCACCTTTGCGTAGCTATCTTGCTATATCACTTCGTCCAACTGCCCCGCTCACAATAGAGCTAATGATAATTCGAATTCAACCTTGTACCACTCACTTACGATAAATTTAATAACAATTACTGACATGTAGGACTTCGAATGTCCGAGCATTCAATCCCATTCTATGATATACTAGCCCACTTGCAATAGTGAAGGTTGCTGGTCTAAAATGGCTAAAGCTACTTTTTAGACATGCAAACATGTACATAGTGAACACATATTGAATCAAGTATAATCCCCCATCTATAATACTACAACGAACTTTGTTTTCATTGTATGACGGGGAAGCGTCATATCTCCTCATCACCTGGTTTCAAGTTATTTAGCCGAATATGGAGGCGCACTTCACCCGGAATCCTCTACAAATTGAGGAACTGGCTATGTAGAAAGATATTTAGTAACAAATCCGCTAAATTCGTTTGAAAAAAAATCAAATCGACCCGTGTTTCGCCTCTGCACGAGGTATTCTCAGGAAATATAGTCAGCGTATTAGCAACGCTGACAAGCCCTCTGCTAACGTGTTGCCGAACCGAGCGCTGCGCTGCAAAAATCACTTGAATCGGCAACACGTCGGCAGAGCGCTGCACTGCAAGTAACGCTCGGATCGGCAATACGTCGGCAGAGCGCTGCGCTGCAGTAACTATAAATTTTTCAAACAGATTTAGCGGATTTGCTACTTAGTATCTTTCTGTTTTCAGATAATTTATTTTGAACAATGGATTTCCGCAAAATAACGCCTGAATCAATTAGTTATCTAAGATTATGAAGGCTTAAATCACACAGCGCATAAATCCCCAATTGCATATAGACTATGAATTTGGGTGTTAGACGAACTAAGCAGTAATTTCGTATGAAAAAACAGTCATAAATATAATATATTTTGATAGATCTGCAGATCAATCATTTAATATAATTATTGACTAGTTACGCTGCTGAGTTATCACTTCCAATCGTGAATTTTAATTTACTTGAAAGTGGTCTCTGAGTTACGTTACACAGAACTATAGGGCAATATTCTTGATCTACAAAATGATTGGTTTCTAATTGCTTTTAGATAACATGAAAGTAACCCTTCGAGTATTAAACTAAACTGCTCGAATAGTAGTTAGGTACTTTAAATTACGTAATTATTGTACTGATTTCTTAACTTTTATAATCACATTTAATAGATACCACTCTAAAAGTGCTCAGCATAATTATTATGAAAAGAAAGCGACGTTCGAAAAAATATTTAGTTTTTTGCACTTTTCCTCTGAATGTGTTGACTATGTTAATCCTATACTGCTACATGAGTATTTTTTTAAGCATAATATTATGAACATATAATTAAAAAAATTGTGTAGCTGACAGACATACTGGTAATTCAAAGCACAAACCAAACTATACATTACAGCCTTTTTTATACAGAACATTAATTTCACACAGCTCCATCTAGCCAAACTAAGCATAGCTTGTTATATGGGAACTAGATTACGGATAAAACACTTTTTTTTTGCAAGGTAGTTTCATTTTGTATTGTAGGGGTGCATTAATAAAGGATATTATTCTTCCACGGGCTAACGGAATCAAAGCTCGGAAACGGAACTAGTAAGACATGTTACATACCAAGAACCATGTCTTTTTCTAAACAATATTATTAGCACATCACTCTCAACTACCATCTTACATTGGAATTTCACTCTGATATGGAAGTGTTTTGTGATGAGGGTGATTAATACGATAGCTAATTAATTAATCACTTAATTCATATAGCATAGCATCTAACGATATAACAGTTTTGCAAATGTATACGTCATAGTTTTAACCACCTCTGTGGCCTAGTGGTTTGCCCACCGGCGTCAGATCCAGAGTCATTTTAATATCCTGGTTCGATCCTCAAGGGGAGCACAATATTGTGCTTGGTTTGGTTGGTAGTAGGACTTTGTATAAGTCCACCTGGCTACCACCATTTTACTTAATTATGTCGCCAACAGCATTCTTAAATTGTTGTGTTCTGGCATTTAAGATAGCCAGTTTTTAGTTGAGGATTCCGGGTGAAGTGTGCTTCCACCTTTGTTTTATCATAACTTGAAAATCAGTTGAGATGAAGGCCAAGCCTCCCCGTCGTACAATAAAAAAAAAGTAATGAATAATGCTTGAGTAATAACGTTCTGCGATAAGGCTTTTAGTGTTCTGTGATCAAAGTGAGTGTAAAATAAATGTTGTAAATTACCCTAGTCACAACGGTATTCCTTCAGTATTCCGTGTTTATGTCTTAGCGCTCCAAGGCACAAACTGACGTTGCTAGGCCTTTAAACCACTTTTCTAGTGGTTTACAGTAAAATAATGGCTGGAGCAAAAGAACTGACACTATAGAAACTACTTGTATTTTTCATATGACATCGTCTGGTCATTTTGATACTTATTGAAAATTGTGTAGTCAACAAATGTAAAATTCACTTTAAATAATAGGCCGTATTACTCCCCAAATAGACGAAATATCATGACACAAATATACATATTAAAACAAATTCCAGTTTTCTAATTAAGAAAAGAAGTTGTAGCTGAACCAAATACTATTTTATATATTTATATTATATATTATATAAATAGTATTTTAAGTTATCATATATAAAGATTACTAGACACAGTAGATATTACACAACACTATCAAGCCCCAAACAAAACAAATTTATACGAGTATACTAATTTTTTTTGCTAATTAAGTTTAAGTTTTACATTAAATTAAATACCTACGTTTATAAATTCAGTAAGTATCTGAATTAATAAACGTATTTAATTTCATCCATATCAGTTTTGATTAAGTAAACGTACATGGTAAAAATACAATATAATTTTTCACATTAATACCTTTATGGTGATAACATAAAAACATCCATACATAATCATCACACGAATTTTTGTCCCAGGTGGAAATCGAACCCGTAACCTACAGAGCAAATGGCAAACCAATGAAGTTGTAACGACAGTTGTTGAAAAGTGGGTCGGTCTTAGAGTGCGAATACAAATCGCACTTGGCCGGTTTCGTTTCATCCAATTTGTTTAAAAGCTCACTTGAAAAAAAAAAGTGGCCTAAGATAGAACACGCTTGTCTACCTAAATGGAAACTATTCACTCTGTATTTGAAGACTCCAAGGTTGTACTGGTAGATAAACATAGTAATATGATACTAATATCATATTACTATGTTTATCTACTAGTACCCTTTCTAAAAAGAAAAAGCTAAGCCTTTCAGAAGGTAAAAAACATTACAGGACAGAACATTAATTTCGCACAGCGCTATCTAGCCCCAGAAAAGTAGGAGTATATTTTAACAAGAAAGAGTAGTGTAAATATTTTGAAAAGCACCCCGTCAAAGGTTTTTTGTATTGTTTAATCAAGAGCAACTGACGTTGTGTTCAATTAATGCAGTTCTATATAGCAATTTAACGCTAAACGCTGATAACTTGTGCCAAGACAACTGTTACGGTATTTGACCTCGACAACGTAACATTATAACGACTAGCTTTTCACTTTTTTATGGACTACTATTCTGCCGTATTATTTCAAACTGTACTATTACAATTACCAACAAATAGTTGGCGTGAATTGTTTCTTTTTAGATTCGTTCAAGGTTCAATTTCATTATTATAATTTTAGGCTACATATGTTCACTGCTAATTGCTGACCATAGACACATCCGACGCCGATATATATGCAACCTGAGCCGCCTCCATCCACAAATTCTCCGCAATTGTGATAATGTTATCGGTTCATCGGTACAATTTTATTTTTTGTCATTCAACTTTTGAGATATGATTTCGGATTTGTTAAAATGTTCAGTCAATTTCATACTTAATTGTATTTTTCTCTATACAAGAACAGTTTACAGCTCAGTAAACATCTTCACATAATCAAGGAGTCAGTTCCTTAGTCTGTTGAGAATTCCGGGTGAAGTGCGTGTCTACCTTCAGCCTTATGTTATCGGCCATAACTTGAGACCAGGTGAGATAAAGGCCAAGCGCTTATATAATAAAAAATGATGTAGGTAGGACCAAGGCATACAGAAGTAATAAATCTAATTCCATGTATTGGTTCCAGTTTCATGACAGCTGTGGATATTTTTTATTGTACTCTAAATGTCAAGGCAAAACTACGTCCGGATAACTACAATACCTAATGTAATGTAACATTAACATATCACTTACCTGGTGCTAAAATTTTTCGCATTTAATGAGTTTGACTTAAGCTTGAGACTAAGCCATATATCGAATACCTGCTACCTTCCTATATATAGAATAAAAATATAGGCTCTTTATTTCTTTGTAACTTAAATTGATTTATAATTTAATGTACTACAATTTAAATTAGAAGTACCTAATTAAGTAAACGAAATCACATTTCAAATAATATTCATCGTGCATTATAAATAGACATTCATGCATTAAATTCAAATCAATTAAATATTCATATATCATTTTATCGATAAACATGATAAAGATAAAGAATATTTATTTGCATAAACTTGTGTAAGATTAGATGATTATGTAATCACAACGATTACAATCACTTAATGTTGAATGGATCATCAAAAAAATATCCAGCCCGAGTTTTTTGCCTTTCTCCTTCCCAGCACTTCCCAAGAAATTCCTAGTACCTAGTACCAAGTAGACCTTCATTTCACCTGAATTTCAAGAACTTTTTTAATAATAATTTATTGAAATTGTATTCTTTTTTTTTAATTGAATCTCATCAGAGAACTATTAGAAGAGTGTTAAAAGTGGGAGTTTAGGAGATAAGACACACCTAGGTGTGTCTTATCTCCTAGACTAGTCTAGTAGACCTAGACTAGACTAGTCTAGGAGATGTCAAATTATGATATATTCAAAAAGATATAAACCCGTCATTATCTCTTGAGAGTTGAGTCTGGAAGACTTTCCCTGGGATAGAAAGGTTGGCGAGATCATGAAGACGTGATATGATGATAATTGTTTTTTTTATAGTACGTCGGGGATGTGCTTCACCTTAATCACACCTGATTTTTCAAATTATGATAAGGCCTAAGGCAAGGGAAGCACACTTCACCCGGAATCCTGAACCAACTGAGAAACTGGCTATCTTACCTCAAATGCCGGAACACATCAACTTTTAAGATTTGTTATGGCAACAGACTTAGGTAAGATGTTTGTAGCTAGCCAGGCGGACTTCAACATAATTCTACCACCAACCAAACCAAGCATAATTGTACTCCCCCTGGACATCGAACCCGGGACCTCTGGATCTGACACCAGTGGTTGTATCCTGGAAAACTGAACGGAACTGGATATTACCTGTAACAACAAAAAAACAAACATTAGAAGTTGCTAACTTCCGTGTTTTATACTGGATTATGCTAACTACAGTAGCTAGCGTGGACAGAAACATGTATAAAACATTTTTCACAATGAGCTCATGATCTAAGGCTTATCAAACTTGAGTTAGAGCATCTAAATGATCACACATCCACAGCCCATTAGAGTCTAGTCCTGGACGAAGCCTCCTCAAAAGCTGAAGGGTTTTGCCATAATCACCACGCTTGGCAGGCGGGTTGGTGATCGTGCTGTTTCTTCTGTTGAGATCCCTTTGTCAGCTTTTACGACATCCATGGGCTGAGTTGGAAGGGTCGATTCTTAAGCCGCGACCACCACGGTTACCTTAGAGCAAATTACCTACCTTTAGATGCGTAATAATTACCTATACCAATTCACTTACTTGTATACAGGTATGTAAGTAAGTAATTTGGTATAAATAAATAAATATTACAGGACGTTAATTTCACACAGCGCCATCTAGCCCCGAACTAAGCAAAGCTTGTAATATGGGAACTAGATTACGGATATAATACTTATATACTTTTATTTTTTTAAATACATACGTACTATATTATACAACATCCAAACACAGAACAAGCATCTATATTCATCACACAAATGTTTGTCCTGCGTGGGAATCGAACCCACACCCACAGCGCAGAAGGCAGAGTTACTACCAACTGAGCTATGAGGCTTGTTATAGGGTATAGGTCTATCTCTTTAACTTGATGGGTGCTGCAAAAGACTCAAGGTGTGCTGTGCTTTACATATAGAGCGGGACACTCGGCACCCAACGAGATAAAACCTTCTTATGTACCTAATCTATTATTTTTTTAGTATACATATGTAAATTAGTGATAGTGATCATATATTAATAATCAATAATATATATATAAATAAATCATCAATAGTTTATCAGAAACCTTCGTAGTATCCTTAACCTATTACATGAGAGTCTTGTATAAGATTGTTTTAATGGTAAGTATATGCCCAGGTTAGCTTACCATGTAAAGACATGATTTGCATACCTCAAGTCCACACCTAGTGACTGTTATCAAACGATCACATTGCAACAGTCACGACCGTTGTCACTCGGGACTTGAACCGGCTACAACACACGACATGACAGGTTGCCCGCTGAGCAGCGCATGTTATGAAATATGCTTGGTATTTCAATAGGAGGAAAGTACTTGAGAGGCTGTTCTATGTAAAATAGGTAAGGTAAAGATAATATTTTTGTAATACATGAAATGTTAGTGTTTGTCTTGTTGTCTTCTGAAACACGATCGGTGAACATTTACTAGGTATATAGAAAATAAATCTGTAAAAAACAATGTTTTGCAAGCATTTCCAAATTCATGTTTGAATGGTACGTTCATTTTGAGTAATGTTTGGTTAAATTGGTAGCTAATTAATTGCGTATATTTCTTCAAATTGGTAAATCTTCACGATCAAACCTTGTTCAGTTAGTGAACCAGTATGGTAAAACTAAGCATTATTTTTTTATAAACTGCTGTCATTAGATACATGTGGTCTGTTTGTA
Organism: Venusia cambrica; assembly: GCA_951394065.1. Classification (NCBI taxonomy): domain Eukaryota; kingdom Metazoa; phylum Arthropoda; class Insecta; order Lepidoptera; family Geometridae; genus Venusia; species Venusia cambrica. Next base: position 9,444,080 of record OX596044.1, on the reverse strand, counting down.
TTGGCGAATTTAACGTTTTTGAATGCACAATGTTAATATTCCAGAGGTCCCGGGTTCGATCCCCATGGGGAGTACAAAATATATTGCGCTTGGTTTGGTTGGTGGTAGGACTTTGTTTGGGTCCGCCTGGCTAGCTACCACCATCTTACCTAATTTTGTCGCCATAACAAAAATTCAAAAATTGTTGTGGTCAAGCATTTAGAGGTAAGATAGCCAGTTCCTCATTTTGTTGAGGATTCCGGGTTGCAGTGCGCCTCCACCTTCGGCCTTATCTCAACTTGTAACCAGGTGAGATGAAGGCCAAGCGCTTCCCCACTGTACAAAAAAAATACCAGAAAATGATTTAACGCGAGGAACAGGCATTTAAGGATATCTAGTTTAGTTGTTATTTATCGTAGAATCAAGATTATTCAGATTTCGTGGATAACACTGGCTTGCTATATCTCAACATGGTGATCGCAGTTAATGTGTTAAAGACAACACATGTAACAGAAGTAATCTGCTGCCCGTCTTTTGGTGAGATGCCTTAGTCGGCTTTTACGACGTTCGCGGGCTGTTATGGAGGGTTCGACCGCCACCTCAAACTCGACACATAGATATAAATATGTGCATACAAATGCAAGTACGCTAGAATAACGGATGTTACGAAATAGTGAGGTATTCGGCTATTGCTTGTGAGGTAATTCGAATAGGTTCTGCTCTGTTTGTGTTCTTAATAATTGCGTTGTTTAAAGTAGCTCCTCAATTTCAAGTACGCGTGATAGAGTTTTTGTCATATTCTAGTTAAAAAAACCTTTTTAAAATCTTTTTTTAATTGTACGTCGGGGAAGCGCTTGGCCTTCATCTCACCTGGTTCCAAGTGAGATAAGTGAAGAAATATAATGGCTCATCTGAGCAGGCTTGTTTTCCCCCTTAGCTGCCTATTAAAGGCACTAATACAAGTTAGCAAAATATCCAACAGATATAATTATTTGATATGCTGGCGGCAATTGAATGAAATAGTTAATCAAATATATTCAAAAACCTACTATCGGGTTCGTTCACGTGTTTTCTCCTATTCCTTTGTTTACTCTTAATTCTACGATAATCTTCCTAATTTTGGGTTACCTTAATATGGTACCAGCATGTAATGATAGCATCGGAAAGCAGCCATTATATCGAAGGCTATTGAAGATGAGCTCACATTTAAGGTTTCAACAGCTTCCCATGGCTGTTGCAACGATAATAGCGATTACTGTTACTCAAAACATTATTACAATTTTCTGGCTGTTCGAAATATTAATAAGACTCATAATTCTCATGAGAATCCTGGTGATATTGATAGATTTTTTTTATTATTCTACGGCGGAGTAGGCCTTAGCTTGACCTTCATGTCACCTGGTATCAAGTGATAAGGCCGAAGGCTAAATGCCGGAACACAACAATTTGGAACCGTTTTTATGGTGACAGATTAGGTTTAATGGTAGTTAGTCCAGTGGGCTTCACTCAAATATTACAGGACATTAATTTACACAGCGCCATCTAGCCCCAAACTAAGCATAGCTTGTAATATGGGAACTAGACGGATAGAAAATAAAACTTAAATACTTTTTGTAAATACATACGTACTATATGATACAACACCCAAACACAGGTTTTTAACCATAGGTTGGATTATGGATAAACTTAATCAAAAACTTAGTAAAAAATACAATATAAAATTTATCTAAAGCAAAGGTACAACTGTAATGGTTGACTTCTATCAAAGCTATTTAGTTGTAGTTGAGCAAATGATCTAAAAATGTACATACTAACCGCATCTGTGGTCTAGTGGTTCAACCCACTGATTTCAGATCCAGAGGTCCCGGGTTCGATCCCTATGGGGAGTACAAAATATACTGTGCTTGGTTTGGTTGGTGGTAGGACTTTGTTTGGGTCCGCTTGGCTAGCTACCACCATCATACCTAATTCTGTCGCCATAATAACAATTCTAAAATTGCTGTGTTCCGGCATTCAGAGGTAAGATATCCAGTTCCTCAGTTTGTTGAGGATTCCGGGTAAAGTGCGCCTCCATCTCGGGCTTATCTCAACTTGAAACCAGGTGAGATGAAGGCCAAGTGCTTACCCGTCGTACAATAAAAAAAAATAAAAAAATAACCTGTAACACCGTATTACGTTACGTATTTATCTAATCTCCAATTGTTTTTTATTCGTGTTGCGTTGCATTAATTAGATGTATTGATCGTGTGATAGCGGTAGTCGTGACCACTTCGGAACACAAAGAGAAATGTATCACTTTCTGATTATGTAAATCGGACCTATGATAGTCCTAAGATCCGTGTAGGTAAGTTAGCTCTAGATGATTAGAAAATACAAAAATAAAAAATTGATAGTAGAAAAAAACCATGAACATAAGCTTTTAATGTTTGCCATATTTAAATCGCGAACTTTATAGTTTTTTACTTTTCAAGCCCTTTCATTTGATACTCGTACGTATAAAACTTTGACAAAAAATACGTTATTCGCCATCTTGTCGGAACTGCCATTTTGAACTGACTACACCAGGTGTGGAACCTTCTTACTTCTTTTTTCTTTCTTCTTTCCTTCCACTTTCACTTTTTTTATTTCTTTTTTTGAACTGAGGTCGATTATTTTTTGTTACTCAGGAGGTTAAGTATGCATATTGTATGTCACCAAAACTTTTGATGCCAAAAATTTGAATGCCAAGATTTTATTCTATTTCAGCTTGCAAGATTTGACATTTTACTAATGTATTTTATATTTTCCGCCTGGAACAGTTCTTAGGTAACCCAACTGCTTCGCTTGTGATATAGTCAGTTTTATTTATCTTTTTTATGTTCTTTTTTTAAAACGCATGACATCAACAATCTATTACCGTTGCATACTATTTAATTAACTAGTCACACAGCGCAGTTGGTAATTGCTCTGTCTTCTGCGCTGTAGATTGTGGGTTCAATTTGCACCTCCTGGTACATTTGTGTGTCTATATTCAAATAGATGTTGGTTTTGTGTTTGGGTGTTATATCATAATTATTCATGTAGCACGGGGACTAATGAACATAGAGTATTGTTCTTCCGCCAATGATTGGTAGTAGCTAACTCGCTCTAACCTAACCTGACAGCGCCGAAGTTAATTTCAGCTACATTTCTTGTTTATTCCTCATTTGTTACATGTTCCTATTTTTACCGTGTCTTAAATTTTACTTATAATACAATTGAAACAGTTTTTATTACAACTTGTGAAGTTTTATAAGTGTCTGCAATTAAAAAAAAAGAAGTCCAAACACTGTTTCTATTCAGAACTTGCTTGTCGCTTGTCGTTTCATTTCTGAGATGTTATAATGTTCTATTATATAAAGTTATATCACAAAGTAACCGCAAGTTGACCTACGGCATTTCTGACCCGTCTAGAGTTAGACGCTAGTCAAATTTGTCCATCGAGTATTTGCTATTTTGTTGGAAAAAGCTGAACATAAGCATCATCATCACAAATACAAGCCTCATAGCTCAGTTGGCAGTAACTCTGCCTTCTGCGCTGAGGTTGTGGGTTCAATTCTCACCCAGCGAAAAACATTTGTGTGAATATAGATTCTTGTTCTGTGGTTGGTTGTTGTATCATATAGTACGTATGTATTTACAAAACAATAAAGTATTTAAGTATTCTATCCGTATCCAGTTCCTATATTTAATGTTTTGCTTTGATTAAGGCTAGATGGAGCTGTGTAAAATTAATTTCCTGTTATATTTACTATTTATTAATGCAACGAGAGCTCTCTCTCCTTAAACACTCAGATGAACAAAGAGATTTTGATAAAAATAATCTTAACCACATTTCAAATTGCAATTGCAATGTCTGCAATAGAGTGGGGTTACCCAGAAGGTGCATATTAACTATATTCTTGAACATTTTTAAACACGGGTTTTACTCACGTACCTACCTCTTTCATGTGTTCTGTGTACCTACCTATACGATAGTTGATGAAGGTACCAACTATGTTTCGGTTCTCCCAGGGAACCACCCGGGTGAGTGTGAATTCCGCGGTCGTTTTTGAATGGGAAATATCGTCTTGCAGATGGTTTAATGTTTTTGCAGTCACTCCTAAATATCGACTATCAACTCCCATCAACAGCCAGCATCAGTGTCCACTGCTGGACAGAGCCTCCGCCAAAGCTGAAAGATGTAGATAACACAGAAAGAAGCTGCTTCCCTTCTTCTGGTGAGATCTTTTAGTCGTCTTCTACGGCATCCATGGACAGAGATGGAGGGGTTGATTCTTAAGCCATGATCGCCACGGCAACTTTCATCTTTGAGGATAATATTTAACATTGTGTCAGACATTTTTCTTATACCGTGAATGAAGAGTAAAAAATTCATTGATTTTTGTTTATTGATTTTAGTTTGTAAGCTCGACACGGCAACCTAGAGATACAATTTGAACTTATTTTAAGACCAATGTACTACTTACCCACTTACAAACAATAAATTGATTAAATAAACCCTGTGATAGTTCTTTACCGGAAACCTGTGGCGTTTCCTATTACGTCACAGGCTTGCGAGACTACAGCTCGAGATTAAGATTGCCTAATTTGTAAACAATACAACGAGACTTTATTCGATTGGTAAATACATTTTTGAACAAAAACCATCATAAATTATCCATTTCGCACTAAGCCATTGACGCTGGAATCAGAACCTTCGACCCGTTGCATAAGATACAAATTGAAATGTCGGTGTCAATCACCCGCGTCTGCGGCGCGGGCGCATCAATAAGGAAAGTTGTGTAACCATCGTCAATGCAATCGTCTGACAGCTTGTTAGTTATAAAAATTCAATTCGGCATGGAAAGTAAGAAGGGCACTTGGTCACTGTGCCAAAATTATTCTCGGTACTTGTATATTATATGCCGAATTTAACATGTATTTTATGAAATAGATAATATTTCAAACAGTGTCCAGCTTAAGCTTTTTATAGATTCAAAACAAATTTCCACCAAAACACCAACCAAAGCACAATATTTGAGGTTGGTATTGACAGATACTCAAAGATCAGATAATTTAATTGACAGCAGAACTAACACACGTCTGTCATGTCTTAATCATGTTCATGATGTCAATATGTTTTGGTTGTCAGTTATTGTTTTTGGCGAGTATTAAATAGAATTAGCTAGAAGGTTCCGCCCACATTTCAAAGCAAAAATCATGTTTCACACGTGATACGTGATTGTGACGTGTGGGAATTATAATTAATCCCTTAAAATATATTACATTTTTATTGTTGGTTGTTATAGCGGCAATAAGAATACAAGACTAATGATTGCGGTTCATGAGATACAGCCAGCTGGAAGACAGAAAAACGGATGAACAGCAGAGGCTTAGCAAATATCCCATTGGCACCCATTCGGTACAGAAACCTAAAACTACTGATAGAGAAACAACTTCCACAGACCATTTCTGTTCGTTGTACCTACTTCAAAATAGGAGGGTTTTTCCCATAACCACCACGCTTGTCAAGTGGATTGGTGATTCTGCCCGTTTTACGACATCTCTTGCTGAGTTGAAGGTATTTTTGAGCTGGAACCGTCACGGCAGTCCACGGAAATCCTTCCCGATTTACCAGGTGGTATATCGTGAATGCACAGTTGTCAGGAGCTGATTATAATGGAGGTGAATGTAGACAGCACCTGGCGTTTCCGTCGCTTCACCGAAACGCGAGAAGAATGCGGAATTCCACTACCATGCGTCACTGTTGACAGGTATATAGCACGCAATGCAAACACGCCACGCCGATAGCAACCAGTGCCAGTGATGCTTGGCCGGCCTTCCTTACTCTAAAATACACCAGTCTTTGGTCTCATTAAACTGAAGAAAACCAAATTTATATTGTTTTCGATATATGAACGCATAATAGCTGATTATGGCATATAGTCGGCACATTGCTGAGAATATTTTTATATAAACAAAAACGGATTCATTTTAGTCACATTTTTTCGGACCAGAAGAACTTTTTTAATTGGTTAAACAGCGTGAACGTATGCATATATTGTATTGTACCTTTATAAGTAGGTATGCTTATAATAAACCACCAGGAGAGCAGTAGCGCTAGTATGAGCAGCGCGAGAGATCGAGAAAACGAGAATTTTCTAGCGCTGCTCATGCGACTGGAGACTAGTGGGTACTAACCTCGAAAATAATTTGTTTGTCTGTCCAGCGTAGAAAAAAAAAGACGTACAATAATGCTTAAACAAGAATGCTTTAAAACGACAGTACACGTGCCTGTTTTTTTTACTTGAGTACACGCGTGGCCTACTATAGAAGGCCATTTTAAAATGTCAATATATTATTTATTTCAAATTATCTGATTTAAACAATAAATAGAATGGAAAAGTTATTTGGTTTACTTAGTTTTACAACGTTACATTTTAGATATTTTTTTAAGAATACTGAACAATCAACAGTTTTGTTAATATCTAAGAAAAAGTATTTTCCTGAGATCAACCTTTTTTTTTCTAACATAAAGCAAAACTTAGTTCCTAATTTCTTTGTTTTCGTAGCGTTCAGGACAGACAACTGCTTGATGATCGGGACAAATGCATCTATTGCAAGTCTTGCACCACTTTTTTGTCGTCCGATTTCGGGCAGAGTGCACATCGACCAACTCGTCCTATCTTTTGACGATACATCGTACGATGACGTACGAGGATTACCTGGAATCACTATTTTCTAGCGCGCTTAGTTTAAAAGTTATTACAAAAAGAGTTACCCTGGTTTACTATAGTAGGCCGCGCGTGTACTCTAGTGTTAAGAGTTTGTGGTTCAGCCTTACCTCTTTCTTACTTAGCTAACTTAGAGTTTATTGGAAGCGTCTGTATATCCGCTGTATTACTACCCTAATGTCTTTATGAAGAGAGTCAAAAGGCACCTTTTGGGTAGATTAGCTATATCAAATACCTCATCTTTGCCTGTGCAAGTTACGAATTCAAGAGTTGACCCAATCTTTTATCTAAAGAAAATCTTCTTTCTCGAACACGAGTTTACCGAAAGCTTCACTACACTACATTACAATAAATGTTGTGAATATAAACGATATCCACATTCCGGAGATAGTATGAAGAAGCAGGAAATATTTCAAAGCCAGTCTCGAGCTTAGGCATAGAAATGTGGGTGTTCCTGCCTCCTTTATCACAGTGACAGGCCGGCGCTGTTCACATGCATTTTGCATTGCATCAACTTGAGATAGTATCGTAGGGCTTTGGAATTCCTTTACATGATTTATGATACTTTAGCTGTGCCTCAAAGCAGTGTTGCCCTCGTGGAATTCAGTTTGTGACAGTAAGAAAATCAGCAAAAAATCAAAAAGCTATCACTTGTCTCATCTAAACATTTTTATTGCAATCTCATACACCTTTGTATATGGATTGAATTGAATTGAAAGACGCTGTATACCGTAACATATATGATGATGATAAGCCAATGTTCTGTCTTTCGGGGTTAATTTCATCATATGTATGTACAATTCAATTGCAAAAACTGCTAAAATTGCTTGTTATCGTGTAAAAAACTATCGTACATTATTTTTTTATAACATGGCTGATCGTTGATATACTTGAACGAGAATTACAAGCAAAAAATATTGAAACTACATAAGGCGTGCTGCTAACTAGAATTTGTTCAACGTTCCTTTTAAAAATAATCAACTTCACGTACCTATTTGAGTAGGAAAACGGCAATTTTACCCTAAAAGGGTAAGCCCATTTTGTTGTAAAATAAATGTATCTATGAAAAATACCTAAAGAATGGAATTTAACATCGTGACGGGAACTAAGCAATTATTGATATTAATAAAATAGTTACAGACCCTTTAAAACCTATTAAACATTATTAATTCGAGTTAATTAAACTCAAATTAGTAAGACACGCCTTTTTAATACAAGGTTGCCTTATATTCTAGCAGTCCATCATAATAAAGCACTGTAACGAAATAATCATATTGTTTAATTTATATGTAAGGTTTAATACAATTAGCCTGGGTGGTCCCCAAAATAAAAAAGGAAACTTCATTGAAATCCGTTCAGCCATTTAGTCGAGAAAGGATAATAAAAGAGTCGAATTCGAATCGTAAATAAGGTAGGGAGTAATAACTGCGGTTTATGGATAACTACGCTAAACATGGTCTCCGAAAAAAAAAAACTTTAAAATCCGTTTATTCACTTTCAAAATTATAATTATAGAGTATGGACAATCACGTTAAACGCATTAATATATTAGACTCACAAAAAAAACTATCATTAAAAGACCTTAACGTAGTCTTGTATTTTATATTATCATATACCTTCAAATATGTTATGTATGGCACAGTACCCAGATAATTGAAATAAATAATTTATTAGTTAATATCAGTTTGCCTTACGAACAAATAGCCAGATCACGATCTGCAGTAAGTGTAAGTAAGTGCAGCCTGAGGCTCGAAATAGACAGACAGTTTAGACGTATGTACATTGGACCACCTTTTGTAAATCAATAAAGGTATATACTTTTTATTGTTGATAGCTTGGGTTTGGCCACTAGTTCCCTTGAAAAACAAATAAAAATGTGGATTAAGATGGAGAAAAAAATTTAAACTATGTTATTAGTTACACTACATGAAAGTAATCACAGTAATTGTTTTTAAATTAAATGTTTGGATTTATTATTGGTATTCTAATTAACAGAAAATCTTTACGAGTTTCTCAGTTAGGTAACCATAAGACTGTGTAGTGGCGAATGTCACGTTTTCGAATTTACAGTGTTTATAAATAAGCTACAATTTTCCAAAAAAACATATCAACAACATAATATCATATCATCATCCTCCCCTCAAACTAAATTTGAGGGGAGGAAACACGTTAGGCGAATAAAGCTATTGTGTATTTAGTAATTTCGTTTTAGATTGTGTTTATCTTTGCTAGTTTTATGTATTTAATACTCTAGTTTCAAGGTATGCTATATGCCGTAGAATAAGTTAAGTGAGATGTTATTGTTATGGTATTTATTTTGTCGGGGAATTCTCGATTTCTTAAGAAATCGGTGATAACTATGGCACACGAGACCAGGCCAAGTGTACATCAGTGTTTTAAACTGTATCAGGGAGTGCGGGTAGAAACTTCCGCACTATTCTACAAGTTTTAAAGATGGCTGCTCTTTGCAGAAACACGTCAGTATGTTTGGGCAGGTTTAGCAAGGATAGAGACTGTGCAAGTTGGATTTTGATAACATGATTTAAGTTCCAAACGCGCAGTGTAGCTTGTCCCGCATCTGTACTTTTTCTTGGCAACCAGATGCTAGACACTGTTTTCGTCTCTTTGTATCATTCTATAAATTGACCGCTGTTTTATACAAGTACATCAAAGACAGTGTGAATCGTAGTTATCAATCTTTGTGATGCTGGAGGCGAAAGCACGTTCTGTTCGTATTTTATTTTAATGCCTCATTAATTACTTATTAGTTATGAAATCGTGCACAGAACAAAAATATAAGTCGGTCGTTATACCAGGTGTTTGGTTTTTGATTAATGAAGGCTATTTTCGAACGAATTAGTCATTGCGTTTCGGATTTTATTGTATTTTGGCTCCAAATACCTCCTTTAATTTAGATACTGCTTACCGAATAAAATATATCGATAAAAGTGTTTAACTCTGTCTAACTGTCTAATTCTAAACTATTGTTTCAAATTTTGTTAATACCTTTGTTATCCCATCTTAATTTTAAAAGCATTCCATCTATACTTTGTCTGGTAGAGAAAACCAGAGTAGGAACAGGACAGCACTTCACCCGAAATCCTCAACAAACTGAGTAACTAGCTATCTTACCTCTAAATGTCGGAACACAACAATTTAAGAATAGTTTTTATGGCGACAGAATTAGGTAAGGTGGTAGCTAGCTTAGCTACCACCATCACTAACACACTACACACATCTACTATGTGGCCTTAATCAAAGTCCTACCACCAACCAAACCAAGCAAAATATTGTACTCCCCCTGGGTATCGAACCCGGGTCCTGTGAATCTGAAACCGGTAGGCGAACCACTAGACCACATAGGCGGTGTTCTTGAAGCAATAAGACGACCTATTGTTACTTGTAGTGCAGCACTCGGAGCGGCAGCACGTCGGCAGAGGGCTCATCAGCTCAGCAGCAAGACTGTACTTCATAAGCATAAGAATACTAACTTACGTACTTAATCTTTACGTACATCTATTTTTCTGTAGAAAATCTATAATCTAACAAATTAAAGTCAAAGTTCATGAAAAATAGTAGATAGTAATAAGTTATGTAAGTATTTAAAGGGGAATTATTGGAAACAAAATAAATCGATGAATTATCCTACCTTAGTTAGTAGACAGGTGTTATAATATATTTATTGACAAGCGTTTTACTTTACTTCATAAAACACACTACAGCCATGCTAAAATCTATGTTATTTTCAATATATCTCGAATTCCTAATAATTATGATAATCCCTGTGATTTTACTATACTGTTATTTTCAATCCACCTATGTATTGAATAGTACCTATTTGGCAGTACTACCAAAACATACTTAGCGGTCCACTTAAACTAAGTATCTCGTTTAAGCCGAGCTTATGACAGAACACTATTAACTTAATAGCATTTTAAGTCACCATTACAAAGAGACATTGCAAATTAATTTACTGTATCTAAGTAGGTAAGCATCAGCTCGGTTTATTGTAAATTGCGAAACTGATTTTACTTCGTGCAGGTACTTATGTACCTCAATGTAAATATATTAAATTATTGTGTGGATTTTTTTTATTGTACGACGGGGACGCGCTTTGCCTTCATCTCACCTGGTTACAAGTTGAAATAAGGCCAAAGATCGTCGCACTTCACCCGGAATCCTCAACAAACTGAGGAACTGGCTATCTTACCTCTAAATGCCGGAACACAACAATTTTAGAATTGTTGCTATGGCGACAGAATTAGGTAAGATGGTGGTAGCTAGCCAGGCGGAACCAAACTAAGTCCTACCACCAACCAAACCAAGCACAATATATTGTACTCCCGCCAATATCACACAATTTTTGTGTGACTCTGGGAGCTTATTTCAAGTTCTTGCAGTGCGCACAATAAAATATTATTGGAAGCTAAGTTATGTGGGATATCAACCAGGTGGGGATGATACCTCCATCGGAAGCCAGTGATTCCGTTGCTCGGTTGTGTTAATTCTGTGTAGGTACCTACCACCATATAATAGCTAGATTCTTTCAGAAACCTGTCAGACTACAAACAGTTGTAGAACAGGCGGTATTATGAGGTGCATCTAATCATTACTGCGCATACGCATCAGCTTCTAGATTACATTTCATAACGCTATTAGTATTACATACGTTACGTTTACAGCAGCGAGGCAATTTCAGGTAATTGGATTTGAATTATGCATTATAATGCACACGATTAGATGTTGGGGAATAGTTGGGATAAACAGCGATCGTTTTACTTTCCTCTGAACTTCTATAGGTCTTGGTTATCAAGAATTAATTAATTTAAAACAACGTTCCATAATCTAGCATAATCGCAAAAAATATAGATAGGTTCATGCAATTTAAAAAAAACAACATATTTTTTTAATAAATAGATTGTTTGTCCCAAAGGCCTCCCTATACTACCGCAAGACTTCTGGAGGGAGTGGTTTGATAAACTAAGGTATCATAAAAAAACTAGGTATAATATACCTAGGGTAGTACCTAATAAATTCAAGAATTCGCGGTAAATAAAATAAACCGTAACAGAAACTTTTTTTTACTTAAATATGTACCATCTCTGCGAACGAATCCAATTGTATGGCAATAAAGTAAAGCAACTTACGATTTCCGCAATAAAACTGACCATTGCTACGATCTGAGCTATTGAACTGCAGCCGCGGGTACTGTTATGTGAGATTATCTCTAGGACTGACTTGGCACGCGCCGCACCCGAGTGCGCAAGTGATAATCAGAAGCGTTTTTATTTTATTAGATAAATATATGTTTTTTAAATTGTTTATTTTCTGTGGGTAAATCTAGGTTACCTAGTATACAAAAGTCTTAGATTTAGTGACGCGTGACATGAGAGTTGGCTTTTATTTAGACCAGTGTGGCATAGCAGCCAGTGTCTTGGTGCTTTTCCGTCTGTCACAGAAACGGTGTTAATGATACTCAATTTCTGATTTTGACAATCTGTCGTATTATCTTTATGAATATGTTCTTTTGAAGTCAGCCGTTAAAAAAAAACGATTGTATTACTTACCGAGCGAAAGCTTCTTTGCTTGATTTAACTATTTTACTTGACGTAGCTTTCTGGCTTTTTACTTATTACCTTATTTAGCTGGCTGTCTGACTGCATACAACCCAATTGAGTTGGTTATAAGTCTTTATGACCGTTTATCATCATTATATATATGTAGATTTTTTTATTGTTCTACGGGAAAGCGCTTGTCCTTCATCTCACCTGTTTTCAAGTTATGATAAGACCGAAAGTAGATGCGCAGTCAACAGTCTATGTGACTATCTTCCTTTGAACGCCGAAACACAACAATTCAGAATTGTAGGTATGGTGACAGACTTAGGTAAAAAGGGTAGTTTATTTTTGTAATGTAGGGATGCACTAAGAAATGATTTCAAGAAACTTACCACATGATACGGACGAAGGGAATAAAGTCTCAGGCTTTTCGTCAGTTATATATAAATGTTGTCTGAATGATTATAAACCGCTTTCCTTTTGCACATTGGACCATACATAAGTCTGTTTCACCACCGTCTTAGTGAAGGTGGTTTTTGCTTACAAGATCAGCTTGTTACCAAAATTTATGGTATCGAGTATTTGAATTATATGCTATAAGTATAAGTACCTATGTACTAGTGTCATAATCTTACATCACTTATTTACACAAAGTGTTGAAAAATGGTTGAAATATCAATTCAAAGTTAATCGTTACTGTAGAATATCATGTTGCCTAATGATAAACCTCGACGGTTTTATTGAGCAGCCACAAAACCTAACGGCTGTCTATACAAACCATAGTCGTTGACTGCCGAGGTGGTAAGTACCTCTGTTATGTACACGTTTTACAGTTTTGGTAAATAGTTTTGGTTGGTTGGTTGGTTTTCAAAAATCTTGTGGGGCTTTTGATTGAGGCGACACGTAACCCAAGGGCTGGCTCTTATTTAGGCCAGCGAATTAGCATATCTATTCAGCGTGGCAATGCAGCCAGTGTCTTGGGCACGCTACCGTCTGGTACTGGTCTGGAACAGTTAAGTTACCTATAGGCCGTTTGTAACGGTCCTTAGGTAATCTGACTGATTTCTTTGTACATAGTTAGTTTAATTGTACTTTTTATTGAATAATTTATATTAAAGCGGAGGAACAACTTTAATTTGAAAGGGCTTGTCAAAAAGCAGGCCTATTAGCACAGTGCAAGAGCACAGCACACTCTTGCACCAGAATGTATCTGCATAATCGCAAGAAATGTCACGTCAATCATCATTTTGTGTACCTCATAAAATGTACCAATCTTGTATCGCCCCCATAGTGCATCGCAGTATTCGAAATGAGGTGACAGAGGTATTTTAATACGAAAGATTTTGTTAATTGATAGTCCACCTTTTTTTATTATGAACGGTTAGCTCTTGATCTTTTGGCTTGTCTAGCTTGTCTAGCTATCTTGCTCTTACCTAGAGCAAGGAATAGTTCTACGATAGAGCAAGCATTATCATAAGGCACAAACTCTCCCGCGCACCTACCAAACCAAAATGTTTGCCGTTTGCTGTTTTGCCGAGTACTGTTTGCAGTGTTCCAACACGGAATAGGCAAACCGTTCTTCCACAACGCAAAAGCGCATTTACTTTGTTGCGAGAAATTGCGAGGCTATTGTGAATTTTAGTATTTGATTCTATTCAATGTTACGCATTTTTTATGTCTGAATATCATCCTAGCTCACGCTCGAAAGTAATCCAAAGTGAATCTTTGAAAAGAGCCAGTAAATTAGGAAAACACAAGTAAAATTTACAAGCCTCATAGCTCAGTTGGTAGATGCTCAGCCTTTTGCGCAGTAGGTTATGGATCGATTCCCACCCAGGACAAACATTTTGTAATGGATATTGATGTTTGTTCTGTGTTTCGGTGTTGTATTGTATAAAATAATGTAAAGAAAATTGTATTTGTAATCTAATAGTTCCCAGTACATATAATGTGAAATGAATGTCCTGTAATATGTACCTAGATATAGTTTAGGTTATCAATTAAATCGCAATAAGACTTCATGGTACGGCCTTGTAGTAGATATTATTTATTATTATTACTTAGTCCATACACACGAAATAGTAACTAAATAAATATATTGCCTTTGTGCTTTCTATATTGCAACAGTGTTTAGTATAATAAAATAAGATTACTCTGTGACACTCCATACATCACGATACCCCGACGTAAATGGTGACATGCAGACTGGCGCCCACGCGTGGACTTATCGGTTTGTGTCTAGTGTACTGTATTAAATGATTTATTGCTCTAACCGCCTCTGTGGTCTAGTGGTTCGCCCACCGGTATCAGAACCAGAGGTCCCGGGTTCGATCACCAGGGGAATACAATATTGTGCTTGGTTTGGTTGGTGGTAGAACTTTAAGTCCGCCGAGCCATTTTGCCTAAACCTGTCGCTATAAAATCAATTCTAAATTGTTATGTTCTGGCATTTAGAGGTAAAATAGCCGTTCCTCACACTGTTGAGGATTTCAGGAGCGCTTTTACCTTCAGCCAAATCCTAACTTGAAGCCAGGTGAGATGTAGACCAAATTCTGAGATATAACAAAATAAAAAAATGATTTATTTTGACATATCATTTGAATAATGTATAAAATAATTGTATAAATAACCCAATCGATTTAACAAAACCAGATGGTTACCTCAAAAAGCTGCAATAACACAGTACATTGTACTTATGCGATGTATATGAATAAGTATGATAATTATATATCTATCCCTTAATATAATAATATGATTATATTAAGGGATAGAAGAAGGGAATCACACTTCTGTGTTTCGTCTAACACCTTTACTGCGATCACCATTCTACTTGCCAAGCCTGGTGTTTATGGCAGAATGAGGCTCCGTAACCATGATAGTTACTAAAGTTATTTTTGACTTTTAGATTTTTGCGCAAGATTACGATTACGGAACCCTAACGCCAGAATTTACCATTTTTATAAAATCTGTAAAACTTGAAAAATCCGAGCCAAAATTAACGATCGATACGTCGTAACGATTACAGAAATAGCCCGTACCTTTAAAATGGTAATCTATAATACGTCAAGCGACCTTGAAACGGCTTCCTTTAAAGGAAAGTAGCCCGTCCACTGTTGAGACATTCTGAAAAATACATTTATGAGCTAGTCAGACAGATTTTAACACACACTCTTAAACCCATTAAAACACACAGAACAAATACAAACTCTCCTTCAAAATTGGATTGTTTTGTTACAATCATCACTAGGCAGACGGATTTGTAATGATTTTGATTTTTTTATCGCACTTGGTCTTAATCTCACTTGGTTTCAAGTTATGATAAGGCCGAAGGTGAAAGCGCACTTTACCCGGAATCCTTAACAAACTGAGGAACTGGCTATCATACCTCTGAATGCCGGAACACAATAATTTAAGAATTGTTGTTATGGCGATAGAATTAGGTAAGATGGAGGAGGTATCAAGGCAGGCGGACTTAAACAAAGTCCTACCACCAAAAAACTAATTAATTCCAAATAGAAAAGTAAAAAGTAATCGCCCAACTTTGGCTTTAATAAATTTATATAACATTCGGAATTGATGACAATATTAACCTTTTAGTTTAGTACTTGTAGTGTCTTTGTTAATAGTTATACGAGTATAACCTTGACAAGTGCTATGGTATGAGATATGGTTCACATAGTGTTGAAATGATTTTGTAATTGTGTTTATGAATTTACCATTAACTTACTTTTATTTTATTTTTTAATGTTTGTCAGGGAGCTACTTGGCCTTCATCTAATGTGATTTTCAAGCTATGATAAGGCCAAAGGTGGAAGCGCACTTCACCCGGAATCCTCAACGAACTGAAGAACAAGCTATGTTACCTCTAAATGCCGGAACATGACAATTTATTGTTGTTATGGCGACAGAATTGAGGAAGGTGGTGATAGCTAGCCAGGCGGAAGTTAACCAAGCCTAACCACCAACCAAACCATGCACAAGATTGTACTCTCCCTGGGGATCGAACCCGGGGCTCTGGATCTGAAATCGGTGGCTTGAACCACTAGACCACAGAGGAACTTTACTGAAATGTTACCCACGGTAAAAAACATTACCTACCAGAAATTATCATTCACAAGCTCCAGTAATAAAGCAAAGTAGTAAATTCCCGTAAATTAAGAGAAGTACCAATCATTCTGTGGGAATTTATTTCCCAAAGTCATAAATAAAAGCAACACGGACACTAGCCTCATTTTTTCACAAGGTTTACGTTTTTTGTATTTTTTTAAGCTCAGTCGGTAGTCCTGCCTTCTGAGCTGTAGGTTGTGGGTTCTATTGCCATTCAGGACAAACATTTGTGTGATGAATACAGATTTTTGTTCTGTGTTTGGGTGTTTTGATGTGTAATAAGTATGTATTTACAAATAAAAACAGTATTTTCGAATTACATCCGTAATCTAGTTCCCATATTACAAGCTTTTAGTTCTTCGCTGTGTGAACTAAAAGCTTGAAATACTGTTTATTTATTTTATTATTTCTAATTCTATTTGGGGGCGGGTTGGGGGGGGGGGGAAATGTTCTGCACTGACGTCCCGCACTGGGGTATATTGTGCATTGCCCCCCTGCTATCCTGAACCCAACCAGCTCAACTCCTTAAAGTCACGGAGAAGATGGGATGCTGACTTGTGAATCTTGAATGTTGAATGTTGCTGCTTGTTTCCCAGCAGATGGGTCAAGTAGCTTTTGTAGACCAGATTTCACTCTGGCTTCCCTTGTGATCGCGCAGTGAATGACCACGTGCTCCACCGTTTCTTCTTCTTGAACATCCGCGACATAAGCCACTGTTAGTCTTGACAAGATGGTGGTTAAGTTCACAATGTCCTGTGACAATGCTGACCACCGTGCGTAGATCACGTCTCATTTCAACAATGTATTTATTATCTTCCTGTCTATGTTTGGCATTATTTGTTTGGGTTTTTGAAGCCTTGACTGCTTTCCCACAATTTCGGATGTTCTTTTTCGGTGTACATTTTCAACCTGTGCTTTATTTCCGCCGTTGACGGACAGGACAGTCTGATGTCATCAGGAGTTGGTGGGATCCTGGACTCTTGCTAAAACGTCAGTTTTGTTGTTGCATTGATTTAGGCTGTGACTTATTGTCCATGCTATTTTGACTGTGTTCATTGGTCAGCTCCTGTAGAGCACGATGGCATTCCGCGATGGATTTAGACCTGGTGTCTGGCCCGCGAGCATTCATCAATGCTGCGCTATCAGTTATGAACACTAGTTATCAGTTATGAACACTAGTTATCAGTTATGAACACTAACTATCAGTTATGAACACTAGTTATCAGTTATGAACACTAGTTATCAGTTATGAACACTAGCTATCAGTTATGAACACTAGCTTTTATTATTTCATCACATTAAAAGTGATATAAAAATAAATACCTTATATTTTATTCAGTCCCGTAAGTTTATGTATAAAGTAGCTACGCAAAAGATTTATAGTGGACTATTAGTTGTATAAGGGTTAGTTACGTAGCAAAATGTAACAAAACGTGTAGCCATGGTTGCATAAATGGATCTATAAACAAAATGGGCTTGCGTAACAAAGTGTAACAGGGTAAATGTTTCCCGAAGACTAAATTGTTACCCATAAGTGTCAATCTATCGGCCGTCAACTGTAATGGTCGAACTAAACGCTACTTAGATTTATAAAATGTACTTGTTGTTTATTTCAGTTTGTGTCCATTTAATAAGTGATCACAGTGATGTAATAATGGTTAGGTTGCGGATAGTCGGTGGATGGAGGAGGCTCTAACTTTGGTAATTCTTAAAACAATTTTATTATTATATTGTAAATGCTATAATCAAGTGTTAGGAAAATATACGGGTTCAAGTCCGGTCGCGTAACATTTAGAATTCTTATGCTGGCCTTCTTTAGTTCTATTCATGTTATCCTTTACCAGTCTATACTCTGCATTGGTGTAAAGGCAAATAATATTTTTTACATGTTCTGTATAATTATGTTTTTATATTTATGTTAGTAAATCAGTACATTTATTCAATAAATTAAACTAACTAAGTACAAAGGAATCAGTCAGATTACCTAAGGACCGTTACAAACGGCTCATAGGTATCTCAACTGTTCCAGACCAGTACCAGACGGAAGCGTGCCCAAGACACTGGCTGCATTGCCACGCTGAATAGCTATGCTAATTCACTGGCCTAAATAAGAGCCAGCCCTTGGGTCACGTGTCGCCTCAATCAAAAGCCCCGCAATATTTTTGAAAACCCGTTTAAAACGTTAGTAAATGATAATGACTTTAATGTGACTTAAAATTAAGACCAGGTTTCAAATACTGATATATGTTGTTAAGGCTTTAAAATTCGAATGATTAAACTCCTACTTTTATCGCTCTTCTAAGTTTTCCTAAGGACGGTTCTGCCCAAGATAGATGGTTGGTGGTAGGACTTTGTTTAAGGCTAGCTACCACCATCATACCATGCATTCAGAACTAAAATTGGTATCTGTATTCAGAGGTAAGATAGCCAGTTCCTCAGTTTGTTGATTGGTTGTGTGGATTCCGGGTGAAGTGCGCCTCCACCTTCGGTCTTATTATCTTAACATGTTACCATTGAGATGAAAGACAAGCGTTTCCCCGTCGTACGATAAAATAAACAAAAATGGAATAATGCTAGTCTAGGGGTTACAAACAAATAACATGTCCTTTTCTTCTTTGCTTTGTAGCTGTAGTATTTTTTTGTGATATTTTCTGTAGCTATCCTGATTATAAATCAAGGCGTGCACATTAAGTTTCCGTCCGAATGCGCAGGAGCACGACTTTGGCAGTAATGTAATTATGTCGTAACAGACCGAGCACTGTTTGTCACAGATTAGAGAAGGTAATTGAGAGTACTATAAGGAAGGGTGGTGTAACAATCTCACCCAGAAAGTTCTAGATGGAAGTACTTTCAAATGAGATATTGAGAGAATGTCCCATTTGTAAATGGTATATTTTACTTGAATACTATTTTGATTCCTCCCGTTGCTGGTAGAATGATACACATTGGTATATTTAGTCTGTTTATTCATAAATATGAGGGAAAAAGGGAACTAAACAATGTAAACAAAGCAAACTTGTCCTGAACCGGAGCACGTAGGTTGTTTGGCAATAGTGGTTGAGTGACGTCACACTACAAAACTCAATTGGCTGTGTTGTATATTAAAAAGAGCGAGATTTTTGGTGGAACTTTTAATTACAGGGCTCGTGTCCTGTGTCCTCGTGTCAAGTGGTTAATGGCCATTCTGTGACTATACAATTGTCATAGTGAAGCGATCGGTTAGTAGCACTGATTTAAAAGAAGATAGGCTGCCAACGAGAGCCTATTACCGAGCCTCTGGTGTCCGTCCTTCTGTCTTTATCCATATACATGTCGAATAGTTACACATAATCACAATGATACGTCAAAAAATCCTCAACTGAGTAAAACACTCCATCTAACAATATTTTTTTAAGCTTATTATGAAAAATTACGGGACTATATCTATCATTTTTAGTTCAGGCGGCAAAGAGTTAAACAGTTTGACAGCCTGATATCTTGGACCATGTTTTGCGACATTCAAATGTGGACAAAGCGGCGTATCTTTACGTCTTGTACTGTCTTTTCTGTGTTGTCTTTTTTCTGCAGTCTCGTAAACATGTGGATTCTTCACTATGTCCATTAGAGTGACTAGTATATAAAGGCTAGGAAGTGTGAGAATATTTAATTTAATATTTAATTTTTTACAGTGTATGGACAATATAACAAAAATAACATAAATGTAAGGGGGCTCCAGATAATATTTTTTGTTGCCTTAAAATGTGAGTTTTTACCTTTGGTATGCGTGTTTAAACTCAGCGGGCTTCATTTAAGTCACTTTGATCCTTCGCCTTTCACGTGTCATACCAAAAAGCCGTCACCGTCCACTGCTGGACGTAGATCAGATCTCCAATTGGTCACATCTGTCAAAGTCTCCTCAATGATAGAGGTAAGAGTTGCATTGATGGTGTCATTTCAAGGTTGGATGATGCTGCCATCTAGTGGAATTTCTTATTTTTTTGTACGACAGGGAAACGCGTGGAGAGTCGCACTTCACCCGGAATCCTCAACAAACTGAGGAACTGGCTATCTTACATCTCAATGCCGGAATACAACAATTTTTAGAATTGTTGTTATGGCGACAGAATTGGGTAAGATGGTGGTAGCTAGCCAGGCGGACTTAAACAAAGTCCTACCACAATATTTTACTCCCCCTGGGGATCGAACCCGGGACCTCTGGATCGGTGGATTGAACCACTAGACCATAGAGGCGGTTAAAAAAAAGTAAAGTATTTATCCTTATTAAATCTAAGTAAAATATTTAGATAAATCTTTTCCAAACTGGAAAGTGTGGTAGAAATAAATAGCTTATATTCTTAGGCTGAACCCAAAGCCACTATAAATGTAAATTAGCTCAACGTCATACTAGCCGATAGCACACTGAACTCGAATACAAATGTCGCATGTCTTCGCCAAAAATGTTTATTACAACTAACTGTAAGTATGGGACCAATCTAACTGTTTATGTCACCTGCTATAAAACTTACCAAAATCTGGCCGACTAACGGCATTGAAATTTCTGCACGCCATGGCTAGGCTGCCAAGTCATTTGAATTCCCAGATTTAAACTCTACTTCACTGGTTGAATCTAGTTGAGCAACCATAATTACCCCGCAAATTACCCATGCAATATAATTAAAACATTGACACACTTGGCCGTTCAACTACACTCCTAGGGCAGTGTTACACGTTACGAAACAACCTTCTTTGCTTTGTACTCACGTAGAGAAAGCAAAGGCGACGACGGAAGGACAAATCGATCTAAGCGTGTACCTTCAATCCAGATCCTGCCTTGTGCAATACTGCATAATACCACTCCGCGTGGCAATCATCACGCAGGTCAAATTGCAACCTTGTGTTGTATGCGATACGGGCAATTATCGAGTGAAACTGTTAATCTAAGTACCTGTATCCTGGTCGATATTCGACGTATGTGGTCGGTGTTGTGCAATAATGCGCGAGTTTTTAATTCAGCTGTTGCCTAAATTGATAGATCGCATTATGCAATGTGAATCTTCACGTTATTGGATCATTATATTTTTTTTGTTTGTTGAAATGTTACATTATCATAGTTTTAGTGGCATTCTAAAGTTGAAATCAGCATTGGGAACCCTAAGAAAAGCAAGGCATTTGTAAAATCCAAATCCACAATCTATTTCAATTCGGTAATCAATTGAAAGTAAAGATTATCTCACAAAACAATAATGCTTTGTATTCCTTAAAATTGAAAGTAAAGTTATGTTCTGAATTCAAAGATAGATATCAATTCATGAAAAAACAAACAAATCGACTGTGCGGAACCAGGAAATATTGAAAAGATATTATACATTGATTGCTATTATGTTGTAAATAGGTGTATATAGCAATTAATTAGTCGAAAATATGTTGTTTCAAGCCCCCATAAATGTTGATCTGAATATTTCTCATGCTGTTTTGAGAACATTTTTTTTTTTTTTTTTTTATTGTATGACGAGAAAGCGCGTGGCCCTCATCTCACCTAGCTTACAAGTTATGATAAGGCCGATGGTAAAAGCACACTTCACCCGGAATCCTCAACAGTCTATATTAAAATAATAATTATAGTTATGGCGATAGACTCGGGTAATGAGTGGTAGCTAGCCAGGCGGACTTGTACTAACCCTCCCATCAACCAAACCAAGCACAATATTGTACTCCCTGGTGATTGAACCCATTGAACTAGTGCGTGAACCACTAAACCACAGAGGTGGTTTATTTAGCCTATTACGTCCCAATGCTGGGTAAGGGCCTCGCCCGAATTCCTTCAACCACCTCAATCCTTACAGGCCACTTCATTTTGTTGGAATCGAGATTAATCCTCAAAAAAGTAGGTTTACCTACCTTTGTTTTTTAACGACATTCGAATCATAATAAAAAAATGTATTGCAACAAGATATCTGCATGAAGAATACAGTAGGAACGTATTATTCAAAGCACGATTGATCTCTCTATCACTGCTTCTAGACTACTTAGGAATAGCAATGCATCCAGTGAAAGTTTATTACATAATGTTCAACACATTTTAAATGGGAAAAAACATATTTATTTTAACTTGAAACCAGATGAGATGATTTTTAATTGAACGACAGGGAAGCGCTTGGCTTTCATCTCACCTGATTTCAAGTGATGAGGGTGAAAGTGGAAAAGCATCCCAATAACGACTGAATAACCAACAAAATAAAGGCTTTGAAGCTTAAACTCCCATGGAATAACATATTTTATAACCAGCCGAAATGTTACTCTGCCCAGAATTATATCTTTATTAAGCCTAAACAATGCGTGCACTCATTCCACAGACAACACAAAACAAAGTAGCTTCCTCGTTAGCGGATAATTGCTCCAAACTCAATGACTATTATGTCACACAGCCTACACACGTTGTTCATTGCCAGCTTATTATATCACAGTTTGCTTGTAAATTGACTTGAAACTGTCTATAAATTTTGTCACAACCAGCCATGCGAGCCTAAGTGAATGCCTTACAAAATATTACTACGTCTATTCTATTACTAAGATTATTCAATGTTTTGAAAGCTTACCACGTTTTAGAAAATAATGAGTACACGTTTCTACTAGTTTTGTAGACTTTAGTTATATACAAGGGGCACCTAGTAGTTGTTTATTACTAAAGTCTAAAGTCACATCTCGATAATATTTTAAGTGAGAAAGCTTGTTTGGTTGTTTTTTCTGTTGTTTGCCCAAGTTAGTTTGGATTGAGCTGATATTTTGAACAAATATTGTACTGGAAGAATAACGTGCAGCGTTTTTTTTATGCAGGTACTACGCGGGTGAAATCGCAAGCAAAAGCTAGTTGATTTTACGATGAGTCAGCTCTTGACCTCGACACCTGCCTCGGCAAGGATTATGCCTACGATGGAGTGATCTGACCCAGAAAATGTCTATTTAGATTCTCTCTTTTTTAAGGTTTGTACATTCAATAGCAAGTATAGTAGTGATAAGAAAAAGTCGCGAGTCTGTTGTTTTTTGTTGTATAGAAAATAACAGCTATACCTTCAGGGTTTTAAACGCAAAACGGAGTGTGGGAAGACCCCCATTTGATGGACCGACGACATTGTGGCTGTTGCGGGGGGAGTCGATAAATGGAGGCGGCTCAGATCGCTATTTGATCCATTTTTGGCCTATGTTCAGTGGACGTATGTGAGCTGAAATGATGATGATAACCTTCAGGGTAAAACTTGACCTGCAGTTTGATCAGGGTTAAATTAAATGTCGGTGTCCCAACTGTTTTCACCGCTAAGAATGTGAACTCAATAAAATTATTGCAATTGACATTCCCTTTCTGATTGCTATTGAAATACAAATCACATCGTAATTAACGCCGAAGGCAATTTGTGTAATTTACCTGACATCTGGTGGAACCCGGTCTGTGGCATTGACCGAAGGCGAAAGCTTCAAGATACGGGTTTTCGATGACCATAATCAACCAGTCGATCGACTTCAATCTTCAATGTTTGGTCTAGATTTATTTAGTGATTGCATCGCATCGCTTCTGGAGATAAGCCTATCCATTCGTTTATGAAACAACTTATATATTTTGTTGTTGAATTTAAGCAGACTTCATTTAACTCTCTTGAGGTCTTGAAAAACTCACGTTTTTCATTCAGGTAATTTAATGAATAGAAAACTCTGGTAAGGATAGCCTAGAGATAAGGCAAACTATTGTTCATACAAACGTAGTTTTTTTTTTAGAATTTAGAATAATTATAGCGACATAGGTCAGATGGTTAGGCGGCCTTAAAATAAGTCCTACCAGCAAATAAACCAAACTCAAAACTTAACCTCCCAGGGGATTGAATCTTTGACCTCTGGGAGTGATACATATATAGTAGGCGACCACAGACCCGATCCATCAATAATCATCAACACTGTAGAAAATAGGTTTTCTTAAGATATCCGATAGTCAACACACAGCTGCTTCCGAATTCAGCTCAACACATTTTCCCTATGCAAACGATTGCACCACCAACGCTGTTTGACGCGTGATCCGCTCCATTCATCATCAGTATGCCCAGCACATGGGTCACACTACTCCACCTTGCGTAACTCTACCTTCCCATTGACCAGTAGAAACACGAACTGCTATCTGGCTGAAGGCAATGAAATGAAGGATCAATCGCCGGTGGGGACGACGATTCCTAAAGAGCGATGTTTTTTTGTTTTTTTTCCCCCAAGTAGTACCCCATTTGTAGTTTTACCATGCAATGTTATTTGAGACTTTTGTTTCTTACTCTTTTACTGCGGTTGTAATCTATTAACATAGGTCAAAATACGAACTAATCAGAATAATAAGTAATCACAAATACATATCAGAATGGGCCATTACTTTATAAAAGCGGTTTTATTCTATTTTTTACTTTTTATATTTGTAGCTATGCTGGCTTCATTACATAGTCTAAACAAGTCACGTAGCATCGGATGTGCGTAACTCTGTTACACAATACGTCAAAATAGCGTTAAAACTATACCAACAATCAATTGTTCTGTAATAGTTCTAAACCTCCTGAAGTAATTCCAGTGTTTTAGGTCAAGGAGACTTCAGGCTTTGATAGAAAGCAGCTTAGTTTTTGACATTGAAACATGGAAATTCGCAGTTATGTGGTTCCTTTATTTTTAAAATGTAGGAAAACTGAAGAATTGAGGAAGAATCCTCAGTTGTATTACACGTTCCTTCTTTTTTTAATTGTGTGACGGGAAAGGCTTCTGGTCCTTCATGTCACTTGTGTCAAGCTGTCAGGCGCAGATAGCGCACTTCAATCGGAATCCTCAACAAACTGAGGACCTATTAACTAACTATTTAACCATTAAGAGGTCATTTATAAGTCTCAATCGTACATAGCCTCAAAAGAGTTTTTATACGGTTGTCGAAAAACAATGTTTAGTTCTAATCGAAGTATAAATAGCCGTCACGTTTGATCTAGATACCTATTTATGATTTGAACAAAAAATCCATTCATAATTTTCATAATCCTATTGAAGGTATCACGTAGATCGACCTCACGACCGGCAAATCGTGCACAAATACGTGTTTGACTGAATCTGGGTCATTCGCCACTGATCGAGTTATCATGAACTACCAGATTACTGATAGAGTGCATTGTTGGTAAATATTAACCGCCTCTGTGGTCTCTAATAGTTCGCCCACTAGTATAGAGCCAGAGGTTCCGGGTTCGATCCCCTTGTGCTTGGTTTGGTTGGTGATAGGACTTTGTTTAAGTCCGCCTGGCTACCACCATCTTTAATCTGTCGCCATAACAACAATACTAATTTATTGTGTTCCTCAGTCTGTTGAGGATTCCGGGTGAAGTGTGATTCTACCTGCCTTAGGAGAGGTCGGCACAACATGTCTTCTTCCTCCACTCTACTCTTTCAGATCAGACGTCATCTCATCACTCCATTTAACTCTTCTTACCTTCCCCTTCGTACAAAATCTAAAAACTAAACAGACTCACGACTTTTTCTTTTTGACGATTCAGCTCTGACCTCTAGTCAGAACATGGATCTTATGAGGATCACCTACTAGAGGGTAGTCAGAGGCACGTTTTAACTTACGTTCGGCACATGCCCACGGTTGGCCAGTAGTAATTCAATAAGTGAGAGGTTGCAAGCCCATCGCCTCTTAGCGGAATACTAGCAAGAGTCACATGCTTTGATTTTTGTTCCTAGGGTGTTCCTAATAATAATAATAATATTTGTTTATCTCAGGTAACGTAAGAATAGTACAGGATGTTTAAATACTTATTCTAAGACCCATATGAATATATACCTTAAAACTAAAATACATACAAAATATAACTTAAACTAAGGCACACGTGATGTCGCCGACGTGTTTCGGTGCGGGGGATCTCGCGACAGGCGACCCTTGAATCGCCGGAACTTCACCCCTTTCGGCCAGAAAATAGGGCTCAGGAAAGTAGAGAGGCGATCCGTAGGAACTCTTACCATAAATGAGCTGAAACTCACAATATGACGAGAGTCCAGCTTCTCAACCCTCAACCCCACTCCGGCTTTCCTCTTGACGTACTCCACCTCTGTGGTCCACGTCACTTTAACCGTCATGTGTCAAAGGCCCGTCTTTTGAACCCAAACCCCCGATCAAAAGGCGGGGCCTTACCCACTCGTACAATAAATAAGTAAAATTGCGTTTTCTCAGTTTCGCAGATGTGGATTACGTTCATGAAGTCAGCAATTATGAAGCACCTTCAAACGAGCTGTGAGAATTAGTTTCAACAGGTTCACACACACGCAGCATTCTGTAATTTGTGATTTCACAACGCATGCTTCTGATTTTACGTAGTCGATGCGGACCTTGGTGCTTTGGCTTTAGTGACATTCTTGGTATAAATCAATAATAGAAGACATTGCCGTGGCGGTTGCTGCTTAAGAATTGACCCCTCCAACTCAGCCCATCATACAAGTCGACTAAAGGATCTCACTAGGGCAGCTGCTTCCTTCTGTGTTTTATCAACACCTTAATCGATTACCAATCCGCAATCCAGAAATGGGCTGATGATGATGTGTGATGTGAGAGAACATTTATTTCAAACAGAATCATCAAGCCCTCAACTAAGTTAAGTTAAAACACATTTATCATATAATATGACACCTATAAACATTGTTATCATATTATTCATCACACAAATGTTTGTAATGGATGGGAATCGAACCCACAACCTACAGCGCATGTATATCTACTGTATCTAATGTATCCGCTTAATATGTAGTAAAAATATGGCGTTAAATGAGTTTAAAAGTTTCCAAAGACACAGTTTTTCGATGAGTCAGAAATAAATAAAGGTCTTATTGATGCTTGCTAGCGTTATCACTTTTCTGTGCAGGATAAGGGTTTTTCAATCAATAATTGACAGTGCAGTAAAAATACAATACACGTGTGGTACTCGTATAGTTCTGACAACGGAGTCCCTACTTCCTATTAGTTTAGCACTGTCGTATTTTTCCAAATATTTGTATGTGCGCCCTACGTCCGTTTTTACATTTTCCCGATTCAGTTCATACAAAAGTCATCTGGAGATATCGTTTCAGCGATAGGACCACGTTACCTTTTCCTTATTCAATTTACTTTTGGTGCTCAACAAAGAACATTGTTTTGTACTGTATAAACTGTTACATAATTGAAGTATTCTTAAAAACAGGTCGAAAACACGAAGATGCTGTCCAAGTAGATTAGACACCACTTTCCTTAGTAGCTAAAGGCGAAGGCAGTTTTCCAACTAGACATATTGCAAATGCGTGAAAGCGACAGTGGCCACTTGTATTTCCACAAGGTGCCGATCGCTTGAGAAAATGCACGTTTTATAGACCAGCCTGGACTGCTTGGTAACTTTATTTACGAAGCTGACCCGCCCTGCCTTTCCGCAGTAATTCCAAACAGTTCCAGTTTATTTCGGTTCATTTCTCATCTATTGCCTTTCGGAAACTCATTGTCATGGTTTTATTGTTCATTAAAAAAATATATATTGAAACAAGATAAAATCAAAAAAGTTAAACTATAAGCTGATGCGGTGTAATAGATAGATCTAGATCTAAGAAGTTATAGGTACAAGTATGATAGATAGATAACTCTATATTGATCAGCACAAAAAAAACATACTGATAAAAAAAGTGACTCTGGTAAAACAGCGGGCGGCCTTATCGTTGAAAGCGATCTTTTCCAGGCCGCCCGCCGCAACCATTGGATGGACAGAGAAGATAATGACTTTCAAAGATGGCGGTATACAAACTAATACACGCATCGTAATATATGATGTATATGATCAAGAAAAATCAACAAGTTTGTGCATGTGTGATCTACCTAGGCGTGCCTTCTGGGATAGGTCCATTGTAGACCTCATCTTAGATAAGCCTAGAGGTCAAAAGCTAACCCATAATAAAAAAGACAGAGGCTTTCCATGATATGTTTTTTATCTCCTTATATATTTTTACCCAGCTAACTCAAGTCAAGCAGTGTACGCAAATATTAATGAAGGAAACTCAATCAAAGTAGGTACAGAGTAATTGCCAAACAGTTACGCCCGAACGCACTATTGGTGTGGCAACGACGAATGCGAAATGAGAGGTGGTATCGCAGAGCCTTAGGCAGGTGACGGAAATTGCCGAAATAGTATCACGTTCCAATAATTAGTGGATACGCAAGTCTTGCAAGGACTTCAGGTGATATTGATAGTGCATTTGAGCGATTGTTTGTTACAATCTAACTCTATCTACTGTATAGACGGCAATTTTGCGACGCCACCTAATATTTTTTTTTCTGTTTCAGCGGTATAGCGGTATAGCGGCTGGCAATTCTAAAACAACCAAGAAAGTCTACATCCAACGGCAGGTAATGATCTCTCACATACCTTACCAATTATATCATTGCAATTGGAAATAATATTGAATCAGTACATTCAAATAATTGGACAACTGGTCAACTGGAACGGACGATTTTCGGCCAGCAAGAATTATAAGCTAAAAGTTAATTTGACATTCAATCAATCGAACTCATTTTTTTGAATATTTAAAAAATAAAATGTAAAAATGTGTTATATTTTTATCATATTAAAATATATATGTTATATATGTATAATTTGGCATTCAAGTGCATTCAATATCTGTCTATTCACAACACGCAAATGTAACGGCTGACTGCATTTCGAAAATTATGAAGTATATGGTACTAGTATATGGTACTAGTATATGGTACTAGTATGTGGTACTAGTATATGGTACTAGTATATGGTACTAGTATATGGTACTAGTATATGGTACTAGTATATGGTACTAGTATATGGTACTAGTATATCATACTAGTATATGGTACTAGTATATGGTACTAGTATATGGTACTGGTATATGGTAAGTATATGGTAGTGTGGCTAAGTACATGGTATACCATATATGGTACATGTTATATCAGACGACTGTACATAAGCATTTCAACATAATGCGACGATATGATAAATGGTTGTCAAACGACGCTGGCAGATCCCATCTCCCAGATGATGAAGTGTGTTGCAGAACTTATTATAAACCTATAGGCAGATGTAGGTCCCGCTCTTTTCACATAATTATGTCTGCAATAAAGTGCAATACATCTGCATAGCCATACCCTCCCGGCGTACTTTTCCTTGTATAAATAAAATTACAAGAGACAATATTAACCTGAAAACGGAAAAATATTTCGAAAAAATATATTTCCTATTTCGTGTTGAGGCGAAACACGTGTCTCTTTGAATTAAGCGGATTCGTTACTAACTGAAATTCAGTAGAGAATATTTTGATTGTAATCTGCTCTGTAAACTAACTAAACCATTAAACTACAAAATCTTAGGAAAGTGAACATCAACATAGCAAGTCAACACAGCTCTTTGTAGATAAAAGGCCCACTAGTTACTCTATCCCATACACACGTAGTTTGTCACTTCTATAACAACAATTCTAAATTGTTGTGTTCCGGCATTTAGAGGTAATATAGCCAGTTCCTCAAACTGTTGAGGATTCGGGGTGAAGTGCTCTTCTACGTTCAGCCTTATCATAACTTGAAATCTGGTGAGATGAAGGCCAAGCGATTCCCCGTCATACAAAAATAGGTATAATCAGTACATTTCATAAATTTTGAACGTATCGTACGTTCAAAATTTCTTCCTTAGTATTTAAATTACAACATGTTTTTTTCTAGTGAGCATTGTTGTAATTTTTTAACATCCCACACATCTTCAATGTTTTCTTTCTCACAAGTCACTTCCCACGGAAACATTAGATGGATTATGATTTACTTACTCCATTATTTCTACGTTGATGCTGGGACTGAAGGGTTGCATCATAGCACATACAAGTATAAAGCTGTCGCGAATCAAGACTGGTGGTGGCATCTTATTTAAGTCCGCATCTAACTACCACCATCTTATCTAATTCTGTCGCCATAATAAGAATTCTGAAATTCTTGTGTTCCGGTATTCAGCGGTAAGATACCTTCGGCCTTATTGGCACTTGAAAATCAGATGAGATGAAGACCAAGCACCTTACCGTCGAACAATAAAAAAAGATGCAAATCATATTATGGGATAAAATGTCTCATAGCGCCATTAACCCCTAAACTAAGCAAAGCTTGTTATGGGAACTGGATAACGGATAGAATACTTTTATTCTAAGCCTGTCCATCCGTCTGTCGATTGTCTTTTGTCTATTGTTTTGTATAATCATATAATTTTGTAATGTTTATATTGCTCCTTGGCAGGACCTAGTCGTTTCTCATTTAAGTTATAACATCTATAATACCTAGGTTCACAAACAATAAATGAAATTGAATTGAATTGAATTATCTCAGTCTGTCAGCGGGCTGTATCTCGTGAACCGTAACAAATGATATGTGATTGTTTGCCTTGAAATATGGGTCAGAACCCTCAGGAATTTGGCCGGTTTATAGAGATACCGCTCTCAGTTCCCATCTCCGACCAACCCATGGTCAGCCCTCTCATTACCGCGCCGCATTTGATGCAACTCTGACCGCTATGCATTTGATCCAGGGCAACGAACTGCATGATATTCGACGCACTTATCTGATGGGCTGTGTTGCAATCATCAAACTTGACTTCGAATCGTTTACCACCAACCGATTCGGAAACATGATTGAGGATGAAATGTGCATTCGGTCGTGTTGCAATCCGAAGACAAACAAGATGCATCTTGTTTGATTCGGATTGCAACACGATCAGCCATTAATTCTTAGTACCCAACTGCTTAAGGAGAAGGATTATATTTTTCTAGAGTTTGTTTGCTTTTCTTTTCTACGCCGGGGAGGCGCTTTCCCTTCATCTCAGTGTCAAGTTATGATAAGGCCACAAATGCGGAGGCGCACTTCACCTGGTATACTCAAATTAATCTCACCTCTAAAAGCCGGAACACAAAACTAGAATTGACTATCCCCTCTCTGACTTTGTTACAATTTTGACAGACAACTAGTAACTGAGTGCAAACTGCTGCTGTGATGTGTTTTGGTGGTCACAAAATAAAAAGAGTCATTTTGACAGATGGTGCATATTCCTTTGTTTTGTGTAAGCATTCTGTGCGGTGTTTAGTGGATTTCTTGCAAAAACCATAACTTAAAGGTCAAAATATATGTATAATACTTATTATGCCGATTTTATTGCACATGGCACGGAATCCTTGCACAACTTATGTAAAAAACATCATAAATTTAACCATGCATACGAAATTCAATTTTCTTGGTGAGCTGTGCGTCATTTATCAAATTATCTATAGTTTGTTACCTGAACTATCGTTTTGTTTATTTATTAGCTGTATTATATAGCTATGAATGCTGCGGATTCGTTGGACATATTTAAATATTTAAAACTTATATTATTGTGAATGTAGTAGATACAAATTTGACTGCCGATAGGAGTGGATGGAGAAAACATAGTTTGATAAATATGGAAAAGTGTGTGGTGATGCTGATGTATGGGAAGCTAATTTGAGTATACTAATCAAGTATAATTAAACCTTAAAATATTATATAATTCTATGTTATGTTACCATACATAATGTTTCGTCATAATCATCCTTGCTTTGCACTTGCTTGGTTCGGCGGTAGATAACTCAACGAACTATCAAAATGTAAATCTACAAAAAAATAACGAATCTACAAAGTTCTATTCCGGTTTAATAAAAAAAACAGTTTAAGATTCTACTCTCTGAATAACCCGTGTTTATAGCGTTTCGGTAGAACGAAAACGTAAAGCAAAAGCTCCTGTTTAGATGAGGCATAGCCGATTCCAAAAACTCTTGGGTTTAGATATCCGAAAATTTTAGGTATAAAGAGTTAATATTTTGCCTACTGTGGTGTTTAAAGAGTTTTTTTTTTTTGTAAGACGGAGAAGTTATTGACCTTCATCTGGTGGAAGCGCACTTTACCCGGAATCCTTAACAAGCTGAGGAACTGGCTATCTTACCTGTAAATGCCGAAACACAAAAAAAAAATTATTGTTGTTCTGGACAGTGTTAGGTAAGATGGTAGTAGCTAGCCAAAACCAAGCACCATATTGTACCCACTGGGTATCGAATCCGTGACCTCTGGATATGAAATCGGTGGATTTAACCACTAGACTACAGAGGCGGCGGTTAGATATAGCTTTTACAGGCCACAGAAACCAATGTACATAATCAAACAATCCCAAGAATGTGTTATATTAACGTTATTCAAATCACTATAACTATCCAATCAAATATTCGTTAGCTGTGACACGTGGAATCAATTCGTCAGAGACTAACAAATCGATCAAATAATCTGTGTACTTTACAACATAATACTGCAGTCAGCTAAGAGCCATCAACACAATATTTGTATTGTGTTGATGTATAGTATCTATGCAGGTGCTAATGGTAGGCCTAATACTATAGATATGGTATGAAGATACACGTCAATTACTTTGGCATTTTTATCTGGACACAAAGTGTGTCATAAACTTTTAGAACTCCCTGCATCTACCTTCAACAAAAGACCGTTTAAACATAGATCAAATTCTTAGCGCCCATAATTACCGGCCTGAAGCTGAAAGGTCAAGGTATAGTTCATATGAAGTTTAAAATGCAGGTTATGTAGGTAAACTCGGAAGAATGCTGTCTATATCCTAGTAACGAACCATAGTGCCATCAACGATAGCCAGTTATGCTAGCATAGTTATGCTATGCAGATATGCTAGTTCGTATCTGTATGGAGTATTGCTGCCACCTTTATGATCGTTAGAACGCGAGGCTACACCAGTCTTCTGGCCTGGACCAGGAGGCTTATTGGTGAAAAGTATCTTGCCAAACCAAGGTTCGATAGATTGAGCCACCGTCGTAATGTCATTGAGTTATTGTATTTCGAGTGTTTGGAAGTGTGCGCAGGAGCTTCATAACGTAAGCTCATTATCATCCACATTTATTAACATTCCATTTATAAGAACTAAGAGCTATCAAAGTCATCTATGTATACGCGAATTGCAAAAATCTTGAATCAGCTGAGGCTAGAGTTTCCTTCTTATTCCTGCTTTTATTCCACACTCAGGTGGGGTTGGCATAACACGTTCTCTTCCAGTCCTGTCACTTCTGTCAATAGCTGACCAACTGAATAATACATTTGTTAAAAAAACATGGCTTAGCCCGTTGGAGGGTCAAGCTAGCTACCATCACTACCCTTGCAAACGTTGTCACCTCACGAAATCCATTTTCTCGATTGAGTAACGTTGTGATTACAAGGTCACAGTCGTGATCACGCGAGGTCGCAGTCTCATCTGTATTCCATTTTACTTTCTTGTTCCATTGACCTGGTGTTTGTTATCGTTCACGATTATGGCTCAGAGTCGTTTGACTAGAAGCTACCATTTTAATGGATAGGATAACCTTAGCTAATTCAAGCCTCACACTTGAATTAGCTAAGGTCATCCTACCGTTGAACCACGCTAAGGCGTGTTCGAAACATCGTGTCTTCGTTTTTTTTTGAGCCTCGACTAATCGTTTTAGGGCTGCTTACCAGTTAGGTATATATTATAGTTAAGTTACGTTAATAATTAAGTAGTTTTCGAGGAACTATATTTATTTTTATAAAATAGCTTTAGTTACTCCTTCAGCTATCTGCCAGTTAAAGTCCCGTCAAAATCAGTCCAGCCGTTTCAAAGATTAGCCAGAACACACCGACAGACAGTCAAATTTAAAAAATGTTTTAAAGAACTGTATCAACTTTCATAATGCATTTAGTAAAATGCTTTAATTCTGACATTGCAAACTGGCACTTAAATTTGTGTTAATATCATTCGATCAATCTTCGATCAATATCTATTTCTTAAAAGCCTTCATCTTCCAATCTTGTTCTCATAATACGCAACAAGGAAATGCCTTCCAGACCAGCGACCGATTGGCTCCAGACTTTACATATTAAATCATCGTTATCAAATTTAACGTAACATTTTTGGCTTTAATACCAACTGCCAATCAAATGTGTGAAGGCAAAATAAATTTAGCTGTCTATAAAATAAATAAAACTTATTCCATCACCTTTTTACTAATACCTTTTCTAACTCAGACTATCTATAAAAAACACGCCAAACTGTAAAAAAAACTGCTACTTGGTCATAATTTGTCACTTGGCCACAAATTGTCACAAATTTGTCACTCGGTCACAAATGGTCACTTTGACATTCGGTCTCAGTGCATGTTTGCACTAGTTTGGCATGCTCCATAATAGGTAACGTATTTAGTATAGAAGATATAGATCTTTCTGAATAAAAAGGTTTCTTCAAACAACATCGTCTGTCATCTGTCCGACGCAACCGATGATTCTGATTGCGCCTGCGCGTTTGATGTACTGAGAGAAAGTATCAATTTCTGCGATCGAGTTATTAGGGCTGATGTAATTACCGATTCTCGACATTTTGTTTTAAACGGTTGAATTGATAAAAATGATTGAATAAAACTCGTTTGGAATAAATATACTTATATTTTTAAAAGCCTCAATATAGTGGTAAAGCTGTTGCTGACTGTATAAGCACATTGCAGGTTAGAAGAAAAGACGCTTATTATTGACCAAGGCCTCGGATGAAGCAGTCTTAATAATAAAACTTACTAACTATGTATTTGCCTGCAATTCTGTCCGTTACACTGTCAATTACCTGCAACAAAAAACAAAATCTTATGAATACCAAAATCACTCCATAACAAAAACATAAAGCAATTTTAGAAAACGATAACAATTATTTATATGATAATGAATGATCCTCAGTTTGGCAATAAATTACAAAGTGCTTATCTATACAAGAACAACACTCTTTCTAGTGCACTGGGAGCATAAGTAAAACGGAAGACTAATTAATCAACTCACCAACTTTTTACCAATTACCTGAGCCAGAATGGAATCTGAGAATTAAATTGGATTTTTTGCGATTTAGCAACTAAGCGAGGAGTCGACATGGCAATATTATACAACTAACGAGCCATTGTCTCACCCATATAAGAACGGAAATGAGTAGTTCCGCTTCCACAACGCACAATTTTTCTTAAGGTGGAACCTCGGCGATAAGTACTCATGAAACGGCTGTAAATACATTTTAGCACATCGTGGATTTGAACGAATGAATTTTGCCACTACCTACTACGATCTTTTAATTATCCATATTGTGTCCTAACTAACTGACTATTTACGCGCAAAGCCTATGGAACTAATATGGAAAATCTAAGAATTCAATTCCAAAAATGTTGTTGTAATTGGATAATAAAAAAAATATTTTAGGACATTAATTTTACACAGCGCCATCTAGTCCCAAACTAATCAAAGCTTGTAATATTAAACCTAGATTACGGATAAAATACCTGTATTTTTTTTTATAAATACATGTATCATATAGGAATATATATTATATATACATGTAGTAAAGTCAAAGGGGCTTTTGATTGAGGCGAAACGTGACCCAAGGGCTGGCTCTTATTTAGGCCAGCAAATTAGCATAGCTATTCAGCGTGGCAATGCAGCCAGTGTCTTGGGCACGCTTCCGTCTGGTACTGGTCTGGAACAGTTGAGTTACCTATAGGCCGTTTGTAACGGTCCCTAGGTAATCTGACTTTATCCTTTGTACGAGTACATAGTTAGTTTAATTGTACTTTTTATTGAATAAAAGTAAAGTCAAAGTCAAAATTCGTTTACTAGTTAAGATTTTTAGGAATTTTTTTGAAACGTCAAATCTACCGCCTGTTCGGAATCGCGACCAGCGCACCAGGTAGAAAGGCCTCGGGCTAGTTAATTTATCGATGATCCACAGTAGTGAATTTTAAGGCTTTGAAGCTATAAATCAAAATCCATAATCCATATCACTCGTACATAACTAAGAGGAACCTTAACATCAATATTAGCTCTGAAGGTTTCTGTGATTGTATGTAAAGCATCGATGGATTGTCCAAGGTTTTGATGGCCTCTACTTCCGCGGGCATTCTGTCTAACCGACAGTACAATATACCCTATTGTTAGTGTGGCATCCATTGTGAGGACTATCTCAATGGCATCTGCAAACATCCACGGTCCGTCATAGCCCGCGCCGACGAACTTGAGTGATGGGCGTCGTCTCACTACTATCTTGTTTATTTTTAATAAGCCTCAGAGCTCAGTTGGTAGTAACTCTGCCTTCTGCGCTGTAGGTTATAGGTTCGATTCCCACGCAGGAAAAACATTTGTGTGATGAATATAGATGTTTGTTCTGTGCTTAGGTGTTGTATATTATGATAAGTATTTATATGTATTTATAAAAAAAAAGTATTCAAGTATTCTATCCGTAATATAGTTCCCATAAGCTATGGTTAGTTTGGGGCTAGATGGCGCTGTGTGAAATTAATGTCCTGTAATAATTATAATTTATCTAATATGTTAAAAGGATCTACCACCTGGTCTATACTGCCCTGGGCAACGAATGCGCTGGCATTTGCGATGGCTGAATGATCCTGTGATCTCTGGTGGTAAGATCTATAACTCTACGTGACCACTATCCTGCTGAAATTAGTCGTAAGTCTGAAGAACAAACTCTAATGTTAATTTGCAAAAGACTATATGGATAGTTGTGGATAAAAAGTTTTATATGCAGAAATCTGAACACAAGTGAAAAGACAAGAGTTTTGTTATAAATTCCTGTAAGTACCTGTACATATTTATCTAAAGAAATAACGTGATTGAGGCGACGCGTGATCAAGGACTGACTGTTATTTAGGCCCGCGAATTAGCATTACTATATAGCGTGGTAATACAGCCAGTGTCGAGTCATAGGCAATAGTTGCATTTAACAGCAGATGCTTTCTTTTTAAGTCTTGTAAATAATATGAATCAATAAACTTCTTGTTATTTTTTATTGGTGATAGCCAAGTGTATGTCCATCATCACTCCAATAAATAAAGATATGGCCAAAGATGTAGCACGCCTGTCTAAAAGGAACCTTAAGAAAGTAGTAAAGAAAAAAAAAAAGTAAAGCTTGAAGACTCCAAGATTGTACTGGTGCGGGAAAATAGACGAGAGCAAGGAATTCCATTCCATACTAGTATTAACTGAATAGGTAGGTGGTTTTACTAAAAGAGTTCTTGAAAAGACTGAAAGCTTAATATTTCAAAGAGCATAGAAATAGAGCATTTCAAAGACTGTGACTCAACCGCAAATTCTCGAAGTACCAATATTTGCCAAGGCAATGTTGGTATTTAGGTTCCCAGGCTAGACGTGTCATTCACTACTGACCTTTATGCGGTTACTTTCATAAACTGGATCATAATACATTTGAATGTCGCAAAAAGCACGTCAAATTGTGTATTAGATATCAATGCCGACGAAATAGAGTGATACAATATTTTGTGTGGATATTTCCATTACAAAAAGTTATTTTTTTCTCATTAACTGGTAACGATATAATGATATACAGTTGTTGGTTGGTACTTTGTTTAAGTCCGGCCTGGCTAGCTTCCACTATCTCAACTAAGTAGAGTCCAGGTAAGATAGCCAGTTCCTCAGACTGTTGAGGAATCTGGGTGAATTGCGCTTCCACTTTCGGACTTATAATATGTAAGTGGAAAACTTCATTTCTTTGTCGCATTTGGACACAAGTCCAAGGGTAACGTAATGAAAAGCTATCCAAATGGAACGCCGACATTTAATATGGGGGTGCAAATTGAAAATGAAGAGGATAGTACAAAAATATGTTTAAGATTTAAGAGATAATGTTATTAAACAACATTTACGCTCATGGAAATGTTTATTGTTTTGTGATATATATACTCGAATACTATATCTAAAAGGTGTCTGTATAACATATACAATAGGTACTAGCAATATCTAGTCATAAATCGAAGCCAATAATGCCATAACAGTATAAACTCAAGTTCAATGTCGCTGGGCGAATGTCTCTGAAGGTGAAAGTACGGCCTTCTACCACAGACCACATCATAGTAGCTACGTCTGATGCAGTGATGATCTAATGTTGATCATAGGCTCTTGAACTCGCCTCGGTTGGCCTTATTGAACTTTTGAAGACTACACTTTGCAAATAAATTAACCCACTTTTGTATTTTACTGTGCTGAAAACAAATAGCATAGTGTCTCTTCGCGCAAGTGTGTCTTCGCGCAAATGTCCATTGGCGCAATTGTCATTCGCGCATGTTTTTCGCGCAAGTGTACTAGACCCCATTAAAGACGTTGGGTTTGTGGGGAGTCTCAGGGGGCTGGTTCCTAAATAGCCCAGCGAAAGGCATAGCCGTTCAGCGTGACAATGCAGCTTGGGCACGCTACCGTCTGTTACTGGTCTGGAACTACTTCCCTTGTAAATTAGTTACTTTAATTGTAGATATTATTTGGGATTATTGATATTAGCCATAAGTGTTCCAAAACTGGGTAAAGGCCTCCCCCCACTCTTGCTAGACTGTTCTATCCTGGACCGTATTTCTCCAGTTATCGAGAAACTGGTCATACTCGCCCCGCCAATATAATAAAAACAATTGTTTTGTTATTTATTGGTGATAGACAAGCGTTTGGCCACCAGGTCACTTGAAATACAAGCAAAAATGTGGCCTAAGATATAGCTAGCTCGTCCGAAAGGAACCTGCTTACTCTGAACTCGGCTTGAAGACTCAAAGATTGTGTTGAAAACAGACAAGGGCAAGATATTTAGTCCTTACCAATGATAAAGGTAGAAGCGAAACGATGTGTTCGGCACAATGGAACATTTACAAGGTACGGGCTGTAGCCTGCCGTACGTCTGCTAGTCCGGTGGTGGAAAGGGGATGGAGGGATTTAGACAAAAACATCGTGTTCTCAGTTTGTTGAGGATTCCGTGTGAAGTGCGATTCCACCTTCGGCCTTATCATAACTTGTAAAAAAAGTACGCAAATTCGTGCACTCACGTCAGTTGAATGATAGGAATTAACTATCCGGAGTAACAGATAATGTCTCATTAATTGATTAATGGAACAGAAGATACCTTGCGAAATAAATCTATGACATTGATTAGACGAAGATAACATGCTTCCAATTGACATTGCTTAAATTGGTGAAGAATTAGCTACATCAAATGGATGTTCCACTAATTTTGCAAGTGGCTCGATGTTGTTTACACAATATTGTTTCTTGGCTCTTACTTGGCATGTGTATTCTCTTAGCTCATTTTGTGCTGTTGTTTGTGGGTTCAAATCCCACCTGGCAGAAACATGTGTGTGATAAATATTGATGTACTTATGTTAAGTGTTTGTGTTAAGTTGCTGTTATACTATAAAAAACATATTACTATATATATTCCCCATAATCTAGTTTCCATATTACAAGCTTTTCGTAGTTAAGGCC
This sequence comes from Venusia cambrica, assembly GCA_951394065.1. Classification (NCBI taxonomy): domain Eukaryota; kingdom Metazoa; phylum Arthropoda; class Insecta; order Lepidoptera; family Geometridae; genus Venusia; species Venusia cambrica. The sequence continues at coordinate 9,404,316 of OX596044.1, read as the reverse complement.
TAGATGGCGTAGTGTAAATGTCTATTAATGTATCATTGATTTTTTTTTCATTATTTTCTCACACTTGGGAACGTTTTTGGGTCCAGGCTGAAAAACAAAATCATCTACAGTATTCTAATTCGTATGTCGGCCTTGTTTCTTTTTGTTTTTAATTTAGAACATTTATTAATGTTTTAATCGTTGTATGTTGTGTGGTGTGCTAATTTAAAGTGATGTTGTCTATATTTAAGTATATTTGTGAAACATCCCAGCAATAGCTTCGGTTTCGTTGGAGACTTCTCTGAACAAGTCAATTGCTAGATTCTGCCGCACTGTCATTATGGCCAATTGCCTCTTGCTACAGGTTTGCGAAACTCTTGTTTGTTTTACAAGACTTACCCACAAGGTCTGCTATTTCGTGTAATTATCTATAGTTTTTGTGAACAATTTGACTGATTGAAAATAAATGAACGCGCGAGACTAAATTTTAATTGCAGATACGTTCTTGTTCTGTACTTATAGTTTCTGTTATCTAGTTCTCATCTATATGAAATATGGGTCATTTAAATCGTTTTTCCTCTTCTTCTTTTGTCTTTTTAATAACATAAAGCAAAGGTAGTGTTTTGCTAAGTTTGACACTGTGTAAAATTTATGTCAATCTATTTAATACGATTAGAGAAAACTCATGTTTTTTGCGCAGATAATTGTTTTAGTGTCGTTTATCAATTCAAAAATCGATTAAAGTTCAAAGTTGAACTTTCATTAGTTATTTATGTATTTATTTCGCTAGGTTCATTCATCACTCTAATTTATTCAAACAGGCATAAAACTTTCTATTAATTTGATAAATGAGTAATTGGCTTATACATACTTTCTTAGGTTGTTGATAATATTGTCATGGTAGATGGACAAAATAGTGCTATATTGGCGGGTGATTCTCTACTAATTGGAAAATCGCTATTCCAGACAATTTTTTAACAATAAAATAAATAAATATTACAGGACATTAATTTTTACACAGCGCCATCAAGCCCCAAACTAAGCATAGCTTGTAATATGGGAACTAGATTACGGATAAAATACTTAAATACTTTTTGTAAATACATACGTACTATATGATACAACACCCAAACACAGAACAAACATCTATATTCATCACACAAATGTTTGTCCTGGGTGGGAATCGAACCCACAGCCTACAGCGCAAAAGGCAGAGCTACTACCAACTGAGCTATGAGGCTTGTCATCACACAATAAGACTCATTATTATTGAGTTCTATGTAATACCGAAACTTATCTAGAAAATAATCATCATTTTGTTTTGTACTGATCCTAGGACCAACATCACACTAATATTATAAAAGCGAGGTTATTTTTATATATATATATATTATCGAAAGATTCGAGAGAACCGACGTTCCCTCGGCTCCCGACGCCGCCTTACATCTGACAGATTTCATCGACATCAAGACATCGACTCCAAAAAAAATACATACCAGTTTTTATTCAAAGTATTCAGGTATTCTTGAAACTAAGTACCTCTTGTAAACATACTTGTAAACCAATGACTGCTTATCGTTTCCTCGTGCTATTTACATTCTTCGGGAAGGTTAATCGACATACAGAAGCACCAATTACAATACAAGGATCAGAAAAAATGGGTCATTATAGCGCGTGCGGCATCGAATGCCCGAAACCCATTATTCTTGCAAAAACTTTATTTCATTGATAGGTAGTCATTACAAGCAATAATAAATAAGATCTATGTTAATTAAACCAGCAATTACATCTGCAATACAGGATGAGATTATTACTCCAAAGTTTTTATTTTACTAGTACTCCCGTCAATCCTAGAAGCAACTAAAGTGAAAACTGCATTCCCACTACTAGATATATACATACATACATATGACTGCATAGTTTCGTTCAAGTAAAGAGGCTTATTTTGCTAGTGGTTACAGCTGAATGATTAGCACACTTGTGCTACCAGTGATCATTCAACCACCCTCCTGCCAAAGTCTGGTGCCAAGCGGATTGCTGAGTTCCGTCGGTGCGCCTTTCCTGGAAAGCCAGTGCTTTCTACGAAGGCTGGTTCCATCATAGATCCCATCTTCGCTCTAGCGTAAAGCTTAACATGCCAAGAGCTAACCCATTAGGTTCCTATATAAAAAATAACTTTTTGACAGATATGGCCCGGTTCTGGTAATTATTTTATGCGGTAATACAACATCTTAGATATGTGTAGTAATTTATTCGGAATTTTTCTTGGCAAAATGTGGTTAGTCCCAGTACATAGGCGAGGCTAGTGTATTAAGTAGGCTAGTGAGTGAACGGAGTAGCTGGCCTCGAGCACAGGCGGGCGCGCCTTAAGGGTTACCATGCGGAAACTTAGGATGTGAAATCAATACGCTGGATTTATTTACTTTGCAGAAAACCAAGATATGTGAGGGAAAAAAATATTTTGATATAATATTCTGATAGAAAGGGAATAATTCAATAGTATAATAAAAAAAAGCAAACAGACTCACGACTATTTTCTCTTCGTGGATCTTAATGAGGATCACTTACCTACTAGTGGTGGTCAGAGCCACGACCAAACTTAAGTTCGGTATATGCCCTCGGTTTGCATGTAGCTAGTATTAGATACATGCCGATTTGGCTCGGATCATGCCGGACATGCCGGTTTTCTACTAATGTGACCTTTACCATCAGAGCATGTGCATGTGTCAAATGCGCACATAAACTTCCGAAAAATATAAAAGTCCATTGGTGCACGACTGGATTTGAGCCCACAACCTGCGGATTGGAAAGCGGGTCTATACTCACTTGGTCATACAGCTCTAACGAGTATTATGAAATTTCAAAATTTCAGCAATGTAAAAAAAAATTTGAAAACCTTTCAGGCTTGGAGGAGGTTCTGTCTAACAGTGAAATGAATGAATGAATGTAAATCATTTATTGTACACAAACATTATATACAGAACAATTTATGATTAAAAAACTAAAGCTAAAAGTAAAATGGGTGCCGGTAAAATGTGTGTGTGTGTATGGTGTGAGCTTAATTTTCCATATATTTAATTCATATTCGTTTTTGATGGAGGCAGCAATTATTGTCCATGTTTAGAACAGTAACTTGTAACTATGCAGTTGACCACTAAACTCGTCTACTACTTGTTGAACATTTATTTATTTTACTTTCCTTCCGTATTTGTTTTTTCAAATTAATTCATCCACAACAAGCCTCAAAGCTCAGTTGTTAGTAACTCTTATGCGTAACGAATTGTGTGATAAATATAGATGTTTGTTCTGTGTTTGGGTGTCGTATCATTATGTATATATTTCCAAAAACAATAGTATATAAGTATTATATCCGTTATATAGTTCCCATATTACAAACTATGATTAGTTTCGTTAGTTTGGTGCTAGATGGCTATGTGAAATTAATGTTCCTGTAGAATATATAACATATTTAATTCCGGTTAAAAGTCCTAGAAGCCACACGAGTAAATCCGAGGGCGTCGACTCAATTATATCACAGCTGGTGAAAGGCGGGGTGGAACTAGTTCAGACCTTGATACAGAAGGTTACCTTGAGGCAGTTACCAGGTTTCCGCGTTCTCGTCTTGTTTATTTGTTACTACAGGATATTCGTGGGTAAATGGGGTAAGCTCGGGCCGTTGCCCGGTGGCTGGTAGGACGGGGGCTATATCGTTGGGCAGGTTATATGGTTCCAAAATAAGACTCGCTTGCAATCATTGCAAAAGGTCCGTTTTCACCGTACAAGTTTTGAGTAAAATTTTTCGTCACATTATTGCTTTCTTATGTGGGCAGTATTATTCATTGCAAATGTACCACTTTCGTTAATTACGTGTAAACAAAAGCAAATTTGAAAATCTACAATACATAAAAGCTAACTCAAAAATATTCCGCCATTTCATAGATAAATTTGAAAATGGCAAAACTCAAAACACAATTTTATCAATTCACCAATCATGTTTCTGAGAATCCAAATTAAAAACAAAACATATAAAACTTTCATGAGCCTAATGAGTCAGAGCCAATTCCATGAGTAAAATATTCGATATGTAACTAGCACGGAGAATAATCACTGTTTAAGACCCATTTTACATATAAAATGGATTCTAAAACATCATAACACTAAACGAAATTTTATCAATTCACCAGTCATGTTTCTGATAATCCAAATTGAAGACACAATTTTCATGAACCTAAAATATTAGATCTGTAACTGGCATGGAGAATGATCACTGTTTTAAGACCCATTATATATGTAAAATGGGTATATATAAGTAAACAGAGAAAACTTTTAAACATACTCTTAAATACAATGTGATTGGAGATGTCCAAGTATATTTATTTTGAATAAATACTTGAATGTTAGTAAAAAAGACTGATGTGGCCTACGAGCACATGACTCTTAACTCATCAAGGCGAGAGTGAATGAGTGACTTCTGCTCAAAGTGCATAATGCTGTATTTTCAGAAAAGCCGTCCACAAGATTGAAGTAAAGCCAAAGCATTAACTGCTGATGGGTGAATACTAACAATAATAAAGATTACAGGACTCATTGCACACAGTAATATTTACCCCCAAACTAAACAAAGCTTGTAATTTGGATACTGTATTACGGAAATAATACTTAATAACTTGGTGTAACTTACAAAATACAATAAAACACCCAAAACCAGAATAAACTTCACACAGTTTTTGTCCTGAATGGGAATCGAACCCACCACCTACAGGGCACAGGCAAAGCTACTACCAACTGAGCTATGACACTCGTTGGTTCTACACTATTTATACAAGCCCCATAGAGACTTATGAGAAAGAGATGGTAATGCTCAGTTCGTCCGCTATTTTTTTTTATTGTACGACGAGAAGCGCTTGGCCTTAATCTCACCAGGTAACAAGTTGAGATAAGGCCGAAGATGGAGGCGCACTTCACCCGGAATCCTTAATAAACTGAGCAAGTGGCTATCTTACCTCTGAATGCAGAACACAATTTTTTTTTTAAGAATTGTTATTATGGCGACAGAATTAGGTAAGATGGTGGTAGCTAGCCAGGCGGATTTAAACAAAATCCTACCACCAACCAAACCAAGCACAATATATTTTACTCCCCATGGGGATCGAACCCGGGACCTCTGGATCTGAAATCGGTGGGTTGAACCACTAGACCACAGAAGCGGTTATAATGTAATAATATATCTTGTATATATCATAATATATCTTGTAATGGAAGAATTCATTTTGTATTTGATTTTAAACTTGCGTGCATAGTCTAAGGCTTCAGTATCTGATAATTACTTTAATATCAGTTAAAGTCAGTATAATTGTATTTTATTGAATAAAGATTGATATAGTGAGTTTAATACAGTAGGTAGTGCTAATCTGTTTCCGATACGTCATACTACTTTGACTTTTACTAACCTTGAACTTTTGTGACAAAAAGTCTCTTTGTCATACCGTTCTGAACCCTTGACCTCAATCCCTCATACAGAATTTACAGTCACTTATAGCCAGCGGTCAAGAAGTACATTATCATTTAACATTTCAAGCTAATTGCCCGAATTAAAACCAGCTATTTACATACGCATAAATAACAATACTAGACTTGGTGTTGACATACAAAAGTGGGGCAAACTTTTGTATTTATCCGTGCGTACTGGAATCAACTGGCATTTTGACGTGACTTTGTAGCGAAGTGAAACCCTCATGAATTCAAATGGCTTGTATCGCTTGGTATAGGTGTCAAAGTCGTTTGGCACACCGAGTCGATAAACTTGCACAATGACGTATGTAAGAGACATGCTATCGATAGTTGGGATTTCTTTAATTAATTTATGAAGCCTTGAAGTTACCGATTTATATTCACTTAAGCAATCGGTTGACAGATTTTTATTGATATAAATCTCGAACGACACCAATTATTTTCTTTTATAACTTAACTAGCCTGTCCTTGCGGCTTCGCTCACGTAGTATCATGATAAAAAGTAGTCTTTATTCCTGGCCCGTAACAATATCTGTGCATAGTTTCAGTTCAATCGGTTTTGTAGTTTTTGCTTAAAGGAGTTCAGTAAAGCTAAAAGCTAAACTGTTTGACATCTGATTCCAATACGGAAAACTGTTTTATGGATTAAAAAGCAGTTTATGTCTCCTTTTAGGTCTAGAGCAACATATTTGCAGAGCTTTATATCTGTTCAGCAGTTTTTTCGTGAAGAAAGAACAAATATCCACGCAAAAATCCAAAAAAACTTTCGTTTTTAAAACGTATTAACAGTCTGCTGTAGGTTGTGGGTTCAATTTTTACCCGGGACAAACATTATGTGATTTACATACATGTTTGTTATGTGTAGGTACGGTTGTAATAAAAAAACGTATATCAGTATTATATCCGTAATCTAGTTCCAAATATTACAAGCTATACTTAGTTTTTGCTAGACGGCACTATTTGAAATGTCCAGTAATATTAGTGTGACAAATAAACACGCGACCAATTCTTCGGTCTACCAGCGAGCTTAACTTAAAACCGGTTTGATCTTGAAAGTAATCAGAAGGCGGTCTGTTTGCTGTCATCCGTGTTCAGAGATAGACAGGTAGTCTGTTGAAACAAATCTTGATCAAACAAACGCCTTTACAAGGTCACACCGCCCCTTCCGGTAGATATCTCGATCCCAAACATGCATTTAAACAAAAACACACGTCCAACCTTGTACCATAAGATACCATACAAGGAAGTCATAAAGCCATGATTACTTAAATTGAATGAATAGCTTTTTTCATTGTAAAACCTAACGACACCACGACGTCTTCGACACCCTATTTGATAATTTTGTGAGGGTGCAATAATACGGGATTCTAGGAAATACCTACGCAATTATGGGAACGTGGTTAAGTGGTGCAGTGCATTCATGCTGCACTATTTCAGGATAATAGGGAATGATTTTTCGTTCTCTTTATCCTGTTTTTTTTATTTCAAAGCCAAACTACTAGACTGATTTTGATAAAATTTCTATGGTACCAATCTGAAATCATACCCTTTCAAACAAAAAATATGTTTTTTTCAAATGAGTGGGAAATTAATGAGTTCTTAGGTAACAAACAAAAAAATATATAAAAATAATACAACCGAATTAAGAACCTCCTCCTTTTTTTTGAATGATTAACACCAATTCAAATTAATGAAAAATTACCGAGTTCTGAGGTAAAAAATATAAAAAAAAAACATTCAACCGAATTGAGAATCTCCTCCTTTTTTTGAAGTCGGTTAAAATGATTACCTACCTAAGGACTGTTACAAACGGCCTGGTAACTCAATTGTTCCAGACCAGTACCAGACGGAAGCGTGCCCAAGACACTGGCTGCATTGCCATGCTGAATAGCTATGCTAATTTGCTGGCATAAATAAGAGGCAGCCTTTGGGTCTCGTATCGCCTCAATCAAAAGCCCCTCAACACTATGTTCTGATTACCTGTACAAGGTAGGACTTCCTAGCGACGACCCTGCTGAAGCCCGCAGCAAGCAGTTGGTATGCTGTGTTCTGTCGGTGCGAAAGAGAACCAGTGACTTTAAAAGGCTTTTGAGAAAGCTTGCTCCATTGTAGATTGCCCAGGCAAGCCCCAAAAGAATCCCTAAAAAAATCTATACGTTTGTATTCGATTTGAAATTTAGTTTAACCCCTCACTCGATGGACCGAAGACATTTTTTTTTGTTCGAATGGGAAACGCTTGGCCTTCATCTTACTCGGTTACAAGTTGAGATAAGGCCGAAGGTGGAGGCGCACTTCACCCGGAATCCTCAACAAACCGAGGAACTGGCTATCTTACCTCTAAATGCCGGAACAGAACATTTTAATTATTAATATGGCGACAGAATTAGATAAGATGTTGGTAGCTAGCCAGGCGGACTTAAATAAAGTCCTACCACCAACCAAACCAAGCACAATATTGCTCCTCCTGGGATCGCATCCGGGACCTCTGGATCTTAAATCGGTGGGTTGAACCACTAGACCACAGAGGCGGTACATTGTAGCGGTCGCGGAGTCATGGTGGATGGAGGCGGCTGAGGGTTAATGTTACTTTGTTTCTGGGTTCGGCTCAAATGATGTTGATGAGGGTCCTTTTGTAATGAGTATAATACGCTTAAAATTAATACAAAGCCATTAGTATTTTTACTGATGTTAAATGAGTGAAAGCTTGTGTTTATTACTGTTTTGTACAACGATTTCAAGTGATTCTAATGAATCGAATATATTACGAAAATTTTAAGTTTCATTTTGATACGGTTATAATATGTCAAAAGTTTTGAACGATTTGATTATGATACATAGACATGCATCTATTTACATTTATGTAGTTACTTAGCACGTACATAGACGTAACAGAACTAAATAAACAATTCTTGTATTGATTGTAAATCTTGATGTAAAATATCAATTGGTGTAAATGCAGGTCGTGTCTTGGTACAATGGTAGTGGGTCCGGTTTCTTTTTGTGATAATTTGCCATCTGTCTTGACTTCCGCGTGCGGAACGCCGCCGCCGTCTCGGCTATTGTAGACCAGTTTTGAGCTGAATATATAAATTCCTGCGACTGCGCTTGATACAAACAAAGAAAAAATAAATTGACCTGCCTTTGTAAATGAGTATAATATAAATAATTACAAAGAAAATCGAATTCCAGCCTAGTTTGAGTCTCGAAGAAAATCGCTCTTGTAAATTTCATTCTACATCTATCTATCCACCACCAAGAACAACTATGTTACGTTATATAGGAAGTAGTAGATACTCCTTATGAAAATATGTATTATTTATTCTTGATTGCTTGATTCGATAGTTTGGCCAGCGAAACAGCATAGCTATTCAGCGTGGCAATGCAACCAGTGTCTTGGGCACGCTTCCGTCTGGTTCTGGTCTGGAACAGTTGAGTTACCTATAGGCCGTTTGTAACGGTCCTTAGGTAATCTGACGGATTCCTTTGTACATAGTCAGTTTAATAGTACATTTTATTGAATGAATGTTTATAGTGTGAATAAATGGAACAGGCAAAAAAATGGCGCTGTTTGCTTTTTCAAATTGCAATAATCCCAATATACAGTATTTAATTTATGTACCTATGATACATGATAGAATAGAAAACATGTTTAAAAAACATCTTTGTTAAAATAGTATTTTGCATACCAGTTTGCTTCTCAATTGGCTTCTTGTTATAAAATATTAATGAGTGAATGGAAGTTGAATGAAATTAATGAATGAAAGTAAAATTAAAGAAAAAAGAATGAGTCGGTCTTCACTTAATATAATGTTCTTTTTTTTCAATTTAAAATGGTGGTACTCCTGATTCTGTTTGATATTAATAAATACATATTTAACCGCCTCCGAGTTCTAGGTTCAAATCTAGAGGTTCCGGGCTCGGTCTAGGGGAGTACAATATTGTGTAATTTTTTAATTGTACGACGGGTAAGCACTTGGCTTTCATCTCACCTGGTAACAAGTTGAGATAAGGCCGAAGGTGGAGGCGCACTTCACCCGAAATCCTCAACAAACTGAGGAACTGGCTATCTTACCTCTGAATGCCGGAACACAACATTTTTTAAGAATTGTTATTATGGCGACAGAATTAGGTAAGATGGTAGTAGCTAGCCAGGTGGACTTAAACAAAGTCCTACCACCAACCAAACCAAGCACAATATATTGTACTCCCCATGGGGATCGAGCCCGGGACCTCTGGATCTGAAATCGGTGGCTTAAACCACTAGACCACAGAGGCGGTTAAAAGTATATAATTTGAGTCCGTCTGGCTAGCGACCACCTTACCATCTGTCTCCATAGCAACAATTCTAAATCGTTGTGTTCTGCCATTTAGAAGTAAGATAGTCAGTTTTTCAGACTGTTGAGGATTCCGGTTAAAGTGCGCTTCCGCCTCCGGCCTTATTATAACTTGAAATCAGGTGAGATGAAGGCCAACTTCCCTTTACTGATCCTCCAGTGTTGTTATCGTTCAGCCATAACCATGAAAGCCAGGTATTCCTTGTCCGGGATAGACAACTAGGATGCAGCTCACACCAACTCCAAAAGTGATCCCGATATCAATAATTACTGTAACTTTATAGGGTACATGAATGCTGTGAATGGCTTGCCTAAAACAGTTGCTTGTGGCAGGTTACACCATCGGATTATCAGCGCTTTAATCGGTAGGCAAAGCATATACATAATTAAATCAACGTGGGTACCTGCTTGCAAAACCTACCGGTTGCCAAGCATGCAATATCAACGGTTACAAGTCACCTGCTTCAATGTATGCTGTCGATGGTTCATTGAATGAATGAAATTAATGAAAATACTTTACTGCAAATCTTAAAAATAAAACTGGACTACTAAAAGAATGGGTGTCTTATCGCGTAGAAGCGATTTCTTCCAGACAAACTTTGGATGGAGAGGATTTTATAGTTAAAAAGATGATTGGTGGTGCAGATAATTTAATAGGGGTGTAGCTAAATTTACAACATATTATTCATTATTTAAAGCTATGCTACAAGTTACCACACTACTCGCATAATATAAATACCTACATATACACTATGTACCTACATACTATACAATACAAGGATGATAGTCTAATTAATATTCTAGATGTACCATGATAAAGTATAAAAAATGTTTCGTGGTTAACAAAAAAAGCGCCTAGATGGTTACCCGTTGATGAAAAGCATTTTAGGCGTTAGTATATGTGTCAACATTGCTACACTATGTACTGATATGAAAGCCTGCTATGCATTCGTGTGTATCTCAAACGTTCATGATCAAATTGCTCAGGGTTACAACATGGATACGAAATTTTCAAATTGAATTTATAAATTACTTCATATAACTATTACAAAGTGAAAGTAAGGTAAGTGAGGACAAAGAAAACAAAACAATTTATGGCTCATTTCTATAGTTGATATTATTATTTAATCATAATATATTTTATCCAGATTTTCCAGATTTAACCTCAAAAGCGGAATTTAATTTATAATAAAATTGTCTCCGTTTTGATAAGTTGGTTAATTATCAGACGACCGTTAAAATGATCAACGTATTGAGTTTGGATTCGATTTGTCGCATTTTTTATTAAGAAAAATGTCTTTAAACTCAAGAATAAATCCTTAAAGCTTTGAAATGCTGAACATAGGCCTTCAACTGCGTCACAAAAAAAGATTCTTAACCACGTCCCTCTATTAAAAATATATAAATTTATTTATTTACAAACGGCCTATAGTATATATATAGTAACTCAACTGTTCCAGACCAGTACTAGACGGAAGCGTGCCCAAGACACTATGGCTGTATCGCCACGCCGAATTAATAATAATAATAATAATAATAAAGCCTTTATTCGAACTCCATAATAGGAACATAACTAATCTTAAATAATAAATCATATAATATGTAATAACTAACCTACATTGTTTGTTTGCCTCTTGGCAAAGTCCTCCCCTACCTTCTCCATTCCTCTCTATCCTACGCATTTCTTGTCCAGTTCCGGCCTGCCACCTTCACAATTTCGTCAACCCATCGTGTTGAAGGTCTGCACTGTTTTCTATTTCCACCCTTGGGATACCAGGTTGTCACAGACTTGCTCCAATTGTCTGGACTCATTAGGTGCCCTGTCCAACTCCGTTTCATTTTTTTTATTTTTTCTGATAAGTGGTTTGTGTGGTTGTAGCGGTGGTTTTATATACCCATTAAAGCTTGTAGCAAAACCAAAATGAGCTACTACCGGTGTTTATTTTCGTGGCACTGAACGGAACCGCAAGTAGATATCACATCACAATAGCATGCGATTTCTCACGGAAGAGTGGTGTCGAGATACAGTGAAACTGCATTCTGACGGACGCGGAAAGCGGAGAGATGAGGGGTTATTGATTGTGCATTACTGTATAACACCATCCAAGCATTTGTTGACAGGAAGAACAAAAATTTAAAATTGAATGTGCCTGTGTGTATACCGTTTAAGCATGCATCATCGTCATCATGTTTAAGTTTGTTTTTTACTTATTAGAGCATTGTATAATCATTTCCAGTTACAAATAGTTACAAAGGTATAGCATAAAATATATGCATAAGAGAGTACGTAAACTAGTAAAATGTTTTTAATGAGTCAAAAAGACAAAAACACACAACTAAAACTTTAAAATATTCACAAAGAAAACATTAATATTAATTTAGTTATTATTTCTCGCAAAAAATTAGACATATCCTATTTAAAACCTTCCATTCATCCGCAAATAGATCAATCTGAAGATGCTTGGTAGTTTTTTTAATTAGCTTGTGCATGGAATATTTATGACGGCATGTCACCGTTTGTGCTGGGATGGGTGCAAACAAGGGCACGCACTCGGGACAGAATCTTACACGATGTGTAGTTATGAAGATCAGCAATGATGACAGTTTATATACCTAATAGTCTTACTTAGTTCAGCTGAACAAAGGCCTCCCGCGCTTACCAGTTCTGTCAACAGAACTACGACGCTACAAACATCAAGCCGAAGCTGTTCTTCTATCAGGTCTTATGAAAGGTGTCTAGATACGGTGAAAGTGCTTTCCGCTTCTGCTTTCCGATGGTCGCGGAAAACAGACGGGGCTATTATGAATTGTTCATTACTGTGTAACACCATCCGAGCATTCGTTCACAGGAATATTATTATAGCACTATTTATTCGTTGTCTATTCAGGCTTAGAGGTAGTCAAAGTCAGTACAAAGGTTTTTTTTACGATACGACGGGGAACCACTTGCCCTTCATCTCACCTGGGTTATAAGTTATGATAAGACTCAACGGTCTGAGGAACAACTATCATACCTCTGAATGCCGGAACGCAACAATTATTTATTTTTGTTTTATTGACAAACTTAGGTAAGATGGAAGGAGCTAGCAAAGCGGAATTAAATAAAGTCATAACAACAAAACACACCCACAATGTTTTACTCCCCTAGGGATCGAACCCGGGAACTGGTTCTGATACCGGTAGGCGAGCCACTAGACATAAAGTCGAAAAAACAAAGATATAATGTATCTGTGACTATAAAACAACTGTAATAATTACTGTTTTCCCCTTAGCGATGCCCTAATTAGATGATCACGTTTCGCACTTGTCTTTTCAAGGCTTGCCTTCGTCTATCCAATCCGCTTTAGTAGATTTAATCTCATCTCGCAGTTAAGTCTAGTCTCAGATAATTAAAACGACATTTCCCATGCAACTCGTATCTCGAGACACATCCATCTTGGGTCTTGAAATGTTTAAAATTAGCCCTACCATGGGTTACAGTAGTGACTGCATTTACAGAAGTGATAACAGTAGTTCGTCGATATAATGCATAGTGAAGTTTAAGCAGTTAGTGAAACTCGCTATGGCGAGCTATTTGCGATTCTGTAAGTATTAGTTACTAATTATCCGTTAAAAGTGAACAGCTTGGTTGATATTCAACCATAACAAAGCGCTCAAACATATTTTACTATGCGCACTGCAAAAACTTGGATTCTGCTTTCATTATCATGTGTTTTCGTTATTTAATGTCTTCAAGAAGAGAGTTAATAGGTATCTTCTGGGTATGCTCGCTCAATCGTAGACTTAAATCTACGACTCTACTCTTACTCCTAGCACGGGTAAACGAACTTGCAACTTGAAGTACCGATAGGAGCCGTAATTTGATTTGCCCATGGATCGATTGATAGGACCCTAAGCAAAAACAATGTCCATAGATCGACCAGTAGAACTCCGCGATCGGACCACGGGCAATAAACGCAAGTTTTGAAGTCAAGACCTATTCTAAAAATAATATTTCATGTAAATATTTTATCGTAACCTCTAGCGACTACAGGTAGCAAAAACTCGTGGTAAGCTCACAGTATTGCGCAGGTCACGACATCATTTTTGACCTCGGTGTTCGCTCTAGCATACGCATTTCCCACGTTACTGTGATTTAAATGACACTAGATTACCATCGTAGTTGTGCATTCTGCAAAACTCCTTTTTTACACCACTAATGTGGTAAACAGAAGTGCCTGAAGGTAAGTGTTTATCTTCGGCTATGGACGCTTCCAACACTATGCATGTATCTCCATCTTTACTTTTGTTTTACTTGTAAGCTGATGGTCAAAAGCTTGACTATCACCAATAAAAAAAAGAGCATGCAGAGAATATCTGTCGCTGATTTGTTGAAATATAGTTGATATTAACTATATATGTGAACAGTGGGGGCACACGGTAATACATTATTACCGTGTACCCCCATTTCTCATACGTAATAACATACGATAATTTGTAATTCTATCTGCCCACACAAAAATCTTGTAAAGACAAAATTAACTTCAGCTACTCCTCTGTAAATAAAATACCATAGCATGGTATAGTGTTCTTAGCCATGATAGTTTCAAAAGATTTATTTTTTCTGGTTAAGTTTATTTTGTGCAAAAACCAATTCTAGTAAGTATGGCGTAAAAAATATTAGAATAATTTAATATGCAGGAAAATTATGATAGTTGTATAATAAGATTTGTATAAAGATTACATTTACTTTCTCGGCTATAATCAGTGCATATCTTTAATTTTGCACATAAAATATATTTATAATAAACTTGCTATAGAGAACTATGACTATTGTATTTATAGCATTCATTTGATGTTGATGTATTAATATCTTGCGACTGTGTATTCCGGATTTCAATAGGTTTTTGTCACTAATTCAATTCAATAGTATTTAAACCATGTTTTAAACCACCTAACGAGGATTTTATGATCAAATTAATCATAGAAATTGTCTTTTTTACCATTTCAGTGTCTTTTTAGGGGTTTTCCCTAAAATTTAAAAGTCATTTACTATTTATTTACCGTCTTACATAGTTTAGTAATTACTTAACATTACTTGATGTGAATTATAAATGCATAATCTCAAGCTTAGGTTTCCTTCAAAACCTGTGATTGAAATGTGGCAAAAAGTGGTACATGCCTGTCCATAAAAATATACTGTGCATTAATAATGACACAACTTGGTCACTCAAATGAAAAAAAACAGCTTTTAAATGTCGAAGTGGCGACACACGGGAATGTTTTCAACACTGATCATGGGCAACAGACGATATATTAAGTATCCTTTCCATTGATGAGTAACGTACAAGTCAACTAATTACTCAGGGCTATCATTTAAACAACCAGCTACTTAAAGAGAGCCTCATAGCTCAGTTGGTAGTAGCTCTGCCTCCTGCGCTGTAGGCTGTGGGTTCGATTCCCACCCAGGACAAACATTTGTGCGATGAATATAGATGTTTTTTCTGTGTATGTATTTACAAAAGTATTTAAGTATTATATATTAAGTGTTCTTGAACCGAATGGTCTGTTACGTGATGATGGTAAGCGGCCCGACGGTATGACTCTTGTCCCTTGGGAAATGGGTAGGCCTTTGGTGTGGGACGCTACCTGCGTCGACACCCTAGCGCCATTTCATCTGCCTGGGACATCAGTTAGGGCTGGTGCGGCAGCTGATTCGGCCGAGAATCACAAAAGGCGCACAGCGCTTACCTATTTGAGCCTTTTGGGGTGGAGACCTTGGGTCCGTGGGGAGCCGGTGCCCTCCGGGTTTTCAAAAATATTGCGGGGCTTTTGATTGAGGCGACACGTGACCTGGCTGGCTATTATTTAGGCCAGCGAATTAGCATAGCTATTCAGCGTGGCAATGCAGCCAGTGTCTTGGGCACGCTTCCGTCGGGTACTGGTCTGGAACAGTTGAGTTACATATAGGCCGTTTGTAACGGTCCTTAGGTAATCTGACTGATTCCTTTGTACATAGTTAGTTTAATTGTACTTTTTATTGAATAAATGATGTTTAAGTATTACATCCGTAATCTAGTTCCCATATTACAAGCTATGCTTAGTTTGGGGCTAGATGGCGCTGTGTAAAATTAATGTCCAATAATATAAAAAAAAAATGGTCAGCGCCAAATGTAGCAAACAAAGTGGGATAAAAAAGCAAGGTGTTTCTGGGTCCAGAAAGTTCAAGTTGGAATTATATGCTGTCAAAATAACTTTTTTGCAGATTGTTTTTGCTGTGAGACATAAAGTCTGGGTCTTTTCAATTTTTTTATGGAACTTAAAAATGGGAAATGGAAAATGTGTAGCAGCGTTTCCTGTCGTTTTATTGTAAGATGGTGAAGCGCTTAGCTTTCATCTCACCTAGTTTCAAGTTATGATAGTGGAAGCACACTTCACCCGGAATCAACAGACTGAGGAACTGTAACATAATTGTTTTTTTTTTCCATTCTTGACCCCTTTCCAGCTTTGGAGGAGGTATAATGTCCATCAACTTTATGCCGGATACTTTATGGTTGGCTTTGGGCTGTTGATATCAAATAAACAAGGAAATGTTTTTTTATAAATGGGAAAGCTCTTATTTTCGAGGCTTGCCCTGGCATTATCTGGTTATTCCCATGGGCGGAAATCAGGTCTACGATGGAGCGAGCCAGAAGCACCTATTAAAGGCACGATTCCGTTGCCTGGGATAGACTACTGGGTCATAGATTCCAACCACCCCAAATGAATGGTCTAATAATCAAAGAGATTTGACTGGTTTAGCATACTTACATTAGTAAGTTAGTGTTGTTGGTGTCCGTCGTGTTGTGTCTGGGACTAGCCTGCGCAGGAGTGGATTACGAAAGGCACGATATAAGAGTCGGGAGCGGACATTTCGCAACCAACGTTGCGATATTTATACTGCACCACTTTTATCATCATCATTATCACAGGACAGTATCCCCTACAAAATAGAAGAAGGGATTTGCTTATCCATCACGCGTGAAACGCGTTTTGGTTTAGCACAAATATCATTGTTTTTTTTTTCATTTTACCTACAGCTATGACGCAAAGGCTATATACCCTTTTAACAGGTTAAGGAACCGATTTAAGATACATTTAATCAAAGTCAATAAATAAGGCACTCAGGGTTCTAACGAAAATTTAGATGCTGTGGATTAAACCGGTTTGCCAATAAAACTTAGCTTTGTGACGTTCAAATAAAACCCATTTCACTTTGCATTGGTATACGAGTACAAGGGATATTATATATATACACAGGTATATTGGTATATAAGATACAGGAAAGTATATGCTTAAAAGGCAACCACGACCACACAACGAGGATTAAGGTATTTTGTAACCAAAAAGTTACCTGGAAAGCTTATGATATGAATCACACTTGGCGTTAGGTATTTTAAGATATTATAATCTCCAATACGTGATATCATAAATCATGGATTTTGTACGAATTACCAAGTTATTATCCTGGAAAGTAATGCTGGGTATGTAAATAAATAATGCGTAAGTTCGTTAAATTTACATAATGAAAGCTCTCGTATCAAATATATATAGCTATTATCCCAATAGCGGATTTGTAGTATTGATACATATTGTGTGTTGATGCGTATTAACTTAAAATGTAACATTTTCAGACTATCTAAACTCAAAACCTTTTTTTTTTTAAAGTTCTAAAAAAACGACTAGCACCTTTCTAAAAATGAATCGTGATGACTTACGCAAGATGGTTGGTATCATCAGAGGGACCGTGATCTAAACCATCACCTTGTGGAGCCATGGACAGCTGCTTGTGTTGGGGGTGCGGTCATGAGGAAGAGCCAGTGGAACAGGTGATTTACACTGCACAGCCACAAGCGAAGCTAGGACATAGCCTGGACTACAAGAGCTCAATCAGCTTGCAGTCCCACAGCTTATCTGTGGAGGCTGGAGCAATGTTGCCATCAATCCAGGGTCCTGCCCCGCTATTCTGCGGAGCTGGGCTGGCTGGGATCAGGTTAGCTCAACTGGGGGCAACGCTCAATATACCCCAATGCATGACGTCACTGCAGAACTGAACTTTTACAAAGCGCTATCTAGCACCAAAGTTAGCCAAGCTTGTAATACGGTAATTAGATTACGGAGATTATGATAATATTATGTAAATATTTTTTTGGTAAAAATGTACTTATCACCAACATTTCGTTACTCAACACCCAAACGCAGACATCATCTATATTCATTACACAAAGGTTTGTCCTATGTGGGAATCGAACCCGTAACCTACATCGCAAAAGGCAGAGCTACTACCAACTGAGCTATGCGCAAGCGCTTCAACCAAGATTAAAAACAAACGGAATCCAAGAAGTTTCCGGAGCGGTATTTCTCTTAGCAAAAGTAAATCCGTTCGATTAGAATTCTAACAAATGAACATGGCAATGACTAAAACCCGAATGAGACCACGTGACTCTCAGACTCGTGTTATAAAACGTGATGTTAATATTACGCACGAAATATCGTGGGGCATTATATTGTCATGCTTCGTCTTCATCAAACCTTTTCTCATCATAAATGTAAGGCGTTTAAATATGTTAATATATTTAAACACTAATAGGTGTGGTGGTAGTACTTCCCCGGACGAACCCTTACACTAGAGTTCTTCGACTCTTAAAGGATGAAGGCCAAGCCACCTCCCCGTCGTTAAATAAATAAATAAATAATAAATAAATATTACAGGACATTGATTTCACACAGCGCCATCTAGTCCCAAACTAAGCATAGCTTGTAATATGGGAACTAGATTACGGATAGAATACATAAATACTTTTTTTTTGTAACTACATACTTATCATACAATACAACACCCAAACACAGAACAAACACCTACATTCATCATAAAAATGTTTGTCCTGGGTGGGAATCGAACCCACAACCTACAGCGCAGAAGGCAGAGCTGCTACCAACTGAGCTGTGAGGCTTGTTAAAATAAAAGTATAGTAGTAGTAGTAGTAGTAATAGAATATAATTAAATATACTATTACGACGGGATAGTAAGGGCAAGCTCCCTCAAAGTAAAACATTCCTCCACATTCGAAACCAAAACTTTTTGAAATAATCTGAACTGCATTCACAGATTTTAGAAAAAAATTACAGTCCGCAAGAAAATGGTAATTTAACACAAAAAAAAATCTTGATGCCAATCGATCCTGTTTCATATAAAGATGAAAAGTCTCTTTGGGACAGAAATCGCCAAGAACTTTGTACAGAAAGTAATTAGTTGCCAAACTATCCTGTTTCTTACCGTGATCAAAATACTGATTAAAAAAGTTGAAAACTGAAGTTTGAGTACAGTAGATAGAAACTACGAAATAATTTTATCCTAGCTGATCGAGGTAGGTACTTTATTTATAACAAACATTATAAATAACATGTACAATTAAACAAACTTTGTACGACGGACCGTTAAAAACGGCCTATAGGTAACTCAACTGTTCCAGACCAGTGCCAAACGGCAGCGTGCCCAACAAATAATTACACATAACGTTACTTTATGTAGTGGTGAATTTCTCTTTTTATATCTATTTACCAAAACCTGTAACACGCAAACCTAAAGCTGAGGATCAACCTCAAGCTATAGAATCTGCCTATAGCATTGTTATTACATGAATACCCAGGTAAGACCGGTAATTCAAGTGTCACCTACTCCTATCAGCCTGTTTAGATCTATCATCACCTTTGTTCCTAATGCATTCAGAGCCAGCCAAGTCTCGCAACTAATCAGATATGGTCAGTTATGCAACAATAGATCTGGAGCAATTGCAACTTGCACCATCAAGGACTTGGACTGACCGAAAGTACCTACTAGCAAGTGTGGACCAACTTGTCTTGTGAAAGTTATTGTAAAGATCGAGTCTACGCGTGCTTTGTTACAATAAATATTCTAGTTTATCTGCTTTCTATAGTTATGTCGCGGTTTCCGCCAAAACATAAGACGTTTACGATATAATCCATCACCTATGGCTTCATCTTCTTTCTATAAATAAAGAAGTTGTATAACCAGATGGCCAAAACGTCTTTTGTAAGCGGCAAGATATTTAGATATAAGCCAGTTCCTCAGACTGCTGAGGCTTCCCGTTGACGTACACTTCCATTTTCGGTCTTATCATAGCTTGAACTCAGGTGAGATGAAGGGCGACCGCTTCCCCGTCTCATAATAAAAAAAAAAAATGGCTGCATGGTCACTACACTTACTAACAACACTTAAAAGGCTTGCAATTGTCCGCCTGGTTAGCGGCCAATGTCCGGTGCCAAACGGCTTGCAAACGGCTTGCCGTGTTCCGGCGCACGTTTATTTGCTTTTCAAGTGAACTGGTTGTCAAACGCTTGGCCAGCCAGTAAAGAAATCAAAATGAGGTATTGTGATTGTGGGAATGTGATTTGTACATGATTAACCAAAATGAATGAGTTAACACAATGTCTTATACGCAACCTTAGGGAAAAAGAGAAATAAAAAAACTACACTCACCAAATTAAACAAGAAAAAAGCAAATCAACTGTAAAAATACCAAAAATACAGACATAAATTATGGAAATAATGTACAAACGATTACGATTTGACTAATCCATTTTAGCTAGTCGACTGGTAGTCAATTAGAGCAGTCGATTGCATTGCAAACACTTCCTCACTATGAAACGACAAGCGAAAGGTAATTCAAACGACCAGGAAAGGACAGCGTCCAGTGGGATACAATTTCGACATTCAAAAATGAACTGCTATTTGGTAGGAAACCGGTTACCAGCTTAATTACCAAGAAGTTACCGATGCAGATTCTTGACTTGAAAGAAAATGTAAAATATATTTATTGTGTCTTAAACAGAATCAAAGTTAATACAGAACTACATCAAGGTAAAACAATTTATTTTATTTTTTTGTGTAAGTAGCGAGGATTCACTTAAGTAATCAAATTACAACGATTCCCACACTATGGGCCTGTATCGCGTAAAAAGGAGTAAAAGAGCCTCAATTGACTGTCAAACTGTAAATAAAAAAAATATATATACATTTCATTTTCGATTCATTTGTCGATGAAATTACCGAAGCAGCGTTTTTTTTTTAATGCAATACGCAATGCACTGGTGGTGTCCTATTGAAACAAATGTATCCACAAACAAATCTTGACCTTCAAATGGATCTCCGCAAAGTGAAGCTTGACTCAATTAACTAAGTTTGTGAGGGTCCTTAGATAATCCGACTGCTTCTCTTGAACATGATTAGTTAAGAAATAAATATAACAGGATATCAATTTCACACAGCACCATCCAGTCTAAAACCAAGCAAAGCTTGTGATTTGGGAATATATACTCAATTATAAAATACAACATTATACTTATAATACTAAAAAAAAAGAGGAAGCAATAGGTACCAAATGTTCTCTTACTTACGGCACCCCCCGACCGTGCCGTATTACCGGTCACAAAACCGTTTTCTGTATAAATGTGGTCTATCGATGCAATTCCGATCTCGATACGATAATTTCGTTACGGTTACCGTTACGTCACCGGTCTGTTTATATTCAGTACAGCATAATCCCGGCTATTTTGTAATAGGTACTGCGGTAATTATGTGCGGTATGCTTTGGTTGATACAAAACGAAGGCATTTCCTTGTTGCTACACAATATTAACATACAAAAGCGGACCGATTTGGAAGTTCTTACGGTATGAGGTACCTATCACGGCGCAACATTCAATTTATCATGAAACTTATGAATACGGGAACACAGCATTCAAATCGCCAGACAGATTCATTAGCGACCCCAGACATTTTATTCCAGTAATCTCGCTTTTGAAAACTATTTTTGATCCCATGGGATGCGTTCCCACCATGCCATGGGAATTTCTTAAAATCCTTTCCGAGTACCTTTTTACTACACAAGCAAGCCACTCTGAAAATGTCAAGTCCCTAGGACTTGACATCTTCTTTGGGCTTTTATTGTCGATCAGTTAGTCAGATACACGTCGATTTTATATATGTAGATTTTATATATATGCCTTACAGTTGGTAGTAGTTCTGTCTAGCTGTAGATTGTGACGCTATAGACTGTGGGTTTGATTCCTAGGACAAATATGTGTGATGAATATAGATGTTTGTTTTGTGATTGGGTGTTGGAATGTACAATAGGTATATGAATAAAAAAACATGAGAGTATTCTATCCGTTATCCGAACATGGATAGATTGAATCATCTGACATTTGTGCGATGAATTCATCACACAAATGTTTGTCCTGGACGGGAATCGAACCTACGACCTACTACACAGAAAACTACTCCAAACTAAAAAAAAGCATATATTCATGTCCCACGTGATAATGTCATCAGTTATCGAGAAAAATATCGATCAGCGTATTATAATTTGTTTCTTTTTGAAAATTTCTAAAATATATAAGTAATGGACACTTCTATGAATCTTATACATCAATCAACAACCAATCAAACAGATACCATCATTTCGCAAACATAATTTGTCAAAACAACTGTTGGTAATGCTGAACCTAATTGGAGCGAATTCAGAGCAGGTGGTATTTATGTAACTGTCTGAAACAATTACTTTCAAATCGTTGGGTAATTTACGCAATAATGACTTAAAACGAAATGACACTTTATTGTAAACCTACTTAATCTGTTACGCCAAGGTGCCAGTCTGTTCAAGGTTAATGACGTGATATTATTCAAACATGGATTAACCAAATCACAAATGTCAAAAAAACCCATGTTTCTTTTAATTCCGGTTATTTTAATGTACACAACAATATATGTATGCCTGCACTGATTATTTTTTTTTGTGGTGGGACTTTTTTAAGTCCGCCTAGTTATTTACCTGTAGCTATTTATCTTACATAATAATGTCGTTTTGGCATTTAGAGGTAAGATAGCCAGTTCCTCAGACTGTTGAGGATTTACTCTGAGGATTAACTTATTTGTGTCTTTACTGACTAGGTATTTTATCAATTAATCGTCGGCCTGATAATAAGGCGAACTGGACCGTGAGAACTGCCTACATAATAAAGTCACAGTTTAAGTCCATTGGTAAGTTGTAGTTTCACCTTGTAAAACTTATGGAACCATATTGATAAATATTTATAGCAATTTAGTATTAAAAGTAGGGCAAGTCAATTGACCATACAATTTAACCTATCAAGCTGTCAACCTTGCGATAAGAGCTATACTAATACTAATCTTAGTAAAGATAATATATACCTATAAGATTTGTGCATAAACGATCCAGTATATTTGGATAAAATGATGGATAAAACTGAAGGACCTCTTCAGCCATGAAATCCTCTCCATCCAAAGGTTGTCTGGAAGAAATCGCTACTTAGCGATAAGACCGCCCATTGTATATATATTTATTTTTAAGTTATCCAGTTTTTATTTTTAAGGTGTGCAATAAAGTATTGTTCATTCATTCATTCATTCATTCATTCATTCAAGGATTCCGTAAATAAAGGGTGCCTATCACAAAGCCTCCACTGTCCGTCTATACATGTGTCTAAACGGGTTGTATCTAATTATATATCATGAACCGTAATAGGTATACAGTTGAAATTTATAAATAAAGAGCCAATTCCAGTCCACTCCAAACAGAGCCTCCTAACCTGGAGGGTATTGCCAGAATCACCACGCTTGGCAGGCGGAACAGAAGGATATTGCTGCCCTTCTTCTGGTGAGATAGTTGGCTTTTGCGACATCCATGGCCTGAGTTGAAGAAGTCATAACGACACGGCAAAAATGTATTCCTCTACAGAGTGTGCATGTCAATTGCCGCTTTTACGACATTATAAAAATAAAACAATACGGTTACGAACGTGTTTTTTTTTTGACTTTTTGACATATAAATGTCAAAAAGTCAAAAAGTCTGATCATAAATGAATTGCTTAATCTTTCTTGTAATACATTTACCATATGAACTGACATAGACCTTTTCCTTGCCCGGGCAAGCCTTAAAGTCACGAGCTAACCAGAATATGCAGTTTTACGAATAATCAACATTTAAAATTATGACTAGTATTTCTGTTCAGAAATTCGTATCTATTATTTTATTTACTTATAAGTAAAATAAGACAATAAAATAAATAGCTTAGCAGACTGTTTCTATTGAGCATGTAATGTTGGACCAAATAGACACATTTTGTGTTGTCACGACAAATTATCATTAACTATTTGAACACTTTATACTGGCACTAGAAGCAAAGTTTCACGTCACATAGGACTGTATCCGCATTCCAAAACTGCATATATCTTCGTGTTTTGTTTTTATTGTACAACGTGGAAACACTTGGCCTTTATCTCACCTGGTCATGTTATGATGGCCGAAGGTTGGAGCGCATTTCACCCGGAATCTTCAACCGATACTGGCTATCGCACCTCTAAATGCCGGAACACAATAATTTAGATTTGATGTTATGATGACAGACTTAGATACAATAGTGGTAGCTAGTTAGTCGAGCTTTAAACAAGTCCTGCCACCAACCAAAGTTATAAAAAATAGTTTTAAGTTTGCTTTTTTGTTGGTTTGAATCCGGGACCAATGGAGATTTAGCCACAGTGAGTTAAGTTTGATACAGTTCTGGGTTACGATGAGCCCGCACTCGCATGTAACAGCCTACAGACAATTAATAGCTAATTGAAGAATTAAGTCCATTCATGTTCCGTGTCAATATATCTAAATACCTGCATGACCGACTTTCCAAACAATGTATTTAATTAATATAGATGTCACTTGACGCGAAGATCTGTTATGTGTTCCAAAGCAGCTATTCATTTGATTTATACAGTACAGACGAAATAAAGAAGTACTGACAAGATAACTGTAGTATTGTGACGAAATCGGTGCTTGTTCGGAAGTTTCGCGAAGCTTTCCATCAATCTTGCCTAGCAAAATTGTGTAAATTGATGGATAGAAAATTATTTATTGTAGGACGGTGTGCTTGGCCTTCATCTCACCTTATTTTCTAGTTATGATAAATCTGACGGTGCAAGCGCACTTCACCCGAAACCCTCAAGAAATTGAGGAACTGGCTATCTTACCTCTAAATGCCGGAACACAACAATTTAAGAATTGTTGTTATGGCAACAGGATTAGGTAAGTAGTGGTAGCTTTCCAGGTGGACTTAAACAAAGTCGTACCACCAACTAAACCAAGTACAATATTATACACCCCTGAGATCGAACCCGGGACTTCTGGATCTGACACCGGTAATAGGTGAACCACTAGACTATAGAAGTGGTAAAAATATATGCGTCTAAGTGCGGAGACGAGTCTTTTATATTAACCTGTGTAGCTCTACCACAGGTTTATGCTAACTACAGTCGCTAGCGTGGACAGTTGTAAATTATAATGATTATAATACGTACTAAATTTGGAACAGTAAACTATCCTGTGTCACGTATAATAACTGCGGTAAGCACACACCAAAAGCATCAAAGCGAAACTACTATAAATAAGAGTACTTACCTGTGCCCCTTTTTATATAGATGCATTATTACATGCCATCATTTTCTACCATTGTCTATTTTGGACATACCTGTGAAAAAATAGAATATATCAGTAAAAAAATACAAATGTCACTACACGAAGACTGATGTCTGTTAGAGTTGAGTCCATTCATTCATTCATTCATTTGTATGAATTAATAAATGAATGGACTTTAATGTACATAGAAATTACATAGGACCAAACAAAAATCGGTAACACATGAATAAGTACAATGGATGGCCTTATCGCTGCGTTGAGTTGATGAGCTTTAAGAACAAAGATAAGCCTTCAACGAATCTCATCTTGAATAAACTAATTTGATGAGCACTTTGAACTCTACTTGACCATGACGGTCACATAATCAATACTAACATAACTGGATGCGAACATGTTCATAAATACCTAAGCTTTGATGATCAGGAACACATTTTGTATGGAGATGTTATTTTTATTGTACGACGGAGAAAGCACCTGGCCACCTTTTCAAGTTATGATATGGCAAGGAAGGTGGAAGGTGGTTTTTGGCACTTTGCCTATAATCCTCAACATCAATTCTTTAATTGTTGTGCTCCGACATTAAGAGGTAAAATTGCCAGTTCCTCAGTTGAGAATTCCGGATGAAGTGCGCTTCCACCTTTGACCTTTACATTTTCTCAGATTTTCATTATAAATCAGGTGAGATGATTATTCACCCAAAAAATGCTGGTGGTTTTAAGGCTTGGCTATTACAAATAAAAAAAAACTTAGTGATATCATCATTTTAATTAAATGCATAAACATAAGAAGACTATTGCGTATCACGATATTTATTTCAGTTGAAGTAGTTAAAATATTTCTGAGATAAATGGTTTTGTATATATGAACTATAGGTCAGGTATCCAAAATTTGACGCTCTAAGTACTTACTCCAATGCAATTTTTGCTCCAAGTACTAGATAGATAGATAGATAACTCTTTGTTGTTCACCATTTACAAATAACATAACAAAACACAGATATTGGAAACTTAATCTAAGCGTCACTGGTAAAACAATGGGCGGCCTTATTGCTAAAAGCGATCTCTTCCAGGCAACCGCTGGATGGACAGATAAGATAACAACTTTCGAGGATGGCGGACTATACGAATAACGAATATAAAATTAAATATACATACATAAAATTACATCATTAATAATCATGATAATAATAATAATAATTAAGGATAAAAATGATAATTTAAGAATAAACTGATAGATAATACTGATAAACTTTCAATTTAAAAGTGTGTCGCGATGTTGTCTTTTTAATATTATCAGGTAATGCGTTCCACAGCCTAACAGCTTCAGCTGTAAACGAACCACTATAAAAAGAAGTTCTTTGCGTCGGGGCTTTTAACAACAGGGTGTCTGATGACCTAAGAGAAAAGTTGTGGGAAGAATACAGAAACTCGAATCTGTCCTTAAGATAGGAAGGTGAAAAGGGATTGAAAAGTATTGAATAAAGAAGAGAAAATATATGCAAAATAATGCAATTTTATTGAACAGTGTGTTTCACATATATAATGCCAACACAAATGAAAATATGCTAATATAAATATGCTCCTTTATGCCTCAAGTTGACGAACACAATGTAGGCTATGTTCTTTGTGGATATGACATATGACCTACGCAGTAAGGCATTGTTTTAGGCGAGAGATGCACTTAAGATCAGATAGGGCTAATTGATTGTTCAGTCTACTAGTTGTATTAAAAAATGTGAATACATGATGAGCGTTCATTCAGGGACTAATATTAGTGTAATATATAAATGTGTTACGCGTGCCAACTCTCCGTTATGTACTTATACCCAAGGTAACTTTCAATGATAGCTATTATAAAAAATATTGCTCTGACGAAACGACAACCGCCTCTGTGGTCTAGTGGTTCAACCCACCGATTTCAGATCCAGAGGTCCCGGGTTCGATCCCCATGGGAGTACAATATATATTGCTTGGTTTGGTTGGTGGTAGGATTTTGTTTAAGTCCACCTGGCTAGCTACCACCATCTTACCTAATTCTGTCAACATAATAACAATTCTTAAAAAAAATGTTGTGTTCCGGCATTCAGAGGTAAGATAGCCAGTTCCTCAGTTTATTGAGGATTCCGGGTGAAGCGCGCCTCCATCTTCGGCCTTATCTCAACTTGTTACCAGGTGAGATGAAGGCTTCGTCCAAGGCAAGCGCTTCCTCGTCGTACAATAAAAAAAAAACTACATTCACCGATTTTTTTCATTATTTCGTAATAACTGTAATTATTAAAAACTCATGTAATAAATTGACTTGCACGTATAAGTAGAGAAGAACTGGTTGATTAATTACTAAGTACTATGCAATACGTGGTAAGACACACCCACTCATAAATAAGATGTGTAGGTAATGACATAAATTAACACATATGATGATAATGCTAAGCACGGCAATGTTTAACACATTAATAATTAATTAAGAGTCTTAGTTTAAGACCTTTTCTGAGAATCAGAATTCAAAACAAGAAAATACTGGCAATTTATTTAAACGGTCAGCTAATTAAATGAGACGGTCAGCTAATTCAATTAACCGGTCAGTTTAATTAAGAGGTTTTTCAAAGTCAATATATTTTGTCAGCAAACAAAGATAATTAAACAAACTTTAAAGTGAGATCCGATAATTATAAGAGAAAAAGCAAGAATTCTGCGTGCTAAAAAATCCTAACAACCTACTCACGTACTCCGCCATAACGATATATTGTGCTGCCAAAATAGATTTTTAGCTATGTATTGTTCTTAAACAACAAAAAAATATACATAACCCTCCTAAAGCAGTTGAGTTGTAAGGAGATATAATGTAACATAATTTCATTTGAAATTTTCAAGCTTTCCCAACTTAACCGCCTCTGTGGTCTAGTGGTTCAACCCACCGATTTCAGATCCAGAGGTCCCGGGTTCGATCCATATGGGGAGTACAATATATTGTGCTTGGTTTGGTTGGTAGTAGGACTTTATTTTAGTCTGCCTGGCTAGCTACCACCATCTTACCTAATTATGTCGCCATAATAACAATTCTAAAATTGTTGTGTTACAGCATTTGGAGGTAAGATAGCCAATTCCTCAGTTTGTTGAGTATTCTGGGTGAAGTGCGTCTCCACCTTCGCCCTAATCTCAACTTGTAACCAGGTGAGATAAAGGCCAAGTGCTTACCCGTCGTAAAATAAAAATAAAAAAAATTACAGGTAGTGTAAAAAAAATGTAATAGCTTTATTGTTAGGCTTGTAATGGGTATATCAACTCCTTGTTAAAATTGTCTGGAAGAGACCGATAAGACCACCCACTTCAAACTTTAGATATTATTAATCAATTGCTCTGTATTATTTTTGTGTGCAACAGAGAATTATATTCGTTCTTTCATTCATTCATTCTTTCACTCACTCGTTCATTTCATTCGCTTACGCAACAGTTTTCACCGTTCTTTAGCATGACAATGGCAAAACTGGAAGAAAAAAATGGAAGACTAATAGCAATTAATTAATAGTTATTATATCAGCGGATGTGTGAGAGGCTTTCTCGAACACTTTGTTGTCTAGAGGTTCTTTACTTATTTCCTAATTCATGATCTACTGGGTTCTCATCAGAGACAAGTTGTCAGATTAGAGAGTATTTACTCAACAGTATTTCTCATGAGTTGTTTATGATTTAATCTTTGAAAGCACCTTATTCATTACTTATTTTTTTATCAGATGTAACAAAGTACAGCTTTAAACAAACCAGCCAAGTGCGAGTTTTTTTTGTTTCTTTTTATTGTACGACGAGTAAGCACCTTCATCTCACCTGGTTACAAGTTAAGATAAGGCCGAAGGTGAACGCGCACTTCAGTCGGAATCCTCAACAAACTGAGGAACTGGTCATCTTACCTTAAAATGCCGGAACACAACAATTTGAGAATTGTTGCTATGGAGACAGAATTAAATAAGATGGTGGTATAGCCAGGCGGACTTAAACAAAGTCCAACCACCAAACAAACCAAGCACAATATTGTACTCCCCCGGTTCGAACCCGGGACCTCTGGATCTGAAATCAGCGGCTTGAACCACCAGACCACAGAGGCGGACGCGCACACCGAGGATTCCAGCCCACATTTCAAAGCACAACATGCTGGATTTACATTTCGTTTGGAGCACTCGTGTGGCAATCTGCCAAGCGTGAGTGAGACACTCACGCAGATTTTTAGTATTTATTGTACATCAAAGTAAGGAATGATACCATACCAAGTTTGAACTATTTAAGCATTACTGTTTTTACGATAAAGCTGTCATAAGAAACATTTAAAATCACGTTTCTAGGCTACATTTAATTTTTTTCTTTATTCAATAAAAAGTACAATTAAACTAACTATGTACAAAGGAATCAGTCAGATTACCTAAGGACCGTTACAAGCGGCTATAGGCCGCTTGTAACTCAACTGTTCCATACCAGTACCAGACGCAAGCGTGCCCAAGACACTGGCTGCATTGCCACGCTGAATAGCTATGCTAATGCGCTGGCCTAAATAAGAGCCAGCCCTTGGGTCACGTGTCGCATCAATCAAAAGCATTTTTTGATTTATTTTATTTATATTATTAGTGGAGTCGGCATTGGAAATACACACTCATTGAATATTTTGATGTCTACCCTTAACGGTTGATAGATAGATATATAGAGCCCGCTGGCATACAGACAAACGGACTGACAACAGGGGCC
Source organism: Venusia cambrica (assembly GCA_951394065.1). Taxonomy (NCBI): domain Eukaryota; kingdom Metazoa; phylum Arthropoda; class Insecta; order Lepidoptera; family Geometridae; genus Venusia; species Venusia cambrica. The sequence continues at coordinate 9,374,236 of OX596044.1, read as the reverse complement.
GGGGTCCTGTTAAGAACCCTCAAAATATTCCAACCATACCTAGATGTTTTTTTCGGTTTAGGAGTATAGGTATGTCAATAAAGTGGTCCCAAAATCAATTGTTCACTTTACGAATTTATTAGTACCTAGTCCACTTTTTCTGATAAAACTGGTAAATGAAGATATTTAAAGAAAGGTGGTTAAAATAAGTAGGCATAAAAAAGTCCACATGTGCCTTTTAGAAGAGTGTGATCAGGGTAAACCTGATTATAAACCTAGACAATATTATTATACCTATATTATTATACCTATAGGAAGTAACGGGTAAGTATTTGCATCAATGAGAATTATTGAGGAAAAGAAAGCAGTTGTTGAGTAATTAACCTATCTCACGTAGGTAACTGCCTTCCGTAGAGAGGAAGACTAATTAAAAGTAGGTATATGAAGAGACTAATTCGATTTGCATCACCACCTGTTTGTAGATTTGTCTATAAATAAAATGTGCTTAAATTTTCCGAGCAAGGCTTAATTTCGTTTAATTCATTAGCTTTAAACCGCCTCTGTGGTCTAGTGGTTCAAGCCACCGATTTCAGATCCAGAGGTCCCGGGTTCGATCCCCATGGGGTACTCCCCACAGAACACATGGGAGTACAATATATTGTGCTTGGCGGTAGGACTTTGTTTAAGTCCGCCTGGCTAGCTACCACCATCTTACCTAATTCTGTCGCCATAATAACAATTCTAAAATTGTTGTGTTCCGGCATTCAGAGGTAAGATAGCCAGTTCCTCATTTTGTTGAGGATTCCGGGTGAAATGCGCCTCCACCCAGCCTTATCTCAACTTGTTACCAGGTGAGATGAAGGCCAAGTGCTTACCCGTCGTACAGTACAATAAAAAAAAAGTTTTATTTCAGTTTTTGATGACCATGTTGTATTAACTGATCATTCTGTCTCCCGTTAAGCCGTGACCGCCACAGCAATTATCATGATGGTTAGATAAGATAAGATATATAAGATAAGATAATTACTTTATTTACCAACAAATGTTTACAATATATTTATATTTCAAAATATAACAGATTACAAATGGATCCCGCACTAGGGGATTACATATGATAGTGATCCTAATTTCAGTTTTATTGGTAACTGGTCTATAAATCAGGTGCGAGGATTTGTTATTTTACGGCAATAAATAAATGCAACGAAAAGTACCGCTGAAAAGTACACTAATTCTCATTTGATACCATGGAACAGCTGAGTTACAAGTTAACCCGACTGATCTCTTAGGAATAATTAGTTGAATTTTATTATTATGCTAGATATAAATAATCTAGTTCCCATATTACAATCTCTGTTTAGATTAGTTTTGGGCTAGGTGGCACTGTTTGAAATTAATACTTCTGCTAAAAAAATACAATTATAGACAAAGCAGGCATTCCCTAGTTTAAAGAAGAAAAGGTTAAAAGATTGTCACGGTGGTGGATTTCACAAACAACAATTGTTGTATGTTATTTAACTCAAGCAGGTTCTTCCGGCTTCAATACCGTAATGACTCCGTTGCATGCCGTACCGAACCGCCTACGTTATTTGGAAATGTCAATGTCAAACCTTACGTCAAAGTGCACTCTACAAAATACTTTTTTCATAACCTCCTCTATTTCTTCTACCAAAGCTGACTCTCCATAGGAAATAGAAGAAGCCAACACGGTAGGAGCTACAAGAGTTGCCAGCTAGAGACCCTTACAGCTATGTCAGAGATAAAATGCAGACGACCCGATTAATTATTGTGTTGTGATGACTTAGCTATACATAGCACGCTTGTTATATTCTCCTATAATTTGTAGATCAATTTATAATGTGATTTTGTATTAGACATATTAAAAGACACAAAATTTTATTTTTTAAATACTTACGCAAAACTATTGGTCACTTTGTAATAAGTACTCTTTCGTGTAAAAGGCCTAGCTTGCAACGACATTGGCAAAGCTAGTGGCTCAACCTAACCTGCCACATTTATTTAACTAATTTAAAAAATATTTTATGGAATCTCTTCTGTCAACCATCACCGCTTTCAAACATTGCAAAGGTTGAAAGTAATATCAAATGAACATATGAATTTGCAACAACGCATCTTTTATTCATCAAATTTAATTCAGATAGCAACACCTACAGGCCCAAACAGATATTAAGCCACCTTGAATTTTAACTTTCGATTGCCTTCACGTTTGGTTCAAGTTCACTTTCATTTGCATTGAATGTCTAGTCTCAATCAAATTGCATTTTATATTCACACTGGTGAAACGCTCGGAACTTCTTTCCCATCATCCCGTGGGAATTATCCTAAATCTTATCATTGTCCCCTACACTTAAAAAGTATGTAGTGTGGGAAGACCGTCACAATCCGACGACGAGCTTTTGGAGGTCGCGGACAGTCGTTTGATGGTGGTGGCTCAGGTCACTATCTTGTTAGCCTGATATAGATAGGTCTGCTTGGGGGAGGCCTATGTTCAGCAGAGACATACACTGTAATGTTGATGATGATGCCGTATTTAAAATAACAAAATCAATTTAGAGTTCGTTTAAGGTTATTTACCCCAAAACCTTTCAACCGGTTTTCTTTCGGTAATCCCGTGTCACATTTTAGGCATTCATTGCTAAGCACATGACACGACGAAAAAAAGATCAGGATCTTAATTTTTTTTGCGTATTCGATTGCACCTTCCAGGATGTTCATTTTTCATGACATGACATATTACGTTTTTGTTTTTATTTTCTCGTTCCTTATCATTGATGATTGTATAACAAATAATGCGATAAACTTAACATTAAATCTAAATTTAACTTAAAAATATATCACGATGAACATTTTCATCATTCAAAAATTCGTGCAGGTAGTATTTGAGATGTAGATTTAACAGCACAGAATAATTAATGGCAATATTTAACCTAAAACCCTATTGACATCTTACAAAGCCTTGCATGCAAGTTTTACGTGAAATACATAATGATCCCAAACTTGCGTGTACGACTGTACAATTACGTTGTGGTCCCAAATGGCTGAGAATATATAATCAAATTTATGAATTAGGCGATTGGGACCGCGGTCCCTTTTGGCAACAGTTCCAATCGCCTGTCTTCACGGCTTAAATCAGGATTACATTTTCGAAGTAAACTTTAGTACCACCAGCCCACTTAAAATTAACAAATCAAGTGTAGTCTGAGATCTCGATTGTCTTAAAGTCACTATGAACTGTGTTTGTCATTTGCAACAGGAGACCTTGACGTCGCAATGTTTCTTAGAACGCAGAGTTATGTAACCTTCACAGGAGCCCTATTACCACGTTTTTGTCAAACTGCATCCGTCTTCGGCGCAAGATCATTATGAAAACTTGTACAGCGCCTTCAGGGGATATTTTAGAACTAAAATGTACAGACTGTAAACAGCTAAAAACAGTGGGAACCGGCTGGTGTATAGGTAAATAACTTAACCTTACGCTACGCACCACTTTACTAGTTTGGTTGACATTCCATTTATTACTTAAAAAATAATTCATTTTTAATGCGCATTGCAGAAAATTTTGAGCAGCTACCAGTTTCCGTTTTTCCATTCACGTACGACCACAATACATTCAACAAGAGAGTTCATATGCATTTTCTGTCAAAGCTTGCTCCATCGTAGAGTTTATCTTTCATCGTATAGCAAACTTCTAGGCCAAGAGCTGACTCACTCACCGTAGTAATTTGTCGTTAGGCCATAGGCATAGCATAGGCTAGCTGATCAAAACTTCGCAAACCTGTGACCTACCGGACTTTATGGATCTTTATCTGTGACCTTTCTAGTGACCTTTCGATTTAACAGCAAACACTGCAGTAACTGCATTTATGATTGTTGGTACAGTACTCAGTAGCTACCAGGCACAATTTATAGCCAATATAGGGAAATTTGGACGAAAAAATAATATGTAAAGCATAGATACACTGTATTTTTTTTTAAGTGGGTAGGTGTGATCTTCTTCTTAGCAACGGATTTGCAGGCTTTTGCCTTTTGCAGGTTACGACTGTATCACGACTCTAGTGGTTGGATCTATGGACGTCAACCTGGCTTACCACCATGCTGAAGTTCAGCGTCAAACGATTTGCCATGTTCCATTTCGTTTTTTTCGTGAGAGAGACAGTTCTTTCTGGGACAGCTCGTTCTATCGCAAGCCTAACCCTTGCTCTGGTCTAGTGCTAGACAAGCGTTATATATATGTATACAAACTAAACAAGCGTATATATATAGAAAGAAATAGGCAACAGTGCCCACACCTTCAAAAGGAATATTCAGATCCGAAATTAGTCAATAATTACTCAATAATGTTTAAGAGTATGTGCAACTTCGAATAATAATATGGTATGTATATGTGTAGTTCAAAAAACATAGTAGTATGTGTCAGCTTAGTTATGGGTTAGGTCAAAACCTAACCCATAAAGAACACATTAAAATAAAGGCTATGCTTTACCGATGTGGGGACTTTATTGTAAACAATAGTACGGGTCGTAAGCATTTTTGTTCAAGTGAACAGTAATTTCATATAACTAGGAAACAAGTGTGAGTCTTTGTTTAAAGATAGATAAAGATAAAATGTTTATTTGGAACAACATTTTTAGGCATTCACTTACTTATGTACAAAATGTTGGTAATAAGTAAAATAGTAGGTAACAGCAGCAAGTATAATATAGGGTACATTCTCTCTGAGCTAGTTTACAAAACTGTGTTACGGCAGAGAAAATGTATGTTACCTTTTATTGCATTCATTTTGAAAACTTTATTTTTGTTGCTGGAAGAATAAATTTGGATAAGATACATATTTGAGCATTGATGAATTGAAAAAGTACATTACTCATAACCTATCGGTGATCAAACACAAGTAATTCGAAGAAAATGAAATTATGACCAATAACTAGTAAGTAGGACATCATAAGCAACGGTGACCGATGACCTCAGCTAAGTGACCTTTGCGGCTTAATACGGAAAGTACATGCATACATTGCATAAAGCTTCTCTTTAAGCATAGCTTAAATTCAATGTAATTCATAAATGGATATGATATTGTATGTGGAAGTCATTGGAAGACCAAAGATGATTTGATTTGATTGAAATGTAAGGTCTTTGAAGTCTTCAAAGAATAATATTGACTAAGTGAGGATTTAAATAATTTTACAATATATTTGTACAATATATATGGTCCTTACTGCTTTCTAATGTCAACTCAATTTTTTTTTAGTAGGTCTGTAGGTATTCATTTTGTATATTGTACATCCTAAAGTGTTGAAACGTTGCACATACCTGCCAAAGATCAAATTTTACACGTGTTTGACAGTCAATGTATGATTATGATTATGCCTTCTATCAAGGTGGGCTCTACAAATAAATGCTCTAGTTTTATGTTTTCCCTATTTCACTAATATTAATCACATGTTTTTTTTTACTGAAGATTATTTTTGCACGGAACTCTAATTATGATATTAGAATATCGTATACTTCACGCAGAAACTCCTTTACTACCAAATGTGTTGGATAATTGGTTTATACACTTCATACACTAAATCAATTGCTACCGCGTGTAGATTTTACACACTTACTCAACACAGAGTAAGCTTTGTTTTAACCCGTCGGGTGTTATGTAACGAGTCCTTGAATGTGCTGAACTAAAATGTGGGTCATTAAATGCCATAGCACGCCACTAAAATGACAGCTACAAACAAAGACGTGTCCATAAGTCAGGTACCTTTTAACCGCCTCTGTGGTCTAGTGGTTCAACCCACCGATTTCAGATCCAGAGGTCTTGGATCGATCCCCAGGGGAGTTCAATATTGTGCTTGGTTTGGTTGGTGGTAGGACTTTGTTTAAGTTCGCCTGGCTAGCTACCATCATCTGACCTAATTATGTCGCCATAACAACAATTCTGAAAATTGTTGTGTTCCGACATTAGTAAGTAAGATAGACAGTTCCGTGACCGCTTTCCATCAGGTGGGCAGTATGCCTGTTTGTCACCTTAATGGTATAAAAAAAAAAGTTCCTCAGTTATTCGAGGATTCCGGGTGAAGTGTGTCTCCACCTTCGGCCTTATCGTAACTTGTAACCAGGTGAGATGAAAGCCAAGCGCTTCCCCGTCGGGCTATCGACGAAATTAACTGGTCGAATGCTCAGTGAGTGAGCGAGCAGTCAACTAGTTTTTAGACTAGGTTGGTTTATATAGAACGACAAATCGAAAGGCCAGAGAGTGCTTTCTCGTCATCCCGTTATTATATTCTCGTCATCCCGTGGAAATTTATTATAATCCATTCTTAGTGCAACACATCAAAAGGAAGATATCCTGAAAATTTCAAGTCTCGAGGACCTCTCTTGTAGGCAGTGCTTTGGTTGTAAGTTAGTCAGTTTCACGATAATTTAATATTTTTGGATAAGATTTTTCTGTAACAACATAAAAAATATATTATGAACGTTGGCTAAATATACAAAACTTGTTATTAAAATATCTACTTTCACAAATAAGCGTAAAATTAAATGGATCCTTAAAAACATACAGCGATAAAATAAGAATAACAAAAAGTGCACGTTGTATGTCTTGCAAATATTTAATCCTCAAACATTTTCTGGCAATCCTGAAGTGATTTAGCTAAATGCGGTCATTGACCGGGAACGTGCGGTTTTGGTACAAGTGACGTGTTAACGCTTTTTCTTTTTTTTTCTTTATGTACAACATCATCATCATCATTGTCATCCTATCTTTTGTTAAAACTTTAACATGGTTTCAACGAGAAATCCCTCAGTTCTACACGTTTAAATATCGATTTAGTGTCATCTTTATGATTTTTTTATAGAGACAATTATTATGATTCACGTTTCCGTCTTTACACAGCGCTTGAGTATATGTTCGATTTAATTAAAAAAAAAATATTAAGGTCTTATTGGTTTATAGAGTCCATACCATGTTCTACCACAATTGTTGGCAAGCAAATATTAGTTGTAGTCTTATTAATAATCTTCTTATCTAGTATAATGTTTTCCTATAATTTAGATATTCATTGATTGAGTAAAAACATATTTATAATAGATTTACAGAGGTTCAAAAAGCTAAGAAGTGAAACTACCCCGCCTTAATATCGAACTGAAAATAGCCTCCGCATAATTTCTCAATTATACATTAGATAACGTTTCACAGACTATGCAATACTATCACAGCCTGATCTATAACTTATCCGCCAATCAACTTTCACATAACTAAGTAAGAGTAAGTGAAGGAAACAGTAACATACAAAACATAGCCTATTTTACGCTAAAAGTCAATGATTATAGCAGGCGACACACAAGTTGAATAACTGGTAAAGACACAGCAGGCATTGCAAATTTATCTTAGTTACCTAGCATTAAAAGTATTTATGCATTATCATGTAATAGTGATGCACATAGGGAAATAAGTCGGAAGGAAGGGCTGTAATGCCGTGTTGATGTTGAGACAAAAAAATGTCAATTGAACTTAGTTACCGGGTATTAAAAGTCTTTATGCAATAGTATAAAGATGCACATAGACAAATATGTCGGAAGGAAGGACTGTGGCCTTTGATGCATAATAATTTGTTATAAAACCTAAAGGTAATACGAAACTTTTACTGCAATTCTGAAGGGTAATACTGCCGAAAGCTTATAGAAAGGTTATAGTTTTAAGGTTTCATTCATTACGTTAGTACTATTTGAAAAACGAACGTGATTCTGGTGTGGTAACGCAGAAATTTATCAGAGATAAGAGTAGTATAGCCCCTTGTGAAAGTTCATCCGGCAAAGTACTACCACCATACGTATGTCGGCTGCCAAGCAGCAATGCTGTGTTCTGGTTTGAAGGGTATGGTTGCCGGTAAAATTATGGGCACGCGAGGCTTAAAACCTTTATGCCTCAAGTTGAAAGGCGCAATTCAGTGCCACATAGGCTGTGTTTTTTGTGGGTGTAACCGACGCAGTAAGGTTTTGTTATAGGTAAGAGATGCACTTAACATCATTGTTCCGTCCAATTAGTATTAAAAAAATGACTTTAACCTTTAGCCTTTTTCAATTTAACAAGACAAAAAGGTGACATATACTAAGCTTTTGATACAAACACTGTTTGATTTTCGTTTTTACGTCAGTTTTTAGAGCTCAATCAAAATATTTACTGGCAAATGCATTTTTTTTTTCTGTTTGTGCGACGGGAAAACTCTTGGCCTTCATCTCAACCCGGAATCCTCAACAAATGGTGGAACACAAGAATTTTAGATTTGTTATTATGGCGACAGAATTAGTAAAGATGATAGCCAGCAAGGCGAACTTAAACAAAGTCCTACCCCCAACTAAACCAAGCACAATATTGCACTCCTGGGGATTGAACCCGGGACCTCTGTATCTGACATCGGAAGGCGAACCATTAGACTACAGAGGCGGTTGGGTAAAGGGGTAAAGATACCGTAGCATAACGCTGCATTGATTTTATATCCGACTCATTTAATATGAATATTTTATAAAAAGCTTGTGCAAAATAACTGTGAATTTCATTATAACCCTGCCGAACACTATCTAATGCTTTGATCACACAAACTGATACCAGCTGCTATAGTGTTGATTTTAGTAAGTAAAGGTGATCATCATTGAGTGTCAATTGTCACTATGTTGGCACTTATATTTTGAAAGTGCTAAACAGTAGTCAATGTTATCATCAGTATGGTTACGTAATTCGATAGTCGATATAAATAGCGTCGTGAGCACCAATAATGCAATCACCGACCCCATTTGGACTATTTGGACTTTGGGGGAAGTTTATCCCGTCTGATCAGATTCAAAGTTGATTCTGATCAGGCTTATCTAGGTTTCATTGGTGCGGGATAACAGAAGAGGGCAAGGATTTCCTTCATTACCAGTATTCATGAGAGAGGAGGAGGCGAAACGATGAGTTCGGCACAATGGAATATTCCATTTTTTTATATATTTCCAACCTAGTTTCTTTCGAGTATATCTCCGACTTGATCAAAGAACGATTTCCGAAGTCTTCCCCTCCCAGCTATACTTTCACACTAGACTTATACCTGTTTCATCAACCCGCTCATTAATATAGTTATAAATATAAAGGAGTTTAAAAATACATGTGATCAATACTGTATTATTTTTTTTTTTTTTTACGAGTAAAATAGCCAGTTTCTCAGTCTGTTGAGGATTCCGGGTGAATGTGTAGTGATTCATTGCTTGACACCAGGAGAAAAGAAGGACAAGCGCTTTTTGTAGTACACATCTGAGTTTCAAACCAACGATACTCGAAACAGAACGCTAATGTATGCAACTAGGCTAGAAGAGTTCTCAGTCATCAGTCATCGTTGTTTCACCTTTGGAATTAATTTGCTTGCTCTAATGAGCTTCTAATAACATATCTGATGGTGTTTTAATAGTAATTCTCGGTATAAAGTGATAATCTGGGGTATTAAACAATTAACCTTTTGCTTGGGAAAACGCATCTGCGGTAACCGCAAACCGTTACCAACATCACTGATGTAGGTAATCTTGCGACATGGCTTTGTGACATGGGAATTTGTAAATTTGAAAGAAAATATTTTTGACAAACATTTGTCCCTCTGCTGAGCAAACATCTCCCCAAAATGTTTGTTCCTATTATTAGCGATATCCTACCATTTTTTTTGTTGGTGATAGCCAATCGTTTGACCACCAGCTTACTTGATAAACAAGTAAAAATGTGGCCTAGAATGGAGCACGCTTGCCTAAAAGGAACCTATTTACTCTGGGCTTGATGACTCCAAGATTGTACTCTTGCGGGAAAACAGACTAGGGCAAGGAATTCCATTCCTTACCAGTATTCATGATAAAGGAGGAGGCGAAACGATGAGTTCGGCACAATGGAATATTCACAAGGTACTGTTGCGATTAACGTCATGCTATGCAACGTTAACTAAGGATGCTACCCTGTAAAATATCGATACTCTAAGACGATCTATGCGTTGACGGTCAGTCAGTAAGTATGACAGCTTCACGACAATTTCATATATTTAAATAAGTGGAGTCCAAACAAACAGTTGCATAGACAGAACTTATTAACAAACGGCATTTTATATAGTATTGTAGTAATAATGAAAGCGTGTTTACAAGCGTACTCACAGTTAAATAGTCTTTGCCGAAACTACTATCATAGTAGTGTTTTCCTTTAATATCACATACCTGAAACAAAAGTAAATTATTTATTTAATAACAAAGTCATACAAACAATTGCGCTACGCAAAATGTAATATACCGCCCAAGGTAGATACATTCCGAGAAATCCATTAAATCCCTACTTATCTGAGTGGTATCTCAGAGACAAAGGAATCTGGATTAGCTAACCATAATACCACGTGATCTGTAGGCAAATGATGGAGCAATTTGCTGACCAACTACAGCCTATGGGAAACTGGGTGCACCTGGCATTTGGTAGCAGTGATGGACTCAGAAATATAAGTGTACCACGCAAAAATATAATACTGCATAATTATATTATGACCCAAGGGCTGGCTCTTATTTAGGCCAGTGAATTAGCATAGCTATTCAGCGTGGCAATGCAGTCAGTGTCTTGGGCACGCTTCCGTCTGGTACTGGTCAGGAACAGTTGAGTTACCTATAGGCCGTTTGTAACGGTCCTTTGGTAGTCCGATTCCTTTATACATAGTATAACTGTACATTTTAAGTAATAAATCTTTGTGCTATATTTTTTTTTTTTTTATATTTCTTATGATATTTTGTTTTGATGACCATTGTTACATATATAATACATATTGTATTTTTGTTTGTATATTTTGTAAGTAATTAGGCAAGAGACAATTTCATCCCGCACCAATTTTTAACGTCACTTCGCTGCAGTTCAATGACAGTTTGACCCTTTTAGGCGTTGGACTTTCATCCAACATGAACTATGCCTCCCATATAGCTGGGTACCCTGGCTGTTCGGAAGAACTTCACGCCGGGATAGCTTTTAAGTATCTACCAAGCAGATCCGATGTTGTATGGAGTAGGTACTTCTGCTATCTCTGCGATGGCTACGTCAAGTACCAGCTCCAAGCCTCTATTATCGATTTTCCATAATAGAATAGAGAGAGACCTATATCGATATTTTTCTTTAAAGTATCTAAGTAAGCATTACGATTTCATCTATATGTTTTATAAGCTTGATATTTTTTGTGGATTTATGTTTGTTTATGTTAAGTGCCCTTATAGGAAATATAATAATGCATTTTGATTTTGATTCTAAAAATAACAAAAACGTGAGGTGTCGTAAGAGTACCGATAGATGCGAGTATAGCGAGATACGCATACAAAAATATTAGCATTGATTTAGCTTCCGTTACAGGATGATGTTTCATAATTCGGCTTTCACATCAGATCATTCGTAAAGAAAGTGCTATAAAATGTTGATCTACATACTAAATCCAGTCCCACGACAGATACATCCATCGCAACACGTGACGTCACAAGACTACTTACTAATTGCAGATGTTGTGAGAAAGCTAAGACAAAGCACTGTGCATTAGGTACCACAGGTTACTGTAGTAAAGTCATCTGAGGTGGGTATGAGTATGATACGAAAGAACGGGTATTTATCGTGTATTTTACTTTTATTTTTAAGTTCGGCGGGGTTGCAAAAGCCGTGGACCCGTTTTTTTTTTTTGTAACAAAGTATTGTGTTCTAATGGTGAAAATTTAAAAAAGACATGACTATAAGATCATATTCTCACTTTAATGTACTTTCACGCATGGAGTTAGCTTTCAGGTTCTGAAATATTCCTACTACTATAATCGAACGTCGTCGTACCTATTCAAAATGATTTCTGTCATTTTTGAAAAAAAAAAAGTAAAAAGGTCATTATTTTTTATTTAGTAGTCCTCCTGACTTGAATGACGGCTCACTTCTATATCATTCATTTTTTTTATTTTTTATGAAATAGTTACATGACAGTTTTCATACCAATTCCTATATATATATATATAGTTCTTGAAAGTAAACATCCGGCCCCGGGGCCAGATTTCCACCTCCCCGATGCACCTCAAGATAGTGATTGCGCTGTTGAGGCGACCAGTCAGGATGTACTCAGTGCCGTTATGTCCTTTCAGAGTGGCTCAGCCGCTGGCCTGGATGCTGTGTCTCCACAGCATCTAAAGAACCTGCTATCTGGTGGGTCTGGCCATGCGGGTGATGTCCTTCTTGAAGAACTGACGGCATTGATCAACCTCATGCTGTCGGGTCGAGTCAACAGCGAGATTACAGAAATCTTGTATGGTGCTAACCTTTGTGCTTTAAAAAAAAAGGATGGCGGGATAAGACCCATAGCCGTAGGCACCACCTATCGCCGCCTTGCAGCCAAAGTCTGCTGTCGCAAAAAAGCCGCGTATCTAGGCGACTATTTCCGACCCGTGCAGCTAGGCTTTGGTTCGCGAGGCGGTTGTGAGGCCGCGGTCCATTCTTTAAGAACATTTTTAGATCGAAATTACGGGGAGGTTATTCTAAAAGTAGATATCAAAAATGCTTTTAATTCGGTTGACAGAGGCACCTTGCTAAATCAAATCAAATCCAAAATTCCCGAAATGTATCCTTTTCTTTTTCAATGTTATGGTTCGCCATCTAAATTAATTTACAAGAACCAAACTATTTCGTCTGCAGTTGGCTGTCAGCAAGGTGACCCTCTAGGCCCGGCCATTTTTAGCCTTGCCATTCACCCAATTATTCAACGCCTGAAATCTAAATTGAATGTTTGGTATCTCGATGACGGAACCCTGGGTGGCGATGTGGACTCAGTATTTGGCGATCTAAAAATTATTATAGATGAATTTCGGCAGATTGGCTTAGAACTAAATTTTTCGAAATGTGAAATATACATTTCAGATACATGTTTGGATAGAAATTCAATTATTCAAAAGTTTGAGACTTTGGCTTCTAATATTACTGTTGTAGATAAGAGTTCACTCCACCTACTAGGTTCACCAATTCTTGATGAATCTTTTCCGGGTTTCGTCGACGACAAAATTCAAAATTTTATGAAGGTTTCGGACAGACTTGCAAAAATTAACTCACATATGGCTTTCAGCATTATACAATTTTGCCTTTTTGTCCCAAAATTTACTTATGCTTTACGATGTTGTCAACTGTGGAAACACAGTGAGCTGGTGGAAGGCTTAGACAACATAATAAAGAACACCCTTTCCACGGTTTTGAATATTGAGTTGGATGACAGAGCATGGTCGCAGGCCTCATTGCCTATTCGATTGGGCGGCTTAGGTGTACGCAAAATTTCTAGTGTTGCTTTGCTAGCGTTCTTGTCTTCCGTCTATAGTACACATTCTTTGGTTGAGAAAATTCTAACACCATCAATTTCGGCTGTTCCAGGCAATATACTCAAAATTTCTTATCTTGACGAGGCTCGAAATGCTTGGCATAGTGCTTGTCCTAATACCGATCCCCCAAAACACCTTTCGGCACAACGGCAGTGGGACGGGCCTCTGTGCGAGTTGACACGGAATTATCTATTACATACGTGCTCAACTCCCACAGATCGTGCTCGTCTCTTAGCTGTTTCAAAATGGGAATCAGGTCTTTGGCTGCAAGCACATCCATCTTACAATACCGGTACACTTATGGATCCTGTAACTTTCCGTATTGCCACTTGTCTTCGGTTGGGTGCAAGATGCTGCGCCTCTCACCAGTGCCGGTGCGGTGCGGCCGTAGATCAATTTGGTTTTCACGGACTTTCGTGTGCAAGGTCTGCCGGCAGGATTTCGCGCCACGCTACTCTTAATGACATTATCCGTCGAGCGTTTACCAGTGTCAATGTGCCAGCCGTTCTTGAACCGAATGGTCTGTTACGTGATGATGGTAAGCGGCCCGACGGTATGACTCTTGTCCCTTGGGAAATGGGTAGGCCTTTGGTGTGGGACGCTACCTGCGTCGACACCCTAGCGCCATCTCATCTGCCTGGGACATCAGTTAGGGCTGGTGCGGCGGCTGATTCGGCCGAGGATCACAAAAGGCGCAAATATAGTGGTCTCGACAGAGCTTACCTATTTGAGCCTTTTGGGGTGGAGACCTTGGGTCCGTGGGGAGCCGGCGCCCTCCGGGTTTTCAAAAATATTGCGGGGCTTTTGATTGAGGCGACACGTGACCCAAGGGCTGGCTCTTATTTAGGCCAGCGAATTAGCATAGCTATTCAGCGTGGCAATGCAGCCAGTGTCTTGGGCACGCTTCCGTCTGGTACTGGTCTGGAACAGTTGAGTTACCTATAGGCCGTTTGTAACGGTCCTTAGGTAATCTGACTGATTCCTTTGTACATAGTTAGTTTAATTGTACTTTTTATTGAATAAATGCGTTCATAAGTAATTTTAGTTTGTAAGTAATTTTAGTTCATAACTATCCGCTTTTGTACAGGTTTTCATTAAATTTCCGTACTGACCCCGACTGTTGTTGGCAAAAAGCCGTGGTAGACCTACTTTTTCTGCCTTAAGACTAAGCGATTACTCAGTACATGAGAGTTGCTCAAATGCAACGCTTTATAGCCCATTGAAGTGGTTATAATAGGTTATTATACGTACTTATAATACATGACTGTCGTGAAAACTAGATCAAACTGCACACAAATTAAATCAATTACATTATTATGATTACGTAATTATGTATCATAGGTATCTTATTTAGTGTTCTTAGTTATGTATGTTCTGCGCTGTAGGTTGTTGGTTTGATTCCCACCCAGGACAAACATTTGTGTGATGAATATAGATTGTACAGTTGGTTTGTACAGTGTTTGGGTGTTGTATCATAAAGTACGTAATGTATTTACAAAAAAAGTATGTAGGTAAGTATTCTATACGTATTCTAACTCCCATATTACAAGCTATGCTTAGATTGGGTCCTGTAATATTAAGACTCTACTACTCATACCTACCCCAAGTTAGAGATGTTTAAATGCAACTACTAACTACACGTTATTACAATATATATATGGATATCCATATTTATATTGTAATATACCTAGCACATACGTCATATACATGAACTAGGTCATAAACACATAAGGACAAATCTAAAAGTGAAGACGCGAAATGGCAGAAGCGCAAGTATTTTTAAATGAGTTGAAAGCCTTCAAGCTCGAGGTTATCTTGTGACCGTTTCGATTTCGGCAATCTTACCATCAGATCAACGGTATAATGTATCTGATTACTATATACTAGATGCCATGCAGTGTTCAAAAACTCAGGCCACATTGGATGTTTGGGTGGTGGTAGGACTTTGTTTAAGTCCGCCTAATTTTAACAACAATTATCAAATTGTTGTGTTCCGGCATTTAGAGGTAATAGCCAGCTCCTCAGTTTGTTGAAGATTCCGGTTGGGATGCGCTTCCACCTTAGCCTTATAATAACTTGAAAATCAGGTGAGATGAAGGTTAAGCACATCCCGTCGTACAATAGAAAAAAACATGTCTACTATGATGTCTAAAGATCTGGTGGTTGAAAGCTTGGTCTTATATGTTTTTAAAGATGTAGTTCTTTAATGTTTTCTCCATAAATACTATGTAGATCTCAAACTCTAACACGCGCGTCATGCTTATACAGAGGCCCGAAGTTTTCATGCATGTAGACCAATTTCAGCGGTTAGAAAAATAAATTAATTTATTTAGGCCAGCGAATTAGCATAGCTATACAGCGTGGCAATGCAGCCAGTATCTTGAGCACGCTTCCGTCTGGTACTGGTCTGGAACAGTTGAGTTACCTATAGGCCGTTTGTAACGGTCCTTAGGTAATCTGACTGATTCCTTTGTACATAGTTAGTTTAATTGTTCTTTTTATTGAATAAATGTCTCTTTAATTAGAAAAAAAAACAATGTAAATAATTAAACGCTTTCTTATTTCAATTAATACCTACAATACATTAGATAAGCATGAGCTATCAAAATCGAATATAATAAGAACTTTAGCATAAAACTCAGTTGGTGTCAATAACCTATCCATGCAAATATCGAATTGATTTATATATTGTTATTGATATATTGATTTATTACATTGTGTCATAAAATGATAATGATTTATATCGCTTCGTTATATTAGCAGTTACATTAGTATCGCAATTTTTGTACATCTTTTAGATTATCATATCTTTTAACATTTTTTAATATCAGCTGTTAATATGTAGCATTAACCTTCGAAACAAAATCTAACCTAAGCAAAGGGCAGAAGTAGCCTAAAAAGATAAAAACTTCAAGCTTAGAACAATATCTGCGAATTTGAAGTTCAAACTGTTCATTCGTTTTGGCGTGAAGGAGTAATTCAATCATCTTAATATCCAAACAAATATAGTAGGTAATCTGAAAAACTTGCTAGTTTTTGTCGAACATCAATGTTATGTCGGTATTTCTAGGCTTTAATTTTAATTTTAAATAATTAGGCTTTTTAATAAATACCTACTGTGTCTGGCTGGAAGGAGTTTCAACAAAGAAAGCTAATAATAAATAAGGCTTGTGTATACATAAATAAATGTAAAATAAATAATTTTAAAATACATATCGACTACATGTCTTAAATGTGTAACTTAGAATATTTCCTGCTTTTTTGCATAGAAATTGATAAAATATCGGTTGACCCTCAGCCGACGGAGTCTTATAGTCTGACTGAAAGGTCAAATCATATTTTATTGAAGACACCTACAATTTTTATTGTTGCCAAATACATAGTGACAAATGCTAAAATTTATTCAATAGTTTTGCAATTGATGAGTATTGAAATTTGAAGGATTTGATTGAGAAATCGTTACGGGAAATGGCAGTAACACTGAATATTGATAGGTCTAAATAATATTTCGTGGGTGTCGTAAAAAGCAATAAAGGGAAGTTATCAGAAGATGGGTGGCAGTTTCCATCTTATTTGATACTTATCTAGTTTTGAAGGTTAAATGCTATTTAAATATTTTGTTAAGATTGTTTTAATAGTAAAGTATAAATCTGTTTTTAAATACCTAAATGATTTGTTATATTTCCCAGTTAGAATAGAATAGTTGACGAGACACTGATTTCACATTAACTCTTTAAAAACTGTTGACTGTTGTTAAATATTTGTAATCTAACATTTGCGATTACCCGTCATACAAAAAAAACTTTTCTAATGGAAAGCGTTGATGTGGCTTCCGATGTAGCATACCGGTCTAGATTAACTAAAAAAAATTAAAAATAAACTCAAACTACATGTACATACTTTGTAACACCAAACACCACTAGTAACACCATAATATAAGTATATACCTATTAATAATTTACTGTTACAATGTTTAGTAATTTGAAGGAACTATCTTGTTATACATTACATTTAGTTAAACAATATTTAGTTGTTAAATAATATTTATTAATAATTTAATTTTAGGTACCAGAGGTTAGTTTAAATGTATAAACCTAGATTAATTTGTTTCTCATTGTATCTCATTTTAAGTGAACCATGTGTTCGTATGAGAAAAAAGTTCTTTAAACCTAATACGCTTATTCACTCTGGCCTTGAAGATGCTCATATTATAAATGTCAGGAAAAAACATTTGTGTATTATCTAACTACATTTGGCAAACTAACCAGATTTAGAGGCCCTGATCAACGATGGACATTACCGAAAGCGATCAAGTATTTTTTAGCATAGCAACATGCAATGATCTATTAGCACATAATTGAATGATCGATCAAGTGACATACGCAATCATGCGCATAGTAATTTATCCGCTATTTGTCGCATACATTATGTGTATATCGGTTACCCAATTTCCTTCCTTTACTTTCCTTCCTTTACACAAGAACCTGCATTTGGATAAGCGGGATGATTAAAGATCTTGAAAAAGATAGGTTATGCAATATCAGGCCGACAGACTTGATAAAAACCACGTTCAATTTTGTTGCAGTTCTTGTGTATAATATTTGTTATATAGTAGATAAATATTTTCTCTAGGTACTGAAAAACATTTTTTTTAATAAATGATAGGTTAGCTTTTGACCTCTTATCTTGGTCTAGGCCAGAGCAAGGTGCAGACCCCATGGTCTACTATGGAGCGAGCTGACCCAGAAGGCACTTCCTCTCCCGTGCACCGACGGATCACGGCTTATCGTTTGGCGACCTCACATCCAGGAGGATGGTGGATGGTGGCAGGAGTAAGCCAGGTGAACCTTACAGGCCCTACTTATCCAATGATTACGTTGCCCGGGGGGTCTACTTGGAAGAGGACACCAACTCAAATACCCTAATTCAATCCATTCATTATTCGCGCGTATTTCAACAGAGGATGAATTAAACAGCTCTATATAAGTATATATCTTTATTTTTTTAATAAAATACATTTATTAAATAAAATGTACAATTAAACTAACTACGTTCAAAGGTATCAGTCAGATTAGACTAGATATACGGCATTTTGTAAAACCAAATGTAACCAAGTGCAATCAATTGATAAACAAAAATAATCTAAAAAATGTTCAGTTTCTAATTCCATGCAAGTTACTTAAACGTTTTTTTTTATTGTACGACGGGCAAGCGCTTGGCCTTCATCTCACCTGGTAACAAGTTAAGATAAGGCCGAAGGTGGAGGCGCACTACACCCGGAATCCTCAACAAACTGAGGAACTGGCTATCTTACCTCTGAATGCCGGAACACAACAATTTTAGAATTGTTATTATGGCGACAGAATTAGGTAAGATGGTGCCAGGCGGACTTCAACAAAGTCCTACCACCAACCAAACCAAGCACAATATATTGTACTCCCTAAGAGGATCGAACCCGGGACCTTTGGATCTGAAATCGGTGGGTTGAACCACTAGACCACAGAGTATAGTATTTACACAGAAGGTAAGGTGTTCTGATCTTCCATCAGTTTTGAAGATTGAAATACCAGATTGTGGCATGGAGTTATATTATTATAGACATTAGTTATAGTTCCCAAATTACAAGCTGTGCTTAATTTGGGGCTACATGGCGCTGTGTTGGAAAAAAAAGTCCCGTGTTCATTAACTACTTGAAAAACTTGAAACGTAATATACGAAAAGGGCATCTTAATCGCGCATATTTAAATATTTCCAACAGTTACGACTGCGATATAATAGCCGTGGTCACGGGAAAATTGCAGGTACAAGTCCTTAGCCGAAAGCACAGAGTAACTAATAGTACTACGCCAAAAGCAGGCTGTAGCTGCAATCAACAGCGACATAGGTCCATTCAAATTCAAAACATAACAAAAGACAATGTATTAAATTAGTATGAAATTTTGTAATACTAGTCGTTTTTCAAATCAAATCAAATCAAAATTATTTATTTGGGATATTACAAAACACAAAATAGGTAGGTACAATAAAATTTTTAAAGGCGGGTAATCCCAGAAAGGTCCCAACTCAGCATTAATGCAGGCTGTGAAGCCTGCGCTGGTCTTCCGTTGGGGCCTGTGAGAACCCGGTTGGACGTGCTTAGACTTAATAAATTATACTCATACAGAACAAACAAATTAGAAATTAAACAAAAGAAAATAGTAATAAAACATTGAATTAATATTGACTAGGTTAGCATTGAAATTGAATTAAAATTACAGTTCAAAAAAAATAAATTAATCGTAGCATCCAATTTATAAATATACCAATGACAATTTATTATATTACAATTCAAATCTTATATCGTTTTTCAATTTTATTGTCTTAATCTAATTTTACAAACCTTTTGTAAATTAATTTAATTTAATTAATTTTGAAATTGTTTAATGTTTTCAATGTTTTAATAATGTTGATAGAGTATTTCATTTTATTGCATGAGGTTTGAACCTATAATTGAGGTGGCACCTTGGCCTTTGTGTGTGCTTGTTTATGTTTTAATTGTTTTAGTGTACGCCTTGTTGGTTCAACATATAAATAAATAAATAAATAAATAAATATAGGAATCAGTATTGTCACTCGTCGCTATCGCTTGCTCCTTGTACCAAGCATTCAATGCTATTTTCGAAAATACTAGGTAGTCTCATCAACTCCCTTTTGTTTTTCTGAATTAGGAAAGTCACTGACTCTCCTTATTCTCATTACACATACCATACACATTGTATCCTCACTGCGATGCTGTATTACCTACGCGACGAAAATACCTACTTAAAACTGGTTTCCAGCACGCTGAGACTCTATACCCGTAAATTCGGGGACTTCTTATTTTCATGTCCCCATTTCCCCTTGAACAATCTTGTGAAAATTGCGTTTATTATAAAGAGTCAGTTGAGACGAGAGTTGGTTGTGCAGTTCAATGAAATGGTTTGATGCTGAGTCCACAAGGTTATTAATTAAGTATGATAATCGCAATAATTAATAACATGTAACATCTAATTTGTCTAATTCAATGAACAATTCTCAAGTCATCAACAATCGTCCCAACACATTGGATGTCGCTTGCGCAACCGCGAGAAATGCGAAAGTTTACATTTCACTAATACTGTACGATTTCTCGCTGACTCTGCATATACTCGGTAAAACTCATTACTTAATACGATCTTGGTTACAGTATGTACAGTATTCGACGGCAGTAGGTAGATGGAATAATCGGAGAAATGCTCTGTGAGTTCATACATTCACAAACATCATAAAAATACAGGAATACATGACATTAATTTTCTCCTAGTCCCAAACTAAGCAAAGCTTATATTACAAGCTTTGGAAACTAGATTACGGAAATAAAATACTTATAGTATTCTCTTTTAATACATAGGTACTTATCATACAATACAATACCAAAACACAGGATAAACATTTTCATTCATCACACAAATGTTTGTCCTGATTGGGAATCGAACCCAAAACCAAAAGCGCAGAAGGCAGAACTACCAACTGGTTATGAGGTTTGTTTCATAAAATTTTTGAAACAATGTCTCGTATTTTTTTTATATATTCTTTGCTTTATCAAAAACTACGGTTACAGCTGAATTATCCCATCACTAGAATCAGTAAAGGTCGCCTGGCTACCACCCTCCTGCCGAAGCCTGGTACTAAGCAGTTCGTGGTGTTCCAGTGCGTGGGAATGGCAGTGCCTTCATTAAGCAGTTTCTGAGAAAGCTCGCTTCATCATAGACCTCATTCCAGGTCTAATACACGGGCGCTTAAATTCTGGCATTGCCTGGGTAATATATGGATATAACCCAGGCAATGCCAGAATTTAAGCGCTCCTAGTGACTTGCGAACCGTGGGCATGTGCCGAACGTAAGTTTGGACGTGCCTCTGACTACCCTCTGAGTAGTGATAAAAGATCCTCAAAGGGGAAAAATTCGTGAGTTTATTATTTTTTTATGGCCAGGCACGCAAAGTCAAGATCTTACCCAAATCAAATAAAAAGATAAACAATTTCATTCGTGTTTTGTATGACAGTGTTTCGCATAATTGTTGTTATTCAATATAATTTCCTCATTGTTTCAACCTGTTTAAATAATGAAGTAAGACAAGTTACAGATATTACATCACTCGGTCAAAACACCCGTCCCACGAACAATGCCTCAAAAGAAAGTCACTCGCGCACAACTCATGACCGTGAAAGCGCAAAACGCACAACGCTTCTGTGCGTTTCCCGGCGATTCCGTGTTATCTATTGTACCTACTTCACTTGTTAAATAACAATTATATATTTTATAGTAGAGCATAGTAAAAGGGCTCGTCCGGGAAAGTACTACCATTCACCACCATCTTACCTAATTCTGTCGCCATAACAATTCTAAAATTGTTGTGTTCCGGCATTTAGAGGTAAGATAGCCAGTTCCACAGTTTGTTGAGGATTCCGGGTGAAGTGCGCGTACCTTCGGCCTTATCTCAACGTGTAACTTGCGAAAGCCAGCGATTCCGTTGTCCAAAATACACCACTATGATCACTTCTACCCCAAAATTACCCTAAAATCAAATAATAAGAACTTTCTTTTTGCAAAATAAAAAAAAAACCCAAAAATGTTTGGTCACGTGTATATATATCAAATAATACACTAATTTATCTTTTTTTAAAAGCGAGATCAGTTGCAAAAACAATGCAAAATGACTTCAATTCAGTTTATAATTATTTAATTAGGTTGTTCACCATAATCGAGGTAATTCATAAAATTAATGATTTAGTCAACTCATCCCGTGGGATAAGTTTAGAGCGGGATCACCTGACTAAAGAGACTTACATTTATTTCAAAGATTATTAAAAAACAGATTGTCAAATATTTATACAATTATTATCACCTTTAAAAGGTTACTCGATATTTATAATATATGCAGGGCCACTGTTGTGCAAAGGTAAACTATTGTATGAGCTAACACAAACATTGGGGCTATGTTACATAGAAAGTGGTCTTACGAACATTTATACTTAGTTTTTTTAAACTGTTTGAAACCCCAAAAAACCGAAATAAAAAAAAAATTGTCGAATTTTCTGAACTGTTTCAAGTATTTTTGTTTGAAATTAATTGAATTTGAATCCTTTAATGGGAAAAGTCGTGAGTGCTTTTTTACGTCATATTGGATCTAGATTACGGATAATACTTTGTTACTTTTTTTTCATCACATACTTATGATAATATTCGAGTATAACACCCAATACGGTATTGGGTGTTGTATAAATATTTGACAAACATCTACATTCATCACACAATCAATTTTCCCGTTTCGGAATCGAACCTACAACCTACAGCGCAGAACGCAGAGCTACGACAAACTGAGCTTTGTCTGTAAATTAAATACATGTATGTAAATAGTAAATACCTACTGTTTTATGCAGATAACGCTTCAGACTACTTCTGTGTGTCAAATCATTAATTCTTTGAATAACATTCATTAAAACTACAATGATTATGAACTTATGACTGACATTAGGAACCTCTTATTGATTCCAAATAACTTAGAACCAAGTCACTAGTATTTTTATAATTAAGTAGTCTGCATTGTATCAAAATAAAAAAACCTACTAATTGTTGTAGGGAGTTTTTTTTTCGGGAAATATGCAGATACAATATGTATTATTGCATAATATATAGAGATTCCAATAACGACAAGACATGTTATATCTCTCCTGGATCTATGGAATCATACAATAATATACTGCCCCCTTATTCTGTATGACCAATAGTGTCTTTATGCGCCCGGGTTACGATATGTCAATACAATGAGTCCATGCAGATATCGCGGGCGCGTTAAGACTCGATTGGTCATACAGAATAAGGGTTCTGGAGAGACATCAGTTTTCAAAATTTACCTCATACATATTTATCAGACAAAGTATTTATGAAATTCTCTAGTTTTGAGCTTGAAAAATTTAAATATCATCGCCCACATTGCCAAAAAGCAAGTTTTTTTTAATCCGTACCCAAAAACGGAAAGCGACGTCCATTATTTTCTATTCTCATCTTATTATGTATGTAAATATGCATAAATATTCGATAAATACAACCGGCGGGCTAACCTTGACCTAATGCATATTGTCTCTCGTTCATTTCTCAAAAGAGTTTACGAGGAGTCTGTCAACGTTGTCGGTCAATATGGTAATAATTTTACTTGACTGCATATTTAGTAACATTGTGTACTAACCTGTATATAAGTTGAGATATTTGCAATACAGGTAAATATATTGCAGACTATTTATACCCTATAAGTTCGTCGATCTTTCCGTCATCGTTCTGTATCGCATGAAACGTAATAGGTAGATAGTTGAAGTTTTCACAATGAGTTCACTATTTCTAGATGGCACTTTGTATAAATTCAATGTACCGTGTATATCATATTACGCATATTCTATTGCCGCCATAACAACAAATAATAAAAAAAAAACATAATTCGGACATACCAATTCAAAATGAACGACAAACTACGTATGTACTGAAAGCGATAACCAACGGTACTCCTGGGCTTTCTACACCGAAATGAAACTATAATCAGTGTTTTACATAAAACAAGAAAACAAGAAACATATGTAGTACCTAGTTTTACAGTCTGGCCGGGTACAATACTAATAAATTATCTTGACTCATGTATATTGTTAGAGTTATAGAAATAGACACATTTATAAGCATGACATCAGCAAAAGAAAAAATCAAGAGAGCGTTGGCAGCACAATTGATGCGGTGGCAACATTTATTGTCCCAATCTTACATCTCTACAGAACCTTTGCACGTTACAGTTTTTTTAATCAAGTCTAAGCAATTTTGCAATACATCATTATTTGAAATTCAAAATAACCTACAAACAAATAATGACGAAAAAATAGGATAGCTATTATGGCATAACATTAATAGTATGTGAAAGATGAAACAAAATAAAAGTCAAATACAGCTATAAATATGCGGACCATGTTCCAACACCCAACCACACCTAAGTGTACCTCTCGTTGGTAATAACCAGGTTTTACTATAAAGAGTTAAAAGTAACAGACTCACGACTTTTCCCCTTCAATTATTCACCTCTGATCACTAATCGGAGCGTAGATCTCATGTAGATAGATAGATAGATAACCTTTTTATTGTACACCAAAAAACAAAAATCAGCAGACAAGCAAGAAAAACCCTTAAACTAGGTACATGTAGGCAACCTTATGTAGATCATTAACTAGGGGGTATTCAGAGAGACGTCCAAACTTACGTTCAGCATATGCCCACAGTTTGCAAGTAGCCTGTAATACGTAACAGGTTGCAAGCCTATCGCCGCTTAGTGGATACTAGGCCATTGACACATACATACATATACATACATACATGTATTTAGGGTTTTCAGTCCTAGGGACATACCGGTTTCCTCATGATATGACCTTCACCGTCAGAATCTGTGCATGTGCATATCTTTCCTTTTTCTTTTTATAATCCCTCCATCCCCTTTCCTCCACCGGACTAGCAGACGTACGGCTGGCTACAGCCCGTACCTTGTAAATGTTCCATTATGCCGAACACAGCGTTTCGCCTCTACCTTTATCATTAATACTAGTAAGGAATATAATTCCTTGCCTTCGTGTCTTTTTCCGCACGAGTACAATCTTGGAGTTTTCAATTACAGAGTAAATAGGTTCTTTTTAGGCAAGTGTGCTCCATCTTAGGCCACATCTTTACTTATTTTACATGTACGCTGGTGATTAAACGTATGACTATCACTAATAAAAAAAATGAGTCAAATGCGTACATAAACTTCTGAAAACCTGAAAAGTACATTGGCACGACTGGATTTGAAAAGACAACCTCCGAATCGGCAGGCGGGGCCTATACCCACTTGGCTATCAGCTCCAAGAGCTACTTAGTAGGCTGAATTGCAGGCTCCGTTGCATTATGACCTAGACTTCAGTTGCCATATTCGGTAATCAGAGCAATGAAGGCTCCACTGCTTGTTTCCTAATTATACGTGCAATTATTTCAGGCCGTATTGAAATTTTGAATACCAAATCCTGACTAATGACATAGTTTGCAAAATACCAAGCGTGATAATTAACAACTGTTTTTCCGTTGTGTTACGACCCTAATGTCTTCAAGAAGAGAGTTAATAGGCACTTTCTGGGTAGGCTCGCTCTATCGTAGATCTCATTCTTGCCTTTTTAAGTTTCGTGGTCAAGGGCCGACCCATCGTAAATAAAAGAAATAAAAATATATAGTAAAACCACAGGTTCTTAGGCTCTATCTAACAGTGGACAAAACCACAGGTATGGAGGAGGCTCTGTCTAACAGTGGACTATTACAGGTTATTGATGATGATGATGATAACGAAATAAATACCAAATAATAATCCATGAGTAAAGTCTCATGGTATTATCACCTTCGAAAATTGCAGTGGAGAATACTCGAAGGTAAAAATGCATCAGTCATCACATTACAAAACATGGATCATTTTGAGGATCACGTACTAGGTGGTAGACGCACGTCCGAACTCAAGACTTAATGGCTTGTAAGCTAGCATTCAAATATTACCTGCGAATGCTGCTTTATCTACAAGATTAAAGTGTAGGTATCCCGGCTAGACTTAGAACGCCAGTAGGCAATAGACACACTAAATTTGCCGTTATATTCACGTTAGAACTATCTTGCCTATAAACATTACAGGACATTAATTTCACACAGCGCCATCTAGCCCCATCTAAGCAAAGCTTGTAATATGGGAACTAGATTACGGATATAATACATACATACATACTTTTTTTGGTTAATACATACATTTGATACAATATAATGCCCAAACACAGAACTGACATCTATATTCATCACACAAATGTTTGTCCTGGCTGGGAATCGAACCCAGAACCTACAGCGCAGAAGGTAGAGCTTCTAATAACTGCGCTTGTTCTATTAATCCGATCCTATGCTATATCAATACCGAGCTTATTTGTTCCCTGTTGCTCTTTCTAGACTTCTACTACTGAACAAATAAACTGAATTGAATTGAAAAAAAATATATCTGTTCAAGTTCTTGCATAATTTACTCAAGATTAGATTAGAGGTATTCATATCTGTCAAAAAAAATCTAATTCATCGTATTTTATCTTGATAAGATAGACGGATATTAATAACTGCCACCCATGAACCCACATAATAAATGGTTATTGTCTGTTTTTCCGCACTCTTAAAGTCTTCAAGTTCAGTTCAATGAAATCCTTTTAGACAAGCGTGCTTCATCTTGGCCCCATTTTTACTTGTTTTGAAGCGAGCTGCATGGTAGTCAAATGCTTGACTACCATCAATATAAAGTGGCCAAGTGCAAGTCGGACTCATGCGGAGAGGCTTCCGTCCTACGTGTAGGGAGGTATATCTACACTAGAGGAGCCCTGGCTGGGTGAGACATAAAATAGTTACACTTAAAAAAAATAATGTATAAAATTTTGCAAAAAGACGACGGCCCAGCGCAGTTTGAACATGCCTTCCTCAGAACGTCAGTCCGGTACTGTACGCACTAAGCCAAGTGTGATTACAGAGCCGATCCGAAATTAGACTACATTAATAATCGTAATAATAAAAAAAAAACAGAGAACATGAGTCCAATACATTTACATAATTTAAATAGTTACATTACAAGCTATGCTTGGATTGGGGCTGGATGGCGCTGTGTCAAAATTAATGTAATATTTATTTATAAAGAGTATTTACCAATTCCCACAGAATTTAAAGATCTACGAAGTTCTCTAAGGTTTCCCAGTAAAGTATGACAGTGGTGACGGCCTGTATTCAACTTTTTTTTTAATTCCTCTTCGGAGATAAGGCAAGGGGAGGGGTATGGGGTAATTACATCTACTTTATCACATTACTTTTGAGCTATGCATGTTAACCTAATAAACATATATGTGACCTTTTAAACCTGATATGCTTAAACGCTAATTGGGCATGATAACGACAAAAAACTCTAGACATGAACCAAATTTCAATTTTGTGGTTGTATGGTTGACATTTTTTTTTTTTTTATTATTTTTCATTTCTAAATGACCGTCGTTTGACCACCCGGTAAATAGGTGATGATGACGATATAACTGCCTATGTAAATTTGAGCTACGTATCTCTCGAAACCGTTACCGAGTTGAAAATTGCTGTGTTGAAACCGACAGCTACAAAATTGTCTTTTGTTCCAATACGGTGTAGAACAGACGGACAGCATGTTTCGAATCACTAATGCTGTTTGCGAAATTGCACTACCAGCCTTGACCGCGATTATTGGACCTCTGCTGGTAAGGATTTATGTCTTAGAACATCATGAGATAAACCTATAGGTACCTAAAGTAGCTACAAGTCCCACAGCTCAGCAGCTCTTATTTATTCATTGTACAACGTGGAAGCGCTTGGCCTTCATCTCACCTGGTTACAAGTTGAGATAAGGCCGAAGGAGGTAGCGCACTTCACCCGGAATCCTCAACAAACTGAGGAACTGGTTATCTTACCTCTATAATATGCCGGAACACAACAATTTTGGAATTGTTATTATGGCGACAGAATTGGGTAAGATGGTGGTAGCTAGCCAGGCGGACTCCTGATTGGTGGTTGGACTTTGCTTTCCGCCTGGCTAGCTACCACCATTCAGAGGTAAGATAGCCAGTTCCTCAGTTTGTTGAGGATTCCGGGTGAAGTGCGCCTCCACCTTCGGCCTTATCTTAACTTGTTACCAGGTGAGATGAAGGGCAAGCGCTTCCCCGTCGTACAGTTAAAAAAAAAACCCCTCGAACTCAACCCAGAGAAGGGCTTCCTTATGAGTATTATCTTCATCTAATCCAATCCGCCTGCCAAGCGTGATTATAGCAGCACCTTTTAGTTATGGAGGAGGTTCTGTCCAGCTATGGACACTACAACTATTATTAGTATTCAGTATTCAATTACTGTTTGTTGGTGGTTTACTTGCCTATTTCTTGCTAATAGCCATTTGTTTTAGCCTTAAGAATTAAATTATGAAGCTAATTGATCACCGAGGCAGGAGTCTCGTATAAATAATGATGGATGCTTGTTTGGTTGTCAATGTTGATGTATCGGGAATTATGGAGAAGCATATTATCCATGTTATGCAATTACCTAAGTTTCATAACATAGTTCAAGGTTGGAAATACGTTCGTACAGGTTTTACAATTGAAAAATTACATAGTTGCAATTCAGAGACATAATTGTCTTAACTACACACTCAAAGAACTAGTCTCGTTATTGGGGAATTGGATTTGGGGGAGTCCTTTGCCCAACTGTGGGACGAAACAGGCTAAATATAGTTTCGTACTTAGGTTTCATAGTTAAATCGTTTATTCAGCTGGCTGATATCCATGTGGTAGTTCGCAACAGCAATGAATGATTCTATCAAGTTTTTAGCAATAGAAAATAAACTTTAATGCAAAGAAACATGTATTAAACTCCAACAATAAGGACAAAAAAGGTAGGATTATGAGGTTGAACATGCGGGCGGAGGAAGATAAAAGTGGAGATGGATGGATTGTGGCCATTGGTATGGTAATGGTATGTTGGTATAGGTAACTCAACTAGTTCTACTTTTTTACCGCCTCTGTGGTCCAGTGGTTCGCTAGTCACCTACCGTTGTCAAATCCATAGGACCCGGTTTCGGTTCTACCAGGGGGTACAATATTGTGCATGGTTTGGTTGGTGGTAGGACTTTGTTCTCCACCTGGCTAGTTACCACCATCTTACCTAATTCTGTTGCCATAACAATAGTTCTGAAATTGTTGTGTTCCGGCGTTTTGAGGTAAGATAGCCAGTTACTCAGTTTTTTGAGGATTCCGAGTGAAGTGCGCTTCCACCTTCGGCCTTATCATGACTTGAAAATCAGGTGAGATGATAGGCAAGCACCTCCACAGGACATTAATATTTACAAAGCGCCATCTAGTCCCAAACTAAGCATAGCTTGTAATATGGGAACTAGATTACAGATAGAATACTCAAATACTATTTGTAAATACATACTGAGCTATAAAGCTTGTTAAATATGTTGAATATCAATGCTAATTCACTTGCCGAAATAAGACCCGGTCAGATAAATAAAATTCCGCCTATGTAATTTCATGAAGAAAGCAAATCGTTGACCAACAGTGGAAAGTGGCGGATTGGATATCGCAGATTCACGATCCGGTCCTGAAAAGAGTCTAAAATACACAACAATACCGCGAATAATCCGTGAATACAGACGAAGATGTGTAACCTTCTTTGTTGAAGTGAAATATGTCCATGTCTTATCAATTTTGTGGTGTGAATGGCGCAAAGTCTTCTATTGTTATGATGCTTTTCTTGTCCTTATATAGCTTACATCGTACTAGGTGTATTTCAATCAACTGCAAATGTTTCAAGGACATAGTTTTTTGTAAATTTCAAGGTTTGTACAGTTGGTAGTAGCTTTGCCTTCTGCGCTGTTAGAGTTTGATTCATACCAAATATTTATGTGATTACAGGACAAAATATTACAGGACAATCATTTCACACAGAGCCATCTAACCCCAAACTAAGTAAGTATAGCTTGTAATATGGGAACTAGATTACGGATATAATACTTATATACTTTTTTTTCTTTGTAAATACATACTTTTCATACAATACAACACCCAAACACAGAACAAACATCTATATGTGATTGATTAATCTAGAAATCTAGATGTTTGTTCTGGGCTTAGGTGTTGTGTTGCATAATGAGTATTTACAAAAAATGAATCTATACTTATTACTTTGGTTAGTTTGCGGCAAGATGGCGATGTGTGAAAATTTTGTTCTGTTTGTTACAGATACAGAGAAATTGCTATTGGTAAAACAAAAACGGTTTATTTCAATTAACTTTTGTCTGTAGTTTTTTCTACGTGCCACACGGCAAAAAAAGCCCATTTCTTTCTTCATGCTCATTAGCTCACTCACTAAACGCCTAATTCTATTTCCAAATACGCGTACAGAAAATTCACATGTAAAGAGAAAGATGAAGAGAATAAATTCAATAAGCTCCACAAAACAGTTTAACGTTTTTACCTTTGATAAACAGATGTTGCATATTAACAACACCTCTACAACTCTCGACAAAAAGTAGTATAAATCACATTAAATAATTACTTTAACAGATATAATGTCCTTTCTAAGAGAGGTTTTATTTACTCATATGTTATTTGCAAGAGAAAAATAAATCGTAAATATTAACATGATATCAGGTTACGGGTCTTTTGATTTATAGGTAAATTTTGCATACTGTGGAGAAAGAGACAGACAGCATAAATATTCGTTGTCATAATATACTACATGTATGCTTTGTCCACATTAACGTCAACATGACGTTGTATTTACATCCTTTCGCTTTTTTCTTTTTTCTTCGTGTAATTCTGCAATAATCATTGCCATTCCATACTTTGTTTAGTAAAATTTTCAGTTGTTAAGCATTTGTTTACATTTCCATAAAAATAGATGAACAATATTATTAACATCACCAGCTTTTATGTACGCTAATTTTAACAATAGGTTCAAGGTACGAGTGACATACTTCAAACTTATTTTGTGACTATGTGGTAGCATAAAAATGTTAATTATATAGTTTTGAATAAATAAACTAGCTTTTGCCCACGGATACGCCCGTGATTGATGTCTATGTATTGGATGAAATCCCTTCCAAATTTCATCACTATCTGTTTAGTCGTTTAGTCGCCCATTAGATAGATAGGTAATACGCAAATATTTCATGATAGTATTAAGTGAGGTTTATGATGTATCTACTTAATTCTACTTATATAATTTAAAACTGTATATCTAAATGTTGAATGGCTGATCAAAAAAATAACCAGCCTGAGTTTCTTACCGTTCTCCTTGTGTGCTGGTCGCGATTCCGAACAGGCGGTAGATTTGACTTTCAAAATTATCCTAAAAAATCTTAATGAATACAGAAATTTTGACTTTGACTTTGTCGCGAAACAAACAAATATAGTATATAATAGATAAGAATATAGTTTATTTGGAACAACAATCAATAATAATATAATATATGAAGTTTAAAAATGTATGGGGAATAAATTTCTTAATAGATACTAAATATTTAATTGAATACTCATTGGTTTGGTCGCAATATGGCTACGTCATACTAAGTTGACTTATTTAGACCAGCGAATTAGCTGAATTAGAATTCAGAGAGGCAATGCAGCCAGTGTTTTGGACACGTTTCTGTCTGTTACTGGTCTGGAACAGTCGAGTTACCTATAGACCGTTTGTAACAGTCCTTAGGCGGCCTGATTGCTTAATAGTAAACTTGTAAATCTTTATTGTGCATATTAATTGAATAAATACATTATAAGAAGTGAACTTGAACATGAATTGTGCTTGGTTTGGTTAGTGGTAGGACTTTGTTTAAGTCCACCTGGCTAGCTATCACCATCTTACCTAATTCTGTCGCCATAACAATAATTCTTAAATTGTTGGGTTCCGGCATTTAGAGGTAAGATAGCCAGTTCCTCGGTTTATTGAGGATTCCGGGCGAAGTGCGCTTCCACCTCCGGCCTTATCTAACTAGGAACGGTGAGATGAAGGCCAAGCGCTTCTCAGTGGTTCAATAAAAAAAAGTTTCGTAAAAGAACGGAATGTAATTTGAATTCTTTTAAAGGTAAATGACATAATATGAGTCACAAAATCCCGTATAACATTCTCTGTAGGTAGGTCATCACTTTACCAACAAGCAAATGTCTCCGAACAGGTATCGTAAAACATAAATGGATGACCAAATTTGTGACTAATGTAAAACAAGTTTTTTAGCATTCTTTAGGAAATATATCAAGTGTATAAATACCTTAGTTACACAACAATATACTCGTACAATTCACTTCAAAATTATTATGATCTTCATCATTTAATGGTGGTTTTTGTATTGTACGACGAGGTAGCTCTTGGTCTCCATCTCACATGGCTTCAAACTAAGATAGGCCGAAGGTGGAAACGTACCTACTTAACCCGAAATCTCTCCATCTTACCTCTAAATGCCAAAGCACAACAATTTAGAATTTAGAATTGTTGCTATGGCGCCAGACTTATAGGTACGATAGTCGTCGATAGGCAAGGCGGACTAAAAAAAAATCGAAGAAGCACAATATTGTACCTCCCTGGGAATCGAACCCGAGACACTGGTTGGTGAACCACTAGATCACAGAGAGGCGTTTGACATCTGATTAACTTTGCTTTACTTAACGATAAACCAATCGTTTTTATTTAATGAGTAATAATACCTATAGCATTAATTGATGCCATTCTGAGTATTTTTTTTTTAACTTCACAAAAGTTTTCAATTTTATACGAATATTATAATATCATACTTTTGTACTTCGGGAGGCCGACTCCACAAACCATTTGCAATATAATTTAAACGATACGATAGTTTTCCGAACAATGTGCTGACAAACTTTTAGCCATAAATTTGCGACAATTGGTTATTTCTCACATACAGGTATATAAGGGACTGCCTAGCGTTTGCACCACATACCTACTATCAATATTAGTTAAACACCTATTTTTCACTTACAATAGCTTTTATTTTTCAAAAATCGGTAAGTACTATACAATTTCCTACCAATAATAAAATATTTTTCGGTCAGCAACTAAAATCAGACAATAATTATTTTGATTTCGAACTTATATCGGAATACGTCGGTAGAGTAGATTGTCTGGTTTTTTTTTGCACCTAACACCTTAATTGCTGACAAAATACATTTTAGAGCTGACCAAAAACTATTTAATTAGCGGAACATTTAAATGATTGCACCCAACCCTTAAATTGCTGTCAAAATACATTTTAGAGCTGACCAAAAACCATTTAACTAGCGGACCATTTCAATGATAACCAGAAACTGGTTACCGTGTACGAAACACAGCATTTTTATGAAACCATAATAAACGTTACTGTTTAGTAACGCTTATGTTATTATGCTTAGAACATTGTATTCACGGACATTGTGCATTAGTCCAAAAGGAAAAGCGGCGATTAATTTTCACAATGCATGCCGTGACGCTATCGGCGCCAGTGCCGGCACGAGCCGAGTAAAAAAGCGGAGGTTGTGAAAAAAAATACAATTATTTCCCATTTAATGTGTAGGGTTGCCAGGCTCTTAAATTTTCCTGAAAAATTCACAAATGTGCAGACGAATTCGGATAATAATTCGGATATGAACTATCTAGTTTATCGTATTATATTAGGTACCTAAGTTATTTAGTAATGTTGAACACTTTTCCCTTTTGTATAATTTTGTTTCTCTCTACCTAGGTTTGCTGGAAGATGATTTTTTTTTAATTCTCCTTTGGTATTTACTTTAATCCTATGGTTGTATGCTTATATAATTTGTGTGTGCAATAAAGTATGTAAATAATATATTGCGCACCAATCAATAATGTATTGTGTCTATTATTTATTACGTTCAAGTAATAAATGTGTAGATGACCATTTTAAAAAACAGTAGATACTTTAATTGTCCCATAGTAAAGTTTCGTGTTCTGTTTTTTTTATGTAATGTTAGCCAGTGGTAGGTGTTGAGTATTCAATCTAGCTGATATTGTACAAGTGCAAGTAATATATGCGTGTAATTGTAAAATTATACACGGTATTACACAGACAATCTTATCTGCGAGTTTTTGTCAGTTTTTTCCCATGCATTGAGACTTGAGACTTACTGGGTGCGCAAACACATCGAAAATGAAAGTAAGCATTCATTACTCGTAATAAAATTGACTTGAAAGTTTAATTTTATTAAAAAACAGTGAAATGTTAACTGGCAAACATGCTTTCTTATAAAACGTTCACGTTTATACGTGGTTATTATTGTTACGGAATTTATTATCACAAATGACAAATTCTTGTTTTTTTTTCTCTAACTGGAAGTCGTGTCATTATAGTAATAATGTATTGTAATTATTACGCAACCAACAGGCGAAACGAAAGTCCAGCATATTAACTAATCGACATAACAATACCTAATGTTTAGTTTAAATTATTCAACTTAATTTTTTGCTCATCTAAATGTATTTAATTAAAAGTAAAGTTTAAACGTACGTTATGTAAAAATATGCGATTCACAGTGAGTGCGAGAAATATAATGATATATTTTTAGATATAAGAATATATTTTTTCTTAATACAAGTAACTTAAAAAAATCATATTAAGTAACATCCATTTTGAGTGGAAAATTAGAATATCCGGTAATTTTCACGTCCTTTCATACCATACTATTTGACATTAATTTTATCAGTTAGAATCCTCCTTACCTGTTAAGACAGCCAGGACAATCAGCACAGCGCAAGACCTCATGATGGCAACACTGACCACGGGTTTTTTGAAAATCGAACACAACACAGGCCACTTCACCACCGAAGCATTATACTCGATCGACGCGCGAAAGCTCAGCGCGCGTGCGCGGTAATGATCGCAAGACTCGCGCGCAGCCCGGACCTTCAGTGGTGGGGCGGCATTGTTCGTGAAGGTAGCTGGATTCAGAGCGGATTGGAATCATTGAAGGCTTATGGTCAAATTGATAGCGTATTGTGTGCTCACAGAATAAGTCATAATACGTATACCTAACTCAAGGTTTTACACGCATACATACTACGCTAATATGTCGGTACTAGCAGTAATGTATTCTATATATTATGGTGGCATAGGTAAATATACTTTTCTACAGGTTATTTGACATGCATAAGGCCTTGTTCTTCCTTAAACTATATAGTAGGTAAGACTATCTTATCACCATAACAGTCAGAAAAAAACCACTTCAGGATATAGAGCTTCCCCAAAGACCAATGGAGGAATTTGAAGTACTGTTGCTAAGTAGCCTGGTGATGTCAGCAACAACCCAAATTCGGGCTCCGGTATTTTAAGGAGCTGGGCTGGCTGGGGTAGGGTTAGTTAAAACCATGGGGGACAATGCACGATACACCCCACAGCGGAACGTTAGTGCAGGCCTTGGTCACCCCCTCTAGGGATAAGAATAAGAATAGCCTGGTAATTGGTGCATCTGTTATGGTGGCATAGATACATATACCAATTCTATTTTTTTTGTATTTTAGCATTTACAGGTAAGATGGCCAGTTCCTCAGTCTGTTGAGGATTCCGGGTGGAGTAAACCTCCTTATGACAGCTTGACACCAGATGAGATGAAGGCCAAGCGCTTCCCGGTCATATATTTTGTATGCAAAATGTATTTTAAAATTTCAAAAAGTAGTCAGAATGTTTTGTGAGGACTATATGCCAACAACAATAATTACGTTTTAAAAACTAAAAGAGAAACGACTTTAATGAAAAATATGTTATTATACAAATTGTTTACCTGGATGACATATTTTTACAAATCATTTTGATGACAGATGGACGGACAGACAGACGGACGCGTGATAAGGAGTCGGTTTTTTTCTTACTTTTGAGGTAATACACCCTGAAAATATCCAAATCGCTTCAAGTGTGCCTATAATGTTTGAAGAGTTCCCTCAATTTCTCCAGAATCCCATCATCAGATCCTAATCTGATGACGATGGGACCTTTCAAACGAAAAAATATATTTTTAAATCGGTCCAGGTGTTCGAGTAATCAGGGAAATATATAATATAATACATACATGAAACAAAAAAAAAAAAATACTCCGACGAATTGAGAACCTCCTCCTTTTTCGAAGTCGGTTAAAAATGAAGGTCACCCGGTTTTACCTATTTTGTCTATGGCGATATCCCCCACTCTGGCAATAAAATGGAGGTTAGACATTCCATACTATTGTTCTTAACTACATGCTTTAGTTTACATTCTTGCCTCGTTACGGAAGTGTAGGTACCTACCAAATGTCAGGGTCCTACACACCTACCACCCGTAACCGCATCAGAAACATGCCTCTCGCATACTACATGCTTTCTGTTCAGGTGGGCTACTAAGAAAGTCTCTTTTATCTCGCCGCAGCAAGTTTTTGATAAAAGTAAATGTAACGTATGTGCTACGTCTTTCGGATTTCAGAGTACGGCACTTGTACGCTGTTATTCTACCTACAG
This sequence comes from Venusia cambrica, assembly GCA_951394065.1. Lineage (NCBI taxonomy): Eukaryota > Metazoa > Arthropoda > Insecta > Lepidoptera > Geometridae > Venusia > Venusia cambrica. The sequence goes on along the minus strand of OX596044.1, from coordinate 9,337,760 downwards.
AATAAGAAATATCTTCTAACAAATTAAGAGTTAATATTTTTTTTTACAATGGTGTTTATATTTTTTTTCATTTCATTGCATTTATTTTCATTTCTTACAGCACTAACAGGTTAACCAAAAATTAATATTTAAAAGCTAATATTTCAGCTCAGACCTCAAGAAGTGATTCTAATTCAGTTAGCAAGATTTAAACATGTACAAACTAACTAACATTTATTGCAAGTTATAATATCAGTTTGTAATAAAAACGCAACAACCTATGAAAAATACAGCGCAACGCACAAAGCAATGATTGTCTAGCATTCTGACGCTCTCTCCATTTTTAATAATACATTCTGGTATCGCACTCAAAAGAATTATAACTATATTATTTTATCACAATTTGACAGCAATAAGAAGGCCTGCATAAAGTTATAAGCCAGAAGACGGAAGCATCTCTGTGAGTGTTGCGATAAGATAAGGTTGGTAAACTTTAAAAGGCATAAGACAGAATAATTATGAGAACTGGTAAAAATATATTGATGTATAAAAAGTACCTAATTGATATATTGATCAATTAGGTACTTTTTATACAGCAAAACAAGAAATAAGTACCTAATAATGACGTTATTCATAAACAATTTAAAATGTGCTATAATGATTTAAACATATTAACATGAACTTATGGAGGACTTAAACAAAGCCACCAATTACCAACCAAATCAAGCACAATATTGTACCCCCTTGGGGATCGAACCCGTAACCTCTGGATCTGATATCGGTGGGCGAACCAATAGACCACAGAGGTGGCTAAAACATTATCCGTAGCCAGATTTCACCCAATGCTGTGTTCAGGCTTTTCTATGAATGGGCCACTAATCTGTATTAGTCAATCTCATCCAAGAGCGGCTTGCGATGGTTTTTTTAATAATGTTGTAAGTCAACATACGGTGAATGCGGTGTTTACAGAACCAGTATTTAGTACTTTTGTCTCATAAGCCATCTTACGTGGCATTGCATTGCATCAATGTCCACAGCTGTACAAAGGATTAAACGGTAATTAGAAAGCGGTTGGTGACATCTCAAATGTCCGATTAGAAGTTGTTGAATTGAACTGGTTCTGAATACCGAATGGACAAAGTTCTGGTCTCAACTTCCGACATTTTTATTGTGTTGAGGAATCATAGTCCATAGTTTGCGAATTAAAGTTTGTTCTCCTGTGTCTAGGTGTGAGAGAACTAGGTATTTTGCTTGGTTTGGTTGGTGTTAGGTTAGGCTCTGTCAAGACCACTATATTTGCGCCTTTTGTGATCCTCGGCCGAATCAGCTAAAATTACAACCGTTTTTTTTTGCGCCACGTAAGCTCAAGCGTCTCGTTGAGGTCTTTTATATTGATATCGACTTCGTCAGGCGCCTACGCAGCATTGCGCGATTTACTAAGACTTAGTTGAAAGAGTGAATCAAATCACTCTATGGTAATTGATTCAGCATCACTTTGAGAATCATTTCACTAAGAAAACATAATAAAAATATATAAGTAACGAATCCGCTAAATTCCTTTAGAAAAAAGTGACTCTTGTTTTGACTCTACTCGAGGCACCCTCAGGTAAATAGTGTTGATATTTTCAATCTTCTCACTGTGGCAAAAAAATGATTTGTATTTAGTTCGAATGCAATTCAGTGCATGCGTCTATGACGCAATAACCAAAACGCTGGATGTAGGCCGTGGTACACTTTCATTTTCGCACGGACGCTGCCGGCCGTACGCCATGTAATAAATTAATAGAAATGAAACTACCATTGCACTATTCTCCATCAGATTACCAAACCAAATGTCAAAACAAAACCAGCCAAGCGGGCAGCATAATGCTGCCACGCACTAGCTAGGCGGTCAGCGCTAGTTTTCAGTCTGAACCAGAGTGATGGAGGGTGTTGTTATACAACCAGGCATCACACACACACACACACAAACCATATTATTAACTAACAAAATAAAACTATCATAGAACAAAATGTACAATTAAACTAACTAACTATGTACAAAGGAATCAGTCAGATTACCTAAGGACCGTTACAAACGGCTTATGACCAGTACCAGACGGAAGCGTGCTCAAGACACTGGCTGCATTGCAACGCTGAATGTTGAATGAAAGCTATGCTTATTCTAGCGAATAAGCATAGCTAGAATAAGCATAGCTACGTTTATATCTAACTACGACTAACACGTACATTTAACTAGCAGATAGCCCATTTGCAATTCTATAAACCAGTAGTTCGCCCCAAACTGAGATCTCGTGATGTCTGGTTTGTAACGGTGATTATTTCTCAAATAGAACGTTATTAACAAACGATAAAATGTGATTTCATTACACCTGTCTCACTTTACTGAAGCACTTTTTTCTCGAACTCTCTTTATTAACCTGAGTGTTCGAGGCTCTCTCTTGTTGCTTCTTGTTCTTTCTAACATGAAACAAAGCTTGATGTCGTTTTGAAAAGTACTTTTAAAACTTGCCTTAGTTTTTTTTTATACAACTAGGAGACGGGACAAGTTAGTAGTCCATCTGATGTAAAGTGCATCTCTTACCTATAACAATGCCTGACTGCGTAGGTCACTTTCACAAAGAACATAGCCTACACCGCACTGCATTGCGCTCGTCAACATGAGGCATATAGTGTTAAGCCTCGCGTGCCCGTAATTTTACCTGTATATAATCTCTGCATGTTAAAAATTTGAATTGATCGGATCAGCTATTCAAAAGAGATGGGCGAAAATTTGTATTTATTTTCACCCCAACATTTCAAAAACTACCCCACTTATCAAAAATCCCCCGCGACAATCAAATTCTATTTACTTTTTCTTTTTTTTTTAATTATGACACTAAATTTTATGTTGCTATAATTTTGCAACAACATTTAACATAAATTCATTGTATGATTCGAATAATAATAACTTTATAGCTTAAACTTAAAACTAACCTATTTCCTACAAATGCAGAATGATCTGCAATACACCACTCAAGGCAACAATGTTTAAATTTGTGAACATACAATGTTTCGTCCTGACCAATTTGTTCGTCGCATCAAGCGCCGTACTACAGATCCATCTATCTACTCTATCTTAAAACTAACATGTCATTAACATAACAAAAATATTAACAAATAAATAGACCTAGTACGTACAAGGATATACCTATATATTATATTAAGCATTCTATATACGTTATCTATATTCAGTTTAAATTTCATGAGAATCGGATATCTGTTCGAGAGATATACCGTCACAAACATTGCCACATACATACATACAGAATTTAAACTGAATACAAATAAGGTAATTAAAATTTCTTTGTTACATCACTACTAATATTATCAACGAAAAAGTTTGGGGGAAGTTAGTTCCTTCTTTACGTCAGTTACTAAATTGATGTAATATTTCCACAGACAAATATAAGGCTTTGGACCGGGAATTACAATTATGGGTATAACGTAGACAAAGCCGCCAGCAGCAACGAGTCTACTTAAATGTAACATAAAGCATTATCACATTAATAAATAAATGATATAAATATTACAGGACATTAATTTCACACAGCGCCATCTTGCCCCAAACTAAGCATAACTTGTAATATGGTAACTAGATTACGGATAGAACACTTTTTTTTCATAAATACATCTTATCATACAATACAACACCCAAACACAGAACGAACATCTATATTCATGACACAAATGTTTTTCCTGGGTGGAAATCGAACTCACAACCAACAGCACAGAAGGCAGAGCTACTACCAACTGAGCTATGAGCCTTACTAGTTTCACATCTATTAGATATCTACATTAGTAACGCGTACATAGCGTAACCAAGACGTGTGTGCGGAATACTACAAAAGGGTCGCACATTAAAGCTTAATGATATTAATCTGGACTATATCTTGTGCTGTGTCTGTAATAAAGTGATCTAATAACCGCTTGACCCTCGGGCTGCACATTTAGATCCCTATAAAGTAGATGCAATCAGCTTTGTTGCAAATGGATTGATCAATGGCGATAGATATGAAGAAACATAATTTATTTAAACAATATATGTACAATTAAACTATGTATACTGGTAGTCGGGATACCTGAGGACCGTTACAAACGGAATATAAGTAACTCAAGTGTTGTAGACCATTACAAATACTGATTCAAAATGTATTTAATGTCAGCAAGAAACATGGTCATCAAAATAAAATAACATAAGTAGCAATAATTATAAATAACTTCATATATTCGATTATTTTGAGGTATGTAGTACCAGTACCAGACGGGTTCGACACTGGCTACATTGCCATGCTGAATAGTTATGCTAATTCGCTAGCCTAAACACGACTAGGCTTGGGTCGCTATTATAAAATTAAAATTAGATTTCAACAATAGCTACACATTAATTATACATTTAAATTAGATAATTTTAAAAAATATGTCCTAGGCATTGATTTTTAATTGTCACATACATCAGTAATTTTACTCAAGTTTACATTCCTTAGCAGTTACAAAAATTCATCCCACGCGTTTTTGTTGCTCTAAGCTTTGTGTATCTGGCTGACATTTTCAAGTTGTTGTCTATGATTTTTTTATGATTTTTAGTAATCCGTACCTAAGGGTTTTACGCCTTTACTAAGCCTCCTCTATCCGTCCGTACATTAGCGGGCTTATCTTATAAAGCGTAATAGAAAATAATTGAAATTTTCAATGTTCAAGTCAGTGAAGTTTAGGCACCAATTGCCACCATCAAATTAAAATTAAAGGGGATAAACAAAAAGTTTTTTTTTTCTTAAAATTTAGGTTGGAACCCTCGGTGTTGTCTAGGTAGTCTTGGTGTAGCAATTAAAGTGAGCTACTAAAGGAAACCAAATCGAATCTTTAATCTGACTTATAATTTGTCACTCGCAATTAGCTAATTGCTATACGGAACTCCAAAAATACTTATCATCTACATCATGCTTTGCCTCCAAATATTTATCGGCTGCAGCAATTAATTCGAAAAGCTTCGCAGAGACCTTCAAAATGAAACAATTACTTGCAAATTTATGATCTTGTTCGAATCTTGTTGTTAAAGCAATAAATAAATATTACAGGACATTCATTTTACACAGCGCCATCTAGCCCCAAACTAAGCATAGCTTGTAATATGGGAACTAGATTACGGATAAAATACTTACATACTTTTTGTAAATACATACGTACTATATGATACAACACCCAAACACAGAACAAACATCTATATTCATCACACAAATGTTTGTCCTGGGTGGGAATCGAACCCACAGCCTACAGCGCCGAAGGCAGAGTTACTACCAACTGAGCTAGGAGGCTTGTCAAAATACTTCTTCTGAAGCATTATATTTTTGGGGCATATAAGGTTTATTTCTAATTCAAAATTGGAGGTATCTTACCCGCACTTCATACGCACATTATAAATAAATAAATATTACAGGACATTAATTTCACACAGCGCCATCACCTGTTTACTTTCTACTTTGTACTGTACTTTCAAAACTCACATGCTGCAACTAGAGAGGGCACAGAGATGTATCTTGAAAGTGATGCTAAATAAACCTTTTCTTTATTCTACTACCAAACTTTATCAAGACTGCTCCTTGTTAACCGTCAGACAGCTTTGTCATGCAAACCATACTCGGGAAGCATTCTGAAACCCCATTTAATCCTGGCGCAAATATAAATAAACGTATAAAGACACAAAATCTGTCCAACGATGCGACACCGACTTGCCCTAGCTGCTCGACATAACCAAGTCAGTACAGTCGTGGGCCCACCACGACTGTACAATAAGGTCAACAGATTTTTAAATATTTATCACTTACCCTATAATAAATGCAAGATGATTCTCATCAACTGGCTTTCATCGTTGAATTACGATGAAACTGAAGAACTTTTTACAGTTTTGTCATAAAAACTCAGTTTGTGCCTATCTACTCTAACAATACTACACCAAACACTTAAATGCACCCATCTACATATAATCTCGATACTCACTATACATCAACGTATAATTTAAATAAATCAACTTTCCACTACTCACCACACACGAACATCTTCACTCACTCACCCACACAACACACATTATCAAATGGGCCTTATTATATATCACTTTTTATTATTATTAATATAAATATCAATAATTATGTAGCTATTAGTCATTATACATTTTAAATAATTAATTCATTTACATAAATGTATGATTATTATGTACATTTAATATTTCATTTCCATTTCAACCTCATAAGTTAATCTTACTCAATAATCGAATTTTGTTAATTTTTGAGCACAATGTACCAATTTTCATTTGTTATTATTATGGGATGCACTCTTTGCCAAAGAACAAGCTTTTTTAGCTTATTTTGGTGACGAGGGCTCAACATTTTTATGTATTTTGTATAACAGTAATAAATTATTTTTAATTTTTTTTTGTTTACTCGCAGTTAGTCGCTTAGTATTTTTGAAATATCGCCCTATCGACACTACAAATTATTGAATGTGTTACTTGAATTTACATTCACTCGTTTAAATGCTACCCTTTCGATGGTAAATTTTAAACGAAATCTGGTTTATTTGTAAGCCGATGCATATTACTTGTTGCAAAAAGTTTATGCAAATATATAGCCTAGCCTATTAGGGGCACTTGTCGACATTATAATTGCGTATTACAACATAACACCTCATTATTAACCGTTATGCAATAAGAGTAATTTATATCTAGTTAATTATTAGTGATATTTGAGATTGACTATAAAATAATTTAATGCACAACAGGTTATAGAATTGATGATTATTTCAGTTGATTAAATTTGATTGTTTGTTATTTAAATACGATTTTATACATCTTTACCCATATACACATAAGCATATGGATTTTTTTATGTTGGTCCTCCGTAGCTCCGTACCAGCATAAAAATAAACGCCCCTCAACTAGCGGTACGCTGAAATGCAATGAAAGTATGCAGATGCAATACACATAAATATGCTTCGTCATTGGATCCAGGGGTCCAGGGGGTACAATATTGTTTTTGGCTTGTTTTGGATTGTGGTAGGACTTTCTTTAGGTCCACCTGGCTAGCTCCCACCATCTTACCTAAGTCTGTCGCTATAACAACAACTTTAAATTTGTGTGTACCGGCATTTTAAGGTAAGTTAGCCAGTTCCTCAGACTGTTAAGGATTCCGGTTGAAGTGCGCCTCCACCATCGGCCTTATCATAACTTGAAATCAGGTGATTTAAGGTAATTTAAGGTGATTTAAGGTGGGAAAGGTGTCTGAAAAAAAATGACAGTTACTGGCTGGGTGGTGTTTGTCATTGGTTGTTAGTCACCGTTGGTAACTGAACATCCAATGACAAAGCAGGTGTATTGAGTGTATAGAGATAACTTCATAAAATAATAAAAGTTCAACAACATAATTATCATCCATTATCCAGCCCTTCAAAGACAACAACCTAAAAAAATGTTATTCTCATGGATTATGCTAACCTAACTATTTCACCTGTCAGGTCAAAAATTTGTGCATTATGATTTTTTTATACAGTTTAATGTTATGTGAGTACCTTTTAATCGACCTGGATAGGAGCTTTTTGGGACGTGTTGGATTTTTTACATATTTTTCTACGACATTTTAAATATATGGAAACCCAGGATTGGCCACCACAATCTATAGACATTTATTATTTGTTAATGATGGGTCAGACTTTGACCTACTTAGCATGGTATAGACATCAAATGCGGACGGATGATAGCCAATCGACCAAAAAAGTTATGAATATGAGCGTAGTTTGACATGCGAGCAGGAAGGCCGAAGAAGATATAGATGGATTGCGTGAAAGAGGACATTGGTATGAAAGGTGTGGATTGACAGTTGATAGGAGTGAATGGAAGAAGAGAACATGCCGTGCCGACCTTACCTAGCGTGGGATAAGGACAGGAGAACAATGATGATGGGTCAGCTCTTGACCTCGATACTGACCTAGAAGGTGAAGGTCACTCCACAGAAAACATTGGAGTCGTAACAGCGGGAACATAGACGCTGGAATCTGATTCTAAGTTTTTGCAATGCGCATACGAAAGTGTTTTGAAAGCGCTTGGTTCTATTAAATGGAATATCAACGAGATTGTGCATGTTTCTAACAAAGAGAAACAATTACAATCTGTTAATCGTGATACAGTCTGGTATTTGTAACACATTAGCGAAACTATTGTTGAAATAATACGAGTAATTAAGAGATTTCCTTATCAATCGACCTCATCTCGGTCGGAATCTATGATGATGCTTTCAAGCACGCTTGCTCTGAAATTAGGCAAATCTGCTGGCAATTTGTCAAGACATTGTGCAGTTGTACTGGCTATACTCTGCACAATGTCTTCAACTAGAAGTCTATTGGGCGACGATTGTCCACGGATTTCTGTCATCAATAACGTGTCGTTGTGTAGATACAGTTTGGCTAGCAGCAAACTACCCGCCAAAGTCCTGCGCCAAGCAGTTCGCTGTGTTTCGTTGGAGTGCGGCAGAGCCAGTACCCCCTGGGGAAGCTCGGTCCATCACTGACCTCAACTATCCCTGTGCATAAGTGCCTGTGCATGTTTTGAGGTCAAGAGATTTTTTATCCAATTCATGTAAAAAAACTCTGAAGGATCATCAAGGCAGCTGCTCATCAATCCCTTGAAGAGTTTTTAATCAATTACACCATTAGTAGATGGATCGTGGATGGATGCTATGGATGATCATTTCTCGAATCACGAAGATAAAAAACGTGCGTAAAGAGCGTGGTTCCTGAAACTGTTCTTACATACATACATAATCACGCGTGTTACACAGACGGGTAAGTATCCCTAAATCTCACCTGGTTTTTCAAGTTATGATAAGACCGAAGGTAGGCGCACTTCACCCGGAATCCTCAACTTGGAGGAACTGGTTATCATACCTCTAAATGCCGAAACACAGCAATTTGTAGAATTGTTGTTACGGCGACAGAATTAGGTAAGATGGTGGTATCTAGCCTTAACTTAAACGAAGTCCTACCACCAACCAGATGAAGTTAATATAGATGGGTGGGAAACACCTTACGCGTCCCTCGGAGGTTTTGCCAGTTTTTTCTGTCAAATACCCCTGAGGTGTAGAATGCGGAAATCCTCCACGCACTCACGACTTGCCATTCTAATTCGCTGGCGAATTCTTGTTCTAGTTCGTCGACTGCACTGTGACCTGATAATGGCAAGGTCGAGGACACACGTGTGTGCTATCCGTACCATTCATGGAATTTATTTAAACAATCTAAAAATGTATGTTAATGAAGCGGTTAATACCCTCATTGTGGCCATTCCCACCCAGCACAAACATTTTGTGTGTTAAACTTGATTGTGGTTTGTGTGTTTGGATATTGTAATGTATGATAAGTCCCTATGTTAAAAAAAATATGAAGCAATAGCTTGTAATATGGGAACTGGTATATTACAAGCTATGCTTTACATAGGGCTAGATGGCGCTGTGTAAACTATCCAGTAATATTTATTTTTGGTGACAATAATTAAATGCATCTGTGATATAATTATGATATCTGAGAAGACCCCGACTCGATGAAACGACGACTCTTGACTCTGGTGGTTCCTGGGAGTCGATGGATGGAAGCGGCTCAGTCGCTATTCGTGTCGGTTAGAGAGACTTATGTTCAGCAGTGGAATATCTCGGCAATTTATCCAAATCTAAAAACATCTAAAATCTGCATATAAAATACAGATTCAGCGTATCTTCACTTTGAAGGTTAATTTATAGATGTGTAGTTATGATATGTATAATGGCTATAACATTGCGCTATTGCCTTTAGCAACTAAGGTTGTGCCTCAGCTTTAAGTACGCGTTTTATAATTTTCGGTAAATTGTACACGTCGTTGACTCAAAAACGTGAAGTTACAGGCTGTTACTAATATAAATTAATTACAAAAAAAATGTCGTGATACTATTACAGGCTGTTAATAATTACAACAATGTTGTCGAAATTAAATGTTAAGATTGTCTTATTGCTTCCCTAACTGATTGAATCTTTACAAGTGAAATTCGCTCGGCTATCGAACCAATATGTAAAACATGGGTTCAATCCCCACGGGGAGTACAAATTTATGCTTGATTTGGTTGGTGGTAGGACTTGTTTCAAATTTGCCTGGCTAGCTACCACCATCTTACCTAAGTATGTTGCCATAACCACAATTCTTAAATGTTTCGTTCCGGAATTTAGACGTAAAATATCTCAGTATATTAAGCTTTGTGGGTGAAGTGCGCTTCCAACTTCAGCCTTAACTTGGATCCTTATGAGATGAAGGTCAAACGTTTCCTTATATAATATTAAAAAAAGGCCCGTGACCTATCATAGCTTTTCAGTTGACTTGGGCACGTTTCATCTAGTACTGGTCTGGAACAGTTGAGTTCCCTATAGACCGATTGTAACGGTCCTTAGTTAAACCCAACTGCATTCAATGTAAATAATAGATAAGTAAATATTACAGGACATTTATTTCACACAGCGCTATCTAGCCCCATACTAAGCATAGCTTGTAATATGGGAACTAGATTACGGATAGAATACTTAAATACTTTTGTTTTTGTAAATACATACTTATCATACAATACAAGACCCAAACACAGATCAAACATCTATAATAATCGAAATCGAGCCCACAACCTACAGCGCAGAAGGCAGAGTTACTACCAACTGAGCTTTGAGGCTTGTAAAATAGTTTAAATTTTACATACCTATTGTATGAATATATTTGTTTCTTAATAATAAAAATTGTTGTCACCAGTTAGATCATACTTCTTTTAATCCTCGGTATATTTGAAACTACAAATTACCAAAATCAATATTGCGCGTACACAACCCAGAGAAGCCAACCTAACCATGAAATATCATGAACTTATGAAACAGTTTCTATTTCAAGGTGACGTGGTTTCATGAAAACGGAAATATGATTGGCAAGAACACTGAGCAAGAATGCAATAACGCTGTGTATTATAGGCGCCGCTTTCACTCCAGGGCGTCATTCAAGGCGACCAACGCCATAAAAACAATCATAATTACAAAACCTCCGTATACGAAAAAATGGGCAGCCGTAATCTACTCTGGGCTAGAGCCTCCATCAAGACTTTTGACATTATTCCACGTGTTTTTTTTTATTGTACGACGGGGAAGCGCTTGGCCTTCATCTCAACTGGTAACAAGCTAAGATAAGGTTGAAGGTGGAGGCGCACTTCATCCGGAATCCTCAACAAACTGAGGAACTGGCTACCTTATCACTAAATGCCGGAACATTTTTTTTTTGAATTGTTGTTATGGCGACAGAATTAGGTAAGATGGTGGTAGCTAGCCAGGCGGACTTAAACAAAGCCCAACCAAACTGAGTACAATATTGTACTCCCCCTGGGAACTATTTAGCAGATTTGTTACTAAAAATATCTGTATGTTTTTAGATTATTTATATTGAACAGTGGATTTCCACAAAATTTCAGGCGTTATTTTTTATATTATAGATACAATTATCATTTAGCGATTTCCACGCTTGACATTCAGGTTGAAGAAACACAACCAAAATCAGTGTTGACTCATTTTCTGCATCCATATACAATCAGTAATTATTTGCCTTATATAATAAACAAGTAAGAATTAGAGATTTGATTTCTGCTGGACACAGTACTTAAGTATAGCCATTCTCAAACATTAGGAAATCCTTATCGGAAGGAATTCAGAAACTTCTGATTGAGATTTCGGAAACGATATTTCAAAAATCTAAAATTTTGAATTTTATTTATCGTTTCCGGCATTGTATCGTAATCGTATCGTTATCATGACACAATATTCGAAATATTCACAGAAGATTCTTAGAACTGATATGAGAATAGCGTCAATCTATCTAAAATCTATCGGATTGTAAGACAAATCCGACAAACGCTATGTTTCCGATCCGAAAACTTTCCGTGTGTTTGAGAATCGCTACAAAAACATTTCAAAGCCACCCAATGCTGAGTGCAGGTCTCTTACACAGCACGCCATTCATATCGATCTTTTGTCCTCTGCATATCCTTGCCTTGACCAGATCGTCAGTCCATCCCATAAGATGTCTCCTCACATTTCTGTGATCAGTATGGTCTCCATGCAAGAACATTAACCCATCAGGTTATCCTAGTCAGGTTTCAACATGTGGCCATAAAATGGTATATATTAATAAAGCCATTAAATCTAGACGGATAGAATGTAAGACCTTGAAGTGCGTGCACCAAAATAGGAAATAGCCAGCCTAATTTGAACATTACCTTTAGCCACGACAAACTAATTTGTAACTATTAATATCTAATCATGTGAGCTCTCTTTAGTTCCTGCGTGGTTACAAGGTGAATGTATCACGATACAGTCAGAAGAACGCGGATATTTCGATTACTTTTATCATATTTTTCTCTCACCACTGCTAAAGGAAAATCAATCTAACTACACAGACTTTATGTTTTAAATTTATACAATATTTTAATAAGAAACCGTAAATATTTTTTTACAAAGTTGTTTGCGGTCGTAATTTACATGATTCGAACGTTTTGTGTGCGGATATAATTTTTAGATGTATGTTTAAAATGGTAATGAGATGTCAGGGTGGAGGAGGTAGAATGAGGTTCAAATCAGTTGACGCAAAGGCCAATTTTATTATTATTTTTATATTGTACGGCGGTGAAGCGCTTGGCCTTCATCTCATGTGGTTTAGGCGCATTTCTCTCACCCCACAGTGTGAGGTACTCCTCACACTGTGGGGTCTCATGCAAATGTCAAATGTCAAATGCGCCTACACCGTCAGATTCGGATCGGGGCTTCGCCACCCTTGCACACAGGGAAAATACCTACTTATGCACTTTGATTACATATAGTTTATTACAAAGCACACGTGAAGAGCTATTGTTGAAAATATAGCGGAAATACTTTGAAAAAGATACAATTTTATAATTTTTGCACGCGGTGTGGTTGGCTGTCAAAATCGAACAACCTCGGATCAACCTTGTACTGCAACTATATACTGGCAAGGACCTTGTCCTTGCCAGTATATAAAATCAAAATCAAAATTATTGCCATATGCATTTTCTTTTTTTTTTATACAACTAAAGCGTCGCCTACACCGTCGGCATTTAGATTAAAAATGCATAGCCACCAATGGCCTCCATATCACCTAGATCTGTCACTCCTCATAATGGACAAAGATGGCTGTCCTGTCGCGAGGAAATGGGATGCCGTATATATGAATTCCAGAGCTGCTACATTTAATGTATGTTAATTGTATTGAATAAGAAAACTGAACTAGACTTTCGATTCAAAAATTTCCTGGCTTCTTGGACTACAGTCTCAGTCAAGCGGCTATTTAATGTATGTTAATTGTATTGAATAAGAAAACTGAACTAGACTTTTGATTCAATAATTTCCTGGCTTCTTGGACTACAGTCTCAGTCAAGCGGCTTGTATACTTTAGCATCCATAAGCCTGTGTGGACATATCAGCTACAGATGTGGAGTTCTACCTTCAAAACGAAAGGCTTCCAGAATTACTCTTAATTAGTCTTAAGCCCACCGGGGGATGCACCATGGTTCTCAACTATCAAAGAAATCCACGACTACCTTGAAGTCCTCACAGCCAACGATAATATCCAACTCTAAGGAAAGCGGTGCATTGATCATCTGAAATGCAATGGCAACCCATTCGCAAGAGAACTCTGAGAATCCAAGAGACACAGGCGGTTGAAAAGTCCATGTCCTGGAGAACCGGCTCATTGATGAGGCAGAACCGGCTAATGAGTCTACACGCCATCAACATAACAATACATCTGCATATAGTACACCAACTGATCGCAGATAGTAATTATGGCTTTTGATTGAGGCGACACGTGACCCAAGGGCTGGCTCTTATTTAGGCCAGCGAATTAGCATAGCTATTCAGCGTGGCAATGCAGCCAGTGTCTTGGGCACGCTTCCGTCTGGTACTGGTCTGGAACAGTTGAGTTACCTATAGGCCGTTTGTAACGGTCCTTAGGTAATCTGACTGATTCCTTTGTACGTAGTTAGTTTAATTGTACTTTTTATTGAATAAATGACTATTGGAACAAAATAATATAAGTTGTGATCAAATGCAATCACTTGAAATACAAAAAAAAAAACACGTTGTAAAATTTTGTGTAATTTACAAAGAAAGTCTTCTTAGAAATATGTATGCTACCTAATTAACCATCAAATCATCATCATCCACGATAACGTAACTGCGTTCGGTTTCATTTCTTTACGTCATGGCCGCTAGACATTGCCTCAAAATTACTCTAGTTAATAAAAATCTAGTGGCTATTAATCATCACTATTATAACCAGGTGTTGGTGTTTAACGAACAAAGATACAAGCTTCTAGGTGCACACGATTTATGTATGCACCTAGTATACTTAGGTCTTAAAGTAATCTAGATCTAGTTACCTGTTATTGATAGATCCTTCAAAATAGATGTGCACTATTTTTTAAAAAGGTAATTGTAAGCTTATATAACAGTATTTTTCGAGGTACTGACTGTGGGAGTAATTTAGAGGTCAAAGGTCAATGCCTGCTTGACCGTTGATCATTAGATAATCTGAGTACCAAATCGATATAATAGATAGATAAACTCTTTATTGTACACCAAAAAACAAATATAAACAGACAAGCAAGAAAAACACTTAAACTAGGTACAATGGACGGCCTTATCGCTAAAAGTGATCTTCCAGTCAACCTTTGGATGGAAAGGATAATAGTTTGTCAAACTTTATATACTTAATACTTAGAGGTCTCTATGAAGCTATAACTTCATTAAATAACGGCAAAAGCCACAAACCGCATTGCTCTGGAAGGTTAAGCGATCGAGTGCTAAGGAATGCTGGGCTTTCGTTACGTACATCACACCTTAAACTTGTACCAGTGGTCAGAAGGCGCAACAATCAAACGGATAACATCTCGAAATGGTATTTTACTTTGTTTGACATTCTGACTGGACATTTATGTTATACTGACTGTATATCGTGCTAATTTCACATTTATATAGGTAGTCATTTTCATAATATGATAATTCATAAATGATAGTTCTAACCAATGCTTTTATTAAAGAAACATGATACTCTTTTAGAGCAGGGTCACGCTTTAAAAGAATGTAGTCGATTCTTTTCTTATTTCATCAACCATCAGTCACTTCCAAGACATGTCTGGTTCTACTTGCATAATCCGTGTTCTCAGACAGGTCTAATTATTCGTCAACCATAATCGTCATAGCAGTGATTACTACTTTTTCGGTAGAAAATGGACGTCTAACAAAAGGAATGAGATCATGGCTCGCCAAACAGAGCGGTAGAGCTAACCGCAACACCTTCTACGGAGCCTTGAAGATTGAGAACTATTTTAATTTGGCCGCTATAATTGCAAGGCACATGGTAATTTGCACTCTCTACGTGGTTAGACAATAGATTTGTTTTTAATTTTTTGGGAACCTTTGTTTTAGGCCTTCAGCGAGTGAATGAGAAACGAAAGTGGTTTTTGAAAGCTTAATTGTTGGTTTACGTCTCCTTGCAGTCGACTAATATTTATATAATACTAGTGATTTGTGACTTAATTCCCGTTATCAATGGTTTATTTAATGGTCTAGAAGATATTTTACATTTTTGCCTATAATTTGGTGCGAGCTGAGTGAAAATTCCATTTTGGATTTATTTTCAAACAAAATGTTAAATGTTGGGTCTTATAAAAACTGATCCATCCTTGCCCGGCGTAGCCCAATTAATCTGCGACAAAAAAGTCTAAAAATTGTACAAAGAATTCAAAAATCATCATCACCCAAACAGTACGTACGTTTATTTTAAATATTAATATTCTAAGGATATATCTCTTGAATAAAATGTACAATTAAACTAACTCAACTAGGTAACTCAACTGTTCAAGACCAGTACCAGACGGAAGCGTGCCCAAGACACTGGCTGCATTGCCACGCTGAATAGCTATGCTAATTCGATGGCCTAAAAAAGAGCCAGCCCTTGGGTCACCGAAGTTTTTTGTAAATACATACTTATCATACAATACACACACAAAGACAGAACAAACATCAATATTAACTCGTTGGGTGCTGCTCGTCCCGCTCTCTATGTAGAACACACCGTGTGTGTTTTACAGAGTTAAACACACAAATGCTTGTCCTGATAGATGTCTCAGCCTGCTGAGGCGTTTGTTGCTCACAATTATATACCTTTTCTATTAATTTACTATCTGTTCAAATGCTAACATACATAATTTCAGAATGATTTTATCTCAATAGGTCAAGCAAAAAAAGAAAAATTCATAGTAACATTACATTCTGGAGTAAATCAGACGTTTTGCTACATAATTTCCAAAAAATACCACCATAACATATCCGTTTTTTATAGATAAAGAGTCCGTGAAGCCATTTTTTTTTTCATAAATCATATGAAAAGTTTTTGTGTGTTGCTTAATAATAAAATATTACCAATGTTAGTTATTCATTTACAAAATAAATAAGAATGTTAGAAGTTGTGAAAAAAAATATTTAGACAGAAGCACTGGCTTACATTCTTCAGAAATGCAGCCATGTATATCATTTACATGATGTGCTAACAGACGGTCACAAACTATACTTACAGTATTCTTGTACCGGTTACTTAACTAGACAATTTATAGCTCGCGTTATTATATAATGTAGCATTAAAATAGTAATACATGATGTATGGTCACTCCATATACACAGCGTAATGAAGATTTAATGAGGTTATTGAGGTAACCGAATTGTTCTGTTTTCAAGGCAATGCATGTTAATTGAAGTGCTTCTTAGGACATTAAGTGAATATGGATTTGAGTGCATAATTAGGGTTTAAAATTGAATGGAAATTGAAGCCTTTAGTTTGATTTCAATTGTGAATCAAAATCGTATTATTGCAATGATATTTATATAATATATGCCTACTTTACACATCAAGGCCCCAGTCAATATAGCTTACTTTGAATATCATGTTTGAATAACCACCTGAGCAAAGTGTAACTTGTGATACTATTATAGAAATACTATTTCAAACCTTGCGTGTAATACATTTTATAATACGGGTTAAAAACTATATAAACCAAACAAGTTATACCCATGTTTTAAAATGTAAAGAAATACTCTACATAAATTGATTAAGCTTCTCTTGCGCCAATTTTTATTGCAGTCTATCTAAAATTGAAAGATTATCCTGACACATAATTGAACTTTTATTTTTTGTTGGTGATAGCCAAGCGTTTTGGGCTTACTTGAAAAATAAGAAAATATGTGGCCTTAGATGGAGCACGCTGGTCTTAAAGGGAGCATTCACAATGTACTTGAAAACTCCCAGATTGTACTGATTTGGAAAAACAGACCAGTTTCATTCCTTACATTATATATTAGGTCCTTACATATGAAATTGGCGTTTTGTCGTACTGGCCACTTTGATCTTAAATATCTCTTCTTTGGTTAGGAATTCCAAATTCAAATTTAAACAGCTATTTACTCATGCATTTGTGTTTCGAAAACCGTAATTCATTTGTTTTTTTCTCTTTTGCTTTTTTTTTCTGCGTCACTTATTACACAAAATGGAAAACTTAAAATATCGCATTATTTACGAGTACGAGTTCCACCGTGGCACCAGTGCTGCAGAAACGGCTCGAAGGATTAATTATGTGTATGGTGGTGGTGTCGCAAAAGAAAACACGGTGCGTTTTTGGTTTCAACGCTTTCGTTCTGGAAATTTCGACCTGCAGAACAAGCCCCGTGGACGGCCGGAGACCAAGGTCGATAATGATGAATTGAAGGCTATTGTGGAAGCAGATCCATCGCAAACCACAACACAGTTAGCTGCAGGCTGCGGTGTTAGTGACAAAACCGTTTTAATCCACTTGAAGCAAATTGGGAAGGTGAAAAAGCTTGAAAGGTGGGTACCTCATGAATTGAGTGAAGCAAACCGACAAACGCGCGTCGACTGCTGCATAACATTACTCAACCGGCACAATAATGAAGGAATTTTAAATCGGATCATTACATGTGATGAAAAGTGGATCCTGTACGATAATCGTAAACGCTCATCGCAATGGCTGAACCCTGGTGAACCAGCAAAATCTTGCCCCAAGCGAAAATTGACTCAAAAAAAGTTACTTGTAAGCGTTTGGTGGACTAGTGCCGGTGTCGTACACTATAGCTTTCTTAAATCTGGTCAGACGATTACGGCTGATGTCTATTGTCAGCAACTGCAAACCATGATGGAAAAGCTCGCTGTTAAACAACCGAGACTTTCAATCGCTCTACGCCACTGCTGCTTCAAGACAACGCTAGACCACACACGGCCCAACAGACGACTACCAAATTAGAGGAGCTTCAATTGGAATGTCTAAGACATCCACCGTACTCTCCGGACGTTGCTCCAACAGATTACCATTTTTTTCGAATTGGAAAATCGAATTTGGATAACTTCTTCCAAGGAAAAAAATTCAATTCCGATGAGGCAGTCCAAACCGCTTTCAAAGATTTCATTGATTCCCGTCCGAATGGTTTTTTTAGTAAAGGGATCAATGAACTACCTATAAGATGGCAAAAGTGTATAGATAGCAATGGTACATACTTTGATGAATAAAATATATTTTAATATGAAAAAATTGCCTTTATGTTCCTCCCATACAAAACGCCAATTTCATATGTAAGGACCTAATATATTCATGATACATTTATCATTTATCATTTACATCAGCATTTTATTACAGTATTCATGATAAAGGCAGAGGCGAAACGATGAGTTCGGTAAAATGGAACATTTTTCAAGGTACAGGTCTAGACACGAAGCCTGTCGTAAGTCTGCTG
Organism: Venusia cambrica; assembly: GCA_951394065.1. Classification (NCBI taxonomy): domain Eukaryota; kingdom Metazoa; phylum Arthropoda; class Insecta; order Lepidoptera; family Geometridae; genus Venusia; species Venusia cambrica. The sequence continues at coordinate 9,318,836 of OX596044.1, read as the reverse complement.
AGGGGTGGAAAGGGGATGAAGGGATTCGGTCAAAAATATCAACTTGTGATATTAGTAAAACATTCCTCCAGAAAAATAAACAAATATAATGTGTCTACGATTACCGTGAACTACAGGGTGCTACGAAGTGCTACGCTTTCGTAGCACCATCGCTCCAGGACCCAGGATATGAAGTGGTATGGGGCTGGTCTGAGCACAGTGAAACTGGATGATGACTAATATTTAACCGCCAATGTAGTCTAGTCGTTCGCCACCGGTGTCAGATTCTGAGTTCCCAAGTTCGATGCCCAGGGGAGTACAATATTGAGTCATGGTTTGGTTGGTGGTAGGTATTTGTTTAAGTCCACTTGGATAACTACCATTATCTTACCTAAGTCTGTCGCCATTACAACAATTCAAAATTTATGTGTTCTGGCATTATGACGTAAGAAAGCCAGTTCAGGCAGTTGCGGATTCTGGGCGAAGTGCGCTTCCACCTTTGGCATTATCATATATGGGTAAGATAGTTTTAGCAGACGGTCTCAAAACAACCCTACCATCAGTCAAACCAAGTACAAATTCGTACCCTCTGGGAGTCGAACCGGTGACCTCTGGGTTTGATATAGGTGGGCAAACAACCCACAGAGGCGGTTTAGTGGCTTCGCCGCTGAGTTGTGCTATATACTAACCACCAAGTACTACCAAGTACTGATCTCTCAATCATGATTCTCTGTATTATAAACTACTCCTCGAAGTAACGTTAAAATCTGGAAGGTGGCCACATTCCAGGTTCCGTACTCAAATATTGCTAACAATTATGTGTGTAAGCAAGAGAGTGCTATAATAGTTTGCTTGCGTGGATATATACAAATAAACCGGCCAAGTGTGATTTGGACTCGCATACCGAGGATTCCGGTACACATTTCAAGACAAAACATGCTTTTGCATTTCGTTCTAGAGAACACTCACGCCTCACGTTTGGCAGATTTGTGGTAAAGACTATTTATTGAAATGAAATTAAATGAAAATGTATTTGATAACAAACATTACAGTAACATATATAAATTAGTCAAAGAAGTAATGTTCCTGGTGATAAAATTAATCCTTGATGCTGACATTGGTTCAAACTTGGACAACCTGTGAGTTTGAATTATTTAGGCATTACAACTTTTACGATAGGTATCGTAAAATAAATCATGTTTCTTGTATTAATAAATTTTGTTATAGCAGCAATGGAAATACACTGTGCAAATTTACACGGTTCATGAGATACATTTCATGTAACTTATTTATTTCATTTACTTTATGTACAGTCCGCTGACAGACAGATGAACGGACATCGGAGGCATATTAATAGGGTTCTATTATTTTGGTATTTTGAAGAAATTTCTGACACATACAAAAGTTCATATTTCTAGCGATACTTCCGGGTTTAAACCCAACAAAGGCTGACCTTGCTCAAGATTTTGAGCAACCACAGAGCTGGGTGATATCAAGGTAAATTACAACAGCCTCCGATTCTGTTGCGTATGAACAATTGAATTGTCTGCAGCTTGCTATCTGTCTGCAGATTTCAAACTTTAGCAAGAAAGCAGTGGTAACGAATGTTTTTTTTTAAATGAATCCACAATATTACATCACAATTTATTATACCCACTGAGCCGTTTGGGTAAGAAGTTCTTGGGCTTTGGAAACCATATATGGGGCTAAAGCCGGAGGTTTAAATACACGTGACCAGAATCCTGGCGTGAGTTTTGCAAACCATCTGTTAGTGACAGCAATTGATATTTATCTTTATAAAAAAATTATAGATAAGCCAGTTGATATTTTATGATTATATTGAACAAGTTAGTTTGATTAAATTTAATTTAAATGACCAAACATTTTTTTTAATAGATGAAAAAGGTCTGCCTAACCCTGTAAGATCAGAACCAGGCCTCACTACAAAAATATCGTTTTATGAATAAGTGAAGTTGCGTGATTTATTCAGTTATTATGTCGTTAATATTGTGGTTTTAAAATTTCCAATAACATTGGTTGATTAGCGTTTGTTACAGTGCAATCAATATAATGGTGGTTGCAAGCGACTATAAAATTAATACAGTTTCCACACTTTATCGTTCACAACAGCCACTGAATAACCTAATTTATAAAAGATTTAGAAGGCCATCCTAGAGGAGAGTAATAGGTAAGACGCAATCGGGTGAATGGTGCAAAATCCTTGATTTCTTTTATTTAAGGCTTACCATTTTATGGTTTGCTTCCACAAGAAAAAAATTCAGTTGTCTAAGATAATTCTATAGGATGACGGGAATAAACCAATCACAAGTCCTAGAGGCTTTTTCCGATCTTTTAGGTGGTGATTTATACTTTCACAAACATATTTTTGAAGTGAAAACAGCAGTTGAGCATTTTTTAAGATGGGAGCCATCTAAAACCATTAAACTCGCGACCCCAAACCGATAGCACTTTTGACACACAAGAATGCTTCTTCCTATAGACAGACTGTTGACAGCCGTGACAGGTATCTATCAACGCGTCCTAGGATGTCATTGTGTCAGTTGTGTTGCAAAAATAACCCCATCAATAAATACCGTAACCAACGCGACAACATTGCGATTCAAGTACCAACAATCTCAGCTTCTTCGGCAGAGATTGATAAACTTCAAGTTTTCACTTCTGTCGGTCCCGGTGTGCCATTTTTTTTTATTGATAGCTCTTGACCTCTAGTAAGTTCTAGCTCTAGGTCAGAGCAAGGACGAGGCTTACGATAGAGTGAACCTCCCAGAACGCACTGGCTCTCTCCCCATTGACAGCATACGGCTAACCATTTGGCAGACTTCGGCAAGAAAGAGGTAAATTTATGATCGCAATGAGCTCTCCAGTAGTACTAACCTTCTCAATTTTGATGAATAGTAGAGCTCCTTGTCATAGGGCTCGTCCGGGGAAGTTCTATGACCATAGTATTTCGGCCGCCAAGCAGTATTGTCGGTGATGTTACTATAATATACTATATGATATTATTAGGCTTAACACCTTAATGCCTCAAATATACACAATGAAGTGCTGCGTAGGTCTTGGTCTTTGTGGATGTGACCTACGCAGTATGGTTTGTTGCAAGAGCTGCATCAGGTGTGCTACTTGTACGATCATCACAAAGTTGTATAAAAAACAAAAAACAAACGTTGAGAGACAATGAACCGACGGTGTAGCAAAAAATATATTTATACGCGATAGTAAGCACCCAAACTATATTATTTAACAACATTGACTCAAGATTGGATTGTGATCAGGGTTCGGTACCCAAAAGGTACCAACGGGACCATATTAATAAGCCTCAGAGTAAATTTAAGCTTAGGATACCTCAATTGTGAGGTATCTTAAATCTACTAGATAGCAACATAAAAGCGATTACATTATCATACAGCTTACCCAACTTTGAGGTACAGATGTACCATAAATCTGCGGTAAGCGGCTGGAACGAAAAATACGTGACGAATCCACGTAAGGTTGATCTTAATACCATGAGAATGCCATAAACTTGCACCATCAGATTATCTACAAGCGTTTTTGATGGTTTATGCGTTTTAAAAAATGCACGACTTAAAATACTCGATTATGGATGTTGGTGTAGTGAATTCGCCATGGGATTTAGTGGTTTGATGTTAGTATATCAAATGCGGGCAACATGATAAATGGTTTTATCATAGTAAATCTCTTTTTAATTTTTCCAGTGCTATTAAAACTTCAGTGTTATTGCTCGAGAGTTGGTCGTTTTTAGGATTCCGTAAAAAAAGGGGATACGGGACCTTCATCCTTCTAGCCTTTATCTCACCTAGTTTTCAAGTTATAATAAGGCCGAAGGTAAATAATAAATTAATATAACAGGACGTTAATTTTACACAGCGCAATCTAGCCCCAAACTGAGCATAGCTCGTTATATGGGAACTAGATTACGGATAGATTACTTGAATACTTTTTGTAAATACATACGTACTATATGATACAACACCCAAACACAGAACAAACATATATATTCAACACACAAATGTTTGTCCTGGGTGGGAATCGAACCCACAGCATACAGCGCCAGAAGGCAGGGCTACTACCAACTGAACTATGAGGCTTGTTTTTGAAAGTGGAAGCGCACTTCACACAGAATCCTCTCCGGTCTTAGAAACTCATTGCGACGCTTGCATATCTCAGATAATACACGGAACTAAGCAATTATTATACTGGACTTTTACCGAGTGGTATGAAAAACATTACCATGCATTTCAGCAGAGTTGAAAAACACCATCCACTTTCTTTTCGGTTTTCCTGAGGTTTGAAGATTCTATTGTTGGGGTCGTGCCCAACAATAGACGGCAACAGGCTGATATAACGTCTCAATCTATCTATGTGACGTGACGTGTTAGATAAATAAGCGCTGTTTGGCATTTTAAACTCTCATTCCGAATACCTTTCATAATTGGGTCAGAATACTTCGTCACACCTAACATCACCTACCAAAGAGCAAAGCCTACAATGGGTAGTGTACATTTACAATGTACATGAGTGAATTCGATGTGGTTGCAACACGTAATCATGTTTGAAAAGTCACAGCTGCGCAAAACACATGCCTAACTATTTTATATAAGTCTAGTGGAACTTGGGACTTCGTTCGCGTAATCCCGTGGCGAATGCAACGCCACCGAGTCCTATTGTGAAAAAATATAGGTCTGATACCGGTGAGCGAACCACGGGACTCAAATGGAGTTTAAAGTGTTTATTTCAGTGCCAATAGGAATTTTCAAACTCCTATCTTATACGGTTTCGAAGATATGCCATATTTATTGTAAAACTCTGATACATATCCAGCTTGTTAATAGCTAATTGATTCAGGCGTTATTTTGCGGAAATCTATATTTCAGTGAGCAGCAAGACTATATTTCCTGAGGATGCCTCGTGTAGAGGCGAAACACGTGTCGATTGGTTTTTTTCAGAGATTTGAGAGATTTGGCGGATTTATTACTAAATATTTTTTCTGTTTTCAGATTTTATTTTGCAGTTTGTTAATTTTAAAAACAACTATGTTTAGCGGGCGTCTATACACCAAGACAAACACACCCTCCGAATTTCAGCTTCAGCTTCAGGCCGTGCGTTGTCAAAATCAAAAAGAGCTAAGACCAACTACCTACCTATCAAAATACTTGGGTGTGACATTAACCTTTTATTAGTATGTTCACTCCTGGACGAGTTTTTTAGAAGAAATCGCTTTGTCTCACACACTCTAGATCTTCGATATCGAAAAATATTATTCACCAAGCACATACGTGAAATGTATTCTTGAAGATTAATCCTATAGGGCTATTGGATTAATCCTATAAGGATTAATCAATTTCACAAAACGAAATTTGGACACCGTGCTTCTAACTTTTTTCATCATAGTTAACCTACATTTATATTAGATTCAGTACATACCAGCACCATACTTATCGCTGGACAACTTGTCGTTACATTACTTAACCGGTTTATCTACAATAATAAATTAGTATTGCAATATAACATTAATCTAGTTGTACTACTTCCTATTACTTTTAACATTTAAGGTGGTTCGTCAGAGTTATGTACGTGCAATATAAATAATTACCGCCTCTGTGGTCTAGTGGTTCAAACCACCGGTTTCAGATCAAAAAGTCCCGGGTTCGAACCCCAGGGGAGTACAATATATTGTGCTTGGTTTGGTTTGTGGTGGGACCTTGTTGGGGTCAGCCTGGCTATAACCCACCATCTTACCTAATTCTGTCACCATAACAACAATTCTAAAATTGTTATGTTTAGTGGCATTTAGAGGTAAGATAGCCAGTTCCTCGGTTTGTTGAGGATTCCGGGTGAAGTGCGTCTCCTCGTTACCAGGTGAGCTGAAGGCCAAGCGCTTCCCCGTCTTACAAAAAAATAAAAAATGTTTAGATTTTCCATGCTGGTTCCATATCTAAACCAACTTTGAAGATTAAGTTAGTACATAGTACCTGCCTTGGGCACAGGCACGCTTCGTCTGGTACCTGACTGAACAGTTATAATCGCTTCCCTGTCGTACAATTTAATTTATATTTTTTTATGTAGGTAAGTACTAACATATTTATAAAACATATTGGCTGTCATTAACATATATAATTAGTCAAAAAATAGCCACTGTAGTGAATAATAATGTAGTGTCAAATTTCACATTTGTAAATCCGCAATGTGTTTGAGTTTACAAAAACTGTCATATGCGTACCTGTAGCTGAGGAACTACCTCCACATTCCTCAAGGTCATTGGCAATGAGCACATAAAAAAGTGATCTATACTTTGACATTTCAATTTGTAAGTCATACGATATGCAATAAAAGCTATGATTGAAAAGGAAATCGTTTATTTTATTCAATTACAGGTAATTTATAAGACAATCAATATGATATCCGTGTTAGCGATTAATGATGGATAATCCCATTTTAAAGCGTATCGAAATTTGTCAACTGAAATAGAGCGTTTAATCTTTTAAGGGTTCCTTTAAAAGGTTCCGCTGTCTATCCATCCGTCCATCCGTTTATCTATTTGTCAGTAGGCCGTATTTTATGAACCGTAATACCTATTACCATTAAGAAATACAAACTCTGTCAAAAAAAATTAATGTCTACCTAGACATTATTTTTTTTTGACAGAGTGTGTATTTCTTTTGCCTCTGTAACAAAAAACAAAAATTAAAAATTAAAGCTCCCTAGAAACGTGTTATTTTTGGTGTGCACAATCATCAACAATAGAACAGCCATATCTTTAAATATGGCCAGGGATTGTGTCATTGTTTTTTGCTTTACACCTGGGACCTACACACCGGACGCTGGACCAACTTTACCGAATGTCGTACAGGTCAGAGCAGCGCTACCGACTTATTCACCAAGACTTACACGAGGACTCTTAAACCTTAGGAGACAAGGCCTTTGAATAAAAGTGGGGACTCTGACAGGCTACTGCCCACTGGTTATCCAGTGGGCAGTAGCTGTCAGAGTCCGTTACTTCAATTGTGAGTAACGGACAGCCTCTATGCAGAAGGTGTCGAACCGAAGATAAATCAGCTGCCCACGTAGTCCTGAAGTACGTGGGAGTTTCATCACAACGCAACGAAACCCTCACCAACCCTAGGTCACTCCGTGAAGCATACGTAGACCCCAAGAATATTCTGCGCTACTGGTCGTAGTAAGGCTGGCTATAATAGCCGGAAATTCTCCACGCACAATGGACTTAAGAGTCTAAGAGACTTTTGCACAAAAAAATATTTATGTGATTAGTAAATCTTGATGCCCAGCTTGATGGCGGTGGCTATCAGAACCATTTTGATCTTTAACTTTGGTTCTACTATCCACATTTTTTTTTTAATCAATATCCTCATCAGATATTGACTTATGACTCTCTGTCAATTTCTTCTTTCCTGCCAAAAAGTACAGTCAAGTTTTTAGGCCGTGAATATTGTAATAGCCGACTAAGGGATATCTTACCGGAAGAAGGGCTGCTTCGCCGGCTAACCGTCGTGATTCAGGCAAAACCTTCGAATTCTAGAGGAGTGTCTGTCCAGCAGTGGAATATAGACTGTTGAAGAAGATTATTCATTCATAGAATCAAAGTACCTAAGTGACCATTTCTGACAGTGTAGACAAATAAGGAATGTAACGCCTACTCCATCCCACACTACAGTCTACAGTTTCTGAGGTTTCGAGTCGGAATTGAACAATGACAAGACTGGAATATTTAATGGTTAATTTAGTAGAATGGTGGCGGCTTGGGTAAAGGTCATCTGACGTGAGAACCGCCGGTCCTTCGAGATTGTGGTTCAGGGCGATTGGAGGTACGTAGGTGTTGAGAGGTGCGTCTGTAATAACAACAAATCATTTATAACTCTGTGGTATGTTTTACTGAGAATGGTGCTTTTCCGCAAAATTCATAAAACGTTAGCATTCAAAGAGTGAACAGCATATTTTGACTAGGAGGGATAATCATTTATAATTACAAATAGATACTACGATTAAAATACCCAACAAAAAGTCGTATTGACTTTGGCTTTGTTTCGTATTATTATTTGTTTGTAAATGTTCATATTTACACCTCTAAAAGAATGTTCTGAAACTTTTTCAAACTGTAATTTGTAACAATGTTCTCTGTCGCTATCGATACTATCACAAATAAGTCCACTCTAGGAACTTGACCTACCCCCAAAGACTTTTTTTATTGACGATCTCCAAGTTTGAAAAACACGTTAAGATGTGGCCTGGGCTTGTCTAAAAGTAACTTGTTCACTCTGGACTTGAAAACTCCATGATGTATTGATGTGAAAAAATAGACGAGGGCAAGAAATTCCATTCCTTACCATTATTAATAGTAAAGGTAGAGGTGAATAGAAGATTTGTTCGGCACAATAGAACATCTACAAGGTACGGGCTGTAGCATGCGGTACGTCTGCTAGTCCGGTGGTGGAAAGGGGATGGAGGGATTAGGTCAAAGAAATCGAGCGTACACCCACCCGCCAAAGTGGTATTTATAAATCACAGACAGCCTGGAAACCCGCCATCTGTATTCTAGTCTCTGCAAATTGCTCGACGCTAAAAACTGCGGTCACCTTGCTACGTAACCACAACGGTATCGCAATTTTAGTGAGGTAAACAGTACGGAAGTGGATTTTGTTGTCAATGCCTAACTGATGTACTCCGGTATTCCTGAGTAGCCTCTTTCTTTTATGACGGGGAAGCGCTTGGCCTTCATCTCACCTGGTTACAAATTAAGATAAGGCCGAAGGTGGAGGCGCACTTCACCCGGAATCCTCAACAAACTAAGGAACTGGCTATCCTACCTCTAAATGCTGAAACACAAGAATTTTAGAATTGTTGTTATGGCGACAGAACGAGGTAAGACGGCGGCAGCTAGCCAGGCGGACTTAAACAAAGTTCTACCACCAAACAAACCGAGCAAAATATTGTACTCCCTCTGAGGATCGAACCCGGGACCTCTGGATCTAAAATCGGTGGGTTGAACCACTAGACCACAGAGGCGGTTTAACTCTCACGACGAAACCTCTTGCGACCAATGACTCAATAAAAAGGTAACTACTCAGCATTCAGTGTATAAAACAGAAATAAAAACACCGTATCCGCCTGGTCACTACAATTAATGTTAATTATTATCATGTATTTATTGTACGACAAGGAAGCGTAAGGAATCCGGAACAGACTGAGAAATTGGCTATCTTACCTCTAAATGCCAGAATACACATATTACACATCAACAACCCATTAGTGTCCACTGCTGAGCCTCCTCGAAAGCTGTTGCCATAATCACCAAACTTGGCAGACAGATTGGTTGGTGTCCTTCTTATGTAGATCACTTAGTCGACTTTTACGACATCTATGGGCAGAGTTGGAGGGTCAGTCGATTCTTAAGCCGCGACCGCCACGACACGGCCGGAACACATCAATTTGGAATTGCTGTTATGACGACAGACTTTAGGTAAGATGGTCGTTCAACCACAAAACAAACCCAGCACAATACTCTGCTTCCCTAGGAATCGAACCTGGGACCTCTGTATCTGACACGGGTGGGTAAAACTCTAGACCACAGAGGTCAAACCACAGGTCTTCTTCTTACGTAGCTAAATGTTGGGAGCCTGTTTTGCGATCGGGAATTTTTCTACATTCATGATCGACAGCTATTAAAGTTACTTCCGCTGGCATTTCCGTATAGATAAAATTATCAAGTCTTACCTGTATATATATTTAGAGTTTTTTTCCAGAGCCAGTCATTTTCTCTGAAATCGAGCACGTAACTCCTAACATGACTTTATGATAACTCTCACGGTTTCAGACTTGGCCTCAGTGGCCGTGAAAAAAAACTCACTCTGTATATACGAGTATATCACATGATATATATTTTTTTTTAACAAAGTTTTTATGCAATAAAAAGTACAATTAAACTAACTATGTACAAAGGGATCAGTCAGATTACCTAAGGACCGTAACAAACGGCCTATAGGTAACTCAACTGAATGATAATTATACCTTATGGTATAATTATGAAGAAAACGCTGCTCAAAACACTTTTTACTTTTATAAGTAAAAAGTGTTTTAAGTGTTTTGAGCAGCGTTTTCTTCCTTTATCTTAATAAATTATTAATCTTCAACTGAAAGCTGGTACATAAATAAATATGGCTCGTTATCTTGAGCCAACGTGAGGTTGCTGTTTGCCAGTATTCAGAGTATATGCCCGGGAGCTTTATGACAGTAAAGTGGGTCCCTAAAGCCACGTTTTGACTGTACGGAAAAGCAATTTTAAATAATATATATATATATATATATATATATATAATTTTGATAGCAATCATAAGTTTAGGGTTCTAATCAGTAAGGGAGTCGAAACACTATTGACTAAACTTGACTCGATTCAATAAAATCACAAATTATCCTCTAAATCTTCAGAGATATACTTCTAATAAGCAGTTTCATTTGCTAGCCAATATAACATTTTTCGATGCAGTTTCGTCTACGTGTTCCATAGTAAATATATTAACGATTATGGTTTTATTTTATTGCAAAAGAGTATTATTTTGTTGCAAAAAATACATTTATAAATAATGTCCAGTGAAAATGCGCGCGGGCCGGTCATAACGCCGCTTTCCCTACCATCACCTGATTAACCACGATCCCACTTCACCTTAATATAAATTTCGTACAGCTAATTATTATCCACATTTAATTGATATTCCTTTTAATATGACTAAGCGCTACCAAATATGATTTAAACATTTTAGATTAGCAGCAAGCTTTTCAGCTATGTAAGACCCAAAAACCTTCAAAAAGAGAGTTACAAGACATTTTTGAGAAGGTTCGCTCTATTGTAGACTTCATCTCGCCCGGGCAAGCCTCGAAGACAAGGGATGACCCAAAGTATGTAAAACATTTTACACAGCTGCCATCTAGTAGCCGCCCAAACTAACCAAAATTTGTTATAGGTATTTACTATGGTTCGATTTGAATATAGGGAGCTACATTTTGTTTCCGTGCAATTAGTTATAACGATTCTTATCAACTGCGCAAGTAAGTCAACAACTGTAGATCATAATTGACCTTTAGATAAATCTAATTTCAATACTGTGTGAACGCAAGATTGCTTTAAAATTGTCTGGACACTAGTAATTACCATCTAACAATGACCCACCCCCCGCCCTTCGGTTTCTTTGAATTTGTTTTGTGAACTATAAAACTAAGGGGTCTGCATAGAGTAGCCGGTAATGTGGTCCAGTTTCTGCATGTAATGGAATGTTTTACGCCTTGGCATTTGAAATCGGTTTACGACAGGGAAACAAATGCTGTTGAAAACAGCTGCATCAAATATTGTTGTAAGCGACAAAGCAATTTAATAATAGTAGGTACATACAAATGTAAAGGTAGAGAGTAAGAATCGAACCCTCCAACTTAGCCCATGGATGCCGTAAAAGCCGACTAAGGGATCTCACCAGAAGAAGGACAGCAGCTTCCTTCTGTGTATTATCTACCTACACCTTAACTGTGATCACCAATCTACCTGCCAAACGTGGTGATAAAACCCTCCAGCTTTGGAGGAGACTCTGTTCAGTGGTGGACACTAATGGACTGTTGATGTGAATCTGCATCAGGTGAGATAGCAGTCAAACGCAAGCTACAGACATATATTTTGCTGCGCAAAAGCAGTCATCTTAATTTCTAATACGTGTTTTTTTTTGGTGCTTGGCTTCATCTGCTTCATCTCACCTGATAGTTATGATAAGGCCGAAGGCGGTTGTGCACTTCACCTGAAACCCCAATAAACTGAGGAACTGACTAAATTACCGCTGAATGCCGTAACACAACAATTTAAGAATTATTGTAATGGCGACAGAATTAGGTAAGATGGTGGTAGCTAGCCAGGCGGACTTAAATACAGTCCTACCATCTATCAAACCAAGCAGAATATTGTACCCCCCTGGGGATCGAACCCGCAATTTCTGGATCTGACACCAGTAGGAACTACAAGACCACAGACGCGGTTAAAAATGTACCAGCTCCTTTGTTTTAAGCTGGCTTAAAGGACTAGATGTCTGATAATGATAATAATATGGACGATAAAAACCGTCCTTGATAAATACAAGAGCTTGAATGATGATGATGTATAGCTTAAGGCATTGCGAAGTAGTTTACTTGCTCACCTTTTAAGTACTACGGACCATTATCAACAATTATTGATATTATTGATTTAAATTAAGCCGGTTTTGTTATTTATACGTTATTATGAGGTTTTAAAGATACGAAAATACGTCAACAGTTAAAGTATATCAATTATATCAGAAATTCATGTATTGTGAACATTAAAGGATATTAATTTCATCAAACTGAGCAAAACTAATGTAGGAACTATAGGTATTACTGATAGAATTCTGATACAGGTACTATTATTTTTAAGATTGGCGTTCTTTAAAATGTCAAATAATTTTAATGCTAGTAATTTTACCATATTTGCCCTACTTTATTAACTAAATTGGTCGTGTTTAATGGCCTGAACAACTTTTTGACTATAGATATAAATATTAAACCGACTTCTCAAAAAACAAGGTGTTCTCAATTCGACTATATTTTCAACATTTAATTTTGTGAAATTAAATTAATCGTCTTAAAATATATAATTCTTTTGTACGTGTGTTTATCGCTGAATAGCTATACTCATTCACTGGCCTAAATAAGAGCCAGCCCTTGGGTAACAATCAAAAAACTCGCAAGATGTTGGAAAACCTGTAGGGCACCAGGTCCCCGCCGACCCAAAATGCTCAAATAAGTAAGCTATATCGAGATCACTATATTTGCACCTTTTGTGGTCTTCGGCCAAATCAACTGCCGCACCAGCCCTTACTGATGTCCCAGGCTGATGATAGCTGATGATGAGATGAGATAGCGCAAGGGTGTCGACGAAGGTAGCGTCCCACACTGAAGGCCTTCCCATTAACCTTGGTTACTAACTTGGTACTTGGTTGTTAACTTGGTTGGGACAAGAATGCCGTCAGGCCACTTACCATCATCACGTAACAGAGCATTCGTTAGCAAATTCATAATGAAATTACTATTTAGGCCTAGAAGGTATGTGTTGTAATGTCTAGGCTATTCGGGTCAATCAATAACTTCTTATCTACCTACAGGTACACGGTTTAATCATGCACGTTGCAAAAACCACGACTGGCTTATGTAATATATTATATACAATTTGTACTTATCTGGTTAACAATCGACTTGCATTGAACAGGTAGGTACCTAGGTGCAAGGTTCTTGTTATTGTAACAAAACACTGACTGCTTAAAACTGACAGAAAATTGAGTGATGATTATTATTGTTGAGGAAAGCAGAAGAGGAGATGGATTGTGTAAAGGACGATATGATTTTAAGATAGTATAATGTTTTTTTTTTATTGTACGACGAGGAAGCGCTTGGCCTAAATGGAGGCGCACTTCACCCGGAATCCTCAATTAACTGAGGAACTAGCTATCTTACCTCTGAATGCCGGAACACAACATTTTTTTTAAGAATTGTTATTATGGCGACAGAATTAGGTAAGATGGTGGTAGCTAGCCAGGCGGACTTAAACAAAATCCTACCACCGACCAAACCAAGCACAATATATTGTATTCCCCATGGGGATCGAACCCGGGACCTCTGGATCTGAAATGAATGTATTTAGGTTTACGATGTATCTACCTAAATTGTTATTTAAAACTGTATGTATACGTAAATGTTGAATGGATCATCAAAAAATTTGCTAGCCCGAGCCTTTCTCCTTGCGTGCTGGTCGCGAATCCGAACAGGCGGTAGATTTGACGTTTCAAAATAATCCAAAAAAAATTCAACGAATAAAAACATTTTGACTTTGACTTGTCTTTGATGAGGAAGACAGGAGTGATGAGATGAGGTATGACAGACGGAGAGTGGAGTAAGTGTCTACTTACTCCACTCTCACTCCCACTCTCAATGTCATATTGTACCGATGATGATGTCAACCTAAAAAAACCATGGGGAATGTTCGATAAAATAATTCACCAATTTTCTTCCGAAATTAAAATATAGGCCTCTGACTCCCCCTAGTAGGTGATCCTCATAAGATCTCCACGCTCTGAGTAAGTGATCAGAGATGAATTCTCGAAAGGGAAAAAGTCGTGAGTCTATTTATTTATTTAATCATTAATTAAAATATGATGGAAATATAAATAGGTATTGACATTTCAGGTACAAAGTCAATGGAAATATGCTTGGGTTATATCTGGGTTGGGATATGTCACAAAAAAAACATAGGTAGCGTATCAAAAACAATTATGATTGTATATAATACGCAATGTTTTTTTGCACAGGCAAGAATGAGATCTACGATGGAGCGAGCCTACCTCTAGAAAAATGAATGAATGAATGAACACTTTATTGTACACAGAAATAAATACACATAACAAACATTTAATAACAATAGCGTCTAAGTACAATGGGCGGCCTTATCGCTAAAAGCGATTTCTTCCAGGCAACCTTGTTAGGAGAAATGTAAACAGTAAAAAATAATAGAATAGAAGGTGCCTATTAACTCTCTTCTTGGTCCTTACACGGCGGAAAAACAGACCCTGGAAGTTAATTTCAATATCTTGCAGTTTATCAAGGCTTTCCTTAGTTTAATTGGTAATTCGGTAATCCTAAAGTCATCACCAGATATAAGTCGGTTATCCAAAACTAGCACGTTCATTTCACAGTACCCATGCCAATTTGATTTGAATAAAAAGTGTATTTCTCTAATTTAATTTGATCGAACTAGCATTGCGCAATGTATTGTAAGTGCCAGCTCTTCATAATGCACCTATAACTGATATAATGAGCATAAATATACGCCCTTATTATAGGCGTATCTAAGTCTAGATTTAGTACATAGTCGCAGTGACTGCCCGCAGACCAAGGCCTTCCGTTCACCAACAGATTTTATTATGCCCTTAATCTGGATATGTTCTCGTAAATTATCACTACCACGATAGAGGAGTGAAAAAGAAGGTACGGTGACTAAAGTAAGAAAAGAGAAAGAAGTACGGGCTCTATTATAGGCTGTGGGTTCGATTCCCACCCAGGACAAACATTTGTGTGATAAATATAGATGTTTGTTCTGTGTTTGGGTGATGTATCATATGGTACGTATTTACAACTAATAAAAAAAGTATTCTATTCGTAATCTAGTTCCCCTATTACAAGCTATGCTTAGTTTTTGATTAGTGTCCTGTAATATACATATTTAATATTTCCAAGTTGGAATATGTCATGTTTAACCGCCTGTGTCCAATTGATTTGAAATTTGCAAAGTGTATTTGTACCTTTAAAATGATAATAATAAAAAAAGCTTGGGAGTCTTCCTGTAAAAGTTGAAATGGGGCAATACTTTTTGTGTGAACAAATCTTTTTATCTGATCTAATCGAGTTGTAATTTTGTACGTGTGCCTATATAGCTACATGATGATTTAGAATGTTTTTTTTTCTACAAACATCATCAATGATGATGAAAAAAATTATGATTTTTTTATTGTACGACAGGGAAAGGCTTGGCCTTCATCTCACCTGGTAACAAGTTAAGATAAGGCTGAAGGTGAAAGCGCACTTCACCCAGAATCCTTAACAGACTGAGAACTGGCTATCTTACCTCCAAATGCCGGAACACGGCAATTTTGAATTGTTGCTATTACGACGGCCTTAGGTAAGATGGTGGTAGCTAGCCAGGCGGACTTGAACAAAGTCCTACCACTAAACAAACCAAGCATAAAATTGGTACCTTCCTGGGGATCAAGCCACATCTGGGTCTGATACCGGTAGATGAGTCACTACACCACAAAATCGGTTAATATTAAAATTGAAATTGAAGCTAATAATAATACTGTCATTAATAGAGTTGTGCAAGTAATAACTTTATTTCCTTCTATTTTCGATCTCACCGTGAAATCAATTGAAACAGACTATTACAAAACAGATCAAGTATCCGGCAAATTCGCAAATTCGAGTAAAATAAAACAGAATCGAGTCGTGCTCTCGATTTACGTAATCGATTCCGAACAGTAATATTGTCTTTGCTTTTTGCGTGAGGTCGTGGTTTACCGGACAATGTTAAGTAACTTTTTGTTTAGAAAAGTCGTGCTGAATCTGAACAAATAGAGTTCGAATTTTGATTTAAATTTAGTCACGGTTCTGAAATATCTGAAGAAAATATTAACAGATCAAATGGTAGGTACCTACTGCTTTCGAATGAAATTTCGTCATTTTCAAACATTCACGATTAGAAGACAAGATTTTAATACTGGGTATTAGGTACAATCGACCCACAGACACGCAGTATCTACGCACATTGTGTATTTGGTTCCTACCTACATTTCAGGGCCCCGATTTTAGAGATTTCTAGAGGAATCGAAAAAGTGGGCATACCCGCTTGGCTACACAGCTCTTTAGCCTCTAGCGTATACAATATAAAATAAATTATTGTGATCACGCACACTACCCAGACCTTGTGAGGTACCACTACTACATGATCAAAGTAGTTACGTAAGACAGGCTACTTCACTGACTATTCTGTCTCTATGTACACTGTACACAGTTAGTACATTGTACACCCTCCTACCATCAACCAAACCATCCTCTTCATCCTTAGGTCGTCTGGAAGAGATCTCGCTGGTAGGCGGTCTCACAATGGGGTCTTACTGGTAACTATAGATTTTAAATTGACAATTGCCCTTTATTTCTTGGTGTACAATAAAGAAATTCAATTTAGTACTTTTTTTATACGCTACGGGCGCTGTATAATTTATAATTATAATTTGGAGGATGAGGGGAAAAGAATCGGCACTGACGTCCGACATTGGAGTGTATTGTGGAGTTGATGAAACTGGATCCCAACCCAGTTCCGCAAAGTAGCGGAACATGTCCTTGGTTGATGGCAACATTGTTCCATAGTTCCCCGTCCGTAGTTACGGAGTTACGGCTAGAATAATAAAGCGCAATCTACTTGAATCCGCCTATACGTTCCACCACCGGTTCCGCTTCACTTTGGACCGTACTTCTTCTCAAAAGCCACTTCGCAAAATCAGTGATCGGCGGCGGCTTTTACTATAGTGTCATACGGCCCGATTGATCCGGCCCGGTAGTGGGGAGAATGGGAAAATATGTGCTCTTGTCCCCCCACGATGACACGAATTCAGTGTCATCGTCCCCGTGTCATAAGTAGCAAAGACGATGATACAAATTCAGAGTCATGTGGCGGTACATTGAGTAATTTACTTCTTCAAAATGAACATGAAAAGAGTACTAGATGTTTCATCATTTTCATTAATTAGTCGCTATCTATTAAACATGCTGCATTTAATTAATAAATGTTTAGGCTTATAGAGAATTTAAACCAGTTTTATTTCAACATCTCCTGCTGTAAAATGCCTTTTATTAAAAATATGAATAAACAATTTTCTCATCCTCACATCCTGCCCCGGTGCCGGGCCAGATCAAACGGGCCAGATGACACTATAACGGGCTTTTATTGCTGCATAAAAATAAATAATATATGATTGACGTGCTGTGTTTATATTGCTCTAATTATGCCGCCTTCGACATCACACTTGCGTTGTTTATTAAGTTTTCATACATGATTTTAACTGCCTCTGTGGTCAAGCGGTGTGGCCACCGATATCAGATCTCATAGGTCCCAGGCTCGATTCCCATGGAGGTACAATATTGTGCTTGGTTTCGTTGGTGGTAGGTCTTTACATAAGTCCGCCTGGCAGGCTCCCACCATCTTGCCTAAGTTTGTCACCATAACAACTATTTAAATTGTTGTGTTCCGGTATTTAGAGAAAAGATAGCCAGTTCTGAGTTGAGTATTCCGGGTGAAATGCGCCTCCACCCTCGGCCTGACCTTAATTTGTAACTAGGTGAGATAAAGGCTAAGCGCTTCTACATCGTACAATAAAATTCAATTAAAACTCAACTTTCGTCGCTTAGCTTAGTTGTAACTTAGTAACAATAGTTGGCACAAACCTGGGTAGCCACACAAGTGAATACCATAATATGTTACAAACCAACAATGCAACGAAATTTTTAGACGCTTGCATCACACTCAATCGACTATTACACACATTTTATAATACCCTATTCTTCGTATTAGGTAACTGGGGGATATGGGAAACTAGTAACACAATAAACTTAGGATATTGACTCATAACAATGCTAGACTTTACTTTGGTAATGTGTAAAGGCTGTTTCCATTGCAAAACGATAACGTTGATCATAAAAAATACGATCTGAATCGAGAACCTCCTTTTTGGGAAAGAAAACTACCTACGTCATTCATTGGATTCAAAGTCAACGACAAAAATGTTTAATATCGTAAGATTTTCCGAGTTGCGTATCACTGGTCAGTTTCATTATTTGTCAATTTCCTTATTTGACAGTTTCACTAAGTTCAGTTACTTTCTTAAGTCAGCTTTTGAAACGTCATATCTGTCGCCTATTCGGAATCGCGACTAACAGACAAGGAGAACGGACTGTTTATTTAACTGCATATAATTCGAACTTATGGCGGAGTTACAAACATGGTAACGCTCTCGTCACCATGTCCGTATGTCCGTAAAGATATCGTTCAGACAACAATACAGCATTATTTAGTGTATAATGGAGACAAGTTTTTCGCGAAGTGTAATTAAATTTCAGTTTCATCTCACGATGTATGGACTATTGTTTTCTTCAATTATTAATTTACATAAAAAAGAAACACTAATCGAGTTTTAGTAACAATGATTTCAGAAAACATTTTGGGTGTTCGAGACAGATTCCAATGCAGAACCCAAATAGTACCACCGAAACCCAATCATTATGGCCAATATTTTAATTTTTTTTATTTATGTATTTAATATTTATTTAGGCTAGAGAATTAACATAGCTATTCAGCGTGGCAATGCTAGTGCCTTGGACACGCTTCCGTCTGGTACTGGTCTGGAACAGATGAGCTACCTATAAAATATAATTTTAACCGCCTCTGGTCTAGTGGTTCAACCCACCGATTTCAGATCCAGAGGTCCCGGGTTCAATCCCCATGGGGAGTACAATATATTGTGCTTGGTTTGGTTAGTGGTAGGACTTTGTATAGGTCCGCCTGGCTAGCTACCACAATCTAATTCTGTCACTATAATAACAATTCTAAAATTGTTGTGTTCCGGCATTTAGAGGTAGAATAGCCAGTTCCTCAGTTTGTTGAGGATTCCGGGTGAAGTGCGCCTCCACCTTCGGCCTTATCTCAATCCTTATCTCTCTTGTTACCAGGTGAGATGAAGGCCAAGAGCTTACCCGTCGTACAATAAAAAAACCTTTTGTAACGATCCTTAGGTAACCCGACTGCTTCCCTTGTAATTATTTATTTATACATATTATTTTGAATTGTTTGTGAATAAATATAGTTGAGATTATCTGTCTCTGATTGGATTGAATATCTTCACTTGAGCGGCTTTCTGGAATGTACCATCCCACCGCTCCTCTGCCCAACCTATAGAGGCATGTAAGTAGGTAGGTAATATTCTGATTCTTATTCTAATTCTTTTTGAACCGATTTCTCAACAAACAATAAAAGAAGTGAAATTAACAAGAACCGATAATTATTGTGCTGTCGTTAAAATTGACAACTGGTATTATTTTTTTATAATTATAGTGCTTACTATTTAGATAGCATGTAGCTAAAAGTCAAACGCGAGACGAAATCATCGGAATTCGAGTCTAACGCGCACTTGGCCGGTTTTATTTTAGTTTCTTTCTGCTCCAAACAGTATAATATCAGTGCATAGAACCATGTCCTTCAACTGCTCTGATAAGAGTTATTTTTAACCAAAAGTTAAACCAAATACTTAATTCTTGAAAATACGCTCAATGTAGGCTCCTAAGTCTAGACCAGATTCTTCTTTCTCCGCGTGGGCTGTGTGACAGCCGATGTCAGACTTCACGAACCGCCACTATAGGCATCTATATACCACAATATGCTATAACAGCCGGGAGAGACTCGGGAGTATCCAGCGTCAAGATCCGAAGACTAACACCGCTTTCTTGGTTTATTGGTTTGACCACCGGTGTCAGATCCAGAAGTCCCGGGTTTGGTTGGTGGTAGGACTTCGTTTAAGTCCACCTGGCTAGCTACCACCATCTTACCTAAGTCTGTCGAAATAACAACAATTCTTAAAAATTGTTGCGTTCCGGCATTAGGAGGTAAGATAGCCAGTTCCTTAGTTGGTTGAGGATTCCGGGTGAAATGCACTTCCACCTAATTTGAAAATCAGGTGAGATGAAGGTCGAACACCACCCCATCGTACCATTAAACAAAACTTTGGAACTGGGCAGGACATCTAACGAGAAGGAAGGATTATAGAAGGAGCAAGGTGACGGAATGGCTTTCCATGGAGCGGATATCGAAACGTCTAGCGCTTAGCAGCACGATGGGCCGACGATATTGCCAAGATCGCTAGCCGAACTCGGATAAGACTAGCACAAGACCGTTTAATGTGGCACATGCAAAGAGATGCCTAGCAGTGGTTGATAATAATCGGATAATCAGGATGTCATAATCAAATCAAACATCAAAAAGATGAGCGCTAAGCGGGATTGGAACCCTGGACCTCTGCATCGCGTGAGTTACACGTCCTACCACTAGACCACGGAGATGTCAAAGGCCAGGTAAACACGCATTATTGTTTTCATTTGAAGGTGTTAATCAGCAGCGAATGACATTGACACCTACACAGGTAACAAGAGGTCAATTATCTAGAAAGATGTAACCAAAGTAACATACACTAACCGAATTATCCAAGACAACGTAACAGAAAATACATTGCAACACCCCATTCACACCCCTCTGCTGCCTTTTTGCATACATCATCTAATTTTTATCGTGACCTCATGACAGCATGATTTCGAAATAAAAGTCACACAAGTTCAATGGTAGATATCAAATTGCTATGAGGTCATAAGGCATAAATGCGTATGCGCATACCGAAGCAAATTTGAGGCTGGGTGCTCATGTACATAATATTATTGATATACTAGCTTTTGCCCGCGGCTTCGCTCGCGTTAAGAAGTATTATTATTAATTAGGTAGGTATAGTTTTTGCGGCTTTACTTTGTTTAGCGAGTGTAAAAAAATTGGGCCTACAAAACTTAAAAACGACAGTACATTCTTCAACTTCTGCATTAACGTTCAGATTTTCTTTAGCCATTTTAAAAAAGTCTAACCGACAAAACCTATACTTAAACCAAACGAAAACAAAACAAATGCCAAATACAAAGCAGAGTCTATAACCAAAACTAATAAACCGAAACAAAACAGATCCAAAATCTCAAAATCCTTTCTTAGGGATTAGTAGCTTTATGCATGCAAAGTCTCAGCCCAATCGGTTTAAAATTGACAAAGTTTCATACAAACTTTCATCCCCTATTTTATCCCTTTGGGGGTAGAATTAATCAAAATCCTTTCTTAGCGGATGCTTACGTCATAACATCTACCTGCATGCCAAATTTCAGCCTGATCCGTCCAGTGGTTTGGGCTGTGCGTTGATAGATCACTATGTCAGTCAGTCAGAGAGTTATTTAGAGAAGGTAGATAGATAACCTTTATTATCATTGCTTTTTGCATGGTTCTAGCGAAAAGGCCTAGGTATGTATTTTATACACAGGTGACACACACCTTGAGATTGTATCGTTCGATTTTTTTTTATTATTGTAAGACGGGGAAGCTTGAAACCAGGTCAGATGAAGGCCAAGCCTTCATCTTTAAGCTATGATAAGGCCGAAGGTGGAAGCGCACTTCATCTGGTATGCTTCCGTCTTGTTCTTAGCTACCACCATCTTATCTAAGTCTATCGCCATAGCAACCATTCTGAAAATTGTTGTGTTCCGCCATTTAGAGGTAAGATGTGCAAAGTGCGCTTCCCCAAGCACATCCCCATCGTACTAGGTATAAAAAAATGTTTGGAACAGTGACCTTATAAGCCCTATAACGGCCCTTAGTAACTAGTTAGACTGTACATATTGCTTGAATCAATTTTATGACTTTATTCTATTTCCCATAGAGCTATTATTAGCGACAGTAAAAAATAGCTCGAATCAAAAAATCTCCACAGTAAAAGTTCTTGAACCTAATTCCTTTGAAAATCCGGGGCAGTTAACAAAGACAATAATATCCAATGCCGTTTGGCGCACGAGCATATCCGTCATCGATTATCGACACGCTGGCGCTGCCATGTCAATGATCGATATATAGTGCAAAAGCCAGTGGCTCTAGTTGTATCTAGTTGACCGGAGCCAGCCCGCGACCACGGTTGATGCGACCATTTCATTTCATATAATTATTTTCTTTTTTATTATTATATTATTATTATTTTCATAATAAAAAAAAAAAAAAACATTTATTTATTTAATACAATATAAAATGTGTGATGGTGAAACTGGTCCCGGCTCAGCATAATACCACAGCGTGTTGCCACGCCACAGCGCTGGTCTTCCGCCAGGACCAAAGTTGGCATTGCAAACATCTTGTTATTATAAAAACATGCACCTCATACAGTAGGTACCCTACTATCCTACATGACAAAACTAAGATACCTAGTTGTTTATAATTTAACTAAAGTACTTAACAATATAGCCAAAATTTAGAGAGTGATCAATGAAAACAGAGAGAAATTAAAACAGTATAGGGAATATTGAAACGAAATAGGGAGAGCATAAAGATAGTTAGCAAACATAGAGAAAACCATGAGCCTCAGCCATGCCATACAACCAATTGCTGACTTATCTGACAGCTCAAAATATATTTTTTTTAATTTATTTCTAAATAAATTGATGCTGCTAATGTCCCTTAATGGCGGTGGAATATTATCCTAGCACTTGGTAGCGGCATAACGGAAGCTTCCCTTAAATTCTGCAGACCTATATGTATGTGTCGCAAGGATAATAGCTGAACCTGCCCTCCTACTACGCCCACTATCTTGGAAGAGCCACTTTAGTTTGCGGAACCGATGGCTTTCTGTTTTTTATTATTCCAAATAGGAGGACAGAGAAATGCAGATACCTTATGTAGGACGAGGTATGGGAAAATAGAACCTTGCACAGGCATTATGGACACGTTGGACGAGCTTCTCCATTCTAGCAAGTAATCTAGGACCATAAACCGTATCTGCACAATTAATGTTCGATAAAGTAAGTGAGTCACATAAACTGATGCGAAGATCCACATCCAGGCAGCTACGAATACGTTACAAGGCTTTTAACCGATAAAAGCCATTTCGGACACATTCTGATGTATGTGTTTTAAAGCGCAACTCACTATAC
Source organism: Venusia cambrica (assembly GCA_951394065.1). Lineage (NCBI taxonomy): Eukaryota > Metazoa > Arthropoda > Insecta > Lepidoptera > Geometridae > Venusia > Venusia cambrica. Next base: position 9,295,442 of record OX596044.1, on the reverse strand, counting down.
ATAAGAATTCTCAGGTTACGAGCTTCGGTAACGTAATGGGCTCACCCAAGATATTGACGTTTGGTGCCTTCTCTATGATGTTTTCGATTTACATTTTAGTCCCTAAAACCATAAACTTTGATTTTCCAGGATTAAGTACTAAGGATTTTTTAGTAGACCATAGAGCAATACGTTCCAGATCAGAATTTATTTGAGCAATAGCTTGTAATGTGTTTTGAGCATAAAATGACAAATAAAGCTGGATATCATCTGGATAAATATGATACCGATAGTGATGTATATTCTCAACTATATCAGAACCGTAGAGCACAAACAGCAATGGTCCCAGAATAGAACCTTGCGGAACTCCTCCTGGAACAGGTTGGCATAAAGATAGAGCCTTGCTACCACTATCCTTAGCGACTTCCACCAACTGCGATAGATCCCAGAGGTAGCTGTTAAACCACTTAATTGCATCATCGTCGAATCCATAATACCTCAGCTTTGATTTGAGGAGGGTTGAGTTTATGCAGTCAAAAGCACGGGAAAAATCCAATAGGACAAGAACAGTGCCCATTCCCTGATCCCGTGCCGCTATAATATTATCAGTAACATCAATCAATGCGGTAGAAGTACTGTGGCCCGCCTGAACCCAGACTGTACTACAGGAAAGAAATTATTTTGCTCTACATACTGGGAAACCTGATCATGGGCTACTCTTTCCAGGATTTTAGATAAACAAGGCAATATGCTAATAGAGAGAGAGTATTGAGAGATCCAGCATTGAATAGACCAACTTTTAATAACTTGCTTTAATAAATCATCACAAGTTATACATTAACAAATAACTTGATCTAATGTTAGAAAATAAAATAACTCAATGAAAAAATTAAACTACACGCTGCGCTCCATTATGGTGGTGGACCGCGTTTCAAAAAAACACTAATATAACATTCAACCTCATAACAACATTAAATAATAATGCTAGAAAAATTGTGAAATGCAAACAACTACAAAAAACCGAAAAATCGTTTTTAAGTTTTAACCTACTTCATCATAATCATAAGAACCAATTTCTATTTTAAATTTATCTACTATTAATATGTATACTAACGATACCAAATTTATAGGAAAATAGGAAGTGTTATTTAGTACCACATAGATCATCTCAGGCATATACGAGTAGAACAACTGGTAATAACGTAAAATTGTTAGGTAAAAATAAGCATAACATGTCAAACATAATAACTCTATAACTACATTAAATATAGGTAAGTAACTGGTCAAACTGATTTTGACCCAAAGACCCGTGTAACGTCTTCTTCAGAATGGAACTGATAACGATCCTTTCCATTAGCTTGCCTCGCGTAGACGAAACCTTTTGCGGTCCACGAAAAGCGCCATTGGTGTCTAGGGTCGCGGCCGGCATCGCCCGCAGTCAGGTTTCGGCGGACACGCGCGCCTTGCAGCATCTGATAACGGAGGTGTCGCCTCGCAAGTCGCACCACAATTCGGCGCGCGCGGGGCCCTTCACCAGCGGCACCCGCGCAATTAGCATCTTTTACTTGTCTATTGTTGCCTGAAATAAATTATTATTATTATTATTGCATGATTTGGCCATTATGAATCCAAGACGTGTTTACGGTTGTCACAGAGAGATGGTGCTAGTGACTAGTACAGCTACTCAACAGTAGATGGCGTATCGCAGCGCAGTCCCCTATTGGCCAAGTTCGTGTTGCTCAGCAGGTAGGCGTCGCCACTTGATAAGCAGTAGGTACTTGAATGCCAAAAAGCGTCAGATATTTTTAGATCGTAAATCACAGGTACCCTCATTCAGGGAAAAATAATAGCTTTTTCTTTATTTTTTTATCTCTGAAACGAGACAATCCAACTGCTATTACACTAACACCAACACACACTCAGGCGTAACAATTTTATGCCGATCCAAAGAACACACATATGGACCGATGGAATCAGAATTTACTACAGTAAATAATAAAAGTTATGGACACAGTAACAAGGTGTTCGTGTATCTAATGTCAACTTAAACAAAAAAAGGATAATATTTCAAAATATTCTTAAAATAAGATAATATAACACACAATATAATTTGTTACATAAAAAAACGCTTATTTTAGTTCTACTCAGGCGAAACGTCTTATTCCCGAATAATAAAAAGGTGAATAACACGATAAAAATCCGTAAAAATAATTTGAAATGTTGAATAAATAAATGTTACGCGATATTATTTTCACACAACGCCATTTAGCCCCAAACTAAAGCTTGTATTATTCCCATGTAACCGCCTCTGTGGTCTAGTGGTTCAACCCACCGATTTCAGATCCAGAAGTCCCGGGTTCGATACCTATGGGGAGAACAATATATTGTGCTTGGTTTGGTTAGTGGAAGGACTATTTTGTGTCCGCCTGGTTAGCTACCACCATCTAACCTAATTATGTCGCCATGGTTGTGTTCCGGCATTTAGAGGTAAGATAGCCAGTTCCTCAGTTGGTTGAGGATTCCGGGTGAAGTTCACTACCACTTCGGCCTTACCTCAACTTGTAGCCAGGTGAGATGAAGGCCAAGCGCTTCCCCGTCGTACAATAAAAAAAACAATACGCATAGAATACGTAGATATGTATATTTTTGGTAAACACATAGGTATTTACATACCCAAACACAGCACAAACATCTGTATTCATCACACAAATATTTACCCTTGGTGGGAATCGAACTCACAATTTACAGCGCAGAAGGCAGAGCTAACCAACTGAGCTGTGAGGCTTGTTATATAAAACTACTTTACATTCAATTGGTAGAATATTTTTAGGGTTCCGGAACTTTTGGACCTCTAGGGTCAGAGTGGGACTAGTGGGTCACTAATTTTCTTAGTTTTCAAAATTATTTCTTAGAATCACCATTCTAAGTGATTATTTTGTGTGTCTGTCATAGACATTGTTCTGAAAAGTACAAAACTCAACTTTAATTTTATTTATTGTTAGACGGGGAAGCGCTTGGTTTTTATCTGACCTGGTTTTAAGTTATGATAAGACCGAAGGTGGAAGAGCACTTCAACCGGAACCCCCAACAGTCTGAAGAACTAGCTATCTTACCTCTAATTGCCGGAACACAACAATTTGTTAATATTGTTACTTTACTAGGTAGAACATTTGTAAGGCCCGGATCTTTCGGATCAATTAGGTTCTAGGGTCAGAGTGGAATTAGGGGCTCACTTATTTTTCGTGTGTTGACCCTATAAAAGCACCTTTCTAAGACATCTGGGTGTCTGTCATAGACACTGTTCTGAAAAACGAAAAACGCAGGACTCCAAACTCATAATTGGAAATGCAATAACGTAACTATATCACCCCTATCTTCCGGATACAATGATCGATACCAAATCGATGGCTTGCGCACGCGTTTTGATCGGTTCCAAGGCCGAATACTTTTGTTACTCCTGTCTTTAGTAATTAACGAATTGAGTGTACAAAGAGTTTGCAAGTTCTTTGATATGTATCTGGTACCCGGCTCTTGAAACTTGAAATATTCTGTTTACGTCGTTGCAAAATGTTTTCTGTTAGCCAATCCATTGTGTATGTTTCAATCAATCAAATGTGGTGCGTGTCAAAATAATCGCCAATTATATGGGCCTTTATTATTTGAGAGCATGCTACAGAATATGTTCTCAATAGAGTGCAAGGTCGATGTCAGAATAATTGACCTTTTCGCTAAGGTTATAATGTTATTAATTATTTTAATCCAACGTGTGTTCGAATGGTGGCAGCGTTACACAAAGCTCAGGGCACTAATTGAAGTATCTCACTCACACTTTTGACTGAAGGTAAAATTGATAATATCACAACAATTTCTATACCTATTGTTGGCACAAACTACAGGCAAAATGCGTTTTTATGGCGAACTTGCGATCTATTTAATAAGTGTTGCAGGCACCCTGATTTAGAATTTGATCTACTTATTCTATATGAGCGTAAATTCAGCCAGACAGCGACTGACCAGAAGTTACTTTAATAGTCACTAAAACTACGTAATAGTTTTGCATCCAGAAACACATTATTTAATTAACTAGGTAACCGCTATAGGCATTCTATTCAAAATGAGGTTAAGTAAAATGTTTGCGATTCGACGAGAGATTATAGTTTAGGAAACAACTTGCTTGGGCTCGACTTCCTAGTTTGGGTACCTAAGCTTTTAATAAATGTGTCTTAATTTATGTAATATGTTAACGTAGGTTCTGCGAATTAAATTTATCTGATCTTGTATACCTACATGAAAATCATTTGTGCTTACGTACAGATTTTAAGCGGCTACTGTTTTATTGCCGGTATAAAATTTGACCTTGATATCACCCGCCGCCATGCAGAAAGTGTTTTGCAACACTAGTGAAAGGCATTTGTGCAAGCCTTATCAACCGCAGTGCACTATTTTACCCAATGTCGGTTACTGGTTATAGTTGCCGTGTATTTTGCTACGAATCCTGACCGTTGTTTATTGCCCAATTGGAATTCGCACTGCCCAATGGCTGTCAGCAATCGATATTGAATGATGTCAAATGAACCGTACCGCGATACTTATAAACCAATCGCTTCACTATTTCAATGGTATCACCGCAGAATGGCCACTGGATTACCAATAGGCACCAACAGTGGTCATTCTGCAAACTCTTGGGCATATATTCCTACCCCTATATACCACAGATAATAAAATACTAACTATACCTACCGGAGGGGAGCAGCTAACGAGCTAAATGTAGGTAATGATATCGGTAATGATGCAAAAAAATGTCTGGACTGTTTTTAAATGTGCTATATAATTATATATATAAAAGCAGCTCGTTCAAATGGTTGACTATTAAACCAAATGAGTGATGTTTTAACCACCTCTGTGGCTGGATTGCCTACCGTAACCTGTCCCGGTTTTTATCCCCGAGAGGTACTAATTTGTGCTTGGTGGTTAGACTTGTTTTAAGTCTACCTGGAGTACCACCATCTTACCTAAATCTGTCGCCACAACAACGAATCTAAGCTGTTAAATTCCGGCATTTAGACCTCAGTCTGTTGATTCCGGATGAAGTGAGCTTCCACCAGCCTTATCATAACTTGACATCAGCAGGCCTATTACCTAACTCTGTTTCGTTTGGGTTTCAATCGGTTTCAATCAGAAATGCAGGCATTTTAATTGAAACCCATTGAAACCCAAATGAAACAGAGTTAGGTAATAGGCCTGCTGGTGACATGAAAGCCAAGCGTTTCATTGTCGTACAATAAAAAAATCATCAGCGCGACATTCCTTTCACTACCTATATGGTCATGGCAAAGCGAAAAAATTGCTAGTTATGAATAAAAACAAAGAAAAAAAATATCTATGACTTGTTTGTGTCCATCTGTTCAGTCGGGTGGCTGCTTGGCGGTCCGTTGGACCACTCTGATGGTAATCGTGTTCTACACTGATGGTGATGGTAATGATGTAACCACAGACACCCAACTATCATCCGAAGTAATTCGAACAATTAACGGCAGTCTACCGTCAAAACTTCATAAAAAAAAACTCATATAAAACCGTTAACCCACATAGCAAATGAGGCCTGTCTGTTATGAAGAGGTAAAATAACTATGATCTAATTGCATTATTCAACGGAACGAATGGGCGGAAAATCAATCGGATGCGACGTTACACCATTTCAGCTGAAGTGAGACGTCTGGCTTAAACAAATAGAAATGTTACTGCATTATTGTAGACAATCCAAATTTAAAAAAATATTTGACAAGAAAAAACAAAATATTCATCAACTTTGGGGTTTGAACCAGGGTACTTTTTACAGGCTGGTTGCTAATTTCGCTTAGCTCTTCGACTGGGAGCGTGGCGTCTTCTGTAATCCGGCTTCTCGGAGGTCGGGATTGGAGGATGGTTTGAGGTCGGGAACCACTGGTGCTGCGCGTTCCATGTTGACTGGACGTCCACACTAAGCCTGGTATTAATATGGACCACCCGGAGGAGTCTGGGAGGTGCAGGTTATCTAAGGAGGTGCGAACCGGGCCAGGGGGGAAACCCAGCAGCCAAAAGTACCCGTATCGGGCAGTAGTGGGATAGCGGCCGGGAGTGGAGCCGCAGTATCAGCCTGACCAATACAATCAGACCCTTTCCTTTTGCAACAGAAATAATATTTTCTTTCTCATACACGGCTAAATATGGCTTATTCCACCTATCTTAGGTACCTACTAATACTACCGCCATTCGATTAGGTGCGTATCTAAAAACAATAATATCTTTGACAGTACTAAAAGGTTGTATTACTTTATGGTGTTATGTTATGGTTTTATTATGGTTGTCGTACTTCTCCGGACGAGCCCTTTCCTGAGGAACGCTACTAGGTACCCTGTTCTACCAGTGTCCTTGAACTTTAAAAATGAGAGACGGCTGAATTTATTTTCCCAGAATTTCGGCATAAAAACTTTTGTTAGGTGCCTACCTAAGTAAGTAAGTAGATAATGTCTAAACCTGCTTCAGTAGGTACCAGGTACAATCGCCTACGACAATTGCATGTAGGTACACTTCATTGTTATCTAAATGGTTTTGTCTCAAAATATTATTAATTAAACATAATTTAACAAGCCTCATAGCTCAGTTGGTAGTAACTCTGCCTTCTGCGCTGTAGGTTGTAGGTTCGATTCCCACCCAGGACAAACATTTGTGTGATGAATATAGATGTTTGTTCTGTATTTGGGCGTTGTATTGTATGGTAAGTATGTATTTACAAAAAAAAAATAGCATTTAAGTATTCTATCCGTAATCTAGTTACCACTTAGTTTGGGGCTAGATGGCGTTGTGTAAAATGAATGTCCTGTAATATTTATATTTATTTATTTATTTAATTTGGTATTCAAGTGTATATACCTATTATACTTGAAACAAAGGTAATGATATATTACCAGAAGTGAATACAACAGTAATGGTTTCACTTTGAAAATAAGTATGTGAATACAGTAAAGGCAGGTTTCCTGTACATATCTGTAGGAGTCTGTGAAAGAGTAGGTCTACCTACTTGGTCCCACAGCCACTTCCAAGCAACTACTAACTTCAAGAGTAGTAGAGCCCCTTATGAGAGGGCTCTTCCGGGGAAGTACTACCACCATATATATTTCGGCCGCCAAGCAACATATCTGTGTTTCGGTTTGAAGGGTATGGTTGCCGGTGAAATATTTTATGCCTCAAGTTGACGGGCGCAGTGTAGTGCCGCATAGGCCATGTTCTTTGTGGATGTGACTTACACAGTAACTTTGTTATAGGCAAGAGATGCACTTAACATCAGGTGGGCTTCTCGTTTGTTCCGTTCCCAAATTGCATAAAAAAAAAACTTGCTAGATCTCTTCACCGGGTAGGTAGAGCGAAATGTGCCTGCCATTTTTGCTGCAATTACGGCTCAATTTTCTCGGAACCTATGTATTGTGAACTGTAATATCATACATTTCACGTTCCGGGCACTGTCCATACTTTCAAATACCAAGGTCTTTGTAACTACCCACTACGATATTTTACGCTACCAACACCAACCAAACGCTTTATCACATAAAAGTGTATTCTATTTATAAGACGGTAAGTATCATAGTTCTTTAGTTACAAGTGGTTTTGATCTATATTATATTTAGTACACTTGCCTAAGATTTAATTATGGCAAGCTAAGACATGAACAGACGTTGATTTGAGATTGAGAGTAGGTCGACTCACGGATATCAACCATTATCTACTTCTTAGATACCTATTTAAATAGTTGTTAGTGACATGGGCGTGGATAGCCTTTTATGCAGGTATAGGTAAGTACTTATATTTACCTGCTACACCGCTTCGCGTAGTTATAAAAATCAATTGATAGACCCAAGGGCTGGCTCTTTTGTAAGCCAGCGATTTTTGCTATTAGGCATGGCAATGCAGCCAGTGTCTTGGGCACGCTTCTATCTGGTACCTACTGGTCTAGATCAGTTAAGCTACCTACAGACTATTTCCATCGAAGCAAAGGTCCTTCTCTTGTAAATATTTGAATGTAAAGTCGCCTGCTAAAATATGTATGCGCAAAAAAAAATTCAAAATGAAGCCGTATACCGTTTATATCACGTCACATAAATTCTGTCATTACTTCTGCGTATTTGAGCCTGATAGATAAATTAATTTGAATACCAAATAACATATCTACCAGATGTTAATACAAATCTATTTGGAAATGTTCAAGTGTATTACATAATTTGCAGGTACAGTTCATCAAAAAATCTAGGTTCAAAAAACTGACGTGTGGCCTAAAGACATTTGGGCTTCTATACTCATAACATTTAGAAAAAACATACTAAACCGTAATCATCATATTAAGAGCTATATTGCACATTAGGTACTTTAGATGTAAAGGTACAGGGTGAATTTTCTAAGAAAAAACTTAACAAAGAGGTGACAACTTATGCGCCACCCTGCGCATACCTGGCTTAATCTAGAGTAGGTACATACTTGAAAATACTTTCCAACAACCGAAATGGTTGTTTTTGACATTTATGCACTAATTTGAACCGTCCTTACCTAATTGCAGAGAAGGTAATGTCACGTTTTGCAAAGGTTACTTCGTGTCATGTCCCTTCGCCAATGCCAACGAATCTAGGAGCGAATTGACCGAATGTGTCCCATCGTTATATCTTGTGTAATCTGCTCATTTACAAGTTGGTACCTATATTTAACATATTATAACATGTACAATTATTAAACTATGTAGGTACCAAGGAAGCAGTCAGGTTACCTAAGGACCGTTACAAACGGTCTGTACTACAATTAACTGTACTCTTCCGGACGTACCAAACGGAAGCCCCACGTGACCCAAACGGTGCCCAAGACCCTGGCTGCATTTCCACGCTGAAAAGCTATGCTAATTCACTGGCCTAAATAAGAGCCATCCTTTGGATCACGTGTCGTTTCAATCAAAAGCCCCGCTAGGTTTTGAAAACCTGCACCGGCTCCCCACGGACCCAAAGTCTCGACCCCAGTAGTTACGGTTTGTATATTTTATCTTATAGGACTATACTGGTTTTATTTAAAATAGGTGCAAGTATTATATTTGTTGGACATCTGGATAAATTTGACCGATTAGCTCCTACATTGTGTGCAGACACGCACACGAGGGTTCTGACCCACATTCCCAGACAAAAAAGCAGGCTTTTTGAAGTCTTAGTGCTGGTCCGACTCACGTTTGGCCAGATTTTATTATTCATTTATTTATTTACCACAAAGTTAGCACTATACTCACACCAACTTTGTTATTATGATGAAATAGATTTTGATGGTTCTTATTACGTTTGGTATAGGCCATACTCGCGAGGTGATCCCATAGAAATTTTTGGTTCAGTAGTTTGGTTTTTATATTAAATGCAATGGAGGGTTTTGCCATAATACTCACGCTTGGCAGGCGTGTTGGTGATCGAAGACTATTTAACGACTACTTCTGCATTACCTCAGAACTCCGTTATTACTCAACCGATTTGGAAAATATATGTTCATACAAAAAATAACGTATTATTGCACCCTCACACGACTCTTAAATAGTGTGTCGGAGACGTCGTGGTGTCGTAGGTTTTACAACGAAAAAAAAACTAAAAATAAACACTCTTTTGGAGAAAATGGTACCGACTTCACCACTTAAAACTTACAAATAACTCTTAGGGTAAGTTCATACACTTTGAAGGCGGTGCCATACAATAAACATGTTGTTGTGCTTGGCAATTCGGCACCAACTTCCATTTTTTTTAAAAGAGTTTATTCTGTTAAATAACAATGTTATTTGATTTTTTTTCTAATAAAGGACCCCTGCCCTTCAATGATTAAAAAATCAAAAAAACAATGAATCACGTTCTAATCTATTTCATATGAGGAATCTATAATGATAATTTTGATCTTTTATCATGCCCGGTTTCAGAGTTAGGGCATACTTTTAATCAAAACTTTCTACCCCTTCAAAATTCCCTTCTTAGCGCTCATTTTTGCATCAAGACAAGCATACCAATGTTCCAAGCTACTCGGATTCATCTCAAGATCCACCAATGATTTCAAGAACCCAAAAACTCTGGTGTCCCTTTACTATTCGCTGATTCGCAGTATTATGGAATATAATGCACCTATATGGTCACCGTTCTATAAAATCCATACAGACCGAATCGAAAAGATTCAAAAGAAATTTTTGAATATTCTGAGTTACCGATGTGGCACTAAGCGTTCTGTCCCTAGTTATTCTGATAAACTAAATAAATTCAAGTTTTTGTCGCTACACACTAGAAACACGTCGTAAGTATCTAGATTTAATACACCTTTTTAAAATAGTACACTATATTATTGACTCCCCTAGCCTTCTCTCATGTATCAACATTAGCATCAAAACTAGGTCTCGTTTCCCCTTTCAACATACCTTGCAAGTTTACCATGACAACACGTCTTATTACAATCCGATTGTCAGAATGTGTCGCTTATACAATGAATTGTTGGTGCATAATAGTAAAAATTTGGACATATTTAATAATAAATTAATAAAATTTAAGAACGATATCTTAGCCATTCTTTTTGAAGAATGTGCTACAAATAAGTTTTTTTTTTTTTTTATGGATTTGTGTAAGTATTTTAATCCATTTTTATTTTTGTTCCTTCTTTTTTTTGTTTGTTATAATTTTGTATCAATTTTTATTTTCTTCTTACAGTGTAACACAGAACTGTCTCGTTTTATTTTTGTAATCATGCTGTGTACACATTTTTAGAGATCATCTAGCTGTAATAATCTGATTATCTATATTTTGTTTTTAATTGGTTGTATTTTGTTTTGTGTGCCTTAATAAATAAATAAATACCCTCCAAATTTCGTGTCTCTACGATTAGCCGTTTAGGCTGTGCATTGTTATCAGTGAGTCAGTTAGCATTTTATATTAGTATATAATGTTAAATAGCTTTTGCTCGCGGCTTCGCTCGCGTTAAGAAGTATTATTATTTATTAGGTATAGTTTTTGGGGCTTTACTTTTGTTTAGCGTGTGTAAAAAATTAGGGCCTACAAAACTTAAAAACGACAGTACATTCTTCAACTTCTCCATTAACGTTCAGATTTTCTTTAGCCATTTTAAAAAAGTCTAACCGACAAAACCTATACTTAAACCAAACGAAAACAAAACAAATGCCAAATACAAAGCAGAGTCTATAACCAAAACTAATAAACCGAAACAAAACAAATGCAAAATCTCAAAATCCTTTCATAGGGGAAGCCTACGTCATCGTAGCTTAATGCATGCAAAGTCTCAGCCCGATCGGTTTAAAATTGAAAAAGTTTCATACAAACTTTCATCCCCTATTTTATCTCCTTGGGGGTAGAATTAATCAAAATCCTTTCTTAGCGGATTCCATAACATCTATCTGTATTCCAAATTTCAGCCCGATCCGTCCAGTGGTTTGTGCTGTGCGTTGATAGATCACCATGTCAGTCAGTCAGTCACCTTTGAGCTATATATATTTATAATTATAGATTTATATAATGTTAATAAGATTAATTACACATGAAGCGCCATCTAGTCCTAAACTAAGCAAAGCTTATGATAATGAACTAGATAGATTACGGATAAATTAACCGCCTCTGTGGTCTGGTTTGAACCACCAATATAATTTTAACCGCCTCTGGTCTAGTGGTTCAACCCACCGATTCCAGATCCAGAGGTCCCGGGTTCGATCCCTATGGGGAGTACAATATATTATGCTTGATTTGGTTGGTGGTAGGACTTTGTTTAAGTCTGCCTGGCTAGCTACCACCATCTTTCTTAATTTTGTCGCCATAATTACAATTCTAAAATTGTTGTGTTCCGGCATTTAGAGGTAAGATAGCCAGTTCCTCAGATTGTTGAGGATTCCGGGTGAAGTGCGCCTCCACCTTCGGCCTTATCATAACTTGTAACCAGGTGAGATGACGGCCAAGTGCTTGCCCGTCGTACAATAAAAAAAAGCGCGCGCTATTTGAATATTACCAATGAGCGCACGCAGTGGTGTATTAGGTTTTTTTTTTCACATTGCGCTATCTAGTATCAAACTAAGCAAAGTTTATAATATGGGAACTCGATAACGGAAATAGTAGGTACTTTTGGTTATAAACATGTTATGTTCTAAATTCATTCAACACCCAAACAGAGAACAAACATCAATATTCATCACAAAAATGTCTTTCCTGGTTGGGAATCGAACGCACAACCTTCAAAAGGCAGAGCTACTACCAACTGAGCTATAAGGCTTGTAAATGTTTAACGATAAGTATCCCACTGTTGGGCAAAGGTATCCCCCACTCACTCCAGACTTCTTGATCTTGGGTGTCATTCCTCCAGTTCTCGACAAAAGCGTTGAGCTCGTCACGCCTTGAGGTGACATGCGAAATGGCAGGCCCAGTCCTACTTGATCATTGAATAAGCTTTATAGTGTCTACGGTCCATGGTTCTCCGATGCGACCAAAGGCTTTCTGGTAATGTTAACCATTTTTTTTTGTTATCCCTGTGGTTTAACATATTCGAGTACACTTTTTTAAATCTTTATTGAAGGGTTTGTTGAAAACTGAATATGAACACCCTGTGGGTAAGTACATACACAATAAATATATAAATCATAATACTAACTAAAACAAAGAATAGCCTAGATACGGATCCTGATTGCTAAATTGTAAAGTTTATAAAGTATTCCAGCTTTCTCCGATGGATAAGCTAGAAAGCTGTGTTTGTGTGTTATATTGTGTATAATAAAAAAACATCTACATTTAATTAAAACTATTCTTCAACATTCAACAAATGTAGTTTATTGTTCTTTTGAAATAGCTCAACCCATTTGAAATGGCCCTTTTGCAGGTTTATTGAGATTAGGAACTAAAGTAGGTTTTAGGTAATACAAAATCGAAATAAAGGCAAAAATAATAAAAAAGATAAATCATAACCATTTTAAAAACACACTTTTGCTTATGTTTTGATATATCAATTATGTTTTAGAAAAAGTTAAGCGATGCCTACCTCAATACCACCTTCATGAAGGTGGAAGCTAGGTAAGCATCGCTTTACTTTTTAGCCTTATCGTAACTTGTAAATCAGGTGAGATGAAGGCCAAGCATCATCCAGTCGTACGACAAAAAAAACCCTATCACTCTCATTTTACTTGCACAAAAGGTTTTTCCCGTGACTTCTAACGAAATTAACTGACAAAACTGACAAAGCTGGGCCGATCGTCCTGTTGCCTTACTGGGAGGGGCAAATAATGGAAAGAGGATGACAAGAAGAAGAAAACTACGTTTGTACTGTAAAGCGAAAATCAGCGGTACTGGGTGTCTTAGGTAATCATGATGTGGTACAAACACCTATCTTTAGCAATTTTATATTGGAAATAATGTAATGTAATTAAAAATAATGTACTTAATCCTTTTGCACCGGCACCGCCGCCATGAAATATACGTTACCTATGTAAACTGAAGGTAAGTAAGTATATCTGTAACAGTCTCTAATTCGAAAGCATTGTAGGTACCCTTAAATAATTGAAGGTAACCTATTACGCAGGCGCATGCAGCTTGGATAATAAACGCGATATTTCCTGCGAGATATCTCTATAACCATATTTTGTGTCGAATCCAGCGATCGCCGTTCTGTTGAATGCTCTGTGCTGATTTCAATTTAAGATACTAAATTGATTTCTCACCTGCCTTATTACGTAACTCATTTTTTATAGAACTGATAACCCTGAACTGGAGACGGAGCAGACAAGTAGCCCACCTGATGTTAAGTGCACTCTCGCCTATAAAAATGCCGTACTGCGTAGGTCACATCCACAAAGAACAAAGCCTACACGGCACTGCATTGCGCCCATAAATTTGAGGCATAAAAGTGTTAAGCCTCGCGTGCCCGTAATTTCACCGGCAACCATACCTTTCAAATCGGAACACAGCAATGCTGCTTGGCGGCCGAAATAAGTATGATAGTAGTACTTCCTTGGACGAGCCCTTTCACCGGGGCTCTACTACTCTTATATCGTCCATAACCCTTATTATTTATTTGAAGCCATAACCTAAAATAAAATATTTAAATGCCTGAGTAAGGTACCTATATCCCTAGTTAGGTACATAAGTTATGACAGAATTACTAGACGTGAATATAAAAGTTATTGTAAAGAATATAAAGTTAAGTCTTTATTGTGCAATTTATTAAGTGTCCTTATACTAGCGCAGATAGGGTTACCAGATTTAAAATTTAAAAGTCCGGAGAAAAAGCCTGATTTCCATTGAAAAAGTTGAGATGACAAAGAAAAGGCACAATTTTGATTTAAACCAGTTCAAACCCAAATGAAACAATAGGCCAACAGGTTTTGTTTCTATGCACTACTTATATTATAATAAGAGATCTATTAGGTAGATCGTTAAATCATATGTAAAAAACACCTTAATCCGTTGGAATAAAGACGACACGCCTACTATGGTACTCATACGAGAGAAAGCTGTAAAAACTATGCGATAAGCGATTACATTAATTGAACGATTAGATAACTGGACTAGACCTGTAATTTGATTATTGTTTGAATACTGGCAGATGTGCAAGGCAATCAAGTTACCTATCACTTTTATAGTTGATCTACTTACGCAACATCATTATAATATAATATACCTACACCTACACCTTTGGAAATTATGAGGTAGAAAGCTATAGGACCCTGTAGGTAGGTACCGAAAATCAGATGAATGGATTATGTGAAAGCCATGGGGATGTTAGTATGTTATTATCTGTGGCCATAGGCTCAGACTAGACAATTAGTAATCTACCATAGGGTGTCACTATTATAATTAAGTATGTTCTGTGATAGTGTAGACATCGGAGTAGGTTCAAAATGAAAATATTTGTAAGGAACGAATAGGATATAAGCAGGAATAGGTACGACGATGATCAATCAAATAAAAAATGACAAAAGGAAAGGGTCTGATTGTATTGGTCAGGCTGATACTGCGGCTCCACTCCCGGCCGCTATCCCACTACTGCCCGATACGGGTACTTTTGGCTGCTGGGTTTCCCCCCTGGGAGGCTACCGGGCATTTCGCCGAAGTTCATTGTCATCCATTGATTTCATCTCCATCTTCATCAATCGATAAGTCTGCAATGGTACCGCCGTTCTTTATGAAGTTCGTCAATGTTAAGATGGGACTCCTAGCATACAATGGATTAGGGATTTCAATAAGAAACAAATATTAAATAAACGAAACGCAACGTTTTAATAAAAATGCGACCTACCATATTTTTTTAATTAGAATGTCATTTATTGATACTCTGTAGTACTTATTATTTTTTATTTCAAGGTATAAAATAGTAATTTTACCTTAAAACGAATTATTTTAATCATAAAACCGAAAAATGGTGTGTTATGCAAACGCAACGAAACGCAGAGGCCAATCAAAGAAGAAGAAGAAGATGTTCCCAATGTGATGAGAGTTTGTAATAGAGATGGTGTATTAGGGTCATATTTTTCGTATTATTTAATTGCTGGGATTATGTTATGATACCTATTATAATATAATAGTCAAATAATAGGTAGTGTTTCGACTGATTCCGATTCTGTATTCAACGCTACTTACGGCGTTTAATAGATATTCTATCAGGTATTCTCTTTGGGTAGGTATCCATAATCGGATAAAAGTATATTATGATACGTACATAATGTAAATGTAACGGTTATTAAATTTTTCTTCATCTTTTATGAGGCTTAGGACTGTGAACGAAAATAAAGATAAGTTGGCGTATTTAAAAAGTTAATTACCTATGTAGGTACCTACATTGATTATTTATTGCTATTATTCACACAAATTGACTCCTTAGCAGATGAATATCAATCACAGAGAGTATTATTTACTCAAATTCACTTACTTCTAGACGAATATCATTCGCACAAATTCACTCATTAGCAGACGAATATCAATCAGACTATTATTTGCTTAGATTCACTTACTACTAGACATATATCATTCGCACAAATTCACTCATTAGCAGACGAATATCAATCACAGAGACTATTATTTACTCAAATTCATTCACGCATATCAATCAAATCATAGAATAACTATTCATCTCACCCTCGCTCGCATGAACGCTAGTAAGAACAGCGCTTCAGTACCTACGTACGAGAACACATAACACTAACGGCAGAGCAGAGCGACAATACTAAGCGCCATCACAGCCACCGCGGCGAAGTTCACGAAACGAATCTTGGATCAGGCTAATATTTAACTATTATAAAATAATATTATACCGAAGATTCCAATACCTATTACGAATATACATTGCTAATATTAGGTTATCTAACTATTATTAATTTATTAGTCACACCTCTAATGTGATGCGAGTTTGTATTTGTAAACACAAAACATAAACAAATATATGAGAAAATGTTCTAAATATTTATTTAGAGCGCTTTGTAGACACGAAAAGTAAGTAATTCTAATAAATTTATAAGTAAAATGTGCGTTAACTTAGTTTTCATCGTTTTACTTACGTCATGAGTGGTAATTTTTAGATATGCCGTCCCCTCGAATAGTTTCCCAAAGACGAGGAAATCTTGCTGCAAAATGACTGCGGCTCTTCGTTTCGATTGTAGCATCCCGACTTAACTCTATAGGGTCGCGGACCACGAAGACTTCGCCCGAAATGGAGGGATAGTACTTGCGTGAAGTGTTGGAATTCGTTTGTGGGTGTGTATTGCAGCAGCAATACAACAGCAGTAAGTGCACTGCTGTTTGTTCTAGATCAAGCAAACCACCGCCATACATACTTATTTGGCAAATACAAGAATGGCTTGATGAATTTTTGTCTCCAACTTGTTCTAATAAGGTCCTATTATTTTCAGAAAACCGATTACATATTGGAGCACCCAGCTTTTTATAGCACCAAAGGAGGACTTGTTATAGCCTCCACTCCCTTGAGGAGTGGAGTTGGTGGTGAAGAGCAAATGGAACTGAAGAGCAAATGTTGAGAATGGCGGACAAATCATAGTGGAAGATTAGAATAAAATAAGTAAAAAATACTTTTATGTTTACCACACTACCACAATTAAGAAATGCTTATCTAATAATTACCCTAATTTAACTTTTGTTTTAATCATAATATGTTATCTTACATTTATGTATATTTACAGTTAGGTTTCTGAGGTTGTCGCCT
Organism: Venusia cambrica; assembly: GCA_951394065.1. Lineage (NCBI taxonomy): Eukaryota > Metazoa > Arthropoda > Insecta > Lepidoptera > Geometridae > Venusia > Venusia cambrica. Next base: position 9,278,237 of record OX596044.1, on the reverse strand, counting down.
CAGCAGCCTTGATCAGAAGAATTTGGCAGAGTGGCAGATTAGTGTGTTAAATTGAGACAACCGCATATTCACTTAATTAGATTTTAGAATCAAATATGTAAATAAAACCTATATACCTTATACTTAATTGCTTATTATTTATATATAAAAAGGTGGGTGTTTCATGATGAAGTGCCATACTTTCTGAGAGAAGCATAAATATTACAGGACTATTTCATGCTGTGTGAAATAAATGTCCTGTAATATTCATCAGACCTGTCGCAATGCATGGATCAGAGGGTTGGGCTATGAAGAAGACGGATGAGAGGAAAGTGCATGTTACTGAGATGCGAATGTGAAGATGGATGTGTGGGGTGACAAGGTTAGATAAGATCAGAAATGAGTTTATAAGGGGAAGTTTGAAAGTGGCACCAGTTGTAGAAAAGTTGAGTGCTAGGTTGGCATGGTATGGGCATGTAATGAGGAGGGATAATAGTCATTTGACCAAAAGGGTTATGAATTTGAGCGTGGATGGACATGTGAGCAAGGGAAGGCCGAGAAAGAGATGGATGGATTGTGTGAAAGAGGACATGGGTATGAAAGTAGATGCAGAGTTGACGGTTGATAGGAGTGAGTGGAAGAAGAGAACATGTTGTGCCGACCCCACCTAGCGTGGGATAAGGGCAGGAGAATAATGATTTATTTCCATCATGCCTAAACCAAGCAAAGCTTGTAATAAGACAACTAGATTTTGGAAATAATACTGTATTGTTTGATGTGTATGTATCATCATATAATACAACACAGAACCTACATCAATACCTATTCATCAGGAACTAGATTTTGGAAATAATACTGTATTGTATGTAGGTATCATCATACAATACAATACTACACAGAACAAACATCAATATTCATCACACAAATGTTATTGCTGGGTGGGAATCGAACCCACAATACAGCTCAGAAGCACATAGGCTGGCTGTTCTTTCGAAGGTTTCTCCCTGTCCATGCGCTCTAGGTTTCGAAGATCTTCAGCGGCCTACAACACAACTCCCTCCACGGCTCTCAACCATAAGGAAAAGACACATACAAATTACTCTGAACACGGCAATAGGTAGGTCACTTATAGAAGGTACAACACAGCTCTCTCCATGGCTCAGAACCATACGAAAAAGACACATAAAAATTACTCTGAACACGGCAATAGGTAACATAAAGTAGGTAGATACTACCCAAAATCGCCCACAACCCAACACTTTCCATGGCTCTCAAACAAACGAAAAAGACACACACAAATTACTCTGAACACTGCAATAACATATAGTGCCCAGAAAAACCCAAATATGTATCCTAAATTTGCCGAAAGCTGAATAATTCGGATGATGGTATTGATAACCGGTGCTCTACGGTAACCGGCTTCAAGTTATTCATCCAATAAAGATACGAACCATGGCAAAACAATTATTGAAGCCCATCTGCCTTACGCGGTACCGAATCTGTCATCTAAACGTCAAAATGTACTGAATGGACGGGTTTCATAACATGTGTTCACTTTTAAGATGGGAAACGCCATTTTGTATTTGACACTTGTGATACCCGGTAGGTAAAAATCGTTTCTAGTTCTCATGAAGCTAATTTTAAGCCAATGGAGATCGGCTACGCCGTCGCCGGTACGGTCCCTGGCCCGGTTCGCACCTCCTTAGATAACCTGCACCGCCCAGACTCCTCCGGGTGGTCCATATTAATACCAGGCTTAGTGTGGACGTCCAGTCAACATGGAACGCGCAGCACCAGTGGTTCCCGACCTCAAACCATCCTCCAAGCCCGACCTCCGAGAAGCCGGATTACAGGAGACGCCACGCTCCCAGTCGAGAGACTATGCGAAATTAACCAACGCGCTTAGATTTTAAGACATAGTTTCGAATCATCATGAATATAGGTCAAATACATTGACCAGTTTTTTTTTTTTCACAATTCATAATAGCTTCGTTTTGTAAATGTCTTGTAATTATTTTAAAAAATATATTTTTTTAATTCATCATTAAAATTTTTTTAGAGCCATCTATGTCAGCAAGAAAATACTTCCTAGAGAAACATTTAAGTTTTCGAGTCGAGCTAGCGCAAATGTTACTCGACAGATAGCGCTCACAGCTTAATTATTGTTTGCGTCATCTATTGTAACCTTGTGAGAAACCCCATCTGACACTGACAATGACAATATTGACATTGATAATCGCATTGTATTGACTTGACGGTGCCGGTGATTGATCAGCCAGCCAGCTGTTTGTATTTTTAATTCGAATTTTGAAACAACTCAACGGTAGATTTTTGAGTTTTGAGAGAATTGTGAAAATAAGACTAATTACGAAAAAACTGCATGAATCTGGTGAAAATCAAACAAAATATTGTATTCTGGTGATGGATAACGCTACTTTACCGGATTACAATGGGTAAGCAAGTTATCGTTACAGTCCATTACTCCGTTTGAACTTGCGCGCTATATTTTATCGATTTTTCTGGACAAAATATGTTTGGATGTTGTAAATAATACATGGAGCGTGCCTGATAACATTTAGTTGGCATTTAGAGCTCTCAGTCAAGTCCTTTGTGGAAGGTGCTTTATTTATATCTCGGTTAATTATTTTTAGTGCAAATGATGGCGAATCGCCCTGTGTAACTCCTGTGAAGCCTCGGCTTAGTCGGCTAGGACGGTTCACTGATGTTTACTCACCTGAGCATCTCAATTTGACTCCTAAAAATGTAAGACATTACTCATTACCTAGCTATTGCTTCTTATCCTATTTGGCTCATCAAAAATGTAATGTGTTTATTTTTTAAATAATCAATAACATAATTTACTAAACAAACAATCTTTATTGCAGAAGCCTAAAAATATTTTGAGGGATGAAAGTCCAATCCATTATACATTGGAAAGTTCATTTGAGGTGGATAATAATAAATGCAGGTATTATTATAATTTGATTAAATATAAGGAATACAAACCTGTAAGCTATCTTCCTACTTACAGATTTGCATATCATCATTTGCAACATAATCGGCTTCAAATTATTTTCAGCTTAGTACTTATATAGCCTGAAAATCTTATATTTTTCTCAAAAGCTAGTGAAATAGATAAGATACTTATTCATATTTAACCACATATTGAATGATAAGATGTTGAGTTAAGTTAAATTGAAAAAATGAAATTCCAGGACTGCCAGAACTCGACGGCGGTTCCGAAATGTATTCCACAACTATTCATTTGAATGCAACCAAAGCTTTCCACGCCTGAGCAAGGCACCACCTATGATGGAAATGGACACCTTGACCAAAGTGAAACCTCCATCGGAACTTGTTAGGGGTCAGTATCAATGCACCAATGTAATAGTATGCTTCAAAATCATTTGGGTTATTTTATTGAAATAATCAAGAGCCTGTTCAGAATCCAGTCCTTCCAGTAAACAAGAAAAAAGTCAAAAACCTCAAACTAGATAGTTTTCTGATCAATATTAGTATTTTAGTACTAGACTGACACAATATTTGCCTCTCCCACATAGATAAATACACATGTACATGCAGTGGCAAAAAAATATTTTGGTGATGTTCATCCAAACCTTATACATGTATATGTTTCAGTTGATGGTCCGAATGGTCTACGCTTTAACACATCACTAACCACTGAAGTGACAGGCTCACCAGCACCATCACAGACTGATCGATTGCAGCAGACTATCAATCCTAGCAAGGCAGTGTTCACTATCGAACCAAATACTTCAAAGGTGAGTTCTCGTACTAGAAACTCTTATTTTGCCTAAAATAATAAGTGGGTGGTGCTACTCACACATCATAAAGCCCTAAAAAAGACAATAAGAACCAAAACAGACAAAAGCAAAAGGATCTAGGTAACCTAACAAAGCCACTTAGTGGCCAACAAACCAATTCATTGAATGCTGGAATAAAAATTGCTAATAGTTTGCGATGGTGTTTCTCAGTATCTTGTCTTGAACAAAATAATTGTATAGTTGTTGAACTGTCCGACAAACAATGCACATCCCTAATCTGAGTTCTAAAGGCCTAGAGACTCAAAATAATGATTAGTAGATTCCTGGGTAGTTGTTGTAGACGAGTATTGTATTGTTCCAGATCCTGATAGTAAACAACAAAGCATGCTCCCTTCTAGGCTACTCGTCGGGTGAGCTGTGTGGCCTTAGGTTTTCAGAGCTGCTTCGCAAGAAGTGCAAGGGGCTCAGCTTACAAGATCAGGACCATGGCGATATTTCTGAAGATGGCACCATTGTGCTGCTCAGTGGAAAGGTAACTTGCTAATGATTGACCTTTATTTTGCCTGCAGATAGGTTTGCCATGAAATATGTCATTAATTTTAATATAGTTAAAATTCATATGATTTCTCTTCAAAATGTCTCAATCACTCACGGTGTTTTGCAGTACTCAATCACCTAACCATATGAGTACTGAGTTCCATTCCAAAATTACCAATTAAGACTAAGGTCTGGTTTATGAGTAAGTATATTCACTGTTCTTACTAGCAAGAGTGAAAGTATTTTTAAGCGTTAATAAAACTAACATTTAAAGGTCACGTCACCCTGGTTTATTTTTAACGAGGGGTTGATATAAATGACTAATGTCCAACCAACCCTACAGATTTTTATGCACAAGATTATGTCAAAAAAACTAGTTGGTGTGACTTACTTTTACGCTGACTAGCATTGGATCGCATTAACTAGTATGGAGTGGCTACTTGTACAGCAATCGCTAGTTCATATTGTCTTATCCTAAAGTTAGTTGAAAGTGTTGTTTTGAAATAGGAATAGAAATAGAAACACGCCATCTTGTACCGGAAGCCAACTATGTAATATTTTTGGGTGTATTCACCTCGCGTTTTTTTCTCGTTTTAGGTAGTAGAACTACTAACCAAAGATGGAAGCTCTCTTCAAGTATCGCTTTGGATAAGACAATTAGACAGTGATGGGCCTTGCTTGGTGGTCGCCGAGCCAGTTAGCTGCAAAAATGTTGTGGTAAGTTAGATAAAATATTTACATAGGTCATCTCTTGGCATTAATAGTTGCTTAAGGAAAGAATCGTTCCTATAATGTACTTTTGTTCGTCCAATATCGCATTTATCGTCTTTTTGTAACTGTAGGTGCCTATGTAATTTATCAATTCTATCTAATAACCTACTTTCACGAGATGACTCCAAGTTCTTACTAAAATTGGTTCATCTGTCCTTAATACTCTTTGACACAGACAATTGCACCAACTGATACCTACCTACCTACATGCATAGTGCGGTAAAGGAATAGGGTCGTCACTATTTATTGTCATTGAGAAAATGAAAAGATTTGTATGGGAAACTGAAAATGGGAATTCACTATTATCTCCCCACCACAACAAATACTTCCTAGACCGAAGAGCCCCCCCACTGCTTAGTACACACATTCTGTTTCACCTTGTATAATCTAGTACTTACAAATATTTTCTTCAATGTAACTTTATAACTTTCAGCTAACAATAGACACAGAGAGTGGCATAGTGGTATCATGTGAGGGCAGTGAAGCAGGCGCTCTATTCGGCGCTGAATCTAGCGACAAGCTAGTGGGGCTGCCCGTGGCTTCGCTCATACCGAACATAAAGCTGCCCAGTGACGCTACTATATCTAGGAGTGTTTCCAAACAGAAAGCTACAGGTAATCTACTAGCCTCAGCTCATTTAGTTTCTGTGTTTAGCTGTGGGATAAACGTGAATAAAGATGTTTGTTCTATATTTGGGTGATGTATTGTGTAATAAGTATATGTTTACAAAAAAATATGTAATTATTAATATTCTAGCCATCTATGTGTTTGGCTTTGGGTCAAAAATTTGTATGATGAATTATGAGGAATATAGATATTGGTTCTGTGTTTGGGTCTGGTCTCATAAGTACCTATATGTTTACAAAAAAAAAATGTAAGTATCAATATTCTAGCCTTTTTTTTCTTTTTATAAATAATAATAAGTATTTGTCTGTGGGGCAAACATTTGTAATGTTAAGGGTCTTGTAATGTCATAAGTATGCGTTTACAAAAAAAATGTGAGTGTTAATATTCGCCGTAATATAGTTTCCACATCACAAGCTTTGCTAGGTTTTGGGGCCAATGTTTTATTTTCAATGTCTAACCATATTTTTTTTTAATTGTGGAATTTAGATACAAATAGTGGTTAAATCATTTTTTCAGGAAGAACTTTAGACGGCGGTTGCTTTCCATTGTGCCTTTGGATATCCAAACCGGAGAGTATCGAGTCGCCTACGTGGCCGATAAAGAATATCAAAGATAACGCCAAGGACAAGGCACTCTTGGCTGTTAATGTCAGGGTGAGTTCTTTCAAATGCCATCAGTTGCCTATGAATCGTAAACTAACCGGACCGGAATAAGTCCGTACCTACTTTATGATTAATTAAATAGTAGATTGTGTCATAACGGAGCAAAATAATTGAATCCAGGGCGAAGTGAGGGATTCTTGAGTACCAGTAGAGGCCGTCGTACCAGTCAGTATTTATTCAAACAATATTTGCGTTCGATTTTTTTCGTGCTGAACACTAAGATGTTCCAAATTCAAAAAGTGCGCGGCAAAGATAATTAGGTAAAGAGGATTAAAAACTCATTACTGCCCGCTAAAAGTTTCTTATAGGAAAAACTATCTTTGGGTGCACTTAAAGGCTAACCAAGTCGTCATTATCGAATAGATGGGATGAAAACAGCTTTGCATGTGAGCATGACCATTTTTAGGCTGGGTATATGTATACTCTTTGGCGAGATAGACGATTACTTTTACTAGAGATCGTATCTAGGCGGAGATACAACATCACTAGGGAATCCCTAGTGATGTAGTGACTCCCCCTAGACACTCTCAATTTTTAGTTAAATGGGGTTCTTGTCCTCGAGACTTGAGAATTATCGGATCTCTAACTTAAAAAGAATTATGAGTTGTCCCATACAAACTTTCATCCCCTATTCTACCCCTTCCAAGGTGGTTTTTTGAGGCAAAAAAAAAATCTATGCATTTCGTCCAAAGGCAATACATCTTCTTACCAAATTTAATCAAGATCCCAAGAACACAGAACCCAGAGACACTTTCTAATTTATAATATTAGAGTGTTTAGCCAAGTTACTTAAAAATCCATGGTGGTACTGACCTAAAGCCAAAGACGCGTGCCTCTTACTGTTTTTAATTTATACTTCTTTAATAAAGTATTTTTAACCGCTTATACCGTCTATTATATATTATAGTCTAGTATAGTCTGTGGTATTTGGTATAGTGGTTCGCCAACCAAAGGACAATATTGTACCCCTGGGGATCGCACCCGGGACTACTAGACCGCAGAGGCGGTTAAAAATCTAAGGTGATATCACCAGGTAACATACAACGTAAGCGGCCTCCTGGTGGTAGACGAAACCGGCATAATAACCGCGTGTAACCACCACTTCGCGATGCTGACGTTCGGCAAGCGCCACGCCGACGTGGTCGGCCACCACATCGATGACGTCATACAGAACTTCTGCAGGGACGCCGATATCGTGAAGGTGACGGAGAGGAATCGCAACATGACGCTCTCGCCCGTCAATAACCAGGATAATGGATCAGGTACAACAATGCATACTCGAGTGTATGGATGTATGTATAGGTATTTATTTGATGGTAACGCTCTGCAGCCTAGACGGCATAATGGATTTTAACAAGCCTCACAGCTCAGTTGGTAATAGCTCTGCCTTCTGCGCTGTAGGTTGTGGGTTCGATTCCCACCCAGGACAAACATTTATGTGATGAATATAGATGTTTGTTCTGGGTTTGGGTGTTGTATTGTATGATAGGTATGTATTTACAAAAAAAAAAAGTATATATGTAAAAGTATTCTATACGTAATCTAGTTCCCATATTACAAGCTTTGCTTAGTTTGGGACTAGATGGCGCTGTGTGAAATTAGTGTCCTGTAATATTTATTTATTTTGTCATTTGAGGTGTTGTTTCATCATGGTCTTGTTTTTATCCGTCATTCGTCATCGTATTTTTAGCCGTCAACTCCTTTTTCGCATCCACTTTTTTTTATTTTACGACAGGGTTGCGCTTGGCCTTTCTCATCTCAGCTAAAGCGCACCTCACCCGGAATCCTCAACAAACTGAGGAACTGGCTATCTTACGTTCAGTAAGGTAAGATGGTGGCGCTGATTATGTTGTCACGAATAAAAGGGCTAAGATTATCAAGGTTTTATTTATAGTATGAAACATGTTACCACTTGTACTGTTTTATTTTACCATCGTCTTGGTGCTGTTTTTCTTTATAGGTATGCTTTTCGTAGTGTTGATCCTTTTACATTATACTGCATCTTACAGCATCAGATACGGACGAAGATTCGTGTGGCGCTTTCAACGGCAGCCAGAAATCGGCTTGCATGTCAAACGTCCAGCCATCGATCCTCTCCACGACCCGAGAGAAGTCCTCCAGCGCGCTTTGCCTCGACAAATCTTTCAGTATGATCACCCACACACCCACACCTACACAAGACATGGTCTCCAGCATCAGTACTACCGAGCAGAGGAACGATACATCAGCGTTGCCCGACGTCACGTCTGGAATGTCGGGACTGTCCATTGAAGACGAGAACTATTGCCACAGCAGTATATCCAAATCTCGCTCGGAAAACATTCTACGCTCAGAACAGTCCAATGTAAAAGTGAACCCTTCGGAGAAATCCAACTCTATTTATTATACGTCGCAGCATTCGCAGGAGCTGACGCCGACCGGCAACGCGCCTAGAGTGCGAGTGAATGATCCTTCGCTACGTCTCTCCTTCGATTCTAGCAAATACAAATCGACGAAGAACAATCTGCCCGGGCAAGTGCAATTGAATGATAAGAGCAGCTTGTCGCTGGATCTTTGCGACTCGAACGAGACGAGTGCGGATTTCCTCACGCCTATAAACGAGATGCCTCCGCCGGGCTGTGAGATCGAGGAGTTGCCGAAACACAACGGGAATGAGAGTGTCGATAGCTTGAGCAATGATATCGACTTGGAGACGCAAACCGAGTCCGCGCCGCGGAAGATGTATGATGGTATGTTATTTTCTCATGATTGGTGTAAATTATACATATTTAAACATTCGTTTGCCCAAGTATACGATTGTTGATGAAGGCACCACGGTTTCAAATACCGTCGCGGGTTGTGAATTTTTGTGTCACTATATCATACTTATTTTTAAACTGGGTTTTTACTCACTCGTACAAAGTTGGTGCCTTCATCAACTATCGTATGCTTGGGTTATTAATAATTATAACATTAATTGTAAATTTTGTGGCCAAGTACAATAACTTTAAATACAAAAAAATAATTAAAAGTTATAACGCCATTTCTCGCGAGTGATTTTGAGAGTAATTTCAAACACTAAGGCAGATCACAGTTCAGTGAATCTCTGCTAGATGGCGTTGATCAGCGCTCAAGCTGAGTATCAATATGACACAAAAATTCAGAATCTGCGAATCTGCGGCTCAGTTGGCTTCAGGAAAATATGCTGGTTCAATTACCGTTGCGGGTTGTGAATTTTTATGTTTTTATAACAGTCGTGACCAAGTGACTTGAAATACAAACATTTTAAGTATTTATAAATGTTACTGATCAGTTTACAGCGCCATTTAGCCCCAAACTAAACATAACTTTAAATATAGGAACAAGATTACGGTTCATTCTGATGTAAGCTAATATGGTTGCTATTATTGTCTAAAACTACACTAAAATCATTTCAATGTGTTTTCAAAAATTGATAAATGATTTTAAAGTCTTTTGTATGTAATTTGCAATAATGAGAGAGGAGAGCTTTCAAAACTTTTCTGTGAAATAATTTATACCTTAGATTATTTATATCACATTTTTTTTTATGTTTGATTGGCTAACCCTTTTGTCAAGTTATTCTAAATCTTTGATTGAAGTGCACAGCAACCTAAAAATACTTGATCTGGATCCGCAGACGAAGTCCCAGAAACTCCATGCAAAAGCGTGAGAGCGTTGCGCACTCACCTGACGTCCACTCCGCAGCAAGTGGCACGTAAGTCGACGTGCGATTGCGACGACTGGCAACGAGACGGGACCTACCGCGGCGCCGTGAGACACAGAGACGGCACTGAACTGAGTGAGTACTATAAAAAAAAAACTGGTACTCAATAAATCATTTTGTATTGTATGTTGGCAGGACCAGGAGTGGATATTGGATTACTTAAAATGTATCTTCATCCTAAAAACAATTATGGTACAACCATAAAACCCTCAATACGCTTTGTAAAACTTGCGCAGGTTTTCTTTTTTTTATTGTACGACGGGGAAGCTCTTGGCCTTCATCTCACGGTTATAAGTTGAGATAACGCCGAAGGTGCAGGTGCACTTCACCCGGAATCCTCAACTAACTGAGGAACTGGCTATCTTACCTCTAAATGCCGGAACACAACAATTTTAGAATTGTTGTTATGGCGACAATGCCGAAGATGATGGTAGCTGTGCAGGTGTTTTAAACCAACCGCCAACCAAACCAAGCACAATGCTGTACTCACCCTGGGGCTCGAACAAACTGCTACACGCTTCACGTCCAACAGTTACCTGTTCGGTGTAAATTGAGCTTTAGGTGAATAGTAATTAGACAAATTTTTCGTTGTAGATGTCCTATACACGGTATCGACGATGCAGCTAGCCAATGGGAGCCGCGTACGCTGCGTGTGGCTCGGCGTGCAGTTAGAAGACGGTGTGCGACACACCACGCTCGCTTCCAGCGTCGCCTCCACAGCTGACAACTCTCTCATACTGGTAATATCTCTTTTTGTCTTTCAGTCGCTACTGCAATATGGCGCTCCGCTTTGGGGGAACGCACCGTGATTTAGTAGGCGTCCGTTACCATCCATTGTTATTATAGTAGAAATATATGCCAGAACTAATATCGACATAATATGCTACATGTAACACGCGAAACGCCAACAAACATGCAACCATTTCCTCCCATACATCTACGCTATGGCCCCTAGAGTATAAGGTCAATACGCTATAGTAAACGCTGAAAAATGTATTTCGTTTAAATAAAACGAAAGCTCGGGCTTGCCAAGGATGAGAAAAATTGTATGTATTCCTACCTACTATGATTTTTTTCTTGATATAACACATTTTTATACCAAACTACGTATAATTATTTTTGTAGCCTATCTCTTCCCACAGCTGGGCAAAGGTCTGCCCTGAATACCTACAACCCAACCATCTCGAGCCTTCGCAGTATCCCACAAATCTCTATTAAATTAATCGAGATCATCCCGCCAATGTTGCCTCGGCTGATTTTTTTTACTATGAATTGTTAATAAAGATATTATTGTATTGTATTTATTTATTACAGACAATAAAGTAGTCCATATCACACATATTAAACACGAAATAAAATTAAATTCAAAATTACATTTTCAATAAAATCATAAATAAGATAAGATAAATTATGTTACAAGTTCACATAAGTTTAAATAACATTTTATTAAAAAAAAAAAAATTAAAAGATTACATTATAACTACTAACAGGCATCGTACCCACAGATTGGTGCAGCACATTTCGCAAATTGTGTCCACATGGGAGACAGACAATGCTCCGCTACGGTTTTTAGGATGCTGTTGTGACTGGCCTTCGTCCTGCTAATCAGAGATGCTGTTTTCTTCCGAACGATGTCTTGGAAACCATCAGTTTGATATTGAGCAAACATCTCTGAGGCACTACAAAAACGAGTCTCAGCAGCATCCTAAAAGTATTATTATACTGTACACGCAGGGATTCCCACGATATTTTGGTATAGTTAACCCATAGATTTCCCGTTTACAAGCTCTGACAGTAAGCTTTAAATAGTGAAACTTTCACTTCGTCAGAGCAACGGGCAAATATACGGGTCAGCATGTTGCCTCGAATCGCCAAAGCCCCACGTTCCCTTTCTATGTCAACATTATCCTTAAGATCATCAGTAAGGAAATGCCCTAGGTATTTAAATTGAGTAACTCGCTTGATGTTGGCACCATTCAGGGTTAAGTCGCGAGTGTTCTCTAGGGTCCTACCGGTCTTAAAGACAATGTATTCACATTGTAGGTGAGGCCGTGCGATGCAGCGTAGGATCCGCAAACCTTCAGCATCTCCTCGATAGACCCCGCAGTCGGGCCTAGCAGAGACATGTCGTCCGCGTAGCTGATGTTGTTCATACTAACACCATCTACGCGGCACCCAAGCCGCATACTGCTGAGCTCGGCTATGAGGTCATTGACGTACAAATTGAAGAGCTTAGGAGAGGACAGCCCCCCCTGTCTCACCCCGCACTCCAACCTGTACGTCTCCGAAAACATGTTGGACCACTTGACGCAGTTGTTTTGATTCGCGTATCAATACCGGAACAGATTTAGTATTACCACCGGTATACCCCTGTCTCTCAACTTTCTCCAGAGTTGGTCGTATGATACAAGGTCAAAGGCCTTAGAGAGGTCGAAGAAACAGGCGTACACCGGTGTTCTACGTTCCGTGTAATACTGGACAGTATGCTTGAGCCCTAAAATAGCGCTTTCTGTTGATAGTCCGGGTCGGAACCCGAACTGCGCATACTGTAAGTTAAGACAATTTTGTAGGAAATTCAAGCATACTGTCCTGTACCTTGGCTAGCAAGATGGTCGTGGTGGCAAGAGAGATCGGGCGGTAATTTCCCTTGTCCGAGATATCCCCTGACCTGTTTTTAATAATAGGTTCTACCGTAGTCTTCATTAAGGCCGCAGGCAAGTATGAGTGACTGACACACATGGAGTAAAACATAGACAGTACCCTCGGCAAGTGGACCCCCGCGTATTTCAAGGGTGACTAACCTCTAGTCATTCTTTTGATGACTCTTTTTACATCGTCTTCTGAAAACTTTAGCGGAGGCTCACCCGGCCAGCTGCACTCAGTATCGAGCAGTTCAACCGATGGGCCGAGAGGAGATTGCACCCTAAATTGTTCCATGAACATCTGTGCTATGTCCTTCGGCTCACTCATCCCATCTACACACGCCGGGAGGCCAGGCAATTTAATTTCCCAGTGGACTTCTTTAACTTATAAAAATCTTTGGCTGCTCGTTCCGTTGCTATTTTGTCCATGATGATCTGGTTTTAGTTGTTTTTTATATAATGAACTTTAAGTAGCAGCTAAACAGACACGTGGTCACGTGGTAATAATTGTAAAACCCTTCCGTTTCTTTGGGGTTCTGTCTAACAGTGGACAATACTACGTGCAATAGACTAAACATGATATTCCTTTTCCCTAACACTGGGCATCGGTTACAGGGAAAGTCGGCGAGCAGCAGGCCTCAGTCAATGTCTCTGGTGAGCCAATGTGGCGACGAGCAAATCGCCGGTGAATACGCCAAGCATTATGTCACACTCAAGCAGATAGGTACGCATTGATTTATTTTTAAGTGTCACGTATTTCCTCTCGCTTTCCTTCAATTTGTAGGAGTGATTTCGTGAAAAGGGACGGAAGTGTGTAAGAGGAAGTAATATGACGATCGTTGTTCGAAAATAAAAAAAAATACCTTGAATTTTGTAGGTCAAAGGTTGTTTTTTTTTTTACAAATGTAGGACAGGCTATGGATGGTAATATAAATATGTATATTCCGCTTGTGATATAGGTACCGAATCTTTTTTTCTTTGTTTTAGTTACCGGTTTGATTTTTCTTTTTAAACTATAGTGAGGTAAGGCAAAAGATTATTTTGTTAAGTAGCCGTGCTATGGCTGTTGGTTCTTTTATTTTTTTATTCAAATCTTAATAATATGTTGGAGCGAAGTTGTTTTTTGATGATTTTCATCTTTCCCTCGTTTTCCATATATCTGTGGGAGTGATTTCGCTTTTTTGTCCATGAAATGGGTGAGCCATGTTTGAGTATTTTGACCGCCTCTGTGATGTAGTTGTTACGGTAAAATGTTGTTAGGTATAGTCATAGAAATCTATATTTATAACTTTTAACTCGTTTCGTTTCAGGTAAGGGTGCGTTTGGTTGTGTGAAAATGGCGTACCGTCGTTCGGACAGACTACTGACAGTCGCTAAGTTTATACTGAAGGAGAAGGTAGGCGCGCAATTTTGGGTGGACGGCCCGGACGGTCGGAAAGTGCCTCTAGAACTCAGCCTGTTACTTACTATCAAACACCCTAATATTGTGAGTATTTGATGCTACTACTGTAATGAAAAAATATCTAAGTATGTAAAACTGACTTGTTTCTGACTGACCGACTGACTGACCGACTGACTGACCAACTGATTGACTTAGTGTTACTTGGTTACTTTAGTACTTACTATCAAACACAGCTTGACACAATATACATAAAATTGACTTATATCTGACTGACTGACTGACCAGCTGATTAACTGACAATCTACGCACAGCTTGCGCTCTGAGAGATCCTAGAGTTAGTTTTTTTAAAACTTTCGCGATTAGACCACATTAATTTAATTCGAGAATCGGGTATTTATCGCGTATTTTAACTGTATTTATCCAGGCGTTTCGGCAGGGTTGCACCAGCCGTGGTCGCGATAAATATGGGTAAAATACGCGATAAATACCCGTTTCTCGAATTAAAATAACCCTAGAGATACTTATTATTTGAGAAGGACGTGGATGGAGTAGAGAGTTATCATTTACAGGGCAGAACAGCTTCCTTTTGTTGTAAAAATGTACAGAAATGCTTTGAGAATAGTTTTGAAACTTCAAATCTATCGGATTCTAAGAAGAATCTGACAAGAAGTGAGGTTTCCGATTCGATATCCGTGTGTTTGAGGATAGCACACAAATAATATTCATTAAATTAATTAAATTCTCTTAGTTAATTTATAATAGTAATAAACTGACTACTATATTCTCCTTCGAGGATTCACCTCTGATGACTACTTAGAGCTTAGATCTTATGAGGATCACCTTCTAGGGGGTAGTCAGAGGCACGTTTAAACTTACGCTCGGCACGTGCCCACAAGTATTCAAAACAGGTTACACCTGGCTTGTATTTAAGAGGCTTTACCCGTGGTCCCACTGCTATAACCCACTGGGGGGTTCATGTGTATTTTTTTTCCCCGTAGTCCCACTGCACTAGAGTGGGATCACGGGTAATTTTACGGGTAATATCAATTAACCGTAGTCCCACTCAAAATAGGATGGAATCATTGTTATCTCCTTGCATTTTCTCTACGTCAGTTCTCTACGGGACGTCGTAAGAGCAGACTAAGGGATCTCAACAGATAAAGCAGCTTTCGTCTTTTTATTATCTAACAACGTGTTACTGCGATCACCAATCCACCTGTCAAGCATGGTAACTGTAACACAAACCTCTAAATTTTGTAATTTATTAATATTTAATGCGGTGATGGCTTAGACCAATCTTTGTTGACGAAGTCGACGTCGAAGTTGTCAAACTTCAAATGGCCATATCTCTGAAACTACTCGTCTTGGACTCTCCGTTCTTAATTCAAATGAAAGCTATGGCAAAGATCTACATTTTCAAACTTCAAGTGGTCATATTTCTAAAGATACTCGCCTTAGACTCTCCGTTCTTAGTTCAGATAAAATGAATCTTGGTCATAACCAAGATCTACATTTTAAATGACAGCTGTTAAATTTCATATCTCTGAAACTGCTCCTCCAAGACTTTCCGTTTTTAGTTCAAATGAAACCTATGCGCAAGATCTACATTTTCAATGACAGCTGTCAAACTTCAAACGACAATATATCTGAAACAGTAAAAATAATAGTCATTGGAATCAAGCCATCTAATGAATTTCTGTGGTACTACTATCATTACTAATTATGTTATCACAAGATTACGGATTAGGTATACACAGATAAAGCGTATCTAATTATTTTGTTTCGTTTATAATGGTATCTAATGTACTTGTTACGAAATAAATATTTTTGTATTTTGTGTAATGGAACACCCTTAATAATGTACCTGATGTTACGTCGTTGCCAACTACACTACGACTACGTTACATTCCAAGTGATGAATGGGACCACGGGTAAAAATTTCGTTTAGTTAAACATACCCGTGGACCCACTGAAACTGCCGATTATGTAAGAAAAGTTCAATATCTAGTGCAGTGGGACAACGGGGATAAAAAATTACCCATTAACCCCCCAGGGGGTTAAAGCAGTGGGACCACGGTTAAAGCCTCGTATTTAATACCATTAAATTAAAACGAAAAATGGAATACTAGCCATTGACAAAAATGTGACTTTGGTATAGTTAGATAAATAACATTTAATTCACTTAAAATAGCACACGATTCGATTGCGTAGATCATGACACCTTAATCTCAAAGCTAAAACACTATGGCATTCAGAATCAGGCAATTAGCCTCATGCGTAGCTACCTATCGAATCGCTTTCAAAAAGTAGACATTAACGGTAGCAAATCTTCGGGAACATCCACTAACATCGGTGTACCACAAGGGTCAATCTTGGGGCCTTTTTTGTTTCTAGTCTATGTCAATGATCTGCCTTCCTGTGTAGGGGATTTATGTGAAATTGTATTGTTTGCAGACGATACTTCATTAATATTTAGAGTTGATAGGGCTAAAGATAATTATGATTGTGTAAATGCTTCTCTAGCTAGAGTTCTGGATTGGTTTACGGTAAATAACCTCTTATTAAATGAGAAAAAAACCAAATGCATTAGATTCACCTTGCCTAACGTTCAAGTCAGCAATGCTAACATTATCTTAAATGGGGAAATACTTAACTTTATAGAAGCAACTACTTTCTTGGGTTTAAATATTGATGCAAAGTTGCAATGGGGTATTCATATTAATACATTAGCTAGCCGGCTAAGCTCGGCAGCTTACGCAGTACGTACCATAAGGCATCTTACTGAAACCACGGCGAGGTTAGTTTATTTTAGTTACTTTCACAGCGTTATGTCCTATGGCATATTTATTATGGGGAAATGCAGCAGATATTGAAAGCATTTTTATTCTGCAAAAGAGAGCTGTACGGGCAATTTATAAATTGAAAACTCGTGACTCTCTCAGGGAACGTTTTAAAGAGATTGGTATTGTGACAGTCAGCTCCCAATATATTTATGAAAACCTAATGCACGCTCACAGGAACATTGATGAGTTTGGTAAAAGAAGTGATGTACACAGTGTTAATACTAGAAATAAAAATAAACTTGACATACCTAGGTATCGCTTAGGAAAAGTAAATAATTCATTCTTAGAAAACTGTGTACGATTCTATAATATGCTTCCTCAAAGCGCCACCAAACTCTCTGCTCGTAAATTCAAATTGTATATAAAGAATAATTTAATTAAAAGAGCCTACTACAAAATAAGTGACTATATCGACGATAAGAACGCGTGGCCCGATGTTGCTATACCAGTTGACAGTTAAATGGTGATTTCTCAATGTTAAGAAACTGCCCATTAGATAGTTATGTAATAATCAATGTTTTAAGATAATATTAAGTTTTTAGTTTTATGATGTAGGTAACACTTGTAATGTTATTAAATTATTATAAACACTGTACCTAAATGTTAAATGGATCATAAAAAAATAATCAGCCCGAGGTTCTTGCCTTTCTCCTTGTGTGCTGGTCGCGATTCCGAACAGGCGGTAGATTTGACGTTTCAAAATGATCCTAAAAATCTTAATGAATAAAAATATTTGACTTTGACACTACACAACATGACAAATACAAACATATTTTATGGTAAAAAACAACATAATTTTCAGCTAGAGGTAAAAAAGTACTTAAAAATATATGAAACACAAATGGTAACCGGTGCGTGTGCTACAGTAGCAAATAAGTCTCAGCATTAATGCCCGCTGTACACAGAGGGCGCTGATTTTAGACTCAAAATGGTCGCGAGGCCCTGCGAGAACCTTTTGATCCTAGGGACATACCGGTTTCCTCACGATGTGACCGACACCGTCAGATACTATACATGTATCAAATCTTCTCAAAATGCTTTACGCATCGCATCGGGGGTGGGAGGGTTATATGGGACATGGAACTCCCCGGTTTCCCGCCATACCCACTAAACAACGGTTGAGGGGAGGATTGGGAAACCAGCAAAGCCTTTTCATCCAGTTCTCCCCCCCTGACGACCGCACGCCTTACAGCAGGGCCTACACTTCCGGAGGGGATCAAATGCTCTCCTCTTAACCTATAAAACATCAATATGTGGTATCAGGTGAGCGTTGTGGATGTGTTCGAAAATGAGAAGTACTTCCAAATGGTGATGGAGAAGCACGGCGCCGGCATGGACTTGTTCGACTTCATCGAACGAAGGCCGCGGCTGGACGAGCCGCTGGTCAGCTACATCTTCAGACAGGTGAGTTACACAGGTATATACAGGTGAGTTTTTTTCCAGGGCCACGGAGGCCAAGTCAGAAACCGTGACGAAAAGTCATGTTAGGAGTTACGTGCTCGATTTAAATAAGAAAAAAGATCTGCATTTAAGAAAATCTATTTTTTTAATAGTTTTTCTGGAAAAGTTAAAAAAAATTTTTTTTTTGCAAATTTAAATTCTTTGTTTGATAACGAAATAAATAATGGATGATGACTGTGGGATGTGCCCAAAGTTGTTGGAACACTTTAAAAATTGAAAATGTATAAATGTAACTTTCTGCATTTAGTAAGGAACGTTCAGACTATGCGTAATTTAATCTATTAAAACCTCTTTTGCTATATTTTATGTTATATACGTTAACGATAACTATACGTATACGATAACACTCACGGTTTCGTACTTGGCCTCAGTGGCCCTGGAAAAAAACGCACCCTGTATATATTTATATGCCTTCGGACCCCTCAGATATTTCGCATAGCTATATTTAATACGGGGGTAAGTGCAGATTTTTTGTATTTTATTGTACGACGGGGAAGCGCTTGTCCTTCATATCACCTTGTCTCATGATATGATAAGGCCGAAAGTGGAAGCGCACTTCATCCGGAATCCTCAACAAACTGAGGACAGTTCCTCAGTTTGTTGAGGATTCCGGATGAAGTGAAGAGAAACTATCACAAAAAAGAACTATCTTACCTATTAATGTCGAAACACAACAATTTAAGAATTGTTGTTATGGCGACAGAATAAGGTAAGATGGTGGTTGCTAGCCGGGATGACTTGAACAAAGTCCTACCACCAACCAAACCAAAATAAAAAGCAGAGACTGTCAAATTCATAAGTTTGGTTAAACATTTCGTGTATTAGAGTAAGGTGCGTAACGCTCGAGCTGTCAAATGGCGAACTTCGCGCCGAAATTTCGGTTTTCGTTCGATTAGAGTACCAATAGCAAGCAACGCAACACGAAATATCATACTTCTGTGTATTAGAGTAGGGCCTCTGACACCGGAAGGACAACTAGACCACAGAGGCGGTTTTTTCCCAAATAAATATAGATATTACAGGACATTAATTTCACACAGCGCCATCTAGCCCCAAACTAAGCATAGCTTGTAATATGGGGACTAGATCACGGATAGAATACTGAAATACGTTTTGTAAATACATACGTACTATATGATACAACACCCAAACACAGAACAAACATCTACATTCATCACACGAATGTTTGTCCTGGGTGAAAATCGAACCCACAGCCTACAGCGCAACAGGCAGAGCTACTACCAACTGAGCTATGAGGCTTGTTAAAAGTGCTTGTTTAAATGTCCCGTCGCCTTTCTATCAGCGCTCAACGTAAATGTTTCAGATAGGGCAGGCAGTGGAATACCTGCACAGCCTGAACATTCTGCACCGCGACATAAAGGATGAGAACGTGATCATCGACAACAAGTTCCACGCGAAGCTCATAGACTTCGGCTCGGCCACGTTTATGAGTGAAGACACGCTCTACTCCACGTTCTACGGTACCACGGAGTACTGCAGCCCGGAAGTGCTGACGGGGAACAAGTAAGTCTTAACATAACCAGTTCCTCAGTTGAGGATTCCGGGTCCTTCAACCTTATCTTGACTCGTCGAACAAAAAAAAAAGAAATGAGGGAGTGGAAGGGAAGAAAGAAGCTACCACTCCCACTTTTACGCGCTGTCGGTTTTGCCTAAGGTTGACCCAATGCGAGTCTAGAAGTTGTAACAAAATAAATAAATGTAGCACGAAATTAATTTCACTCAGCGCCATCTAGTCTATAAGCAAAGCTAATATGGAAAATAGAATACGGGTACTTAGATGCTTTTTTTATACATAGGTACTTATCATACAATACAACAACCAAACAAAGAACAAACATCGATATTCATAGCTAATTCAGGCGCTATTGTGCAGAAATCCATTGTTCAAAATAAATAATCTGAAAGCAGAATGATATTTGGTAACAAATCCGCTAAATTCGTTTGAAAAATATCTTGGATATATATAGGAAATAGTCTTGCTGCTAAGCTGACGCGCCCTCTGCCGACTTGTTGTCGATCCAAGTGCTGCGCCTAGATCATTTAAAAAAAAACATACACATCAATAAATAAATATTACAGGACATTAATTTTACACAGCGCCATCTAGCCCCAAACTAAGCATAGCTTGTCATATGGGAACTAGATTACGGATAGAATACTTAAATACTTTTTGTAAATACATACGTACTATATGATACAACACCCAAACACAGATGAAACATCTATATTTATCAGACAAATGTTTGTCCTGGGTGGGAATCGAACCCACAGCCTACAGCATACATCATCCCATCAAACCGTAACTCAAGGCAACAAGTTCCACGCGAAGCACATTTACTTAAGAGAATCAAATACCGAAACAGATTTCGCTCAATACTCATAGTTTCAGTGTAAAAAAAATACCGGTTAAAATGCTTGTACCTATAAAGTGATTAAATAATCTGGAAAAATAAGACTTAGTACTAGGTAATAATGTGTTAATTACATGAAAAAAAACCACCGAAATCAGACAATATTATATGTAGAAAAGAGCTATTTCTCTTTGTATGGTTATACACCCAAACACAGAACAAACATCTATATTCATCACACAAATGTTTGTCCTGGGTGGGAATCGATCCCACAGCGTACAGCGCAGAAGGCAGAGCTACTACCAACTGAGCTATTAGGCTTGTTTATAAATATAAATGCGCACATGAACCGAAAAGTCCATTGGTGCACGACTGGATTTGAACCCACAGCCTCCGGATCAGAAGGTGGGCCTATACATGGCCACACAGCTCTGGCAGTATCGTAAAAGGCGATTTGAAATGCGGTCTGCGCCGATACATGCGTCGAATGTCAATGGCATGGAACTATCTCGGCGAAATTCGATACGATATTTATAAACACGGTTACACCAATATTATACAACGTATTTAAGGTGGATCCTCAGGGGTAAGTACGCGTGAGATGGATTTTAGTGGTTTTTTTAGACAACTAGGAGACGGAACCTTTCACAATGGGCTCTACTACTCTTAATTGTAGATTTAAAACATATGAAATTCGCCGCTATAATACAGACTACATTTGTATCTAATAATGTTTTTAAATTCACAAGCCTCATAGCTCAGTTGGTAGTAACTCTGCCTTCGGCGCTGTAGGCTGTGGGTTCGATTCCCACCCAGGACAAACATTTGTGTGATGAATATAGATGTTTGTTCTGTGTTTGGGTGTTGTATCATATAGTACGTATGTATTTACAAAAAGTATTTAAGTATTTTATCCGTAATCTAGTTCCCATATTACAAGCTATGCTTAGTTTGGGGCTAGATGGCGCTGTGTAAAATGAATGTCCTGTAATATTTATTAATTTATTTATTTATTATTAATTCAATGCTTAGACTTTGCATATTGGTATAACTGACCGAATCTTTACGAACTAAGTTTGATGGTTACAGGTCCAATATGGAAATCTAAACATTGAATAAATTTTAGACATTTATTCAATAAAAAGTACAATTAAACTAATGTATATGTGTATGTAACTATGTATATGTAACTAGGAATCAGTCAGATTACCTAAGGACCGTTACAAACGGCCTATAGGTAACTCAACTGTTCCAGACCAGTACCAGACGGAAGCCTGCCCAAGACACTGGCTGCATTGCCACGCTGAATAGCTATGCTAATTCGCTGGCCTAAATAAGAGCCAGGTCACGTGTCGCCTCAATTTTGAATAAATCGAATTATTATTAAATTTATTTATTGATTAAATACATGTTATATGCAGTGGCAAATTTAACATTTTTCCATGCATAATGTTTTAAAAGCTTTGAAGCAATTTTTTTCATTAAACTCATATCGCGTACCTAAAGCTGGGGACCATCCTTTAGTGCAGTACACAATGCTACAACTACTAAGAATACAAATTCGGTTTATTTTGTATATCGATTGATGTGTTTAGATAACATAGTGTTTGACAAAGATATTTATCATCAACACACTCAGTATAAAGTCAGTAAACGAAAGTGTTATAAATGTTCCTTTCGCGTCTTGATTCAGTCAGAGCGGGCTTAATCTTTGAGAGTATTCGATCGAAAGTCATCACCTCAAGTGTAAAGCAAAAACTTATTTCTGTCAATACAGAACTGTGAAAGTGTTGAAAGTGGTTTGAATCGTTTTTTTTTCAATGAATACTAACGGTTTGAGATCTTTCCGCAGTGCGAGGATGCGCAGATTTAGAGTCAGGTCAGTTTGCAGAAATCGATGGTTTAACTCGTTGGTTGCTGTCTGTTCTCGCTGCAGATCAAGTATGCGTATATATTATGTCTAAGTATTATAAGTAGGTATATTTAATCATTTTATTTTAATTATTAATATTATTTTTGATTGTAGGTATAGGTATATACTATGTATTAGTAATAAATAACTATAAAATATCATTTCTCCCGTTAAGTGCTACTTAACGGGAGAAAAAGGTGAAAGAAAATGCTTCGTAGCATTAAGTTCGTCCATGTACTTTTATTTATTAGTGCAATAAAGTGTTTTCTATCTATCTGTCTATGCGTGATGCAGTAGTCAACAAGTTTTTTTTTATAGAACGATGTTCTTACCTGTTTTCAAGACATGATAAGGCCGAAGGTGGAGGCGCGCTTCACCCGGAATCCTCAACGTACTTAGGAACTGGCTGTCTTACTCTTAATTGATTTATTTATTGGAAAACCAACGGCTCTTAAAGTGCTCTGAATGCCGGATCACAACAATTATAATTGTTGCTATAGCGCTACCACCAACCTTTTCTCCTCTCTTTCTCACCTCTAGTATGCCATCCGTAATGTATACATTTCAAAACACAGGTTTTACTCACGTATATGTTCTCGTCGATGCAGGCACCAACAGTTTCAATTCAACAGGTGAACCATCATCTCAAACCTCGCCTGCGAGTAACACTCGCCCTGAGTAACTCGCTGTTGAGGTTGCGGTCGCGGGCGCGCACTCGTTCGGTTTCGCATCCCTCACTCGTGTATGAGACGTAATCTAGTTTCCAGATTACAATATCTGCTTACTTTGGGGCTATGGCGGTGTGTAAAATGATAATAGGTCAATTAATATTTATTTATTGCTGTTACTGTGTAGCGAGAGAAAAGTGTGGTGTGTAAGATGTAGTGACAAAGATTAAGAAAGGAATGTTAAGTTTGGAGATATAGAGAGGATGGATGAAAGCAGGTTGACGAAGCAAGTAAGTAGTAGAGCCCATTGTAAAATAGTGCAGTTTGGAGGGAAGACCTCGGCGGACGTTCTCTGACCAAATTGGAGATGTTCTTGAGAAAGACCAGCTCAGAAGTACCTTACACCGACGAGCATGTATGAAGAAAGTAATGAGAGTGAATGAGGCAAAAGAGGTGTGCAAGGAGCATTGTAAATGGAAATCCGTTCTCTGTCCCTTTGGGAAACGGGCGTGAGTCTATGTTATGTATGTGTGATGAATATAGATGTTTGTTCTGTGTTTGGGTGTTGTATATAGTATATATAGTATGTATGTATTTACAAAAGATAAGGTATTTTTGAAAAAAAAGGGAATCGACTTCACCTCTAAAAACTTAAAAATAACTCTCGGGGTATGTTTATATAATTTGAAGTTGGTGATGAATTGCCAAGCACAACATGTTTATTGTATGGCACCGCCTTCAAACTATATAAACTTAGAATTATTTTAAAGTTTTTAGTGGGGAAGTCGGTTCCGTTTTTTTTTTTCAAAAATAACTTATGATTAGGATTCCGGAAAATATCTACGCAATAATGGGAACTAAAATAAATACATGATGACCTAAACAAATGTTAAGAATCGGTTCATGGTTCAGTGCACCAGCAGATGTCATGATAATTGGGAATGATTTTTGTTTTTTATTTAAAAGCCAAACTACTGGACCGATTTTGATCAAAATTTTTTTTGGGACCAATCATGAATCATATCCTTTCAAATAAAAAAATAAAACAAATTGGTTGAGACATGACGGTGTTCTGAGGTAACAAACATAAAAATAACTTGAAAAAAAAAAGACTTGAAGTCTGTTAAAAAGTATAAAAGTATTCTATCCGTAATCTAGTTCCCATATTACAAGCTATGCTTAGTTTTGGGCTAGATTTGATGATTGGGGCTTTAACAAGCCTCATAGCTCAGTTGGTAGTAACTCTGCCTTCTGCGCTGTAGGTTGTGGGTTCGATTCCCACCCAGGACAAACATTTGTGTGATGAATATAAATGTTTGTTCTGTGATTGGGTGTGGTATCATACAGTACGTATGTATTTACAAAAGTATTTAAGTATTCTATCCGTAATCTAGTTCCCATATTACAAGCTATGCTTAGTTTGGGGCTAGATGGCGCTGTGTGAAATTAACGTCCTATAATATTTATTTAGATGGCGCTGTGTGAAATTAACGTCCTGTAATATTTATTTAGATGGCGCTGTGTGAAATTAACGTCCTGTAATATTTATTTCGATGGCACTGTGTGAAATTAACGTCCTGTAATATTTATTTCGATGGCGCTGTGTGAAATTAACGTCCTGTAATATTTATTTAGATGGCGCTGTGTGAAATTAACGTCCTGTAATATTTATTTAGATGGCGCTGTGTGAAATTAACGTCCTGTAATATTTATTTAAATGGCGCTGTGTGAAATTAACGTCCTGTAATATTTATTTAGATGGCGCTGTGTGAAATTAACGTCCTGTAATATTTATTTAGATAGCGCTGTGTGGATTGAATGTCCTGTCATATATATTCAAAATTCATAATTCAAAATTATTTATTTGGATTTAATACAATGTACAAAAACTGATGCAACGATAATGCTCGCAAGAGTTTTACAAAAACTGTGTCGCGAAACCATTATATGTTATGTGGTTGTTGTCTGTTGTTTCTAGATACGCGGGTCCGGAGCTAGAGATGTGGTCGATGGGGATAACGCTGTACGTGCTGACGTTCTTCGTTAACCCGTTCTCCGACATCGAGGACACGGTCCAAGGCCAGCTGACTTTCCCGCAACTCGTCTCCGAAGGTAAACGCACTTTACCGCAAGGGTTGTACGCGGCTGGTGGTAGGACTTTAAGTTCTGGCTGGCTATAACCATCTTACCTAATTCTGTCGTCATTTCTTAAAGGGTAACTAAAATATATCTTTTTATATTTTATATACATTTATCTTGTCTGTTTTAGTGTAACAACACTGGTTTCGCAATGGGAGGGCGACTGTTAGTAATTTAATAACGGTCAAATAGACGGTACATACACAGATTACAGCAAGGCATTTGACAGACTTGACCACGCCATCTCCGTGGTCTAGTGGTTAACCCACCGATTTCAAATCCAGAGTTCCCGGGTTCGATCCCAGGGGGAGTACAATGTAGTGCTTGGTTTGGTTGGTGGTAGGACATTTTTACGTCCGCCTGGCTAGCAACCACCATCTTACCTAATTCTATCGCCATAGCAATTCTAAAATTGTTGTGTTCCGGCATTTAGAGGTAAGACAGCCAGTTCCTCAGAAGGTAGTTGTAATAAAACTGCTTTCAATATCTGCTGCACTTTCCCATAAAGGTATGCCATAAGACAATACACTGTGAAAGTAACCAAAATAAACTGTCCTCGCCGTGGCTTCAAAAGTATCGATATTTCGTTGCTTCAATAAAGTGTTTTGCGATAACATATTGTTTGATTCGTGAGTGTGTGATTGCTTTTCCAGATCTAGAACAATTGCTCCGGTGGATGCTTTGCAAAGAACCCGCCAACCGCTGCACAGTCGGGCAATTGATGTCTCACACTTGGATCAGACAACCCGTCGTCCCGAGCAACTATGTCTTCCACGAAATTGTTGATTGTGGTAATGTATTTGTAAATTCAATCGAATATTTTTTTATATGTGATCAAACACAGTTTTTTTATGACGAAGTCTCTTGAGTTTTGACCTCTAAGCTTGGTTTGCTATTCGCTAGGATGAGGTTTACGATTGAGCGAGTTTACCCAGACGGTAAACTCGCTCTGGCTCTCCCGCACCAACAGAGCACTGCGAAGCAAGCTAAACAGGCGGGCCTTTGCAGGTCCTACCGCCAAAATTGTGATCATTCAGCCATAAAAAATCCAGCGATTCCGTTCAACTCAATTCAATTTACAATATAATAAACTTAACTAATTATCCTAATCGTAGCATGCAATATAAAATTAGCAATGGATGTTAATTTGAACAAATAGTAAATAATCATGAGTGACACAGACAAACATTTCGCATAAATATAAGCTTGGAAATGAATTTATTTTATTTATCTTATATTTTTGCATAAAACTCTTCAACTTAATAAAATAGCACCGCTCCAACTAAAGCCTTTTCAGTTCAGATATAAAATTGATACTATATAATGCATTTGAGTGCGACTGGTAGAGCATTAAATAATTTAATCTTGATAACGATAACTATGTTTCATAATATCTAGATCTTTAACCGCATCTGTTATCTAGTGGTTCGTCCATCGGTGTCAGATCCAGAGGTCCCGGGTTCGATCCTCAAGGGGAAGTACAAATATTGTGCTGGGTTTGGTTTGGGACTTTGCCTAAGTCCGCCTGCCCAACAATTCTTAAATTGTTGTGTTCCGGCATTTATAGGTAAGATAGCCAGTTCCTCAGTTTATTGAGGATTCTGGGTGAAGTGCGCTTCCACCTTCGGCCTTATCATAACTTAAGATCAGGTGAGATGAAGACCGAACACAACCCTGTCGTACAATAAAAAAAAGCAAGATGTCAGAAGGAAACCACAATAGCCTATTTTTGTGAGTAGTGTTTTTTCTTCATTGCCCGGGGTAAACCAGTAGAAGGTAGATCCCAACTACCCTACTACTGACGATTTATTTAGCGTGTATCCCCATTGCAGATCGTCTGGAAGCCAACCCTGAGATGTACTTCAACGGCAGTCTGGAATCGCCCCGCAGCGACTCGCCAGTTTCATTAGCCGATCCACAAGCGAAAGGTAAACTGTATTATTTAATTTTAGGGTTCCGTACCTCAAAGGGAAAAGACGGAACGCTTATAGGATCACTTTGTCCGTCTGTCTGGCAAGTCCGTGTTTCTCGGAAACGCGTAGAGGTATCAAGTTGAAATTCGATGTTTGATTTTCAAATCAAACTACTAAGCCAACGCAATCAAAAGCTACAGCCGTTTAAGCAGCAAATTTTCGACACTCGCAAGGGAATCTTGAAATTTGGTACAAAGCAACGTCTTATAGCACAGATAAAAGAAAAATTGCGAAAAGCATAAAATTTTTGTTACACCATATAATAAAAATATTTTAAACTTACTACCCCTCATGAACGCGTAGTGGTATTATATTGAAATTCATATTAAATACTCGGCTCCATAATACCTTTAAGCTGTAACAAAATCAAACTTCTAGTCAACGCAATCAAAAGAAACGGCAATTTAAGCATATTTTGAAACTCGAAACTACTCGCAAGGGAATCAAAACCTAAAGGATACATCCAGTCGACCTAGAATCTTGAAATTTTGAAGCAACGTATTATAGCACACAAAGGAAAAAATCGGAAAACCTTAATATTTAGTTAAATCACATAGTACTTTGTATCTTAGTCCTTGTATCTTTTTTGTATAAAATTAAGTGTAAAATGTGTTCCGGCATTTATCTCTAAATTCCGGAAGAAGGGTGCCTCCACCTTTGGCCTTATCGTAAGTGCGGCTTCTGATACCGGTTTTGACGATATATCCAGGATCTATAAAAAAACATTTATCTGTACAAACCATTTCATATCTCAGCTATTTTTTTGTTTTTTTTTTTGGTTGGTGGTTTATTTTGTGGTAAGATAGCCAAGTACCTCAGACCGTGAGGATTTCGGGTGAAGTGCACTTCCAGATTCGGCGTTATCATAACTTGCGACCAGATGAGATGAAGACCAAGCTCTTCCCCGTCCTACGATAAAAATATCCATAGTGTTTTAAAGAAAAGTGTTTAAAATAATAATAAATAAATAAATATTACAGGACATACATTTTACACAGCGCCATCTAGCCCTAAACTAAGCATAGCTTGTAATATGGGAACTAGATTACGGATAGAATACTTAAATACCTTTTGTAAATTCATACGTACTATATGATACAACACCCAAACACAGAACAAATATCTACATTCATCACACAAATGTTAAAAACGGTCCTTAGTTAATCTGACCGATTCCTTTGTACATAGTTTGTTTAATTGTACTTTTTATTGAATAAATGTATAGTCACACAAATGTTTGTTTATTAATTTGATGTTTTTTTTCATTGCAGAACCTTCGAATCCATCGGAAGTGGCGATTCGTTCGGACGGGAAGAATGTATCGCGGTCGGAACCGAAACGTAGCTCCCTGTTGCATGCGCTCTCGGCGGCCGAGCGAGACGTGCACTCCGACAACTACAGCCTTCGGTCATCTGCTGACGTAAGTCTCTTTACTTATATTAAGGGTCTATAATATGATAGATAGATAGATAGATAAACTCTTTATTGTACACCAAAAAATAAAAATAAACAGACAAGCAGGAAATACACTTAAACTAGGTACAATGCTATTGTCGCTAAACGATCTCTTTCAGGCAACCTTTGGATGGAAAGGATAGCAAAGACAAAGCGGTGTACTAAAATAAACATTAATTTATATAGCTACTTATTGATAATAACAAAACATACAATACATTACAAAATATGCAATCATTACTAAAAAATATTTATATAAATAGAAACTAAAACAGCAGTAGCGAACGAGACAATTATAAGTTGAAAGTCGAGGAAAAGTAATGACAGCGTAAATTATTTTTAAAAATGTAGATTGTTTTGGAGGATCTGACCGAAACGGGTAGTGAGTTCCACAAGCGCACAGCCTCAACAGTAAACGAACTAGCATAGAACACTGATATGTGAAATGGCTTAGCTTCAGCGATCGTATCTTCCACAATACTGTAGCATTTACTTTGAAATTAATATGTCATAGCTCGTGATAGATGCTAGAACGCTTGTGTTACCAAAACACGATTACAAATTTTCTCTATAGAAAAAAAAACCAATGTTGACTCTAATTTGTACCAAAAATGTTACAAGTTGTGATAACGCCGAAGCTGGAAGAGCACTTCACCCGGAATCCTCAACAAACTGAGGATCTTACATCTGAATGTCGTAAACAAAAATGTTTAAGAATTGTTATTGTGGCGACAGACTTAGGTAAGATGGTGGTAGCTAGCCAGGCGGACTCAAACGAAATCCTGCCACCAACAAAAAAAAAAAACACAAAAAATAGCTAATTGATTCAGGCGTTATTTTGCGGAAATCCATATTTAAAAATAAAATCTGAAAACAGAAAAAAAAAATAGTAATACATCCGCAAAATCTCTCTGAAAAAAACAAATCGACACGTGTTTCGCCTCTAAACGAGGCATCCTCAGGAAATATAGTCTTGCTGCTCACTGACTAGCCCTCTTTGGACGTGTTTAGCAGATAAAATAGCAGGACATTTATTTCACACAGCGCCACCTAGCCCTCAACTAAGCATAATGAAAAAAGTGAAATGGTTGATACAGATGAATTTTTTTTTACAGATCCTGGATATATCGTCAAAGCCGGTATCAGAAGCCGCACTTACGGACATTAGCTCGGACGCAACCGGCCACGCCGCCTGCGACATCGACTACGATTGTGACCAGTACGAATGCGACAGCTGGGACGAGTGTGAGCAAGACAGCTTCTCTTAAAGTACTTCTCTCTCACTCTACAACTACTTGCGGTCGCACATAGTGTTTCGTTCTTATTATTTATTAAGATGCGTGTACGAATGCAACAGCTGGGACGTGTGAGCGAGACAGCTTCTCTTAAAGTACTCCTCTCTCACTCTACAACTACTTGCGGTCGCACATAGTGTTTCGTTCTCATTATTTATTAAGATGCGTGTACGAATGCAACAGCTGGGACGTGTGAGCGAGACAGCTTCTCTTAAAGTACTCCTCTCTCGCTCTACAACTACTTGCGGTCGCGTATAGTGTTTCGTTCTCATTATTTATTAAGATGCGTGTACGAATGCAACAGCTGGGACGTGTGAGCGAGACAGCTTCTCTTAAAGTACTCCTCTCTCACTCTACAACTACTTGCGGTCGCAGATAGTGTTTCGTTCTCATTATTTATTAAGATGCGTGTACGAATGCAACAGCTGGGACGTGTGAGCGAGACAGCTTCTCTTAAAGTACTCCTCTCTCACTCTACAACTACTTGCGGTCGCAGATAGTGTTTCGTTCTCATTATTTATTAAGATGCGTGCACGAATGCAACAGCTGGGACGTGTGAGCAAGACAGCTTCTATTATAGTACTTTCTCTCTCACTCTACTCGACTTGCGGGAGTTTATAGTTAACCATTCTCATTATTGATGTACTAATGCAACAGCTGGGATGTGTGAGCAAGACAGCTTCTCTAACAGTACTTCTCTCTCACTCTACCATTACTTGCGGTAGTTTATGTTCTCACTTTTGTATATAAGTCAAATAAGATGCGCTTGAATATATTATATGAATATGGTAGCTGGGACGTGTGTGAGCGGGACAGCTTTCCTATAAGTATTGCTCTTTCACTCTACCACTTGTATGTGTGCGAGCTGACACGTGCATACGCAGTAATTTCAAGTATTATTGCAGATACAAGTATTAATGCAATACATTCTGTAATATTGTCTTTCATACTTATAATATAATTGTTATACGTATGAAAGGTTCAGACCGTGTACAGTTCAATACCTATTTGTACCATTGTGGCAATACTTATTTATATCGTAAAACCGTTTGAGGGTATCACTTCTAATAACATATTTTATACGTTTATGTTGAAGTATACACCAACAGTTTCCGTTCAACATGTAAACACACGAGTAAAACCCGTGTTTTGAAATATATTATTATGAAGGTGTTACAGAAAAAGTCAAATTGTGTCATAACAATTTTAGTATCTATTTTTAATCAAAAATATAAATAAAAGAAATTGCTTTCTGCACTTCATCGTGTAAATTTGAACTCGGATAATACACTCGCCTTAACTTTTTCTTTATTTGAGCATAAAAATGGGTTCGAAGTTTTCTCTTAGCGTATAGATTAGCTGCGTACGGCCATTGGGGGCTGGTTGTAATGCCAACTAAATTGAGACCAAATATAGTGATAATAGTGCTCTTTGCGGGTAGTTTTTTCAAACTTTTTATCGTTACCTTTTTACTATCTAGTTATGAAAAATCAGTATTAAATGCGCATTCCAAATTGAAGCAAAAGTGATCTCCGTGATGTTTTTAATCTCTAGAATAAGCGGCATACTTTTTGATTATGTTATGTATTTAAAAAACGGGGATTTATCGCGTCTTTCCTGTATTTATTCCGACGCTTCGGCGGTTGGATAGTGGGGACTTGGTGGGGACTATAAAAACACGATAAATACCCGTTTTCGTATAAAAATGTGTTCTAACTTAAGAAAAATTCACCCTCTATGTTGATTTCTTTCATAAACCCTTATGTATTTTCCGCCTTTTAAATTTAGGTAATTCAAAATAGATCTCTTCATTCGCATACAATTTAAATAAGACTGTTTTCAATGTTGAAATTCTCACTTTTAATCGAGGCACTGGAATTTGATCATGTTAGATTACATTTTTAGCATGTGAGCATAATTTAAGAATAATATTTATGTTTGTGATAAAAAAAATGTGGGTTAGGGTATCCACTATCGCTTGAAATGTTACTGCGTTTGATTTTATTCCAATTTAATTTATTATTGTAGTGTTCTTACTGACACAACAAACAGTTTGTAAGTAAAGCTAAATGTATTGCTGAAGCGTTAGTTGTATCGTATCTGATTCTTATGAATAGAGTAACAATATATATTTTAGACTACACTACTTGTTAGAATTTGTAATAAAATAGATATATTTGTAACAAAAGTAATGAAATATTTATTTCGAAACATTGTAAATATCATGAAGTGATTGTTACATATCTGTGCTGGGTTCAAAATGTGTAGTTAATGTATGAGTTGAGGAATATGCGTTCATATTGGTATCATTGAAATACTGTAACTCTTCTCTCCCTTTCCATTAATGAAATTAAATAGTTGCGAAGTGGGTTGAGTTGCTGTTAGCGGATATTACGAATCTAGGCAAACACGACTTTTCTGCGTATCTAAACAGGTAATGGTTCGCCTTGATACGTTGAGCATTATGTAGGTAAATTTAAAGTGTTCTAAAAATGAACATGTGAAGGGCTAAAGCTGTTACGCTCATTCAATGCAGGTATACACGCTATACACATAAATTATGCTTTGTCATTGGTTGTTAGGTCACCATTGGTGACTTACAACCAATAACAAAGCATATTTATGTGTATTACGCGATCTCTTCAAGACAACATTAAGGTAAACCTTTGGACTTCTTGCCAAGAAAGATGAATAAACAACTCTTTCACAAACACTCTCGTCTGGTTGCGTAGCTTAGTTATCAACGCGGCCGAAAAGGACAAATTGCGGTGAATTATTTATTATTGTATCAAATCCGGTGTATATTGCCGTGGCGGTCGCGGCTTAAGAATCGACCCCTCCAACTCAGCCCATGGATATCGTAAAGCCGGCTAAGGGATCTCGCAGAAGAAGGGCAGCAGATTCCTTCCGTCTATTATCTACACCTTTCAGCAATCCGTCTACCAAGCGTGGTGATTTTGGCAGAACCCTCCAGCTTTCGAGGAATTGCATGAGACGTGTAGTATTTGAATGATATCAATAATTTAGCATGCTCGTATGTAGACAGCGTGAAGAATTATATTGATTTAATATAGTTATATTTTTGTAGTGTTCTGTTTACTTCAAACTGGGATGTGAATCAGTGCCAAGACCAAAACAATGGTAGCTAATTTCGGGGCTATCCAAGATGTTATTGAATGTTTTCGTTTATCGTGATGTATTGTAAGGAATTGATGTTTAGTTCGTGTTTCCATCACTTAAATGTATCTATGCATGTATATGTAGCGGATAGGTTAGAAAGCGTTGTGATTGGTCCGGTAGCACCAACGAATTCGTCACTTTTACCTATCTGAAGACAAATAGAACTTAAAAAAATTGCAACTAAAACCCTTATAGTGAGCTTAGCTAGGGTATATATATTTAATTGTCAGTAAACCTATTCACCTTAAAAAGGCCCAGTAGTCGCACTTTGCCATACAAACGTAGTTCCATTATCATTTCGAAATGGCGAGTCTGATTCACAAGATTTTTTGCAGTTCATTGGATAAGGATAATCTGTGTCTGTGATGCGTTACTTTTTCTAACAAACTAATACTAATATATATGCAATATTTTTTCCATACAAACACTATTTTTTCGTTTTAAGAAAAAGTAGCGCGCCGTCAGATTTTGTCCCTATCCGATACTATACCAGCAAAATTCCATGTGAATCGGACTTACAACTTCGAAATTAAAATGAAACTACGTTTGTACTGGAGCGTGAAAATCAACGGTTCTCCTGGTACCTCTCAACATGTCTAAATTGACATTGGCTTAGGTACACCTACTAGCGGTGTAGCCTACGTTTACAGTCGAAGGTGGAGTTCGCACAGTGGCAAGTCGATATGTTTTATATTTTCAATTGGGTGTTTTTAACTAGTACAGCTATTCTCAAACATTCGGAAAGCCTTATTGGATCGAATACGGAAACTTGCGATCGATGGGGATTCCGAAAAACCAAAATCTTAAAATTTTAACATTAGTAGGTATAGGTACGAGCTAAAAGTTATGTAAAAAATTAATCCGAAAACATTGTTTGAATATCGCTACACTTGTAGGCATATTTGATAATGTCTTCTGTAGCTTCTGGTCTACTTTGTCTATGAAAGAAAGAAATAGTTCAATCATTTCATTTGATGGAACACTTACCTGTCCGTTACAAGTACATGTGCTAGCACTAGAATAAAAAAATATATGATTCTGTCCGGTGCGTCCGTTTCTTACCTAGTGCCTTACGACGGATGACGTTACGTTGCTCGTGTAGGACTCTCATCGTAAATAAATAATTATTCTCATTTAGTTGTTTTATTTACTACTTAACTGATTTATTTGAACCTAATTAATGGATGATATTTTTTCTGGGAAGACTCGTTTTATCGTCTTGCCCAGGCAAGCTTATTGATCAAGAGCTAATTACCGTAAAAAAAGAGCCTTATTATATGTAACATCTGACATCTCACCTTGGTAGGTAATATGTAACATTTATATGGTAGACATGTCTGTCTTACCCTTCACACGTCAGGGGTGGTATTTTAAAACAAACAATAGAAATGGAAGACTGAGGGCCCGATTATTAATAAGGTCTTAACGTTCAAACAACAAGAACTGTGTGTTACGGTCGTAAAGCCCACGACAGCAACTCCATTATTACCTGTTCCACTAGCTTGAGATCGTCGTCTTCGCCGTCGACTTCGCCGAGCCGCCGCTGCCGCCGGCAGCGGTAGAAAGTAAGACGATATTTTTTTGTAGTACCTAGTACCACTAAAGATACAAAGGTGTAGGTATCATTTGTACTACAAGTTGTTCCTAGTAGTACCTACTACTGACACGGAGGGATTTTTTTTTTTTTAAATATTACTATTTGAGTGTTAATGAAGCATCTTGAACCAATTAAACTAGTACGTAATAAGAAAGAAAAAATAAACACCTGCCGTTTCTAAACGGGCAGAGATAGCAAGTAGGTGTTTTTGTAGAAAACGTTGGTTATTATGTCTTCTATAATTAATAAAATGCCTCTTTATTAAGTACCTCACGAAGCAACTCCTCATAAAGCAACTCTGAGTGTGGCTGTTGAAAATGTAATAAGTGCTAAAAATGCTTACATTACATAAAACTAAGGACTCATTGTAGTTTTACAGGTACCTATAACAGTTACAAATTCTAGTGATTTCCTGGCTAGACAGTCTGTATTTTCAAATGTACCTCATTTAGTTTTTTTTTTATAGTACTACGGGGATGTGCCTTGGCCTTCATCTCACCTGATTCACAAGTTTTAGGGATGAAGGTGGAGGCGCACTTCACCCGGAATCCTCAACTTTTTGAGGAACTGGCTTCTTCCTCTAATGCCGGAGCACAACAATTTAGGATTTTTTTGTTATGGCGACAGAAATATGAAAGGTGGTGGTATAGCCAGGCGGTCTTAAACAAAATCCTACCACCATCCAAACCAAGCACAATATTGTCTGGGGATCGAACCCGGGACCTCTGTATCTGAAACAGGTGGCAGAACCACGGAGGCGCGGTTAGGTTCCTCATTGTTTTGTATTTGTGGTAGGTAACGATTTTTTTCTTTGTTTCTACGTTAGACGGATGCAGACGCATTCTCGCTGTTTGTTTTGTTTTTCGACGATCGACGATCTCAAGCTAGTGGAACGGGTAATGATGGAGTTTAGTTGTGAGCTTTACGATCGTCTTATGGAACGCACCCATAATGATGATTCTTGAGCTCGACTACGACGACCGCGGCTCATGGAGAACGCCAAAACGGTCGTTGGTGGCGAAATAGGCCCGTAGGGAACGCACGTCCTACCACAGTCACATAAAATAGTGACCTACTTACACGCACAAGCCTCCTGTTCCTGTGGTTTCCAGGAACCTGCATGAAACCGGGTTCAGTTTTAGTAGAATAATAAGAGAACCTAGCAACGAACCTTTGTTAGTTGATAGGTACTAGGCAAAGCAAGCACACGTTATCTTTACGTACCTACCTGCTTAGTTATCTGGTTGGTAAGTAGGTAGCTCTAAACATTGAATATATCGTGATCGAGTTGGTAGGTATAATAGGTATGTTCTTAGACATATTTAAAGAGCCGCGCGGTTAGAATATAAGAGCTCTGTGGCCGAGCGTCCCGCCTGTCTGTGATAGTGCCAGTCAATAATTATTTGTCTTACTCTAAGCCATAATAGGTATAACCCGTATCAAATAATTACAACGTCAGCGTCACGATCAGTGCTACCGACTACATTTATTTAAACATTAAAAAACCGATTACCTACCATAATTTACCAGTATCCGTGCAAAACTATAATTTTTTCGTTGTATGGCAACACCGTTTTCGATATGTCAAATTGTGTGGCTGTGCGTCGACTTTTTGCTAATCATCGCCGTATTTTGCGAAATTCTACGATATTTACGGCAAAACAACGCAAGTTTCTCATTCCTGAAGTTACCTCGTGTCCAG
Organism: Venusia cambrica; assembly: GCA_951394065.1. Taxonomy (NCBI): domain Eukaryota; kingdom Metazoa; phylum Arthropoda; class Insecta; order Lepidoptera; family Geometridae; genus Venusia; species Venusia cambrica. The sequence continues at coordinate 9,241,511 of OX596044.1, read as the reverse complement.
CCACTGTCTACAAATTCAATTTGGTAAGATAATAACTTCATAATTAATAATTTTTCTCAACTTATTGTTGGCGAATGAGATAAACATGGTCATTTGTTTAGGTATTTTTTTTCAGTTCCATGCCGATAAATGTTAATTTTGTATGGGCTTCGTTGCTAAGAGGTGTTAGTTTTTGATATCCAGCTGGAAAATTGATCAGATAACCCCTAAGTATTTGTATCGTTTTTGTTTTGATTTATGTAGGTAGGTACACATACTTGTTATGTTTCAAGTGGAGATAAGCGAACTGCTATTATACTAGGATAAGGGAAAGTGATAGCCTGTAGGTACCTAACTCATAAGCATATATTTGATTACACTGTAGCTCTAGTTCAACCTATTATGTATCTCATTAGAAAAAATATTACTTAATTTTGTAGGTACCTACATATATAAGTTGAGATGAGTGCATTTTATTGCTAAGAGTAAGAGCAAATCGAATTAAATTAATTAGGTAACCTATACCCAATAAATTTCATTCAATTTAAAAAGAAACAAATTCAAAAAGCAACTTGAGTGGATAAGTACTTACTTACCCACTCAAGAAGTTGCTTGGCTTGAAAAAATAATTTACAATTATACTACACACATCAACAATGTCTAGGGATATTACATAAATTTCCTCAACTATTAAATTGAGATGTGCATAAATTTAGTTCTTCAGACAAATTTGTTATTATTTGTTAATATGTTATTGAATCAAATAAAATAATATTGTTTCATTAATTTTGACTCTATTTTTCTTGGTTACTAATTAAGTGCTATTGGTGTATTGTAAGAGCTGACATGTTTTGCAATTAATAAAAAACCATTGAACAAATCCTGCTGTCGGTTGTTTATTTTATTAAATGTAGTAGGGTATAAAACAAGCTGTAATTCAATATTTACTTTAAAAAATATTGTTTATTTTTTTTTTAATTCAAGTTAGTTCATAATATCCCTAGAAATTGTTGATTTGTAGTGTACTTACCTAATAGTAAATTATTTTTAAAATTTATTCAGGTCGTTATTTAGTAGACTCTTTAAAACATAGTAGAAGCCCTATGAATTAAAGATTATAAGGCATATTTATAGGTAATTTTTTACAGTCATTATATTATCCACAATAATTTAAATCAAAATAAAACTGTAATTATATTTCAACTTATTTTATCAAAATAAGTTGAAAAACTTGTGGTGAAAAAGTTTTAAAATTATATCATTCTGCACACATGAGTTTACAATTGATGTGTCAATAGTCACAATTAATAATGATAGAGCAGCAGCAATGTAATCAAATACCTAAAGATTAGGTTATTATGTAGGTGCTCTGTTATTGTTACGCTCTTGCATCATATAAGTACCCAACCTAACAATTCTTTGGTTTCATAACTCTAGAAGTAGTTTTTATCTAAGTACATTATCAAACATGAAGATTTTCACATCACATAACCGGCTATTTTAATACTTTTAAGAAATAACCATGAGTGTAGGAAAACATGCCTGTAATGATATTATTATTAGTCTGGATTAATTTGTTCAAGAGAGACATAGATATCACTTGTCTTAGATTCCCACACATCTGAGGGTGCTCTGTATCAAATAAACTTGCTTTGCTTTGAGATTGGTTTTCTAGAGGATGGACTTAGACTACAATGAAAAGTGCAGGGTGATTTATAAATAACATATTGTAAGTACAGGCACAGACTCAATCTTTTGATACTGAAAAAATGACCTACCAAGGAACATCACTTTTGCAGTTTGTCAAACACACAAGTGCCTTCACTAATGCTTATTGACATCATAGTGAATTATAGGCATGTATTGTAAGTGGAGTTAACAAATAATCATCTAATTTCAACGATATTACCGGCATTTAGAGGTTAGATAGCTCCTCAAACAGTTGAGGATTTCGGGTGAAGTGTGCTTCCACCTTCGGCCTTATCATAACTTGTAAATCAGGTGAAATTAAGGCCAAGCACCTCCCCATTGAATATAAAAAAAAAGAAAATCAGATGGGTAATACAGGAGTGGTAATTACCTATATTTATTATATGACGTAGTTTATTGTATTATTCCTATGTTATGTATGTTATTTAAAAATTTGAACACTTGTGTTCTTGAGGATTTCCTTGCATTGTGCTGTGACTTACACACATTGCCGGAGGTGATAGTTTGTAAGGATATTTGTCTTCTTATTTAAATTAAAACTGGTCATATTCATTTATTGTTTTTCGCCCTTGGCTTGGCAACCCGCCAAGCAAGGTTGTCGATAACTTTTGGAATGTCATGCAAGGGGTTTGACTGCAGACATCCCACATCAACGGTGTCCACCACAGTGAAGAAAGGACTTCGTTAAAAACTTGTAAAGTTCGGCCATAATTACCACGCTTGGCAGTCAGATTGGTGTTCACAGTTAAAGTTTTGTTTATACACAGAAGGACACTTTTACGACATCCGTGGGCTGGAAAAGTAGATTTTAAAACTACGACTACCACGGCAACACTCTTGGGAACTTTTTTACGACGGGTAAGCACTAGGCTTTCATCTCACCTGGTTACAAGTTGAAATAAGGCCGAAGGTGGAGGCGCACTTCACCCGGAATCCTCAACTAACTGAGGAACTGGCTATCTTACCTCTAAATGCCGGAACACAACAATTTTTAGAATTGTTATTATGGCGACAGGCTTAGGTAAGATGGTGGTAGCTAGCCAGGCGGACTTAAAAAAAGTCCTACCACCAACCAAACCAAGCACAATATGTTCTACTCCCCATAGGGATCGAATCCGGGACCTCTGGATCTTATATTGTATTCTTCCCACCCAAAATGACGTACGGCTTTACATTGACATATTATGTCTCAATTAGCAACGAGAGAGAGCTTCGAACGCTTAGGTGAATAAAGAGAGACTGTGAAAAAGTGTGTTTTGAGAAACGTGTAATGAAAGCACACTTACCATTGTGTTGATAACTATCTTTTTATGTGACAATCTCCGTGATTAAATAGTGTGTTCGCACTAACCATGTGCGAACACACTATTTAATCATGGACATCGCGAGATCTCGGTTCGTGGCGAACTACTAGTTATCAATGGTTCTGTATTATTTTTGTTTACAATAAAGAATTTTCATTTACTCATTCTTTCAAGCAAATCAATCATCCTCGCGTACTGTGAAATTGAAATTGGTGTAATAACTGATACCGGTCATCATTCTCCTGTCCTTATCCCACGCTAGGTGGGGGTCTACATGCTATCCTCTTTCACTCACTCCTATCAGCCGTCAACTCTGCATCTACGTCAAGGTTCATAACTTAAACTACTTAGTTAGGCAACAATGGGTAATATCGATTACTCTTTATGTACGTGCTAAGAACGAGGTAAATAATGTCCCCGTAATGAAGGTTAATTATACCCCGTATTCCATTTCGTTTGAAAACTAATCGAATAATATAATCGATATCGAGGTTCGAGACATTTCGTGTTTCACAAAAAAAATACAAATTGTTTTAGAATCTTATTAACTTGTGAACCAATTGTGTTTTTGTTTACCGGTAGTTTCTATTATCTCACATCACATCACAACGCAACGTGTTTTTTTTTACAATACAAGCCTGAAACCTTCCAGTCGGTTATTTTCAACAGTTGGTTGATAGCCTGGCTGTTGATCATCTATAACTAGAAACCAGACGAGATGAAGGCCAAGCGCTTCCCCGTCGTACGATAAAATAAAATAAACTACATTTATACAAATCTATAACAATAAATAAAATGAAGTGTCTGTTCGAAATGTCAAAATAACAGCTATTTTACTGCATATGAACGTATTATACGGTATTTACAAAAAAAAAAAATGTTTTTGTCTGTCTGGTTATTCTGGGTAATCTCCGAAACGGCTGAACCGATTTTGACGGGACTTTCACTGGCAGAAAGCTGATGAAACCCATGAAATCCTATTTAATAACCTTGATTTGATAAGAGTAGCTAGTTTTCGTGCTAAGAAATGATTTTGAGAAATTCTCACGGCGGCATTACGGGAACGAAGTTCCGGGTTGCCAGTATAAAATATGATTGCGATTCATCGATGAGGCAAACATTTGTAATTATTCTATCTTGCGAGCACAGCGCCTTCTACGAGATGAAAACATATAAAAACTAATGTTTAAAAACTTGGCAGCTAAATAAACCTGACATAAGGACGTACGTCATAACGTTTCAAGAAAAAATTCAATGAAAATGCCTGATCAAGAGTGCGCGCTTTGCGCCTCGGTTCATTGCCAGTCGCCGTAGTTGCCAAGCTAATAAAAGTGGTAACTGTACCCCGGCGAGGCAGTCTTTCGTGGAACGTACTTAGAGATGCGCGCGGCTTGGTGTGTACTTATTTGTGCGTTGTTGCAGTGTTGCGCGTCTACCTCGGCTAATAGCACGATGGTATTCGAGTACCCCGACGCAAGGAGGGACGAAAATGTGGTCGACGATTACCATGGAGTCAAGGTAAGGCTTTATTTATTTATTGTATCATGTACATAGTACGTGCCTGTGTGATTACAAAAAAAAAGTATAAAAGTATTATATGCGTAATCTAGTTCCCATGTTACTGTGAAATTAATGTCTAGTTATATTTATATTTAGCTATTTATTTAAAAAAGGATATTAGGGTAACATTCTTAAAGCAGGTCGTTTTTCCATTTAAAGGTCACCACAGCGTGTTCTTTTTTCTCTCGCAGCCTTTTACTAACTCGTTAGCCTGAACTGGCCACATAATATGAATATTAATTTATAAATTTATTATGATATTAGTGGAATCATTATTGAATTGTATGGTCCCTCCAAAACACATTGCCAAACCTCACAGCTCTGAGTATCAGAGGTGAAATGTTTTTCTCGAAAGTTGCTTTTAAGTTACTTTTTGCATTACAGTAGGTATTAACTCTTCTGTGCTTGTGGGTTCGATTCCCACGCGGACAAACATTGTGTGATGAATATCATCATATTCATATTATCATACTATGTTTGTTTGGTACAACATTTTATGATAAGTACTATATATTAAATATTATTTTCGTAATTCTAGTTCCCATATTACAAGCTTTGCTTTGTTTGGGGCTAGGTGGCGCCGTGTGAAATTAAGGTCCTGTAATATTTCTACACATTTTTTTTTATTGTATTGTATGACGGGGATGCGCTTGGCCTTCATCTCACCTGGTTACAAGTTTAGATAACGCCGAAGGTGGAGGCGCACTTCACCCGGAATCCTCAACAAACTGGCTATCTTACCTCTAAATGCCGAAACCCGGGACCTCTGGATCTGAAATTGATGGGTTGATCCGCTAGACCACAGAGGCGGTTAAATAACACACTAATATGAAGAGTAAAGATTTGTATTTTCGTGTTTTTGTTTGTATGAATGTACTCAAAAACTTATGGACCTCGTACTGGGTTTTAAATCAAATAATTAAACCCAAGGTTAAGGTAAACGACCGATAAAATCCTTTAAGTCGCGTGCGCTGTGAAAACTATTTGTAGAACAAAGTAATGCTCAGCAGTTTTGGAGAGCACATCAATACCTACAAAAAAATCACTATAACTATTTTTTAATGTTTAAAAAGCTAACGCACCAAAGTAGCAATAACGTGGTGTAGTTAACCACGTTATTTGTACTTTGGTGTAATGCAATACCCTAAGGCTGTGTCAGTATCAGTACATTTAATTAATTATAATCGGACATCCCATTCAAGTTTTTTTTTTTATTGTACGACGGGTAAGCACTTGGCCTTCACCTCAACCTTACAAGTTGAGATAAGGCCGAAGGTGGAGGCGCACTTCGCCCGGAATCCTCAACAAACTGAGCAACTGGCTTCTTACCTCTAAATGCCGGAACACAACAATTTTTAGAATTGTATTATGGCGTCAGAATTAGGTTAGATGGTGGTAGCTAGCCAGGCGGACTTAAATACAGTCCTACCACCAACCAAACAAAGCACAAAATATTGTACTCCCCATGGGGATCGAACCCGGGACCTCTGGATCTGAAATCGGATAACGTGAATTTAAAAATTACATCAAAAAATAACATTATGTAGGTACATTATGGATTTTAATTCAACTTTGCATAATTATTACTGATACTGTATGGATTTTAATTAAACTTAGCATATATGTTACTGGTACGTATCATTGGCTAGTAAAATGTATCTCCCCTATCCTCTGAAAGGGCGAAAAAGGGTAAAAACTTTTGTTGTTTGTAACTTTTTCTGGAATGGATTTGAAACTGAGTGTAAATTTTATTATAGTAAACTCTATATATATAGTAATCTACCCCACTGAGCTACTACAGGGTAGCAAAGCTTTTTTTTTATTGAACAAATCGACGGATTGACTTGAAAGTTGGTAAATATTAAGCAAAGTATGCTATGAAACATTTGTTTTGCTAGTTTTTGATAATCATAAAAAAAAACTGTACAAAGAGTTAACTACGCGCGTGGGGTCTTAGCTGGATACTCTTTCCTTACAAATTACATTAAATTTTTTAAATAAATAAATATTACAAGACATTAATTTTACACAGCGCCATCTAGCCCCAAACTAAGCATAGCCTGTAATGTGGGAACTATATTACGGATAGAATACTTAAATACTTTTTGTAAATACATACGTACTATATGATACAACACCCAAACACAGAACAAACATCTATATTCATCACACAAATGTTTGTCCTGGGTGGGAATCGAACCCACAGCCTACAGCGCAGAAGGCAGAGCTACTACCAACTGAGCTATGAGGCTTGTTATCAAATAATATATAATTTCAAATAATAAAATGATTTAATCGAAAATAAATCAAATTATATTTTATTCATCAAAATGTTTGCAATGTAGCTTTCCTAAAATTCAGCCTTATTATGTTTTATTTTTATTTTAAACGTTTATAACATTGTCCATAAACACCACACCAGACAAATCAGCTGTGACCTCACCGACTATGCTGTGAACGGTGGTCACGTGGAGTTGAGTTGATAGAGGCGGTTCATGATCAGTGGCGAGGCCTGTTTTTTGTAGGGGTCAGCCTTGGACCTCGAAGCTTGCCTGGTCAAGAATGAGTTCTACAATGGTGAGCCTCCACAGGAAATTCTTTGTTCAGCTGTGGGCCTATGGATTGAAATGATAGAGATGAACTTAAAAACCTTGGCGCTAGTGTAACAGCGCAGGGTCACCTAGTATTCGTATATAGAGGTACCTGTGTTTGTAATTGTGTTTTATGTATATATTTTCCGTGTCGGTTTTGCAACAATATTTATTGTTGTGTTCCAAACTATACCTTAATTACTTTGAAACTATACATTACTCATCGAAAGGCACAAAACATAAAATATATTTTGTTTACACGTTCGGACCACATAACACAAAAAACTAAATAATTAAAAAGGTTGTCTTGTAAAGATCGCTGCTAAAGCGGTAAGACTGCCAATTAAATGAATAGGTATTTTTTTATCTGTGTAGTATACCTATGCAATTTAATTATGTATTTAGTTGTGGTGGCCATGCGCCAATAGTGGCGTGGTATGCGACTGATGATGATGAGCCAACCATGTATCAAACTACCCAGTTAGTACGGACATATGTTACAGTTCTTGGCTAATTATAATTATTGCTTAGTCGCTTAGTTAGTATCCATCGGTTAGACTAGCTTGATACATTGCTATGTATTTGCCCATAGACTGTTTTATTGTACTTATCATGTTTATCTCAAATGTATCTGTGTGCAATGTGTTATCTCAAATGTATCTGTGTGAAAATGTGCTATCTCATATGCATCTGTGTTAAAATGTGATCTGCATGAATGAAAATACTTAATTGTTCACCTTATAAACAAAACCAGAAGAAACTCAATATTGCGGGGTTTTTGATTGAGGCGACACGTGACCCAAGGGCTGGCTATTATTTAGGCCAGCGAATTAGCATAGCTATTCAGCGTGGCAATGCAGCCAGTGTCTTGGGCACAGTTGAGTTACCTATAGGCCGTTTGTAACAGTCCTTGGGTAATCTTACCGATTCCTTTGTACATTGTTAGTTTAATTGTACATTTTATTGAATACATTTTTATTGATAGTAAAAAAGGAACTCACTTACTATATTATATTGGCGGTCTTATCGCTTATCAACGTCTTCCAGATAACCTTTTTATTTATTTGAATATTTTTTTATGGCTAATGGGGTGATTTGATGGTGTACAAATTAAATAGGGGTCTAGCTTAATTTGATATAGGTATTATCGACAAATTATATATGTAATAATATGATGATTACATAATGAAAGATTACATAATACTTGTTTACATCTCGACCCAGTCTTCATTCACATATAGGTACGTAGGTATGTATGCGTCTTATTTACATCATACACATTATATATGTGTACAGATCGTAAATATGAATGAAGTCTCGTCAATTTGGTGCATAATATATTTGTGATATATTGAGATTCAGTCAAAATACTTTAGTATTGATGAATAGTGACCATTTGCAAGTCAATTGAAAAAAAAAACGGTACTTTTAGGTATCGGTTTCGAAAGCAAATCAAATTGAATCTTAATATTTCGGTCATTAGAAAGCAAGTATAGGTCTTCATATCTTTAAAATTTAATTCATATCTTTGATATGAAATAAATTAAGCAAAAAACTAACTCCAACCAACTACCTACCTACTTATTTTTTCTATTCTTAAATCACGTACGGATGCGGTACGTGATTTGATTATTAATATACATAGCCATTATTTACATTGTTTCCTTCGATTCAATGCAAAACCATGTATTTACATGGCAGACGTGATTTAACCTTATGCTTGAACGCAGTAAATAACCCTATCTAAGGTAACATCTTTACGGAAAAAGACCCCTCTGAAGAGAGAACTCTGTAGATAAATAACCAAGTAATGAACTGGCCAAGTTGGGAGTGCCGACATGTATACCAAGGGTTCCGACCCACATTTAAATGCAAAAAATAGCTTTATACTAGTATGTTTTTTTCTCTTATTGTTTGACGTGGGACACTTAAGGCTAATTATAATTTTGAAATATAAACATACAACTGACAGAACCTTCGATACTCTTCGGGAGCTTGTGTCATAGTAACTACACTATGTTCTGTGGTTTCGTAGTCTGTCTCCGACTTCCGTTCATCAATGGTGCTTGTGCTAATAAATCGTTTTCTGTGATTCGTAAATATCCTATCAATTTATTAAGTGAAGTGTCTATCGGGCTTTTTAATATTATTGTTATTTAATAATCATAAAAAATGGCAATACCTACACACTTTGTGAATATTTTGTATGTCTGCCTATTCATGCCTATCTGGATGTTCATAAGAAACAGTCCGCTGGCAGACAGACAGACGGACAGTGGAGGCTTAGTAATAGAGTCCCGTTGGAACCTTTAGGTTACGAAGGCCTTATCTCAACTTGTAACCAGGTGAGATGAAGCAAGCTCTTCCCCGTAGTGCAAAAAAAAAACCTTTATAAAAAACAAATTTATTAGTGGCAATTATAATACACAATCTGTGAAAATTGTATCTATCTGCCTGTTAGGGCTATGAGCACTGGCAGAAAGACGGACAGCGGAGGCTTAGTAATAGAGTCCCGTTGGTACCTTTTGGTTACAAAACCTTTTTTTTTTATTGTTTGCATATTAGTGGCAATAAAAATACACAACCTGTGAAACATTGTATCTATCTGCCTAATAGGGTTATGAGATACAGCCCTCTGGCAGGAAGACGGAGAGCGGAGGCTTAGGATGCCCTATGGGTACGAAACCCTAAACATGTGCCTTTTTAATTGCTGATTTACATATAAGGTAAAAAAAGTTCCAATCTGCCCGCGACCACGGCTGGTGCAACCCTGCCGAAACGTCGGGATAAATATAGAGGTAAAATACGCGATTAATACCCGTTTCTCGAATTAAAATTATGTGTTCTAATCGCGAAAGTTTAAAAAAGACTATATAAGGTAAACTCGGGAAAAGTACATCCTGATTGTACAAATTGGTACGAAAAATTGATGTCGTAGTATCGTAATGCCTTTGACTGAGACTTGTATTTTAATATGACCGTGGGAGTTGTATTTTATAACTATAATTGAATGTGTGATTATTGTCTGATTTACGAGCCGCCTCTTAGAGGAGAGAAAAGAGACGGCTCTTACCACCACTACCTACTCAGTACTTGGAACCGTCCACTCTGAAGTAATGACTTCTATTCAGAGTCTATGATATGTGAAATGGCTTAGCTTCAGCGATCATCTCTTCCACAATACTGTAGCATTTAATTTGAAATTAATTTATGTTATAGTTCAGGATTGATGCTAGAACGCTTGTGTTTCGAAAACACGATTACATAAAATTTTCTCGATACAAAAAAAAAACAAAGTTGACTCTAATTTGTACCAAAATTTTTCGCCATTCAATAAATACGCCCAATTAGGGCTTGAAACTTTGTAGAGTAAATAAACCCAGTATACAGCAGACGGTCTGTGTTTTCGATTTTCAAAATTCATATTCGTTTAACCGTAAAAAACAAAACGTAGAAATACGCGCATATTTCTGTCATCTGGTGGTCATAAGCGCCGTGGTTGAGTGCACAGCAATGTCACCTTTATTATCACTTTATCTTAGTTCGAAACTAGAATAAAGTTGCGTTGAGTTGCTAATCTGAGGTACTATAGCCCGTTTAATATCTGTTGTACTTATCTGTAAATAATAGAGTAACAGACTTACGACGTTTTTCCTTCGAGGATTCATGAGGATCAACCTAATAGGGGTAGTCAGAGGCATGTCCATACTTATGTTCGGCACATGCCCACGTTTTGCAAGTAGCTAGTATTCAATATCAATACGTGACAGGCTGAGCCCTCAGATTAGCAACTCACAGTAAAACAAATATTAATTATGAAAATCTAAAACACAGAGCGTCTGCTGTATACTGTGTTTATTTACTGTACAAAGTGTGAAGGCCTAATTAGGCGTATTGTGTAGGGCGAACATTTTTGATACAAATTAGAGTAAACATTTTCTATAGAGAAAAATATGTAATCGTGTTTTCGAAATACTAAGCACATCAATCCTGAAACATTATATTAATTTCAAAGTAAATGCTACAGTATTGTGTATGATATGATCGCTGAAGCTAAGCCATTTCAGGTATCATAGATTCTTAAGCAAAATACTAAGCAATGACACATGCCATTCGGATTTTTTGTCCTAGGGACATGGGACATTCCAAACTTTTTTGAAAAACGCTTTTATTCCGAAAAAGCGAAATGTCCTTTAGGTACACTACTGGATTTGAACCCACGACCTCCGGATCGGAAGGCGGGTCCAAACCCACTTGGCCACACAGCTAGATGTTAAAGCAAGAAATCGATTTTGTTATGACGTATATATATATTATATTTTGTTAAGCGTGAAGGCTAACTTTTCGAAGTTATTTGTTATGATTATTTAAATAGAAGTAATGGTTTCTTATCTTCTTCCGGGGTTACAGGCTATTAGAATTTGGGCTCGATTACACACACACACATGCCTCTGATTAAACAGAGATCACAGAACTGAATTTAAAACAAATGTACCTAGTTCATGTATCTTTTGAAATGGGTATGAGTTTGTAACTCGTCCGAGTATTTTTTTTATTTTTATTGTACGACAGGGTAGCGCTTTGCCTTCACCTCACCTGGTTACGAGTTAAGATAAGGTCGAAGGTGGAGGCGCACTCCCCCGGAATCCTCAACAAACCGAGGAACTGGCTATCTTACCACTAAATGCCGGAACACAACGATTTTAGAATTGTTGCTATGGCGACAGAATTAGGTAAGATGGTGGTAGCTAGCCAGGCGGTCTTAAATAAAGTCCCACCACTAACCAAACCAAGCACAATATTGTACTCCTGGGGATCGAACCCGGGACCTCTGGTTCTGACGTCCGAACCACTAAACCACGGAGGCGGTTAAATTATATATTTTGTTATCGTAACCGCTGAGTAGTCGCCTGTTACCTACATAACGTACCCAGATATTAATACAAAACCAATTTGAAAATTATAAAGTGTATAAGTGTTCTGTGTTTGGATGTTGTATCATATAGGTAGTACGTATGTATTTACAAAAAAAAGTATTTAAGTATTCTGTCCGTAATCCAGTTCCCACATTACAAGCTACGCTTAGTTTGGGGCTAGATTCTGATCTATTTGATATTAAATTCTAGATCTGTTTGAAATTAATGTTCTGTAATATTTATTTATTTATATCAGAGCAGAAGACGACAGAAATATTGCGAATACTTCAATGGCTCAATGAATATTCCCGTTTAGTTTTATTACATATCGTATTCAACGCGCGTTGGAGCTTCATATGAACAGGTTGTTGTGGTCTTTGAACCGTCCATGTATTCATATTTACAGTTACTTAGATGGTAGCACAAAACTTGAATCGAAGGCTTGAATTGAAGGCTACATTTTCACCGATTTCAGATCCAGAGGTCCCGGGTTCCATCCCCATGGGGAGTAATAATTTGCTTGGTTTGGTTGGTGGTAGGACTTTGCTTGAGCTCGCCTGGCTAGCTACCACCATCTTGGCTAAGTCTGTCGCCATAACAACAATTTTAAAAATTGTTGTGTTCCGGCAATTAGAGGTAAGATAGCCAGTTCCTCAGTTAGTTGAGGATTCCGGGTGAAGTGCGCCTCCACCTTCGGCTTTATCTCAACTTGTAACCATGTGAGATGAAGGCCAAGCACTTCCCCGTCGCACAATAAAAAAAAAACATGCGGTTCTTCCAAGAGCATGATGAATATTACAGAACATTAAACATGCGGTCCTTCCAAGATTATAATGAATATTACAGGACATTTACCATGCGGTCCTTCCATTATTATGATGACTATTACAGGACATTAAACATGCGGTCCTTCCAAGAGTATAATGATACAGGACATTAAACAAACATCACATCAAACCTTCCAAGAGTTTGATGAATATTACAGAACATTAAACATGCGGTCCTTCCAAGATTATAATGAATATTACAGGACATTTACCATGCGGTCCTTCCATTATTATGATTACTATTACAGGACATTATACATGCGGTCCTTCCAAGAGTATAATGAATATTACAGGACATTAAACAAACATCACATCAAACCTTCCAAGAGTTTGATGAATATTACAGGACATTAAACATGCGGTCCTTCCAGGAGTATGATGAATAATACAGGACATTAAGGGGATTGAACCTTTGTTGTCCGCGGTTTTCACCTTACACCGGTAGTTATCATATACATAGTAAGTATAAGTAGGTAGGTACCTATACTTTGACAAACCATGAAAGCGTTTTGTTTTTCGATAAGATGACATTTAGTATCTTAAGTAACTAAGTAAAGTGGCTTTTTTGTGCAAACATAAATACTGTATTTTAATAAATAGTAAAATCAACTAATACCTACCGAGAGAACGATTATTTTAATGCGCATTTACACGTAATTGCGGCTTTTAAATTTATTGTTATTGTTCTCATAATGGTGATTTTTACCTCCAAATATTTCGGAAAAGTGACACTTATTCTTAAAATGTTTGGCCTATGAGTGTACCCTACTCTTATACGGGGGTGAGATATTTTCCAGGGCCACTGAGGCGAAGTCGGAAATCGTGAGAGTTATCGAAAGTCATGTTAGGAGCTGGATGCTCGATTTAAAAAAAATAAGTTCTGCATTAAATTAAATTGATTTTTTTGTAGTTTTTCTGGAAAAGTGAGTTTTTGAAAAAAAATGTCTGTTTAAATTCTTTGTTTGATAATAAAAAAAATATTACAATATCATTAACATTATAATTTTTTTCAAGTTTTTTTCATTAACTCTTCATATGTTTCATAAGTGATTTAATTTAAACTCAATTTTATCACATATACTAGACACAATTTACCACCAAAAGTTATTTGGTGTCCGGCCAGAAGCGAACCCATGCCCACCAAACAAAAACAGCAAAAAAATAATCCACCATTTATCAGGTATCCAAACAAGTAAAATATGAATCATGCAAATCAGAACTCAATTAGCGGAGATTTGATGTTGCCCGTTGAGTAGTTTTGGTCTCCATGTCATAAGATCTCAGCGGATTTGAAAAAACTAACAACCGTAACATACTAGTTACGGTAAATTTGATACTAGTTGCCGTTTAGTTCAGCATAATCATTATGCAAAAGCTTATGGATCTGAAAATCTGAAATAACAAAAATTAATCTGTATTTTAACACAAAGACATGGTAATAGCCACTTCCATTTGAATAATGTTACTAGTCTAAGTCTTTTGACGGTACATTGTATGTACAAGTACCTACTCAGAAGTTTTGGGTCCGTATTCTAGAAAGCTGCTACCTTGAGCAGACTCCTTATTTTTTTTATTATGTTTAATAAAATCAAATACCAGACATTAATTTTAACCAGCGCTATCTAGTAGCAAACTAAGCAAAGAATGTTATTATGGAAACTAGATTACGGAAATAATACTTTTATACTTTTTTTGTGAGTATATAATTATCATACAATACAACACCCACACACAGAACAAACATCAATATTCATTAGACAAATGTTTGTCCTTGGTGGGAATTGAACCCACAACCTAGAGCGCAGATGGCAGAGTACTACCAACTGAGCAGTGTGGCTTGAAAATTTTAAGCCTTGAGTGTTCCACTGCTGGGTACTCTATTATTAGGTATGCCATTACAGTTTGGGGTAATTCTGCAAATGTAACAAATGTTTTAAGGTGTCAAAAGAGAGCAATTAGAGTAATTAACGGCCTAAAGAGACGCAAAAAAGCTTTTTTTAATAGCTTGCTAGATTTTTTTATTTTTTATTATACTATTATTGTACGACGGATAAGTGGCCTTCATCACACCTGGTTATAAGTTGAGGTAAGGCCGCAGGTGGAGGCGCACTTCACCCGGAATCCTCAACAAATTGAGGAACTGGCTATCTTACGTCTATAAATGCCGGAACACAACAATTTTAGAATTGTTATTATGACGACAGAATTAAGATAAGGTATAAGGTAGGTAAGATGGTGGTAGCTAGCCAGGCGGACTTAAACAAAGTCCTACCACCAGCCAAACCAAGCAAAATGTATTGTACTTCCCATGGGGATCGAACCCGGGACCTCTAGATCTGAAATCGGTGGGTTTGATTTGAACCACTAGACCACAGAAGCGGTTATGAGGCCAATCTATCAAAAGATAAGGAAATGCATCCATACAACTTACGAAACAGTGAAAATCTATTTATGCCATGGACTAGGTTGGTTAAAGTTAGGAAACAAGGTCGCCTCACCAAAATATTAATGTTCAATTAATTACCGCCTTGTATATCTAAATTAAATTATAGATAATTTAAAATGACTTCTTTGAAAGCAACCCTTTCTACAAATTAAGTGAATTTATGTCAATGGCGTTCACGGAATCCTCATTTTTGTAGAAAAGAAATTGACTTGTTAAATTTTAATTTTGATGTTAATTTATATAATTTTAATAAGTGCTTCATCTTCATCATATTATTCCTAAAATATTTGTGTTGTAATTACTTGCCTGTAACATTAAATGTTATTTAAGGTTAATAAATGTTTCTGATTTCTGATAGCTAGTTCCTCAGTGTGTTGAGGATTTCGGGTAAAGTGCGCTTTCACCTTCGGCCTTATCAATACTTGAAAACTATCGTATACGTGGGTAAAACCCGTGTTTGAAAATGTGTTACCTTATTCACAGATACACGACCCTTACCGCTGGCTCGAAGATCCGGACGCGAACGAAACCAAAGAGTTTGTAGACGCGCAGAACAAGATCACGAAGCCTTATCTAAACGCGTGCCCGGTCAAGCAAGATATCAACGATCGTCTCACAGAGCTATGGAACTATCCCAAATACTCGTGTCCCTTCCGACGGGGAGATCGGTATTTCTTCTTCAAAAACACCGGCCTGCAGAATCAAAAGTAAGTGCAGGTTCCTAATACAGAAGATACATGGTGATTTCTCAATGTTAACAAACTTTAAATTATTTAAAACTGCATGGCGGATCCACCTCTTCTTCAGTCTTTTAATGTTATTAAAAACTCTGTAAACCTAAATGTTGAATGGATAATCAAAAATTAACTAGCCCGAGGTTCTCGCCTTTCTCCTTGTGTGCTGGTCAAAGTCATAGTCGAAATGTTTTTATTCATTAAGATTTTTTGGAATCATTTTGAAACGTCAAATGAAAAGTATTCCTAATACTGAGAGTAAGTATACCACTCGTGAATAATCGTGAAATTGTATTTGAAGAATAGTATCGACGATAAGAACCCGTGGCCCGATTATGCTATGCCAGTTGACAGCTAAGTAGTGATTGTATACCTAAATGTTGAATGGATCATCAATAAATTAACTAGCCCGAGGTTCTTGCCTTTCTCCTTGTCGGTCGCGCTTCCGATCAGGCGGTAGATTTGTTTTAAAATTATCCTAAAAATCATAGTGAATGAACGCATTTTGACTTCAAGACCTGTCGTCATGTATGTTTCTGAGTGCCCTCAGCACTCTTCGTTTAACTCAGAAGGGGAATGCACGCGGCAGAGACAGGTTTGCGTGGTATAGTCATGGAATGAGGAGGGATGAAAAAGACATGTAACGAGAAGAGTGTTGAATAATGTGTGGATGGCTATAGGGGTCGAGGTTGGCCAAAGAAGAGATGGATGGATTGTGAGATAGAGGATAGCGGAGGAAGAAGACATGTTGTGCCTCCACCTAGTGTGGGATGACGGGCGGGAAGAGGATGATTATAACCGAATATAAAAAGTATGTGCAGTGTGTGACGTCCGAGATTTCCCATGGCTGTTGAAAGCCCGGAACTCTTTGTGCACTGCATAAGAAATTGGCTTCCTATCAGGAAGCTTTCTATTGCATTATGATGCTTGAAGCATAGCATCTTCGATGACTCGTGGTCCCACCAATTTTGACCTACCGGCCTTATAGTCCCACTAGTCAAAAAGAAGCCTAGAGCCATCCATAGCTGTAGCTGTAATTTGGATCTGGTTCAAAATTATCACTTTTCCAAGTGCGCATTTCCTAATAAGGGATTTCCTTATTCCACTTTTTGAAATACTCACTTCTTAAAATTACCAATTTGTAAAATGTGCTCTTTTTATTTGCTTACGAAGGTCGAAGTGGTAATAAATTACCAAGCGATGTGATAAACTTGACAAGTAATAAATTCAAAAATGTTGTTATTCAAAAGCTATCTAGGAAAAAAAACTGATTACATAGCTAGATGATAAAACCTGACATTAAAAAAGAATTTGCTTCAGCGAAGCAATTCTAATTAGTATTATTGGCTCTTTGTAATTAATTATAAAAAAAACAAAACGTTAAATCTATCGCCTGTTCGGATTTGCAATCGGCACACAAGGAGAAATGCAAGAACCTCGGAATAGTTAGCTTTTTGTTGATCCATTGTAATCCTCAATTCAATATGTCATCATCATCATCATCCTATCGCAGTCCACTGCTGGACTCCCCACTCGTAGGTCTCCCCCAAGGTGCGCCACTGAGCCCAAGCTTTGGCCTTTCTCATCCACTCTCTGCCCGCCACTGTACGGTCATCGAGGTCGTCGCTCCATCTAGCCGAAGGACGTCATACACTACGCTTGCCTAGACGTAGTCTCCACTAAAGGACTCGCTGACCCCACCGGTTGCCGGTCCTTCGACAAATATGGCCAGCCCACTGCCACTTCAGCCTGCTAACTCTTTGAGCTATGTCGAACGTTGGTTCACTGTCGGATAACCTCATTCCTGATTTTATCCTTCAGAGAAACGCCAAGCATAGCTCTTTCCATAACACGCTGAGTGATTTTCAATTTGTTGACTAGCCCTATTGTCAGTGTCTACGTTTCGGCAGCGTAGGTCATCACAGGTAGGACACACTGGTTGAAGACTTTAGACTTGAGGCACTACGCGATGGTCGTCAAGAAGACCTGACGAAGTTTCCCAAATGCTGCCCAGCCCAGCTGGATTCTTCGGTTTAACTCTTTATCGAAGTTGTATCTTCCTAAACGTAGAGTCTGCCCGAGGTAGACATACTCTTGCACAACTACGAGAGGAGTCCCGGCGGAAATAATCAGTTCTGGGGTAATACGATCATTGATCATAATTTTAGTTTTTTCTATGTTCATACCCAAACCGATTCGACGAGAATCATCAGCTAAGTTGTTCAGCATTGTTTGCAGATCCTGCAGCGATTCCGCTATTATGACGATCTCGTCAGCAAACCGTAAGTGGGAGATGTAGTCCCCGTTTATGTTGATGCCCCCGTTTATGTTGATGCCCTGTCCATTCCAACTCAGCATCTTAAACATGTCTTCCAGCGCGGTTGTGAACAATTAATATACAATATAACATCCCCTTGTCTAACTCCGTGACGCAACTGAATAGGCTTAGACTACTGGTTCTGGACTTGGACAGACATGGTGCCTTCATCGCATAAGCATCTTAGCACTTCGGTATACCGCCAATCAACCTGGCATCGCTGCAAGGATTGTAGAACTGCTCAGGTCTCGAGAGAGTCAAAAGCCTTTTCATAATCCACAAACGCAAAGCACAGGGGCTGATTATACTCTGTCTTCTGTATAATCTGCCGCACTGTGAGAATGTGGTCTAAAGTGCCGTATCCTCCCCGAAACCCAGCCTGCTCCGGTTGAAAATTGGTTGAAATTCGTCAAGTGTCCGTGCGAGACGATTTGTGATGACCCTAGAGAACAGTTTATAGACATGGTTCAAGGGTGAGGTCGGTCTGTAGTTTTTCAGCAGGGCTTTATTGCCCTTTTTGAAAAACAGCACCACGATACAGCTGCTCCACGCCTTTGGAGTTCTCCCATGGCTCAAGACGGAGTTGAAGCACGTTGGAGCTGTTCCGTCTGAAGTGCGTTTCCACCTTCGACCCGTCAACAACCTTAACTTGACTCCAGATGGAAAAAAAAACGTTTAATGGCGAACTGATATAGCATTTTTTTTTATCACACAACGCCATCTAAGCAATATTGTTTTTTTTATTATTTTTTTGCTAGTGTTGTAAGCCCGTATGCTTGTTGCAGTGTCCTATACGTGCAAGATAGCTTAGACGGCGAGCCGCGAGTGTTTCTAGACCCCAACACGTTGTCAGAGGACGGCACGGTCGCCCTTTCGGGCAGTCGTTTCACGGAGGACGGAAACACGTTCGCGTACGGACTCTCCGCCAGCGGGTCCGATTGGATCACGATACACATCAAAGATGTCGCCACAGGTTTGTTGTATCTACATGTTTTTTTATTGTTAGGGTATAGGAGTAGGTAGTCTATACTTTAAACGACTACTTACCTACTTTTTACTACCCAACTATATTTGCATAATATTGTCATCTAAAATGTTCTGTAGTAATAATTAACGGTAGAGGATTTGTAGTGTTTGTCATTGATAAGACAGTTGAGGGTAGTCCTATCTGAAGCTAACTGGAGATACCGTCATAGAAAAAAAAACATTCTGTTTTTAGCCGCGGACTTTTATTTCATGATAATAACCATATTTTCCAGATATAAAAAAAAATATTACAGGTCGTTAATTTCACAAAGCGCGATCTAGTCCCAAATTAAGCAACGCTTATGTGGGACCTAGATGACGTACGCCTCTGTGGTCTAGTGGTTCAACCCACCGATTTCAGATCCAGAGGTCCCGGGTTCGATCCCCAGGGGAGCAATATTGTACTTAGTTTGGTTGGTGGTAGGATTTTTTTAAGTTCGCCTGGCTACCACCATCTTACCTTATTCTGTCGCCATAAAAATTGTTGTGTTCCGGCATTCAGAGGTAAGATAGCCAGTTCCTCAGTTTGTTGAGGATTCCGGGTGAAGTGCGCCTCCACCTTCGGCCTTATCTTAACTTGTTACCCGGTGAGATGAAGGCCAAGCACTTCCCCTAATTAATATGTGCACCACCAACCACCTCTGTAGCCATGAAATCCACTCAATCCAAAGGTTGTCTGGAAGAAATCGCTTCTGAGCGATAATACCGCCCATTGTACATACATTTATTTTTAAGTTATCCAGTTTTTATCCTTAAGGTGTGCAATAAAGTATTTTTCATTAATTCATTTCATTCATTCATTCCCCGTAGTACACTAAAAAATAAGTATTTTTTTTAAATACATACATTCATGCAAACAACACGAAACGGTACAAACATCTATATTCATCACATTCGTCGTGAATCCAAGCGAACTTTCGCTAACACAATATTAGTATGTTACGTATTAGTATTTTTACAACAAAGCCCCTTTGCAGTTTGCCGAAGACACTAGCGCCCTCTTTATCCTTCACTAGGAATCCGGGCCGAGTGTTTTATCAGGTAGGTTGTAACGGTAACGTAAATATGAAGTGTACATTGTTTTGTTTCAGGTCAAGACTACCCGGAAGTTTTAGAGAAAGTCAAATTCGCGTCTATGTCATGGACGAAAGACGGAAAAGGATTATTCTACTCAGTAAGTATACATTTTTTATAGTATGGAAGCACTTGGCCTTCATCTCACCTGGATTCAAGTTATGATAAGGTCGAAAGTGGAAGCGCTCTTCACCCGGAATCCTCAAGTCTGAGGAGCTGGCTTTCTTACCTATAAATGGGCATCTCTGGCGACAGACTTAGGTAAGCTGATAATGATGAAAATTACGATTAGGTATGATATGAATATGGATGAGTGAGATTTTAGAGCTATGCCGACCAGACGGGTACATTAAAAAAAATATGTAAACGTATGCATATGGGTGACTGTAATTTCAGCGCTAGCCCGACCAGACGGATACATTAAAAAAATATATATGTAAAAGTATGAATATGGATGAGTGTAATTTCAACTCTATCCCGACCAGACAGGTACATTAAAAAAATAATTATGTAAAAGTATGAATATGGATGAGTGTAATTTCAACTCTATCCCGACCAGACGGGTACATTAAAAAAATAATTATGTAAAAGTATGAATATGGATGAGTGTAATTTCAACTCTATCCCGACCAGACGGGTACATCAAAAAAAATATTATGTAAAAGTATGAATATGGATGAGTTTGATTTCAGCGCTACCCCGACCAAACGGGTAAGACGGACGGTTCGGAGACGGAAGTGAACCGCGACCAGAAGCTCTGCTACCATCGGCTGGACACGCCGCAGTCGGCGGACGTCGTCGTAGTAGAGTTCCCTCAGGAGCCCTTGTGGAGGATGTAAGTTGTTTCTATATCGAACACATTAAACACGAAAAACGAGTATATTTATCGAATCTAAAAAAAAGAAAAAAGTAAAAAAAAAAATGTTATATTTCCGAAATCTAGTTACCATATTACAAGCTATGCTTATTTTGGGACTAGATGGCACTGTGTGAAATTAATGTCCTGTAATATTTATTATTTATATTATCTATACAAATAATCGATTGTAATGGCAAATAACCGCTATTTACTGAATGCTATGTTTATACGGTACTCATTATAAAAAATATAAAAAAAAATTGACATTTGTTTGTTCCGGTTGATGTCCCAAACGGTTGGACCGACTTTGAAAGGACTTTCACTGGCAGATAGTTGATGTTAAGGGGATGACTAGGCTAATTTTACTGTAGAAAATGAGTTGAGGTACAACGAAAATAATTATAACCCATGAAATCAATGTAAATACTTGATTTTTTAGAGTAGCTTTCTTTTGAAGTATAGGGGTGCAATAATAAAGGATTTTGTGAAATTCCCACGTATGACGGGCACGAAGTCTGGGTTTTGTTAGTTTTACCTATAATTAACCCAACGCTTTGGCGGGATATCACATCTCTGTCTGATTAGAAAAATATGTCAACAACGTACGTACCTATTTTTTGTTTTAAAATGATAAGGGTGTGTGGTTTTTGTGTAGTAGGAGCTACGCTATACATATTAAGTGACTTTTGAGTGCAACTACTTATGAAATCTGCATCAGTTTGGTACAAAAACCAATTTTTTTTCATAACTCATATTTTCAATATGTTTTTTTTTTTGCTGTTTTTAGTCATAAATATTTGTAGTTCAGCTAATATTTGTTCAAAGTGCCATTTCACATTATTTAATTTAAAACTTTTAAAAAATAATAATAAAAGCTTTTAAATTTTATTTTGTTTATTTTTAACAGATCTTCTCTTACAATGCTGACTCTGGACCAGATTTCGTAGGTTTAATTCATCCTATATTATTTTAGCTAGATAAAATAGCATTATCAAGTAAAATTAAAGAGTTGCGTTCGTTCCATATTTCAATGTATTAATGATTCATATATATTATGTAACTTTGTTCCAACATGGTGTAAATGGCAACACCTAGCCATAGACACTGCGCGCCGTGCATAATGTGCGACCCGATACATTAAAGCCACTTTTTTACAAGCCCAACAATTTGAATCCTGGTTGCGAAGCTGGTCGTACTTTGTAGGGCCGTGCATTATCTAGTTGTACTTTATCGTTCCCCATAGAATACATTTCTTATTGTCTATTAAAAATACTTGATTCGCAATATTGCATGTATTTAGCTGTATTTTTTTTTGTAATTTACTCCCTGTTAGCTGTTGCTTTTGGCCAAAATTATTTTATTGCATTGTAATGTCAATGTCATTGGTAGCTTGATGCTGTTGGTTTATGTTCATATACTCTTTGGTATTTCTTTGTTAACTTTTTTGAATTCATAACGTGATTTCGTGTTTATCAAACTCTTGTTACAGTATTCATTATGTAGCTGACATTCTCATTCGACAGTTGCTACATGTAAATATTTGTGTAGTTACTGGCGCTTTGAACAAACATTGGACATTGTTGCATTGTGAATTGTAATTGTAAATCATTGCAATAGTTACCCTTGGTAAATTGTTGCTAAACTGGTTCTTAATCATGTCGGGTAAAGGCTATTCAGATGCTGTTACTTTGAATATTGCAAAGAAAATGTTCGTCATTCTCTCGTAACAATTTAAACTGTAGAATTATATATTTCTTACATGTTACCACCAAGTATTATGACATTCCAATAAAATTTAAATCAAACACGCGTGCTACAAAACTAGCATTTTCTCAGAAGGTAGGTAAATTTAAACAAAATGAAACAAAACATACTAAGGGACACCAGAATGCCCTGTGTTGTAGGTAGCTAGTCTCTTCCAAGTTTGATTTCGTAAAGCGCACTACCTATTTATTTAACTGCTATTGATTTTTGTCCTAATATAACGGTACTAGCATTTACGCGCGACTTCGTCCGCAGAAGTATTTTTGAAATTTTGCAGGGAGAGATAGATTGGGGTTTATTATAAACCACCAAGTTTGAAATAGATAGGTAATGCCGTTTTTACGACAGAGATAATATAACAATTTGTATAAACGTTTCTTATATGGGATCCCCTTTTTTTATAATTTTTATTATTTTCTAGGTTATTCGGTTAAAATTAAATTTTGTTTTAAACAAAAGTAGCCTAAGCTACGCCTTATAACATCACCTATCTGCCAGTGAGTTTCGGCAAAATTGGTCTAGCCATTTCGGAGATAAGCCGGAACAAGCAGATAGGCAAACAAAAAAATCAAAAATGTTTTTCTGTTATAAGTACCGTAATTTTGACATGATAAACAGAAAATAAAATTTTATATTTGAGTAAAAAAATTACGCCGGGTGCTTGGCCCTCATCTCACATGATTACCAAGGTGAAGTTTGATTGTTTGGTTGAAGGTGGAAGTGCACTTCCCCCGGAATCCTCAACAAACTGAGGAATGAGTTCATCGGTATGTTTGTGTTCCAGCGGCGCGGAGGTGACGGACTGCGGGCGCTACCTGATCGTGTCCCCGGTGAAGGACTGCCGCGACAACCTGCTGTTCTTCGCGGACCTCAGCAAGCACCCGGACATCGACGGCCTGTTGCCGCTCACGCAGATCGTGCACAAGTTCGAGGCTGACTACGAGGTGAGGTGACGCTCTCACTGTGCACTTCTTACACAATGAGTCAGCTCGTACCTGTTTTTTTTTTTGTACGACGGGGAAGCGCTGGCCCTTCATCTCACCTGGTTACGAGTGAGATTAGGCTGAGGAAATGCCGGAATGCAACGTTTTTTGAATTGTTCTTTTGGTGCCAGAATTAGGTGAGATGGTGTCCGGTCCGGACCTGGCTAGCAACAACCTCCTGCCAAAGAAGCATAAAAATCTTCCCAATCACACAGTCAATGTCTGATTTCGGGTGATTTAAGGGTGAATCAGCCTGCAATGTCAAACTGGAAACAAGCAACCGCCTCTGTGGTCTAGTTCAACCCACCGATTTCAAGTCCAGAGGTCCGGGGTTCGATCCCCATGGGGAGTACAACATTGTGCTTGGTTTGGTTGGTGGTAGGACTTTGTTTAAGTCCGCTGGCTAGCTACCACCATTTTACCCAATTCTGTCGCCATAACATTACTTACTATTCTTTTTGTGTTCTAGCATTTAGGTAAAATAGCCAGTTTGTTGAGGATTCCGGGTGAAGTGCGCCTCCACCTTCGGCCTTATCTCAACTTGTAACCAGCTGAGATGAAGGCCAAACGCTTCCCCGCTGTTCAAAAAAAAAAAAACCTAACAGTCTGACCATAGATAATGTTAATGAAGGTTGTTTATTCCAGTACGTCAGCAACGAGGGTTCCGAGTGCATATTCCGCACGAATAAAAACGCGCCCAACTACCGCCTCGTCAAGATAGACCTCCACGCGCCGGCCGAGGACAAGTGGACCACGCTGATACCGGTACCCCTTACTTTTCAACACAAATATAATAACATATACACAAATATATATAAACACAAATAAAAATAAAACAAGAAAGTAAAAAAAGTGTAGGTATAAGTACTAGAAGGAACTTAATGCTAGAATAAAACAAAGACAGAACCAAACGCGTGAGCGTTGGTTGTTTCCTTATATGACGAGCAATGCGAAGGAGTAAAGGTGTGAGCGATGTATGTATAATATGGATGTGTGATAGTGAAAGGCATATTGGGAGCATCTTATTACATAATTAGTTAAGTAAAGGTCGTTTTTTCTGGTGCTACGTAGGTATATTGTCACGAATCTTGTTATGATTTCGTGGCAATGGCAACCTAATGTTCAACGGGTTAGGATTGGGGTGGGATCAGGGAAAGGCTTGTGTTAGAGGTATAAGTAAATCTTCCGTCTGCTGATAATTAAGAGCTCTGAGCCAATTAGTCACAGCTGCCTTACATTTATTTATTTAATACATAATACATTAAATACATTAATTAAATAAATGAATAATAAAAAAATAATAAATAATTTCGTCGTTATTTATGGGTAAATAGTAAGATTTTTGTTTATTTTGTTATATAGGAATGGTCCGAGGAAGCAGTAAAAGTTCTTAGATTTTTTTAGTACGGAAGGGTACAGTACAGCAGATGGTACCCTTTCTGCGCTTATCTGCTACTTTCCCAGGGTCATAGTATGTTCAGCAATGTTTTTTTAGGATGATTTGTAGCACAAAATAAATTCCCGAACGTTAAAAAGGTCGGTTGTAGGAAAGCGATATGGCAAACGCGCTGCTACCTTCAGTAGTCAATCAGCCGTTAGAACAAACCAGCGATTCAGTTGCCCGGGGTATATACGAATATATGCGAGATAAACAGTCATATCCTTTGATTGCGTTGACTCACAAGTTGGATTTTTATCACAGCTGAAACTACCCCTTAGATTACACCCACCCCTACCTTCCAATGAACAAGTTCCATGTAATTCAGGAGCATTACCCAACTGCCTCAAAAGGAGGGTAATGATTTTCGAGAGATGTCGTAATGTATTGTACATACATAAATGTCTATTTCACGCTCCACAGACAAGCATGAGGCGTTCGACGTGTGGGGTGACATTTGATTCGTCTTCAGACCACTGGGAGGTAGACTTACCCCTACCAACCCCCTTCCTTCCATAAACTTCCAACATAAATATGTTCCATGTATTTCAGGAGCACACGAGCGACGTGTTGGACTGGGCTACCGCAGTCGACAATGATAAAATGGTCATGCACTACGTCAGAGATGTTAAGGTGAGATACATTCATAGAATGAATCGTTGAATGATGTAGGTGTATTCAACCCACCAATTTCAGATCCAGAGGTCCCGGGTTCGACCCACCCCCAGGGGGAGTAAATAGTATTAAATAATTTTAAGCTATTGCAATGGATCATAAGACAAAACTAGCCCGAGATTCTTGTGTTGCTTTTTGCGCTGGTCGCGATTCCGAACAGGCGGTGGATTTATCGTTTCAAAGTGGTCCTAAAAAATCTTACTGAATAAATATGTTTGACTTGCTTTGAGTACAATGTTGTGTGTTATGGTTGGTGGTAGGACTTTGTTTAAGTCTGTTTGGCTAGCTACCACCATTTTACCTAATTATGTTGCCATAAAAACAATTCTAAAATTATTGTGTTCCGGCATTAAGAGGTAAGGTAGCCAGTTCCTCAGTTTGTTGAGGAATCCGGGTGAAGTGCATTTCCATCCGGCCTTATCTCAACTTGTTACCATGTGAGATGAAGGCCAAGTGCTTACCCGTCGTAAAATAAAAAAAAAACTTAAATAAAAGTAAAAAATATTTTATTTCAGCAAAACTCCAATTATAACTGACTAAGTTAAATTCTAAACATACTTACAGATCTAGGAAAGTTTGTTGTAGTTTTTCAGGAGCTAGTTACAAATACAAATTCCAATGATTTCCTCACTAGGAAACGAGGAAATCGCTATTATTAAGGAAGAGAAAATAAATAATAATAAGCGTAATCGAAGTTAAACTAAGTAGGTATATTTTATTTTATCGATATGAGTATTCCATCGACACTCTCATAAGAAAGTGGAGCCACGAGTGGACTAAGTATTTCAATACACTGTTAATACTTTAATTAAGAGTAGTAGAAGCCCCTAGTGAAAGGGCTCGTCCGGAGAATCGCTACCACCATACTTATTTCAGCCGCCAAGCAGCATTGCTGTGTTTCAGTTTGGTTGCCGGTGAAATTACGGGTACGTGAGGCTTAACACCTTTATGCCTCAAGTTGACGTGCGCAATGCAGTGCCGTGTAGGCTATGTTCTTTGTGGATGTGACCTACGCAGTAAAGCATTGTCTAACACCAGGTGCGCTACTTGCTTGATCCTTCTCCTAGTTGTATAGAAAAAATGAATGATTGCATTAGGGGAAGTCTGACAGTAGCGCCAGTGACGGAAATAAACAAGCGTGGTATAAACATGTCATACAGAGAAGAGAGTCACGTGACCAAAAAAAATATGTTTTGTATGAACGTCGACGGTCGTAGCAGTGGGTAGACTGAGGAAGATATGGATGAAATGCTTGAGCCACGATTTGCTGGTGAAAAACGCGTTGGGTTCCAACTAATGTTGGAAAATATCCTTAGTGAAGTAAAGTAAAAGTAAAAAATATTTATTTAAATTAAGTAGGTACGGGTATTCATTCGACACTCCCATTAGAAAGTGGAGCTAGCTCCACTGTTTGAACGAGTGTTTTAATACACTGTTAATACAATAATGAAACGTGCCTTTATTATTTGCAGAGCGTGTTACAACTGCACGGTATGAAGAACGGCGATCTAATGCAGACGTTTGACTTGGACGTCGGCTCCATCGTGGGGTTCTCTGGCAAGAAGACGCAGTCGGAGATATTCTACCACTTCACCTCGTTCCTGTCCCCCGGGGTCATATACCACGTGGACTTTACCAAGCAGCCTTACAAACCCACGGTAACAATTAAAAAAAAAAATTACACAACGCCATCTAGCCCATATATGGGAACTAGATTACGAATAGAATACTTAAATACTATTTTTTTTTGTAAATACATACTCATCTTATATATACAATACAATACCCAAACCGAGAACAAACATCTATATTCATCACACAAATGTTTGTGCTGGCTGGGAATCGAACCCACAACCTACAGCGCAGAAGGCAGAGTTACTACCAACTGAGCTATGAGGCCTGTTAAAATAAAAAAAAACGCTTCTGTCCAGTGGTTCAACCCACCGATTTCAGATCCAAAGGGGTTCGATTCCCAGGAGGCGCAATATTGTGCTAGGTTTGGTTGGTGGTAGGACTTTGGTTAAGTCCTCCTGGCTAGCTACCACCGACTTACCTAATTCTGTCGCCATAACAACAGTTCCGGGAGAGGTATGATAGCCAGTTCCTCAGTTTGTTGAGGATTCCGGGTGAAGTGCGCCTCCACCTTCGGCCTTATCTCAACTTGTAACCAGGTGAGATGAAGGCCAAGCGCGTACCCGTAGTACAATAAAAAAATAATAATGTTAAGCCAAGTTTTTAATATATGTGCGTATTTTTCCATATATTTGTTTGTGCGCCTATATGTCCATATTGACATATCTTGGTAATATCTTGGTTGTCTGGAAGAGAGATACATAGAAATAAGACCACCCATTGTGCATTATTTACTGTAATTCTAATTAGTTCATAATTTATTTACATTTGGTGTTCAATAAAGAATATCGTATTGTATTGTAAAGCGAAAGTTTGGATGTATGTTTGTTATTTTTTCTTTTGCGCTTAAAGTACTGAATTGATTGAGCGGAAACTGAACTTCACACGGAATTAATACAACAAATTTTATATTATCTGTTCTACGTTATCTAGTTCCCATATAATTGCTTTTCGGGCTCTGAGTTAATATATGTTTGTATATTTATTTATATATTTGGAAAAAACAAATTGTTGCACATCAAAAAAGTAAAATGTCCAAGAGCTGTATATATATCCCAAACTTGGGGCCTAACCACAATGTCATAATAGCGTTCTCGTTTTGTTAATACATTACTTTTGCCTCATTTTTTCTACACTGGATAGATAGTGTCAAAAGTAAAGTAATATCTAAACTAGAATGCTCTAACTAAGAGGTCTTGGTACCCCCCAGGAATAGAAATAACCAAAAAGAAATGACTTGACTTATTCTGTTACTTTTAACAAGCCCTATAGCTCAGTTGGTAGTAACTCTGCCTTCTGCGCTGTAGGCTGTGGGTTCGATTCCCACCCAGGACAAACATTTTTGTGATGAATATAGACGTATGTTCCGTGTGTATTTCCTATTTTACAAGCTATGCTTAATTTGGGGCTAGATGGCGCTGTGTAAAATTATTTTCCTGTAATATTTATTTATGTATTGTTGCTTTCAGGTGTTCAGAGAAGTAAGCGTTAAAGGGTTCGACCTGTCCCAGTACGAAGCTAAGCAAGTGTTCTATGCGAGCAAAGATGGCACCAAAGTCCCCATGTTCATTGTATCTAAGAAGGTAAATTATACAATCTCACATGTATTTATTATCATCATTACAAATTATATATATACAATAAAAAAAAAACGCCTTCGTGGTCTAGTGGTTCAACCCACCGTTTTCAGATCCAGAGGTCCCGGGTTCGATCCCCCGATGGTTAGTGGTTGGACATTGTTTGGGTCCGCCTGGCTAGCTACCACCATCTTACCTAATTATGTCGCAATAACAACAATTCTAAATATTGTTGTGTTCCGGCATTCAGTGGTAAGTAAGCCAGTTCCTCAGTAATTTGTTGAGGATTCCGGGTGAAGTGCGCCTCCACCTTCGGCCTCAACTTGTTGCCAAGCGAGATGAAGGCCAAGCGCTTCCCCGTAGTACAATAAAAAAATATGTAGTGTAGGTACGTAATACTTTGTTATTTTATTGCATAATTGTAATCAACAACAGCCTTTTTTGACGTGTAGCTGTTATTAGTAAAGTAACTTGAATTTGAACTCATCAACAACAGTCTTTTTTGACGTGTATCTGATGGTATTAATAAAGTTACTTGAACTCATCTACAACAGCATGGACAGAGCATCCGCCAAACGTAAAGGGTTTGCCACAATCACGACGCTTGGCAGGCGGTTCCGTGATCGTAGTAGAAGTGTATGATACACAGAAGGCTGAGAAAGAAGCTGCCCTTTTGGTGAGATCCCTTAGTTGGCTTTTACGACATCCATGTGCTGAGTTGCTGAGCTAATTGTTTATTACTTGATGTATTTTTTCGTACTTGGCAATATTACTTGTAATATTGACGTGTCTTTGAGTCAAAGTCAAATATATTTATTCGGTAAGATTTTTTAGGATCATTTTACTAACAACTTGTGTTGTATGTGTGTTTTAATTTTATAGATTTTAGATTAACCCTCCATAATAAAGGTAATTAATCAAAGTGCCGAATCCACAATATTTTTTCCCACTTTTTCTGTTTACGACACTTACAATACTCGATTCTGGCAAAATCGACAAAACGGTTGCACGCCGTATCAAAGAAGTTGCAGTTGAAGTTTTAGGATCACTTTGAAACGTAAAATCTACCGCCTGTTCGGAATCGCGACACAAGGAGAAAGGCAAGAACCTGTTTTTTTTTTGTAAACGTGTAAATTTAGTCCTTTTAATAAATAGATGATGTTATGTTATGTGGTCAGGACTTGCCTCACGATGGCTCCAACCCGGTGCTCCTGTACGGCTACGGCGGATTCAATATCAACATACAGCCGAGTTTCAGTATCTCGCGGCTCGTGTTCATGCAACATCTCAACGGGATCGTGGCCATTCCGAATATCAGGGGCGGCGGGTGAGTTACACGCCACCCTTACAATCGCTTTTGATGTGTTATAAAAAAAAAACTTCCTTTGGCGTTGGGAAAAAAATATGAGAATGATTTTTTTATGATGCGCGCGCGTTGACACCTAAATGCGACACCATGAAGTTGGTTGCGTTTTAGAAAAAAAAATGAGTGAATTTTATACGATGCGCGCACAGCGACACCATGAAGTTGGTTGGTAATTGACAAGTTTTCGTGAGAACTGATAACTATATTCAAGGTAGTAGAATTATACATGTGTAATTGTGTGATTTTAAATGATATATGGTGGTGAATGATAATTTATTGTGAGTAAAGTGAGTAGAGTAAAGTATTTGATATGAGTATTTTTAAAGTGGGTTTTTAGTTGAGGTAAACTGTTGGTGTGTATTCTTTTTATACGACTTCAAAAAAAGGAGGAGGTTCTATTCTGTTGTATGTGTTTTTTTATTGTTTGTTACCTCATAACTCCGTCGTTATATCTTAAACAAAAATGTATTTAAGTATTCTATCCGTAATCTAGTTCTCATATTACAAGCTGTGCTTAGTTTGGGGCTAGATGGCGTTGTGTGGACAAAATAATACGATGTACCTATTTAATTTCTAGTAGTAATAAAATAGGTTGGTAGAATGAGTTGGCATGGTTTAGAACAAGTTTTTTTTTATTGTACGACGGGTAAGCACTTGGTTACAAGTTAAGATAAGGCCGAAGGTGGAGGCGCACTTCACCCGGGATCCTCAACTAACTGAGGAACTTGCTATCTTACCTCTAAATGCCGTAACACAACAATTTTAGAATTGTTATTATGGCGACAGAATTAGGTAAGATGGTAGCTAGCCAGACGGACTTAAACAAAGTTCCACCAACCAAACCAAGCACAATAATTACTCCCCCTGGGGATCGAGCCCGGGAGCTCTGGATCTGAAATCGGCGGGTTGAACCACTGGACCACGCAGGCGATGTAACGTCACACGAATGTTGTAATGGCACACTTCCAGCGAGTACGGCGAGCGCTGGCACAACGCCGGCCGGCTGCTCAACAAGCAGAACGTGTTCGACGACTTCCAGTACGCGGCGGAGTACCTCGTGGCCCACAAGTACACGACTCCCGCCCTTATTACCATACAGGGAGGGTCCAACGGCGGGCTGCTGGTCGCCGCCTGCATCAACCAGCGGCCCGATCTGTTCGGCGCGGCGATAGTGCAAGTGGGGTGAGCACTGTTTTATACATTGATCGAGCCTGAATCCACAACTTTTTTCTTCCACACACTCCTAGGCGACTACCCTAGACCCACACCATTTTTCTTCCACACACTCTTAGCTGTCAACCCTGGACCCACGCCTTTTTTCTTCCACACACTCCCAGCTGTCAACTCTGAATCCACACATTTTTTCTTCCACACACTCCTAGCTGACAACCCTGGACCCACACCTTTTTTCTTCCTCACACTCCCAGATGTCAACTCTGAATCCACTCTTTTTCTGGCACACACTCCTAGCTAACCTTGGATCCACACCTTTTTTTTCCACACACTTCTAACTGTCAACCCTGGACCCCACACCTTTTTCTTTCCACACACTTCCAGCTGTCAACTCTGAATCCACACTTTTTTTCTTCCATACACTACCAGATGTCAACCCTGGACCCACACCTTTTTTCTTCCACACACTCCCAGCTGTCAACTCTGAATCCACACTTTTTTTCTTCCACACACTCCTAGCCGACTCACCTGGACCCACACCTTTTTCGTAATGTATTTTCTACTTGTTCCGTGTAAATGGAAAAAAAATGGCTTGCTGGAAAAAAAACATCTTCACACAACATAATCTCGCCTCTGTACTTGTCCTGTAAATATATTATATGTTCAATAAAGAATAACGAAATTACAGAAAGATGTGAACCAATTATTATTTTTCCAGAGTGTTGGACATGCTCCGATTCCAGAAGTTCACAATCGGCCACGCGTGGACATCTGACTACGGCAGTTCGGACAACAAGACTCAGTTCGAATATTTGCTCAAATACTCGCCGCTGCACAACATATACCGCCCGGATAACGGTAAGGATTGATTTTATTTTATTGATTGACCTAGCTTGTTTTATTTTTATTTTATTTTACTAGGAAAAACATACAATTATGCTTAAACATATTAAATAAGTACAACATATTAGTTTATAACTAGGGTTATCGTAGACTTATTATAAGCATAACCACCAAGGTTTTTGTCAGGTTAGTTATGTGCATATATTAAATTAACAGCTAGAGAGAAACTTACCTACTTATTAAACTAACAAATAAATTAAATGATACATGTTTTTGTTAAGCTTGTCTAGCTATAGGCCATAGCAAGGGAGGTCTATGATGGGGTGAGCAAACATATTTTTGAAGTGAAAACTTGTTACGGCGAGATTTTTGATATAGAATAAAAAAACCATTGAACTCGCGACACTGTTACCGACACCTCTGTATATAATTATACAGATATAATAGATAATTTTTATATAGTAGCTTAACAACACATAAGTAGTTGTGTTCCGGCATTTCATAAACGATACTCAATATTTTTTCAACCGCCTTCCTAAAAAATAAAATTTAAAAAGTTTTTTTTAAACGTATTGTTTAGTCGTTGTAATGACGGGCACGCGAGGCTAACACCTTTATGCCTCAATTAGACGGGCGCAATGCAGTACCGCGTATGCTATGCTGTTTGTGGATGTGACCTACGCAGTAATACATTGATTATAGGCAAGAGTGCATTTAACATCAGCGGAGCGAGTACGGTTCTTACCGATCGCATAATTTGACATTTAGAATCGTTTAAATTCTATAAAATCGGTTATAACGACCATCTCAAGTGTGCGTTAAAACCAATTTTATCGAATTTAACGATTCAAAATGTCAAATTATGCGATCGGTAAGAACCGTACTCGCTCCGCAGGTGGGCTACTTGCTCGTTCCGTCTCCTAGTTGTACAGGTGAGTTTTTTTCCAGGGCCACTGAGGCCAAGTCAAGAAACCGTGAGAGGTATCGAAAAGTCATGTTAGTAGTTACGTGCTCGATTAAAAAAAAAAATAAGTTCTGCATTTTTTATAGTTTTTCTGGAAAAGTGAGTGAAATTCTGTATCAAACAAAGAACTCATAAATGTAAAAAAATATTTTTTTCAGAAACTCACTTTTCCAGAAAAACTATAAAAAATATACATAAGCAGAACTTACTTTTTTTTAAATCGAGCACGTAACTCCGTAACTCCACGGCTATGGAAAAAAATCACCGTACCTGTATATACGTGCAGGCTACTTGCTTGTTCCGTCTCGTAGTTGTATAAGCACTCCCAGTTGTATAAGCACTCCCAGTTGTATAAGCACTCCCAGTTGTATAAGCACTCCCAGTTGTATAAGCACTCCCAGTTGTATAAGCACTCCCAGTTGTATAAGTAGGTACTCCCAGTTGTACAAGTATACACGTGCAGGCAAGCGGGAGTACCCGGCGACGCTGGTGCTGACGGCGGACCACGACGACCGCGTGGTGCCGCTGCACTCGCTGAAGTTCATAGCGGCGCTGCAGTACGCGGCGCGCGGCTCGGGGCGCACGCGGCCGCTACTGGCGCGCGTCGACACCAAGGCGGGCCACGGCGGCGGGAAGCCCACCGCTAAGATCGTGAGTACAGTGCACCACGTGACTCGCACGCCAGGAGACGCCGTCAGTGAAAGGGCTCTTACTTCAGCCGCCAAGCGGCATTGCCGTGTTTCGGTAGATAGGTATGGTTGCCGGTGGGATTACGGGTATTGAGGCTTAGCACCTTTATGCCTCCAGTTGACGGGCGCGTATATGCTGTGTTCTTTAGATAAAGATACATAATTGCATCTACAAGAGAATTAAAAATAAGCTAGTTTAAATGTTAATCAAAAATTACATGAAAATAAAATCATATTAAATTAAGTGTCAAATGTCAAATTTATAATAATCACAGTTTGTCATCTAAAATAATAGTTAATCATTAATACTATAGTAACATTTATCTAATAGAAACTTTTTAAGATTTGACCTAAATTGGGAGTCATCAAGCTCTTTTATTGGGAGTGGGATTTTATTGTATACAGTAGATGCCATACAGACTATACTTTTATGCAGTAGTGTTGTGTTGCTCTTATGAGTGTGAATTTTATGTGCATTCTGTCTATTTCTTTTGCCAAGATCTGTCATACGTGAAAAATATACAGGATTATATCTTACAAATAGTGAAACTTCAAGTATATAAAGTGATGGACAGGGGGTTTTGTATTTTTTTCTCGGTTATAACTCTAACCAACGCATTGAAACCCTCAAGGAAAAGGTACCTCGGACTCGTTTCTTCTTTCCCCCCAGATCCTCTTCATTAGTTTCATTTCCCCGCCCATTATTATTTTTATTATTTATTTATTTATTTATTCACACAACATTTATTATTATGTAATTATTTAAATGGACCCACCATTTAAATAATTACATAATAATAAATATAAATTTAACCGCCTCCGTGGTCTAGTGGTTCAACCCACCGATTTCAGATCCAGAGGTCCCGGGTTCGATCCCCATGGGGAGAACAATATATTGTGCTTGGTTTGGTTGGTGGTAGGACTTTGTTTAAGTCCGCCTGGCTAGCTACCACCATCTTACCTAATTCTGTCGCCATAATAACAATTCTAAAATTGTTGTGTTCCGGCATTCAGAGGTAAGATAGCCAGTTCCTCAGTTTGTTGAGAATTCCGGGTGAAGTGCGCCTCCACCTTCGGCCTTGTCTTAACTTGTTACCAGGTGAGATGAAGGCCAAGTGCTTAACCGTGTTACAATAAAACAATAAAAATAACATATCTTAATCTGAAACAAATCTTAAAATAACAAACTAGTTAATTTATGTAAAATGTTTGTTGAGCAAATGGATTAATCAGGGCCGACACCCATTGGCTTGCAATTCACAGTCCCACCTGCCAGCAAGAGCCCCGAGAATCCTATTGGGACTACCCACAATTCTGCATTAAATTAATGTGATTTTTTGCCGCATGATAAATAAATAAATAAATATTACAGGACATTAATTTTACACAGCGCCATCTAGCCCCAAACTAAACATAGCTTGTAATATGGAAACTAGATTACGGATAAAATACTTGAATGCTTTTTGTAAATACATACGTACTATATTATGCAACACCCAAACACAGAAGAAACATCTATATTCATCACACAAATGTTTGTCCTGGGTGGGAATCGAACCCACAGCCTACAGCGCCGAAGGCAGAGTTACTACCAACTGAGCTATGAGGCTTGTAGGATAAAAGCATGAAAGTATTTCACAATTTTTTTAATTGACCGCCTCTCTGTGGTCTAGTGGTTCAACCCACCGATTTCAGATCCAGAGTTCCCGGGTTCGATCCCCATGGGGAGTACAATATTTTGCTTGGTTTGGTTGGTGGCAGGACTTTGTTTAAGTTCGCCTGGCTAGCTACCACCTTCTTACCTAATTATGTCGCCATAATAACAATTTAAAATTGCTAACATTTTTTTTTATTATCTGTTTGGCGTACATACACTGTAATGATCTTGTGAAATGTAAAATAATCTAAACAAAAGGTGCAAATATAGTGGTCTCGACAGAGCTTACCTATTTGAGCCTTTTGGGGTGGAGACCTTGGGTCCGTGGGGAGCCGGTGCCCTCCGGGTTTTCAAAAATCTTGCGGGGCTTTTGATTGAGGCGACACGTGACCTGGCTGGCTCTTATTTAGGCCAGCGAATTAGCATAGCTATTCAGCGTGGCAATGCAGCCAGTGTCTTGGGCACGCTACCGTCTGGTACTGGTCTGGAACAGTTGAGTTACCTATAGGCCGTTTGTAACGGTCTTTAGGTAATCTGACTGATTCCTTTGTACATAGTTAGTTTAATTGTACTTTTTATTGAATAAAGCCTGGTTGTTCTTTCGTTGTTTCAGATTGAAGAGCACACAGACATCCTCTGCTTCATGACGCAGTCTTTAGGTCTCAAGTTCGTGAAATGACCTGCCAAGTACGAGAATAGTATTAATCGGAAGTATTATGTAAATATACCAGGTGTGTCAATGTTACCTCGAGGTCTCGATAGACTGGTGATATTGTTACGCAGCAGCGAGTTATTTTTATGAATAAATTGTTTTTATTTATCTGTGTTTTTTCTAGTAATGTAAACTTAGTTCGCCCCGAACCGAGATTTCGCCACGATGTCGTGGATATTTACAGATAGTTATATAGATTGGGCTTTTGATTGAGGCGACACGTGAACAAAGGGCTGGCTCTTATTTAGGCCAGCGAATTAGCATAGCTATTCAGCATGGCAATGCAGCCAGTGTCTTGGGCACGCTTCGTCTGGTACTAGTCTGGAACAGTTGAGTTCATTATAGGTCATTTGTAACTGTCCTTAGGTAATCTGACGGATTAGTTAGTTAGTTTAATTGTCAATTTTAATACACGAGTATTATAGATAATTAATTTAGGACTTTATCAAGTTAATAAATAGATTTAAAAAATCAGGCCACGCGAATGGGCTCACATTGGTAGTGCGTCCCCAAATTGATTGTAAAAACATTTGTGTGAGTATCCTGATTATATTGATGCTAAGTAACTATGCTACTTACATCTACCTAATATATTGTAGCTAAGTAAAAAAATAACTAAAACATCGTATGTATATTTTTATTGGAATCTACAGCACTTACCTTACACGTGTGTTAAGGGTCGGAAGAACTTTCTTTCCTCCCTGTATAATAGGTATCATCTGACCTACCGTTCATTAGACTGCAACCTAACAAACCTTTCGCTCCATATAGAGTTAGTACAAAAAAGCTTCTTGTCAAATGTGAGATATCCTCACATAATATTATTATTAAATGAGATCAAATTAACGTGATGCAATATTCTGAACGGAAAAAAAGACTTAAATTTGTATTTGATTTTTTCATAGTCAAAATCAAATATTTTTATTCAATAAGTTTATCTACCGCGCCTGTTCGGAATCGCGACTTGCATTTTCCTAGAATAGGAAAGGAATAAAATCTTCACATTAAAATGGGCACTGCAGACAACAGACGACTTTGAGATTTTTTCAGGTGCTGCATTTTCCCACTTTAATTTCTGGTTTTCATTCTTCGGAAATCTACAATACAATAAATATACCTAATTAATAACAACAACACCTTTTGTACACTCTGATCGTGACCGGTACATCTCCAATTTAAGACCTGCATAGTACTACGATATTTTAAAAAATAATTGATCAACAAAATTCATGGTTACCCTAAAGAATATGATTGTTACTTTTACTAACCCGTGGAAAGAAAAGCTGCTACCAGGATAAGACTCATTTCCGAATCCTGTCACACAACATGAATTCACCATTTTTCATGAAAAACATACAGGTTTACAAAAAAAAAAAATATGATTTGTTCGTTTTTACGGCAGTCGGACAAGGACACACAACCAGCGGAAGCCCTCTCGCCAGGACTTTATCAGATTATATTATTTTTATCGAGATTTTTTTTCAGTTATTATGTTTTCAGCTTACCTTTAATGTAGATAGGTACCTAAAGTAATACATATATAAAAAATAGACTCGTGACTTGTTCAGAAGTACTATAATTTTCCATTGGAAAAAGAGGAAAC
This sequence comes from Venusia cambrica, assembly GCA_951394065.1. NCBI lineage: Eukaryota > Metazoa > Arthropoda > Insecta > Lepidoptera > Geometridae > Venusia > Venusia cambrica. The sequence goes on along the minus strand of OX596044.1, from coordinate 9,203,092 downwards.
GTCTAATGATAGGGTCATAACACAATTTTTTGGTACACAGTAGTTAATAAGTATATGGTCTTTGGCTTTGAGTCCATCAGGTTTTCTCAATCAAACGTCAACGTCAAATATTTCTTGTCAAAAGCCAGGAACGCTGCTTGGAGACCATCAGGTTTTCTTAATCAAACGTCAACGTCAAATATTTCTGGTCAGAAGCCATCAAGGATTAATGCTTTGGGTCCATCAGATTTTCACAATCAAATGTCACATCAACGTTCTCAGCTGTCAAACGAAATCGTCATCTCATTGGTCATCATTTGCCCAAAGACAACTCTACTCTTGAATCTCTGGTTTCCTGCATGATGTTGTGTTTACCCACCTATCAGGATATTTTGAAGCTTTCACAGGTCCTACATAAGCTATATACCTAAAGGTGTAAATATTTAGAGTAAGTTATAATTTTTTTAGAGTACCTATTTACTTTAGTTGATCGAGTGAGCGAAGCGAACGAGATCTCCGAGTTAAGTAATCAATTTCTTTAATATGAAGTATTTTCGATAAGTGGAGTTGTTTTTGAGATAATTAATTGGGTGGAAAGAAATACAATTTTGGCTGATCCGATTGAACATGCCGAGATTATATTAATACTCATCAATCGGGGTAGTTTTTGAGAAATAAGGGTGTTAAGTGAGACCAGAAGATTTTTGGCTTGTGAGGTGTCATTTGAAAGAGTATTGGCTGCACATTCATGAAATATATACTTTACTTTTTATTACGGGTGGTTTTCGTAACAAAGGGGTAAAACGCTTCTAGGATAGACTGTTATTATTATTATTATAGGTTTTTATTTTTTATGTTTAGTTATTATTATAGGTTACTCACAATTACTTTTTTAAATTTATTTTGAAGTGACTTTCAAATAAGGAGGAGGTTCTCAATTCGTATGTTCCCCGATTACTCGAAGACGCCTGAATCGATTTCGAAAATTATTTTTTTGTTTGAAAGTGTCTTCACAGGTGGTCCCATTGTTATCCGGTCCAGATCTGGTGATGGAATCCTGGAGAAATCGAGGGTACACTTCAAATATTATGTGCACACTTGAAGTGATTTGGGTATTTTTAGAGCCGGTAACTTCTCAGGTAATCCCATCGTCATCAGGTCAGGATCTGATGATGAGATCCTGGAAAAATCGAGGGAACTCTTCAAATGTTATAGTCACACTTGAAGCGATTTGGGTGTATTACCTCAAAAGTAACGTCCATCTGTCATTAAAATAATTGGAAAAAATACGTTACCCAGATAAACGAAATTGTATCATATTCTTCATTGAAGCCGGTTTTCTTCTCAGTTTTTAAAACGTCATTATGATTTACTAAAACCACCCCTGTTTTTAAATTATGGGTTGCGAAAGGGGTAAATAAGTTTTGAAGTTTGACAGCTGTCATTGGAAATGTAGATCTTGGTCATAGCTTTCATTTGAACTAAGAACGGAGAGTCTAGGACGAGTAGTTTCGGAGATATGGTCGTTTGAAGTTTGACAGCTGCTGTCATTGAAAATGTAGATCTTGGTCATAGCTTTCATTTCCTTTTAATGGAAGCGTTATCAATTTCAAACATTATGTATTTTAATCTTCAGTATTTCAAGGATATATATTTTGATTTTACATTATTATGATAATGTAATCGTTTACTTGCGGATAATCCCATTCTAGTGGGAATATCGGGGTAAAATATATGCTATGTCTAGAGTATGTCTACCCACATTCTAAATTTGGTGGCCGAACAAACTTGCACATATAATAGCTTAAATATTACTTGCGCGGTGTTCATAACTAGCCGACGATACACAATTTAACAAAGTTTTATTTCAATTGAACTTACTGTACAAAATATTCCTTTTTTTTTCAAGTTTTAAATAGCATTTACAAAGTTGAAATAACTGGAAAAAAAAACATTTATTTCACTAGTTGAAATTTAAGTTAACCTTAGTGGAGTAGGCGCCACTGCTGCGGCAAATAATATCTATTATTTTGTTCTAACGCGGACGGACGCTATGCACGACGGACGAGCTGACAACGTCGCGAGGCGATGCGACGTTGCCATCTCGTCGTTTTCGTTGCCAAAAATATAATTGTTTTAAGCGTCATCTGCTGCCAGTTTGATGCAGAATCAACATCGATAATAAAACGGTGGCGCAGCGGGCGCGGCAACTCTAGCGTTAAAAAGCATACGTACCTTTAGCGGAAATTCTTTGCAACCTAACCCGCTCAAAAAGGGGCACCATCTACTTTTAGGGTATGGTACATTTCTGGATCACAAAAATGTGTACGTAATTGTCAGTCCTCGTATATTTCGTCCATTGTATAAGGTCTTTGCTCCAAGCAGGGTTCCTGGGCTTTGACAAGAAATATTTGGTGTTGACATTTGATTGAGAGAAAAGTTTGTATGATGGCTTTTGACAAATTGTAGCTTCAAAACACGTGGATATAAAAACAACGTAATTCGCCACTACATACAGGTGCCATGTATCTAACAGCAACAATATTTTATTCAATGGTGTTTCCATTGGGGCTATCTGAACAATCTTAGCACTTTAACCACCTCCGGGGTCTAGTCGTTCGCCCAGTGCCGTTAGATCCAGAGGTCCCGGGTTCGTTCCCCAGGCGGAGTATAAATAATGTGCTTGGTTGGTGGTAGGACTTTATTTAATCCGCCTGGCTATCTACCACCATAACATCAATTATAAATAGTTGTGTTCCGGCATTTAAGATAAGATAATTTATTTTCGTATCTACAAACGTCTTAAATCATCCAAAAAATTCTCATAGGCTTATGACAAAGTAAACATTCCACAGAGAAAACATAGGTACCCAAACTAGGATAAACCTGTGCGATGGTATACCTATACCTTCCGCCGAACTAAGCGTAATTTAACAGTTTAACAAATGTAATATAACATGCAAATATATATTACGTTATTATCTGTTGGTAGTAGTATCGTATCTAATTAATACATATTTAAATATAAATAAATAAATATTACAGGACATTCATTTTACACAACACCATCTAGCCCCAAACTAAGCATAGCTTGTAATATGGGAACTAGATTACGGATAGAATACTTAAATACTTTTTTTTTTTTAAATACATACTTATCATACATTACAACACCCAAACACAGAACAAACATCTACATTCATCACGCAAACGTTTGTCCTGGGTGGGAATCGAACCCACAACCTACAGCGCAGAAGGCAGAGTTACTACCAACTGACCTATGAGGCCTGTTAATGTTATTTAGAGGTAAGATAGCCAGTTCCTCGTTGAGGATTCCGGGTGAAGTGAGCCTCCACCCTATACCCTCTACCTCTACCCTCCTTCGCCTTATCTTAACTTGTAACCAGATGAGACGAAGGCCAAGTGCTTACCCGTCGTACAATAAAAAATAAACTTACATTTCAAAAATATGTTACTTGCGAAAATGAAACCGTTTTCGAATACACGTTGTGTTTTTAAGCTATAATTTCCTAATACACATATCACGCGCACACAGCCCGTTGGAACGCTACCTTCAGGGATATTGAGTGAAAAAACTCTGGTCCAATTTAAACTGTGTTTATTGTTTGTATATTCTTACAGTAAAATGCTAAAAGCACAAAGTTCAGTTGGGACTGCTCCTTCCCGTAATAACATAGAATTAGTAACTTAGAACAAAATAAATAAAACGTTTCTGCCCATACGGCGATTATCATATATCCAATAATAACAATATTTAATTTCTCCATGCATAGTCACTTGTGCAACTTACAACATCAAGAAATTAACACCAATGGCCTCGATTTATAATCGTATCTTACGAAAACATTTGAATTTTATTCATTTCATGTTTGTTGTGATTTTTACATAAAAACTAAGTCCAGACTTGATAAAAGGGATGTCGTTGCGATGGCGTGTATTATACATGCACAATAACACATTTTTCTCTGAAAACATGATGAGATGTCGCAACAAAATGTACACAAATAATCATATTTGCGTGTAAATTAGTAACATTTTCGCCTTCGTCTAAGTAACTACACAGATAGACGGACCCAATACAATGAAATGTACAATCCGCACATTAGGACCGCCGTCGTGCGGGCCGCGTATTCACAAACGCGAGTCCCCCGCCGCGGCGCGTTCTCTAACCACACTACAACTGTAATACACTACACAAACAGCATTAGGTTACACAAAGATAAATATAACAAGTCCGCCAACCTTAGCCTAAGTCGATATGGGACACAAAAGCTAGGGCTACACTAGTCTTACGTCTACAATTACACATTTCAAAGCTTAGGGTCGGGAGAGTAAAATCTACATATTAGATAAAAATCGAGGCCAAACTTATAATCGCCGGAATCCCCGCAATCGTACTTCAGGGACATCCGAATCGAGACAACGAACAGAACGAATCAAAGTTCACTTTGGAAACACATCGATGTCGAGGATTTCGGCGATTACTGCTTACGCTAACTAAACTAAGAGACATCATGGCCGCATGATGCAACTATTATAATTCGTCGGGGCCGCGGCCTGAGACCACCATTTCTACTCCAAACATACGTATTAATTAGTGTAACAAGCAGAAATATCTAATATTAGTAATGGTGGGCGGGCAGCGCTGCCCCGACGAATCGAGTTTGGTTTGGCTCCACAGCCTTAGTTCGAAATTATTCGTTCCAACATAATAAAATTCATACGATATTTCACTACACTTTACGAAATTAGTCACTATTCATTATTTCTAGACTGTAAACTAAGTTTGCGATACAATGATATTTCATATTTTACTGAATAACTAAAAATGTTTTGCACCATTGAACAATGGTGCCACGTTTAATATATTATTCTAACAACATTATGTTATAGATATTTATAGATAATTATCTTGTAAGAGGCAGTGTCGTCTGAAAACGGCTGTCGAACCTTTCAAAGCCCCATTTAGCTAAATAAATTTCGTGGCTTTCTAACAAACAAAAAAAAATAAACATTTGCTATTCTAAAAATAAAAAGATTATTGAAAAAAAAATAAAAACAGAAATTAGGAGACTCGAGATCAAATGGATTTTGGTGAATATATCAAAGCTGGGGACAACAGTAGGTGTGCGAAGTTGTATGACATTTCCCGAACTCTTCCTGGCTGTGAGATATTCACACGTATTATTGCAACCGAATTGAAGAACATAATAAGAGTACCTATTATTATAATAAAGAACTTAGAGTTAGGTTAGTGACCAGCTGACGCGGACGTTACTCGGAGACGCCGTTCGTGGTGGGTTTGGTGCCGGCTCCGGACGCGTTCTGCATACTGGAATACAACTTCTAGCTTTATAAAGACAACTTTTTTTTTTTTTTTTTTGTACGACGGGTAAGCACTTGGCCTTCATCTCACCTGGTAACAAGTTGAGATAAGGCCGAAGGTGGAGGCGCACTTCACCCGGAATCCTCAACAAACTGAGGAACTGGCTATCTTACCTCTGAATGCCGGAACACAACAATTTTTTTAGAATTGTTATTATGGCGACAGAATTAGGTAAGATGGTGGTAGCTAGCCATGCGGACTTAAACAAAGTCCTACCACCAACCAAACCAAGCACAATATATTGTACTCCCCATGGGAATCGAACCCGGGACCTCTGGATCTGAAATCGGTGGCTTGAACCACTAGACCACAGAGGCGGTTAAACTGGTCAAACGCCCGGGATTTCCTTCCGCGATCCCATGACAATTTCCCCAATTCCTTTATCTTTTTTAACCGCCTCTTTGGTCAGGTGGTTCAACACACCGATTTCGGATCCGGAGATCCCGATCGATCCCCATGGACATCCCACTAACCAAACCAAACACAATATATTGTGCTTAGTTTGGTTAGTGGTAGGATTTTGTTTAAGTCCACCTGGCTAGCTACCACCATCTTACCTAATTCTGTCGCCATAATAACAATTCTTAAATAAATTGTTGTGTTCCGGCATTCAGAAGTAAGATAGTCAGTTCCTCAGTTTGTTGAGGATTCCGGGTGAAGTGCGCCTCCACCTTCGGCCTTAACTTAACTTGTTACCAGGTGAGATGAAGGCCAAGCGCTTCCTCGTCGTACAATAAAAAAAAAACATTTATTATCATTTTCACTAATTTAGAGTGCAATATGTTTCACTCTATAAAAACTATTCTTATATTGGATTTCATAGGGTTTTTTGCGCGGTATCTTAATTATTGTCCCAAAATATAAGTATTCTAAGTTACTCCACAAAACATAAGCTTTATGCCAGTGAAAGTACCGAAAAATAGATCCAGTCGTTTCGGAGATAAGTCGGAACAAACACACAGACTAAATATACGTTTGTAAGACGTTTCCAATTTTGTGCATTTTTATACTATTTTTATAACTTTTATAGGGACAGACTAATTTCTTGTTCTTGGAGGTGGGCGTTGGTGACTGCGACACAGTTTTCTATAACTGTTGCTGTTACCATCGTTTGCTATATATGTTTAGTTCTTAATTTCTTCGTTCCTAATAAATAATATTGTATTTTTTTTTTGTATTTTGTAACTTATGTTTTTAAACAATACTTGTATACATAATATGTAATATGTCTCCTTATGAAAATAAAGGCACGCAATGTATGTACTCACGTGTCCAGTCCCATGAGCGCCAAGGCCCGCAGCGCAGCCCGGGAGCACTGCTCGTGCGAGTGAGCGGTGGAGGGCCCCCCGCCGTGGCACATCACGGGGGGCTCCGTCGACAGCGACACGAGCGAGAGGTACTCGCCGTGGTTGCGCTGAAACAACATCCACTCTCACATTACAAGTCAGCATTCGCAGCGAGGAAACGAATAGGATATTCCACATACTTATCATACTACAGGGAGGCTTTCATCTCACATGATTTTCAACGGCCGAAGGTGGAAGCGCACTTCACCCGGAATCCTATATAAGTTAACCGGCTATCTTACCTCTTAATGATCTTAATCTGATGATGAATCTTAATCTCAATTAAATAGTTAGAGTAGATTTAGTTACATATGTATGTTCGTTTTTTAGGGTATATTATTACTATGGGCCGTAGACTAAGTTAGACTTATTCTATCTAATTTAGAATAGGATTCATCTTCAGATCTGTAATTTATCGATCCCGGCTTCGAATCTTAGGGGGTATGCAATATTGTGCTTGGTTTGGTTGGTGGTAGGACTTTGTTTAAGTCCGCCTGGCTAGCTACCATCATCTTACCTAAGTCTGTCGCCATAACAACAATTTGTTGTGTTCTGAAATTCATTAACATTAATATATAAATAATAAAATGTTATAGTTGTAATTTTATAATAAGTAAACAGACTTAGGTAAGATGATGGTAGCTAGCCAGGCGGACCTAAGTCCTACCACCAACCAAACCAAGCACAATATTGCATACCCTGGGATTCGAAGCCGGGACCTCTGAATCTGACACCGGTGGGCAAGCCACTAGAACAGGGTTTAAAACTTCCTACTGGCCTACCCCGGGCAACGTAATCACTGGCTTTTGCTATCGGTTACGGTTGAATTCTGTTTGCAAAGGCCCGCTAGGCAGTGATCCGTTGCTCGGGAGAGCCAGTGCGCTCTGGGTGCCTCCATCGTGGACCTCATCATTGCATGTGAAAGATTTTTCGAGAAGTAGGGCATAGTAGGGTTACCTACTCAATATTCGAGCAGCCCGTCTGAGAAAGTACCTCTACCAGAACATCGCAGTAATATAACTATATTTGTGCTGTGTTCCTGGTGAGTCAGGTCGTTAAACCTTTTAAAAAGATCGACAACAAGAAGCTACAATATGCCCGAGATTACACAGACACTGAAACATTAAGAATAACATCTATAAATAAACCACTCTAAAAACAAAAGTGAACGCCCCTCCACAGCAGTTACGTTATGCATTGTCATTGGCTGTTCAGTCACCAATGGTAACTTACCAACCAATGACAAAGCATATTTATGTGCATTTTAAGGGTGGTTTATATATGGTACCTTGGGGAAGTCGGAGAACTGCACGGTGAAGCCGAGGAGATGCGCGAGGTACATGAGCTGGTCCTTGGCGCCGGGGGATGAGCCTCCGCCAGCCGCCGCCGTTGTCGTCGTCGTCGACCCACCGCTGGCGGCGCTAGGCGATGTACTAGGTTCGGTCACACCTGGAATACGCAACGGGAGAATTCTTAACAACATTTACATATACAGGCTTAAAATATTACTCTATTGAGATTACTCTATTGTCGGATGAAACGAGTAAGTAAATGGCATTGACAGTAAAAAAAGTTTATTTTTCATAACTTAAGATGTTGCCCGTGTTGTTTACAACATAATGTTGTGAAGCACAATGATTGTGCTTCAAAATTGTAAGCCTTGTCGGGGGGTCTATTAGCGCGCAAACTATACCTTCTGTACATAAATATAGCACAACTTTAGTACAACTGTAAAAGGTAAAAAGTAACTTCATGTCTAAAAATAGATAATAAACATAATAATGGTACAAATCTTAAATTAAGACAAAAGGGGTAAAATCCAGCACAATATTGTACTGCACTGGAGATATTGATCATTATTTTTTTTTGGTTATTGAGGAATGTATTCATTATTTTGGTTTTCATTACTTATAAATAATTACTAAAGCAATAACACACACCCTTTTTTTTGGATGCACAGGTTATCTAGATAAGAACTACCACCATTTTACCCAAATCAGTTAATATGAAGCCCAAGCGCCTCGCACCAAACAATTTGAGGTTTGGACTCGGTAAGATAAAGATAAGATAAGATAAATGTTTATTTGGAACAAAAATGTTTGAAATATTTACTCACAATTAACTGTTACAAGATTTTTTAATAGGTAAAATAGTAGGTAATAGCAATAAGTATAATCTAGGGTACATTATCTCCGTGCTAGTTAAAAAAAACTATGTTACAGCAGAGAAAATAGTCCTGTATTATACATATATACGGACAGACAACAAGATATTAACATCTTCATAATTTAATAAAAAGTACAATTAAACTAACTATGTACAAAGGAATCCAGTCAGATTACCTAAGGACCGTTACAAACGGCCTATACGTAACTCAACTGTTCCAGACCAGTACCAGACGGTAGCGTGCCCAAGACTCTGGCTGCATTTCCACGCTGAATAGCTATGCTAATTCGCTGGCCTAAATAAGAGCCAGCCAGGTCACGTGTCGCCTCAATCAAAAGCCCCGCAAGATTTTTGAAAACCCTGAGGGCACCGGCTCCCCACGGACCCCAGGTCTCCACCTCAAAAGGCTGAAATAGGAAAGCTCCGTCGAGACCACTATATTTGCGCCTTTTGTGATCCTCGGCCGAATCAGCCGCCGCACCAGCCTTTACTGATGAACCAGGCAGATGAGATGGCGCTAGGGTGTCGACGCAGGTAGCGTCCCACACCAAAGGCCTACCCATTTCCCAAGGGACAAGAGTCATGCCGTCGGGCCGCTTACCATCATCACGTAACAGACCATTCGGTTCAAGAACGGCTGGCACATTGACACTGGTAAAATCTCGACGGATAATGTCATTAAGACTTGCGTGGTGAAGAAAAAATAAAGTGGTGTCAAAGTTAGTAGGTGCTATATACATACCGTTGGTTTGGTGTGTCTGCCCACTCCGTTGATGGTACTGGTCCATGAGAAGCACGCCGGGTACAGGTTGCCTCCCGTCGCCGTTACTCCCCACACTTTGACTTTCGCTGTCCTGGATGACAATAATGCTTTGTAAACTGCCGGTTACCCTACTTCTTCTCTCGTTTGAAATGTGTTAAACGAAACGTATTACTGGTCATCACTTAGATGTAATGTCACTGTCATAGCTCAAGTGACAGCTGTCATCATGCATGGCATCGGTATATCTTTCTCTTTCTCCCATGATATATCTACCGGACTGTTTTTGTGAACCACGCTCTGCAAATAAATCTATAATAACCCTTCACTCTCTATCTCTCTCTTGAAATGACACATGTTTCATAGTGTGTAGTGAGTAGTGGAAAACCGGGGTCTTTGTTTCCGTTATTCCGTGGCGATATTAGCGCCACCTACCAGGTGCAATTGTGAATCATAACTATCAAGGCATTCACAAACACACGAAAAAAATTATCAAAATCGGTCTTTGTCCTGATACTTTTTTTTTAATTCTACGGCGGGGAATTACTTAAACGCACACGAAAAAATTCATCAAAATCGGTCTTTCCTGCCTTCAACTCACCTGGTTACAAGTTGAGATAAGGCCGAAGGTGGAAGCGCACGTCACCCGGAATCCTCAACAGACTGAGGAACTGGCTATCTTACCTCTGAATGCCGGAACACAACAATTTTAGAATTGACGTCGATGGGTTGATCCGCTAGACCACAGAGGCGGTTATGTTTAACAAAGCAAGCGGATTTCTATCGATTTGAATACACTTACTTTCCGTTTAGAATCACCGTTGCCTTTCTCAGTAGCGTTAGCGCCCTCCTTGCAGCAAGGGAGCGGCGTCGCCTCGCCGCCTGTCGTGTTTATTTCCATCGCTAGAAGAACATCTGAAATTACGCCGGGAAACGTCAAATGTCAGACCACAAATGTATGGACTCCTACTGTTTTTCAAACCATTTAACGAACCAGATACAACACAAAATAAGATATAGTGCGTATAATTATAATAAGCAAGGCTTAAAATTTTATATTTTTTCTTCGGAGTCAATTTTTTTTTATTCAATAAGATTTTTTAGGACCATTTTGAAACGCCAGTTCGGAATCGCGACCAGCACACAAGGAGAAAGGCAAGAAACTCGGTCTGGTTAATTTATTGATGATCCATTTAACATTTAGATTTACAGTTCTGAATAACATTCAAGGTAGGTACATCATAAACCTGAATACTTAATACTATCTTCAAACATTTATCTACCTACCTACCTAATGGGCAGTTTGTTAACATTGAGAAACCACCATTTAGCTGTCAACTGGTATAGCAACATCGGGTCACGCGTTCTCATCGTCGATATAGTCACTTATTTTTAGTTAAATTATTCTTATTATACAATTTGAATTTACGAGCAGAGTTTGTTATATTAAGGTTTATTAATGGGATAGGCTTGCATAGTTTTTGTAAGTCAACTTCTTTGACTCAACCAAATTACCAACTACTAGACACGTGGTTTTTTTTCTTTGTTTTCGGAATCTCTACCGGAAACAGAATTCAATTGTGTTTTTTATTACTGTACGACGGGGATATTTCAGGGCGTTGATCTCACCATGATTTTCAAAAGCCCACTTCACCCGGAATCCTCAATCAATTGAGGAACTGGCATTCGTACCTCTAAATGCCGGAACACAACGATTCAAGAATTGTTATGGCGACAGAATTAGGTTAGCCAGGCGGACCAACCAAATCCAGCACAATATAGAACTGCCTCTAATGATCAAACCAGATACCTCTGGATCTGTCTACCTAACCACTGATCACAGAGGCGGTTAAATTCGATCCGAAAAGGTTTCCCAAATGTAAGAGGTGTGCCAAAAAAATTAACCGGCCCGAGGTTCTTGCCTTTCTCCTTGTGTGCTGGTCGCGATTCCGAACAGGCGGTAAATTTGACGTTTCAAAAGGATCCTAATCTGAACAAAGAAATATTGACTTTGACTTTGACCAAACCGCTTATAATAATAATATTTTATTTCAGGCAACAATAGACAAGTAAAAGATCTTATTCTACGGCCCATAGCAATATATACCTTAAAACTGGCATACATATAATATAAAAACTTAATTACTAGACACACGATTCGAGGCGGCGACGTGTGACGCAATCTCGGTGTCTAGTGGCGTACGATGCGCGGACTCACGTTGCAGGCGCCCCGATTGTGTGATAAGGGTAGGTAGGTAGGTAGGTAGGTAGGTAGGTACGTACTGTGTGCGGCGCGTCGCTTGGCGGTAGGTAGGTAGGTAGGTAGGTACGTACTGTGTGCGGCGCGTCGCTTGGCGGTAGGTAGGTAGGTACGTACTGTGTGCGCCGCGTCGCTTGGCGGTAGGTAGGTAGGTAGGTCGGTAGGTACGTACTGTGTGCGGCGCGTCGCTTGGCGGTAGGTAGGTAGGTAGGTCGGTAGGTACGTACTGTGTGCGGCGCGTCGCTTGGCGGTAGGTAGGTAGGTAGGTACGTACTGTGTGCGGCGCGTCGCTTGGCGGTAGGTAGGTAGGTAGGTACGTACTGTGTGCGGCGCGTCGCTTAGCCGCCTTCTTGTTGGGCCCGAGTCCGGTGGCGGCGTGCGGCGGCGCCACGCACTGCACGAGGAACTCGCGCCGCCGCGCCGCGCCGCGCTCCTCCAGCACGCGGTACTGCGGACTGCGCGCGCGCACCGCGTGCCGCGCCACCGCCAGCCGGGAGATCGGGTTGTCGGATCCGCCGCCGCCGCCCACCGCGGCCGCCGCCGTCGACACGCTGCCCTCCTGAACGTTTACATAAACATACACATAAAAACATTTATTTCGTACAAATAAGTAGGTACAGAATAACCATATTTTAAATATTTTTAAGCAACAGTAGGTACAACTTGGCTCACGTTGACAGTTTGGTAATGGAGGTAGATAGATAGCTGTAGGTTGTGGGTTCGATTCCCACGCAGAACAAACATTTGTGTGATGAATATAGATGTTTGTTCTGTGTTTGGATGTTGTATAATATAGTACGTGTGTATTTAAAAAAAAAAAAAGTATATAAGTATTCTATCCGTAATCTAGTACCCATATTACAAGCTTTGCTTAGTTTAGGGCTAGATGGCGCTGTGTGAAATTAACGTCCTGTAATATTTATTTTTTTTATAGATAGATATTTAAACTCTTTATTGTACACCAAAAAACAAAAATAAACAATCAAGCAAGTAAAACACTTAAACTAGGTACAACGGGCGGCCTGATCGCTAAAAGCGATCTCTTCCAGGCAACCTTTGGATGGAAAGGATAGCAAAGAGCAGACAAAGCGGTGTACTAAAATAAACATTAATTTATATAGCTACTTATTGATAATAACAAAACATACAATGCATTACAAAATATCCGATCATTACTAAAAAACTAGTTTACTTACTCACTCATTTGTTACGCAAGATAATATTTAACCAGAGCACCCTTACATGTGAGAAACTCATGGACTGTGGCGACTAGAAATAGTCACAATAGTACACAACGCATTATCCACTACTCGTGTAATCCTAGTAAGTAGCTTTACAGTGATCTGTTGTAAGGCAACTGGACTATTTTCATATCGTAACTATCCACCTACTTACCTTCGCTACACCTCCACATTACATGTATATTTCGTATGTGCCTTATATAGTCAATAAATAAAATTCTGATAGTGTTTTTTTATTAAACAACTAGGAGACGGAACAAGCAAGTAAAAAGTTAAATGCATTTCTTGCCTATAACAATGCCTTACTGCGTATATCACATCCACAAATAACAAAACCTACGCGGCACTGCATTGCACCCGTCAACTTGAGGCATACTTGCAATAAGCCTCACAGCTCAGTTGGTAGTAGCTCTGCCTTCTGCGCTGTAGGCTGTGGGTTCGATTCCCACCCAGGACAAACATTTATGTGATGAATGTTTGTTCTGTGTTTGGGTGTTGTATTGTATGATAAGTATGTATTTACAAAAAAAAATAGTATCTATGTATTCTATCCGTAATCTAGTTCCCATATTACAAGCTATGCTTAGTTTGGGACTAGATGGATGTTTGTTCTGTGTTTGGGTGTTGTATTGTATGAAAGTATGTATTTACAAAAAAAAAATAGTATCTATGTATTCTATCCGTAATCTAGTTCCCATATTACAAGCAATGCTTAGTTTGGGACTAGATGGCGCTGTGCGAAATTAGCGTCCTGTAATATTTATTTACGGGTACCCGAAATTTCACCGGCAACCATACCCTTCAAACCGGAACACGGTGTTGCAGCTTGGCGGCTGAAACAGGCTGATATATGGAAGCTGGCCTTACCTTGATCAGATTCCTCGGTTTCTTCTTGGTGGCTTGCTGCCTTCGCTTGTCGACTGGCGGCCGCGGACGCAACATGGCGGGCGGCCATCGAGTGCGCATTTCCTCCAGCATCTTTTCCGCGGAGCGACGTTTGGATACCTTCTTCCCGTTGCCCTCGCCTTCCGTTTCCATGTCGCCGACGGTGCAGATCGTGATGAACACCTGGAAATTGCAGGAGAGTTTCATTGAGACCTGCCGTCGGAATTTCTTAGGAAATAGAATTTTACACGTGAGTGGTATGAACCACTCACGTGTACCTATGAAGGTACGTTTTTTTTTAATCGTACGACGAGGGAGCGCTTGGCCGTCATGTCACCTGGTAACAAGTTGAGATAAGGCCGGGTGGAGGCGCACTTCACCCGGATTCCTCAGCAAACTGAGGAACTGGCATCTTACCTCTGAATGCCGAAATTTAATTTCAAAGGAAACTCCACAGCTATCAGAACAGAACAAGGCAGATAATATAGGTAAAGAATAGAAACATAAAGCCAATAACAGACATTCACAAATAGAAAGTAATTAAAATGGAGATAAAAAGTGAGAGAGCTAAATATAAGATAAACTCAAGTGATCACATTGATCACACACAAACGAATCTTGACAAATAAAAAATAAAAATAAAATTTCCTTGGTTGTCTGGAAGACATCGCTTCTAAGCGATAAGACCGCCCATTGTACTGTTAACTTTCGTTTTAAAATTGACAATTATCCTATTTGCTTTTGGTGTGCAATAAAGAATTTTCATTTATTTATTCAAAGAAGAGTTGACTGAGCATGCGCTTAACTTTCCTAAAGTCAGTATTAAACAGTTCACACTCAAATCTCCTCACATTGCTTATCAAACTTAACGCTCGCACGATATAGAAAATCATACTAAACTAGGGAACTTGTTACCAGGTAAGATGAAGGCCACTTCCCTGTCGTACAATAATAAAATAAAAAATAAATACAAAAAGCATACCCTCATGTGCGGGGGGCCGCGCTCCGACTTGACCGTGAAGATGACGGTGAGGTTCCGCTTCAGAGCCAGCTCGTGCACCAGCGACACGGGGGACTTGACCTCCGAGCTCAGCGGGTCCGAACTGCTCTCCTCTGAAACATTACGCTATGGGAGTGCACGTCGAAACCACTGCAAAGTATGTAAGATAGCCAGTTCCTCAGTTAGTTGAGGATCGTCGAAGTGCGCCTCAACCTTCGGCCTTATCTTAACTTGTTACCAGGTGTGAAGGCCAAGAGCTTCCCCATCGTACAATAAAAAAAAAAAAATCGGCGCAAACAAGTAATTATATTGCATATTGTTTTGCTCAGGTCTATTAATAAAAAAAAAATACAATGTGACCTTTTTTTATAAAAAACTGAGACGGATCAATCAAGCACTGTGTGGTATCATGGTTCGCCCACCGGTGTCAGATCTAGAGGTCCCGGGTTCAATCCCAGGGTGGTACAGTAAAACGCTTGGTTTGGTTGGTGGTAGGACTTTGTTTAAGACTGCTAGCTCCCACCATCTTACCTAAGTCTGTCGCCATATCAACAATTCTAAATTCCTGAACAGCCAGTTCCTGAGAATGTTGAAGATTCCGGGTGAAGCGCGCCTCCACCTTCGGCCTTATCTCAATTTGTTACCAGGTGAGGTGAAGGCCAAGCGCTTCGACGTCGCATAATAAAAAAATAAAAAAAAGTTAGCCAGTTCCTGAGAATGGATTCCGGGTGAATTGCGTTTCACCTTGCATTATCTGCATACCTGCATCGGGGTCGGGCGGCGGTTCGGCGTGCGGGTGCCGCTGCGAGCGCAGGTCAAGCAGCGCCCGGGCGGCGGCGTCGTGTCGCGCCGCCTGCGGAGTGCCGCCCTCGCCGAGCCACGCGCGGCCGCCCACCGCCACCCGCACGCGGTACACGAGCGCGGGCGGCGCGAGTCGCGGGAACCCGACCCAGGGCCGCGCGCAGCCCCGCCCGCGCACCGCGCCCGCCACGCACGCACCGCCCACCGACATCGGCACGGGCGGCACCGACGTGTACACCGCCGGCTGGCACAGCTTCATGGCCAGTGCGTTCAGTTCTACAGTCGGCATCACTGGCGAAACATAACGATATCATTTGAACCGCCTCTGTGCAGTTGCTTTACTTTTCCGCTAAAGTATGGAAATGAGCGCCCTATACGAAAACGAAAATAGTTTTAGTAAGCTGTCAGAAACTCATACTAAGGCCTCTAGTGGTTCAACCCACCGATTTTTGATCCAAAGGTTCCGGATTCGATCCCGATGGGGAGTACAATATATTGTGCTTGGTTTGGTTGGTGGTAGGACTTTGTTTAAGTCCGCCTGGCTAGCTCCCACCATCTTACCTAATTCTGTCGCCATAATAACAATTCTAAAATTGTTGTGTTCCGGCGTTTAGAGGTAAGATAGCCAGTTCCTCAGACTGTTGAGGATTCCGGGTGAAGTGCGCCTCCACCTTCGGCCTTATCTCAACTTGTTACCAGGTGAGATGAAGGCAAAGCGCTTCCCCGTAGTAAAAAAAAAAAAAAGAAACAATTGGTATCTTCCCAAGCATATTAACAAGCCTCATAGCTCAGTTGGCTGTAACTCTGCCTTCATTGTAGGTTCGATTCCCACCCAGAACAAACATTTGTGTGATGAATATAGATGTTTGTTCTGTGTTTGGGTGTTGTATTGCATGATAATTATGTATTTACAAAAAAAAAGAATACAAAAGTGTACAAGCTATGCTTAGTTTTGGGCTAGACGGCGCTGTGTTAAATTAATGTCCTGTTCATATATATTTTTTTCATAAATTTATTTTTTATTTAAAAAAAAATTACAAACATAAAATAAAAAAAAACTCCACCTCCACGGGCTGCATGCAGCTCGAGGCACTACAAAAAAACTAGTTGACATATAAAATCAGATGACAAAAGGAAAAGAAATGGAATGAACTAGATGAGTAATAAATTTACCTGAGTGCCTGTGATGGTGGTGGGGGGGGGCGTGCGAGTGGGCGGTGCGCGGCGGCGGCGCGGGGTAGCCGGTCGCGACCAGCGCTGCGTTGGCAGCCGCGTGCTGCGCGCGTTTTATTGAAGAACCCTACAACGTAACACTCTATTGTATTCATATAATCCTGTTAAAATTGTTGCAAGAGGAAAACGAACACCGCAGACTTTGACACAAAATTTTACTCGTTCAGAAATTTTAGGATCATTTTGAAACTGTACCGTCTGTTCTGAAGGATTCAATGAAGGATGCAAACACAAGTACCTCAGCCGTGTATTCTTCAACTTCACCCAGACGGAGTGTTACTGTGAATACTTTCTTGTGAGCTGGTCCCTGTTCTAAGGTGAGGCGGTATTGATGTTTTATCTAGAACAAAACATTACATTACAATTTAATAAGGAATACAATTTCGAGGAACGAAATAGATTAGTTATAAAATAGCTCGCAATCCTTCAAATAATTTTTACACACAGCATATTTTCACAAACGTTGATACAATATAATATCATAAGTAGCGCATGTTACACTGTAGGTATGTTAAGTAAATTGAAGAGTTCTAGATTAGTCTTAAAATCTTAGAAGGCTCCAAATTCCTTCCTTTATACCACACTAGTCAAAATAACTTTTACCCCTATCTCCGTAACTTAAATAAAGTCCACTAAAGCCAAGCACAATATTGTACTCCCCTGGAGATCGAACCCGGGACCTCTACATCTGACACCGGTGGCGAACCAATAGACCACAGAGGCAGTCAAATTTCGAATAATATTGCATTGCTTTTAGCTAAACACGGCAGATAACAAATTTGACTGTCCCAACGTTTTTGATAAATATATTTATATATGATTTTTTTTGGAAAACTTACAGCTAGGAACTATTACAAATCATTATATAATAATACATGCAAAACACATTAATATGTCCATTTTATGTATGACAGAAAGCCAATTACAAATTTCCACGAATAAAATACATTATAGATAAAGTATAAAAGAACAGTAAATAAGACGACAGTAATTAACAAAAATTGTGCCATTTAATTTATCTACTTATGTTATTTTGAATTTCTAAAATAAAATAAGTCACGAATAAAAATAAATCAACCTTAAAATATAAATGAGGAAAACTATTATATCTACTTGTTGTATCATATAGTACGTATGCATTTACAAAGTCTTTATGTAGTTTTAAGTATTTTTAGTGTAGTTCCCATATTACAAGCTATGCTTAGTTTGGGGCTAGATGGCGCTGTGTGAAATAAATGTACTGTAATATACTTATTAAAGAGGTTAACGTTGCTTACAAATTAAATAAAAACAAAGGTCGCAGAATGCTTCATTGTAGATACCGGGGTAATATGTCAATACTAACATCAGTTATTGCCAAAATGTTAAAAGTAATACACGCCCTTACAATATAATTACATTTTTCCTGTAATTCGTTTTAACTTGCGGTACATAAAGTAAGTTTGAGTTGTTGAACAAACATTCTTTCTCCTGCAACTTCCGATGTTCGAACAACAAAGTTTAATTCACTCAACTAGATACCTAAATAAACCTCGCCTCTACAGGCTAATGCAATGCTTTCAGTCCGCCGCGTCAAACAATGTTGGCTGGTTTTGTTGAACGAACTTTGTTGTATTCCTCAAACCAACCATTTTTCGTTCATCGAACGTGTTGTGACAACTTGGTTGTTCACAAATATTAAAATGACCCAAAAATTCACGGGACATGATCCTACGTCTTATCAAACCGGAAACGCTCTTAATCAATTATGGGCAGGGTCTTCAAGCGATTTGTGAATTAGATTCAGCTAATCACTAATTAACGCCATCTAGCAGCGATTCATTTCACACACAATCACACAACCCATCCATTACCTGACCTACCCCTACATCCACCCTGAGACACACACACAGGGATCCCGTTCTAGTATTAGCGAGTAATGTTAGTGTTACCTTATTGTACCTGGCCAGTTCGTTGACCAGGCACATAGGAGTCTTCTCTTTACTGTTGGCCTGTATGGTCGACGGGAGACACGCCTCGTGGTCGCCCGCCGTCTCTCCCCCCTCGTCCTCCAACCCATCTGCATCATTGGACAGTATTGTATCCGTCGGCTCGGCCTTCTCGTCTTGCGAGTCCGGAGTAGCTGAGGGCTCCTTTATCGGCTCGTCGCAAGGCGCGGCTGGGCACATACCTACCATTCAAATAAACTTTAAAACGCCGCTAGGTGGCGATAGCAAGCGGCAGATGCAGGCGGCGCTCGTACTATGTCGAGGAATGACAAAATTGTGACAATATCAATCAGCTGGTTTATTTACGTTATTTGAAAGTGCCTTGGGTTCCTCGGCTTTAGGTACGCGTTTTATAATTCACGGTTCAAATCACATCGTTGATTAAAAATTGAGAAATTCGCAACTACAGGCTACATGTAGATAAGATCATTTATTTGACAGAACATGTGATTAGTTGGTAGATCAAAACAATACGACAGTAAATGTTAACCACAATACTACAATATTAAATTAACAATTGAAGTGATCAAGTACAATCGAAAATCTTCCAAACTTAAGTAATGTCAAAAAAATATAATAATACTTATATCAAAAATAATAATAAGTAACGCATGCTTATTGAAATTAATATTTTTTAACCCTCAATGTGTTTTGAAGCTACAATTTACCGAAAACCATATTGCGCGTACATAGCCCTGTAGAACCACTGTAAAAAGTCATTCCGTAACTTTAAGCAATCGCAAATTATTGGAGACACATTTATGACCACACATTTAGTTCTTAATAGGTTAATAGGTGTTCTTGATAGGTGAATGTTAAAGAGATAAAATAATTATTTTAACTTGTAGAATGATTCAAGATCTAGTATTGAGTTTGTTAAAACTTGTGATTGTAAATGTCCCAAATAGGAATTCTTTCTCTAAATTACGACAAACATTCATGGCGCGAGCATAATCTAAATATATAAAATCGTCGTGAAGCTGACTGACAATCAAAGCATAGCTCAAACCAGTGCACCCCAACACTTTAAAATGTACATTTTATAGTGTTGGGGTGCACTATGAAATCATTTTTGGAAATTAGCACCTTTTAAGGTTCAAAATTATGGTGGAATATCTCAATAGCCACACAGGATAGGAAATTGAAAACGTCAGCCAGTTCTGAAACGATCAATAATCACCAAAATTGGTGTTATGGTTTCAAAACCCAAAAACAACGTGAGCGAAGCCGAGGGTTACAGTTAGTAAAACAAACTAATACATACTACCTACACACAGAAAGCGAACAACTCAAAAACGATTCTCGAACAAAATACATCGACGGAAAACAAGACAAACCACGAAAAAAAATCATAACACATCGCCAATAAATGTTTACTCAAATGTAACTGACCGAAATCAGAGCTATGTAATGTGGAATTGGACAGTGTTGATATAGTCGGTGACAGATACCCGCGAATATCTATTTGGAATAACAAAGCGATTAGTAGAACACCCTAACAGCTGAATCAAATCTCTTGTATCATAATCACCCACCGCCACCGCGTGGATAATACCACCCATTGTGTATACATTTTTTTTTTAAGTTATCCAGTTTTTATTTTTAAGCTGTGCAATAAAGTATTTTTCATTCATTCATTCATTCAATCACCACCTGCAACTTCGTCATCACTGCATCTCTCTATCCTCATCTATGGTGACAAATCCTGACCACCACCAATCAACTAGGAATTATAATTAAACTAGTTATTCCTGCCCTTTAACAAGCCTCATAGCTCAGTTGGTAGTAACTCTGCCTTCTGCTCTGTAGGTTGTGAGTTCGATTCCCACCCAGCACAAGCATTTGTGTGATATAGACGTTTCTGTGTTTGGGTGTTGTATCATATAGTACGTATGTATTTATAAAAAGTATTTGAGTATTCCATCCGTAATCTAGTTCCCATATTACAAGCTATGCTTAGTTTGGGGCTAGATGGCGTTGTGTGAAATTAATGTCCTGTAATATTTATTTATTATTTATTTCAGCATGCTCTCCTCTTACATGTATATTATCACTCTTGCCTTCGTCTGTTTTCCGCACAATCTTGGAGTCTTCAAGTCCAGAGTATATAGGCAAGATGAACTTAGGCCACATTTACTTGTTTTACATGTAAGCTGGTGGTCAAACGCTTGACTATCACCAATGAAAAAATCACACAATCCATCATCAATCTCTTCCTCGGTCTATCCTTACTCCAACCGTTCAAATTCATACATAGACATTTGATTTGTCTATGTATGAATTTGAACGGTAATTTCGGATTCATTTTATTATCTGGGGCTACTTTCAGGCTTGCAAAATTACTGTTTAAGAGGCGAAACAAGTATATGATTGGTGGTAAGCTATTAAATGTTAAGTTGGGTGCTTGCTGATGATGTTTTAGCGTTTATCCAATCATTTTTTGAACCAAGCTCGTCTTTCCTGCCTCACATGTGATAGGGTCAGAATAACCTATTTATAGCATCTCTTTATCTTATTAATTTATATTCATTAAAAAAAACTTTCTTTTTTTACGGAGTACCGCTGATTTTCAATAACCAGTACAAGCGTAGTTTGGTAAGCTAACTTTTTTTTTTATTGGATAGGGATAATTTGGATCTGTTGTGCGTTGTCTTTTCTACAAACACATCAATATATTATATTATCATTTCCCGTTCATATTTTTCTATTATTTTTTGTAGGAAATCAGGGCAGATCGAAGCAGATCTCCCATGATTGGACGGACCAAAGACAAGACAATCTGGCATGAGTGTAGCGACATAAGAAAAAAAAGCATCACAGACTTATAATCTCAATTCGAGTATACCTACAAAATTTCATATAAATTGACAAAACTACGTTTGTCTGGCAGAGTGGTACTACTAGGCCAACTTAAGCTGGGATATCTGGGTAGAGAAATCATCTTATACTCTTATCCCGCAATGTTTCGGTGCTTATAACCAAGAGGTTATGTGTATCACCAACGAATGGTGGATACGATTATGATTAACATGTGTCCCACAGCTGGGCAAAGGCCCCCAGCCCCCTCAGCACGGGGGACCACCTTCTAGAGCATTTTGTCTCCCGGTGGTGGATAAAAACAGAGGACAACATTTTTATCCCCTCCCCGTGCCGAGGGGGCTGATTTCACAAATCATCTCATCTCCCCATTTTTCAGAAGTGACCAGCCCAGCTCCATTTAAGTTTCGCAGTGTCATTATTAGTATGGTCCTCTGTGATATAAGGACCAAGTCTGGGCGCCATAATTTAAGGACATATCTGTACGTTTACGGTCCACCTGATCCATAGACACTATCGCCTATAGACGCTTGCTACACCAGAAGCATCGATCCGCGGGAACACAGCACTTTAAAGATATAGACAGTGCTATTTGGCTGCGATATAATGTAAGGCGGTGTACCTATATGTGAAAAGAAAATGATGAGTACACGGTAAGTGACTATGAGTAACTCACTGGTGGCTGTGATGGAATGCGAAGACTGCGTGGAGATGGAATGCGAAGGGGAGGGCGCGGCCGGGAGCGGACCGTGGTACGGCGGTATGTACCCACCACCCATGTACGGCGGACGGCGCATTTGCTTCATTTGCTGTGAACCAATCGAATAGCTCAGCCCAAAGACACGTCTTAAGATGCCACATCTGCGTATTTTATCTGACGAATGTAGGTATGGATGCGGCACTTTCATTGAAAATGAAGGTACATTTTCACACGAGTTGCGATGCCAGATCCAGCTTTGATATTTTGGTATATCTATGGCGTTCAAATTGTAATTTTCGAAATTCAGCGGCAATTTGCCAATTATCAATGTATAGGTATGGATGCGGCACTCTAATTGAAAATTAAGGTTAATGGGTATGAAAACCCATTCAGTTTTGATATTTTAGGTATATAATGTACATCTATGGTGTTTGAATTGTAATTTTCTTGTTTATTCGAATTTTGATAGGTCGGCGCGTAAAGAAACGCTGATGTAGCGTTGCGCTTATGCAGTCAATCATGTTTATCCTCTAATTTGCATAAGACTCGAGGCTGCATCAGATGAAAAGACGCGTTGTTTGACGAAAACTTTACTTTATATGACCAAGACGTCTTATGCATCGTATCACAATAATATAAAGATGAAAGTTTGTGTGTGTAAGCGCTTTCACACACAAACTTTCATGCCGAAACGGCTGTACGGATTTGGGTGAAATTTTGTACCAAGATAGTTTATTCTATTTATAATTTTAGGAAAATAAAACAGTAGAAATAAATAACAGTTAACTTAGGACGAAATATAAATTACCACAAATGGGTATGATGAAGTTATGATATAAATAGTAAACAGTGTGGTGATGTAGACGGTGATAAACAATAATGGTAAAAAAAATGGTCATCTATCAATGCATATAATAATTTATATCCTGGATTAACACAAGTAATTTTGGTTATTTTGCTGATATGCGAATGATGATCTCCTGTCTCTATTGGATAGTTAATAGGCTATGACATACCGGATGGTGGGCATGGTGCTGCGGCGGATGGTGCATGGGTCGGATGGGATGCGGCGCGCGCGGCGCGTGGTGCATCGGCATATGTCCCCCCATGCCCTGGTGCATGCCGCCCGCACCGGACCCGCCTAGTGGCACCCTGCACAGACCACAACAATACCCTACAATACTCGTTACCAATCCAGAACATGTACAGTCCCCTGTATTCATATGTATATGTATACACTTCGAGTTGAAAAAAAAAATCGAATCTGGTAAATTCTGTCGTTTCTTTTGTATTCAAGCCTGATAGATATCACACTTGAATATCAATCATATGTATACACGTCATCATTTTCAAAATCAAGCGATTACTTTTTATTGGGTAATTTATTTTGTATTCAAGCTTAATAAATATCACACTTGAATATTAATCATATTTATACACTTCACAATTTTCAAAATGAAGCCATTACTTTTATATTCACGTCTGGTAATTCTGTCATTAATTTTGAATCTAGCCTGATTTATTATGGTACCAAATGTACCATTGGATACTTGAATACCATTTTTTTTGGACGACGGTTAAGAGCTTGACCTTCATCTCAGCTGGTTACAAGTAATATAAAGGCCACTTACACTTTAAATCAATGAAACAAGGTGCAGATGCGTAACGAAAACTTGCACGAATGAACTGAGAGGTCCACAAAGCTTAGGCTGTACTTGTCCTGTTTTGTTTCCAGGACTTAAGCGACAAAGAACAGCATCAGATGGATGGATACTCGACTGCACAATTGGAGTCTTTTACGAAAATAATAGAAATTTCGGAAGAGAAGCTAACCGATAAGAAAAAGCATTTTAAACCGATGTAGTGCATGAAAGCCATGTTTGTCTCACCTTTTCCGTCGCCATATAAACGCTTTCATTTATAACAAAATCCCGTCGCTCGGAGAAATTTCACAACGAAATCAGCTGTTTCAACCAGTTGCTACATGCTTTCACCCCAGTTCACTTGACAACGGACACCCTTGCCTTCGAGGTCTGCTCACCACTGCACTGTTATTACAACTGGCAGTTCAATGGGCAATGATACATTAGTCATGACGAAGAAAGGTGGGCATCGCAGACCAGCTTCAATAGAGACATCGTCATATGTTCCATTCAGCCATTCAGGACCAGTTTCAACAATGACTGCCGCAAAAGACCCTCGACGTATCAACAAATTACACAATATTACCATATGAATAGCATCTCCACTTTATAGTCTGGTATAAAACAGTGTTATTAAAATAGTGTCGAAGTTGGATAACCAAATCCTATTCAGTATTCTTATTGGTGTTGGTGTCAAGAGCCCTTTGGCATACACTAAGCCCTTGAGGTTTTAGGACAGCGGTCCGCTTTCACTCTATTGCTATGCCATAATAGGGTTATTATGTATAACTTTTTTCAATTATAAGACCATTTTACCTCTACATAATTAATGCAATAAATGACTATGATAGAAAATATATATTTTTAGTTTGCATTTCAACACTTACGAACATTAACTAAGTTAATCGTATAACAGATGGCTATTATTCGCAATGTGTAGATTCGATGCGTTTGTCTTTCTCCCCTATTTTTGTAAGGGTTGAAAAGAAACGTGAATATAGGCAGGGATTTATAATTGAACTAGCAGCCAGACCCGGACCCGCCCCAACTTCGCATCAAGGAATAAGACTTGTATGAAGACATAAAATATACAAAGATCTTTCATAGTCACTGTGGAATGTAAACTTGTCCAAGTAAAAGAGAAGAACTTTCGTCACACTGCACAAATTCACATTACTCTAAATGGGTATTTATCGCGTATTTTACCTACTTTAAAGTGCTTTTATATTACAAAATCTAACTGATATAATGTTTTTGACTATGATGATCTAGGTACGTAATCTATACCATGGTAAGGCCGCGGGAAAGATAATGACTGGACAAAGAAAAGAAAACCCCCAAAAGAGTCCCCAGCCCAGCCCTTATGGCTCGCGAGGTCTACTGTTCTTAAACCACAACCAAGCAATAACCGATGTTTTCCTCTTTCACTTTTCCTTTTAGACTTTTGAGCAAATAGAGGTATAAGTTTTAGTGATTACTCGTGTTTCCCTGGTCCTAGGAGGACAAATCTGATGTCTACGAGTACGTCTGGCAAAGGTGGAGAGGACTAGTAAATGAATATATACGTCTTTATTGTAAGTTTATTGTAAAAATTAAATACTAGCTATTTATTTTTTCTAATACTAGGTATTTAATTTTTCTTATAAAGTTGTGTATGATGATCTACAGTCTACATAGGCTAACCTACGTAGACTTTTGAGTCAAATAGGGGTATAAGTTTTAGCGAATACTCGCTTTCCCTTGGTCTGAGGAGATTGAACCTGGCGTCTACGGATTTGTCTTTCAAAGGCGGAGAGGACTTTGTAATCTGATTGGTAAACGTAGGTATACATTTTCCAGGAAAAAAAATATCGACGATTAAAAAAAAAAAAAAATCAAGGAACACGTGAGCCAATTGAAAAAGGCGACCTGTAGGCGAGAACAAACCAACCGTTGACAGCCCACAGACAGCGGACAAAAGCATTATTGGCCAATCTCGAAACTGAGATGCTTCGCTCGCTCGGTCAATAACTATGGGTTTTTTTAATGTTTAGTTAGTAAGAAAATCAAGGTAAGTAATGTTGACAGCATATAATTCGAACCTATGGTGATGCGGTGATACGGAGTACAACATAGAGGTGTGCGCCGCCGAAGTTTCTGGCCACGCCGCCGAAGTTTTTGGCCACGCCGCCATGTTTTTTTTTTAATGTTTAGTTAGTAAGAAAATCTTGGTAAGTAATGTTGACAGCATATAATTCGAACCTATGGTGATGCGGTGATACGGAGTACAACATAGAGGTGTGCGCCGCCGAAGTTTCTGGCCACGCCGCCGAAGTTTTTGGCCACGCCGCCCGAAGTTCTTGGCCACGCCGCCGATGATGTTTTGATCGGCGTGAAAGATTTATGAAAGCAGCTGTTCAAACTCTTGTTTGTTCGAAACATCGTACGATGTACGAATATGTTTGAAAGTAGAAGCAGTAATAATAACATAACCATTGAAGATTTTGGAAGTGTTTGCCAGTCGTCCTTACCGCCGCCATTCTGAAAACCGGATGGCAGCTTGGCCCATAGTGCAAAAGAGAAAGCCAATCCTCTATATTTGCCTCGACATCATTATCTCACCGAGACGTTGACAAGTCGAGTGGGCTGGATGGTATTACAGCTGTGATACTGAAGCGATGTGGTCCTGAACTGTTTCCTGTCTTAACGCGCCTCTTCGAGCGCTTCAACTCGACAAGGCTAATCCAGCATTAGTAGAAGACTGCCCACGTTCACTCGGTGCACGAGGGCAGGGTGCAAAAGGGAGATAGATCAGAAGTGTGAAGGGCCTAAGGGCAAAAGTGAAGGGCCTATGAAAGTTTCTGGCACTGGGGTCTTCAATCACAATTGACTTCACGAGGGATTGTGCAAATGGGTAGGCATAAGGGCCGTCGTGGACGGTAGTAGCTCTGACTGTATGGTCATAAACGTTGGTGTCCTGCAAGGCTCGTGCTGTCTCTAACCCTTTTTATGCTGTATATCAATATGGTTTCTAGTTATTCATTGCTATGCAGATTTTAGTACTGGGGATACAACCTACACGGGACCTGCTAGTAACCCTTATTCCATACCTACACTTTGGGACACGCGCACCGTTAGATAAGGAACCTCCTCCTGCGAAACGTAAAATCGTGGAGCGATCTCCCTTTCGAGGTTTTTCCTATACTAGCTACAGTATAGGGTTTTTAAACATGGGCGTTTTAAAATTTTGAAGGGTTGGCAACGCGCGAGTTATGCTTCTCTAGTGTTGCGAACATCCATAGGCGACAATAATAGGTACAATACAGGTAGGGTGGTAGGCCTGTTTGCTTGGTGGTACTAAATATATACAAAAAAATAAAAAATAAACGATAAAAATAGTAATTCAAGATCGTTATGATATGATTACTTTGTATCTATATATATATATAAATATATATATATAATAACATGCAGATTCTCAAACTATATATATATATATATATTGAGAATCGCATGTTATTGCGTTCCATTGATACCATTATTTTTTATTGATACCCCTCAAAATAAAATTATTCACAATTTAGAGGAACCAAACATCACCTCACATATCAAAATCCATCAAGCTATCAAGACTGCGCCATGGTATAATGAACAAACTGTACCACCATTTAAACCAGTGATACCCAAAGTGTGTAAGTTGCTATTGACCCCCATGGGTTGATATGGGTGTTTCTCTGTAAACTGGGCAACTCATTGTCTCGGGCCAATATTGTATACAAAAGTACTTAAAGATTATTACATATTACATAGACTAATATGTACTGTAATGGATATTACTACATAGTTATATCCATTACAATAAACTTTATTGAATCAAAAACGTTTTTATAGTCCACAAAAAACATTCCCCTGAAGTGTCACCACTGCTGTATTTTTGTGCTACCTCTCAATGAAATCATATTAAACAGTCCCCTGGCAACAGGCCCCTGCCTCTCAACCGGATAGGGGACTGTCTTCACTGCCAGGGACTGTATTTATACCGTGTTTGTCATTATTTTAGTGTACATGTGTGCCAGTATGGTGTCAAAAAAGAAAAAAACTCTTAAAGGAAGAGAATTTTAAAACGAAAAAGAGAAGCAGAGCGGAAGAGGTTTCAGCGTAATAAAAGGGAACCGTAGAAAAGAGAAGAACTTAGAGAGAAAGATATATGGCAGAAACACCTTAAATACCTATAGAAAAAAGAAACGAGAACTAGGAAACTTCTTAAGAATATAGACAACACCGGGAAGCAAATTAGTTGCTGCTGGAGGCGATGTCGAAAATCTAGAGAAGTTTGTAAAAGCCAGAGGGATGTCCCGCGATTAGTTTAGCGATATACAAGATGATGCGATTAAAAAAATGGTGCCGAAATCGTTCGAGAAGTAGGTAAACAAAATGAAAAAAATTTTTGGCACCCTCAAAATGCATAAAGACACTGGAAAATTCTATACTCCTTAGGGTATAAAATCGAATTCCATTGAGATTTGATTTGACATTGATTGTTAAAATGATTGTTGCCTACAAACATCTATAAAGGATAAATGATTTATACAAACAAGCCAAAACTTACTGTGGAAGATGTATTCACCGATTCAGAATCTGAGAATTAAGCTGGACCTAGTTCTGCTACAGTTAAAGTATTTAATATTGGTGATTACATCCTCGTCAACTGCTTTCCAGAAATATGGAATATAGATTATGTGAGCGTCATTGACATGGTTGATGAAGAAGATGGCGAAATACGTGTCATATTCCTAAAGGTCTATGATAATAAAGACCAAACATTTAGAATTGAACAAGACGATGTGGCAGATGTTACAGAATCCAACCAAATATAGATAGTTTTAAAAGGGAATCAAATATTTTCAAATTTGGTTCACCTGTAAATGTTTTTGAAAAACAGGAAGAAAAATAATAGTATCATGAATGTGCTTGCTACTATTTTTCTTACTTATTTATGCCATATTCAAATGATAACTAATTATCTTTAATTATAATAAGACTTATTTTATAGTGTAAGACTCAAAGTTCTTAAACATTATTTCAATGTAAGTGATTTTATTTGATACCTACTATTAAGAGTTCCAATTTAAGTAGGTACATATTAGCACTATTATAAAAATACTTATTTTTATTTGTTTTTTAATTGTTCAATTACTTAATTCAAAGTTTTATGCATAAAAAATATAGAATTTTGGTACTGAAATGATAATTTTAATTCATATACAGTCCCCTGGATCAATTTTTCAGAAAATGCTCAATATTTTCTAAAGCAATGGAAATATTTTTGGTTCATCTGCTGTATATTATTAAATAGGTATATACACATTTCCTGATTAAGATTAATTTAATATATAAGCAAAAAAGTTGCCTAGACAGCTTTCTTAGACCGAGTTTCCCAGTTTATAGAGATATGCCCATATAGATGATTTGTTAGTTGTCGGTCCAATAAGCAGCTCGTCTAAATGGAATTTTAATTTGCATTACGTCCAACATGCACTTGGCTTGACTTAACTTGTGAAAATGTGCAATCCTATAATATACACATCAACATTGTCTAGGGTTGTATGAATGAGTTTATAAACACTCAAATGAGTTTTTTTTTTGTATTACAAGTGATTGCACTTGGTCACAACATTTACAAATGTTATTATGACACAAAAACTCACAACCCGCAACTCTTTCTAAAGCCGGAAATGCTCCAACTAAATGAGATGTTTGTAAAGTTCCTTTTTCAGACAAAATTATCATCACATATTTTATTCAATCAATTAAAATGTTATTTCTTGGTTCCAAATTAAGTATCATAGGTGTAATCTAAGTAAGAACTGGAGCCTTTTGCTAATAAAAAAAACTATGACAAAATCCTACTGATGTTTGGTTATCTTTATAAAACAAATAGGATATTAAACAAGCTTTAATTAATTATTCTGTTTTCATAATAATGTATTTTTGAAATGCAGATGTTCTTGTCCAGTCTTGTCTTAATGGAGTGATAGACATTCGAACAAATACTCTTTTAGTGTGTTTAAAAAGGAAGGTAAGTTTACTAATTATCAAGAAAATATTTTCAAATGAAAAAACTTGTAATTGTTGTATGCAAAACAAAATGAATCAATGCAGTTTTGTTTGTAAGTGCCAGTAATCAAATCAGTTAAAAAACATTTGAACTAAATTAATTTGTAAAAATGCAATAAACTTGGCAAGTGTCAACAAAAAAGTTTGGGGACCTCTGATATAAACTATAATTATTATGCCAAATCATACACTCCTCTGTGCTTGTATGCACTGACAAGCTTCTCTCCTGATCCTGATGTCATCAGGGATGTTTTTATTTATTTATTCAAAGTGGACTATAATGTTAAATCCTGTGCTTTATAATTCTCAGTTAGAATACAACCCTGATACCCCCCATTAAGTGAGTTAAAGGCATTTTCAGACAATGCTCCCACCAATGTGGTCTTCATATTTTCTCTATTAAAAAAGTTCATGGAATTATTTTCATATAATGAGCAATGAATCAAAATGTCCACCACTTGTTGCAATTTAGTACTATGTATTTGATTGCAGTCGATGGAGTTTCTGCAAAAGTTTTTACTAAGTTATGGAACCATACATGGTTGAAGGGGAAGTGTGGTTGGAGATGCGTCATGACTTCTACATAGTTTAGGATATACTGTGAGTTTACAAATTTTCAAGATTAAAAGAAAATAATTTAAGAATAAGAAGAATAGAATAGAAAAGCTTTTACTACTTATTT
The DNA here is from genome assembly GCA_951394065.1 of Venusia cambrica. Lineage (NCBI taxonomy): Eukaryota > Metazoa > Arthropoda > Insecta > Lepidoptera > Geometridae > Venusia > Venusia cambrica. Next base: position 9,172,088 of record OX596044.1, on the reverse strand, counting down.
CTTATTATTGAAAATAACATTTCAGCTTTTCAAATGCAATCACCAACTAGGACAGGATATTTAGGGACTGCAGTGGATGTGTGCAGTGTTGGAGATGGTTTTGACTGGTTACCAGTTAACCTCATTACAAACAGGTAAAGTACCTAAACCATTATTAGACTTTTAACAGATTCAAAGTGCTTAGATGGATTGTTTAGCTTTGTAATTTCACAAACCTTATTGGAGAGGTATTCTAGGCGTAAATATCAAATAAAATAAGAAAAAGCGGGACGTTACCTAGTAAGTGTTACGTGCCTGTTCTCCCTATGAAGAGGAGGCGGCATCGAGTGGTGGGCTTGATGGGCTTGGTGGGCGGGCATGTGCTGCGGCGGGTGCCCTGACATCGCCTGATGATGCATGTTCGGGTGATGCATCATCTTCACGTTCCACTGCTTCGTACAAAATCATACAAACAACTTTACAAACCAACAAATAAACACCGAAGACGACTGTCAATATCGCCTTCCACATCCTCTTTTCCTTACCTAAGCTTTGTGCCGCCGTAAAAATAGTCTTTCGGCTATGTAACCAACATAAATCCGCTCACGAATCACGCCAAATTCAATTTATTTTGGCAAACAGTAAAGAAAATCGTTTCGTTCAACATGCGGCCATGTTAAAAATGTTGCCATGTCCTTAGAGAAAAATAAGACTATTACTGTACTGTTACTGCCATTGATTGCCATATGCCATGTCTGCCTGCTGCCTCCTGACAAAATATAATTTGTATTGTACCTACTACATTAAAGAGAATAAAAAAATAACTTTTTTTTTTTATTGTGCGACGGTTAAGCACTTGGCCTTCATCTCACCTGGTTACAAGTTGAGATAAGGCTGAAGGTGGAGGCGCACTTCACCCGGAATCCTCAAGAAACTGGAGGAACTGGCTATCTTACCTCTAAATGCCGGAACACAACAATTTTTAATAATTCTTATTCTGAGATCCCGTTGCTGGTATGTAGGTAGGTAATGTGACCATATAAATATGATGGTACCTTTACTGGCACAGAACAAATAAATTATTTACATCCGTCCTAATATTTTTTCTAAGTCTAGGTGTTTTCTGACCGCTGCGACGACGATAAGTACACGTCCGACGTGGACAGTGGTCACAGAGGTACTAATACTAACTGAAAGGAGAGGAGGGCGCGCGGTGCGCCTGTAGTTTTTCAAATAATTCATGATTAAATTAAATTTGAATTCTTATCAAAAAACTAGCTTACCTTTAACGTAGATCAACATGTAACCTATCATTTAAAATATATCGTAAGTCAATATTCATTGTAGGTATCAAAATATTTCGCTTGTAAATTTTGAAACGTACCATTTTTAATAAATATTTTTATCGAGATTTTTTTCTGCTATTATGTTTTCAGCAAATTCGTGACTTGTTCAGAAGTACATAATTTTCCATTTGAAAAAGAGGAAACGCCTACTGACAGGGCCTTAAGCTGTGGTTACTGGCCTATTTGATTTGACGCTATTTGTTGAAATCGTTTACTAGGGGACTACTCTCACGTAGGCAGTAAAAGTACACTAAAAATGCTAGATTAAATATTGAAAAATCGCTAAATATCACAAGAATAATAAAACACTAGATGAAAATTTGTCGCTAAATTTATGGAAAAGTCACCAGATCTAGTGGAAAAATCACCAGAGTGGCAGCACTGCTGCCCATGGAGGCCCCTTCCTCGTGAGCTTCTACGCTCACCTAGCTCTTCTTTATAGAAATAGAGTATTCTATGCATCCCTCTCTATAATGTGTATAATTTTAAGATTACAGAAGACAAAATATATTGTTAATAAAAAATGACTTTAAATAATAATAATAATAAATATTACAGGACATTAATTTTATACAGCGCCATCTAGCCTCAAACTAAGCATAGCTTGTAATATGGGAATTAGATTACGGATATAATACTTAAATACTTTTGTAAATGCATACCTATAGGATACAACACTCAAACACAGAACAACCATCTATATTCATCATACAAATGTTTGGTTAGTTAGGTTGGAATCGAACCCACAGCCTACAGCGCAGAAGGCAGAGTTACTACCAACTGAGCTATGAGGCTTGTCAACCCTTGTCTTTTTAGAATGTTAGTAATAATTAATGTATTTTAGCCACTAGCCTACTAACAACTAACATGGCAACGTGCAGCCTTCCACGCGACAACGAAACCTTCATTCAAAGCAGCCGCTGACAGGTCAACTCCTAGCGGCTACTCCTTTCACAAAAAAAAAAACCACATGACTCAGCAGTTGTCACCGCTGAAGTTGAAGCCAGAAATAAGAGCAATGCTCGCTTCTTACCCACACCTCCCAGAAGCGGTTGAGGTGTTAATACCGACGATGATGATGAACAACGCGACAACGTTGATATTCAAGTACCAACAATCTCAGCTGCTCTCTTCGACAAAGATCGACAAACAACAAGTTTTCACTTCTGTCGGCACTCCCGGAGTGCCACTGTTTTTTTTATCAGTAAATAACTAGGTGCTTTTGCTCATATAAGTAGTTTCAAGGGAATGTATCCTAGGGTACTCTAGGATTCCATTCCCTTGAAACTTTTCAACCGCCTCTGTGGTCAAGTGGTGTCAGATCGAGAGGTCCTGGGCTCGATCCCCAGGGGGAGTTCAATAATGTACTTGGTTTGGTTGGTGGTAGGATTTTGTTTAATTCCGCCTGGTTAGCTACCACCATCTGACCTAATTCTGTCGCCATATTATTTTTAAATTGTTGTGTTCCTGCATTTAGCGGTAAGATAGCCAGTTCCTCAGTAAGTTGAGTGATCCGGGTAAAGTGCGCTTCTACCATCGGCCTTATCATAACTTGAAACATTAGATGAGATGAAGGCCAAGAACCTCATCGCCGTACATTAAAACAAACCCTGTGGATTAGGTAGGATTTAAAAATGGGTAATAATAGGTATCCATAGGAACTACGCCTTTTAATACAGAAAACGCAGGATATTTTTTCTGCGCCTTTTCTATCATCAAACCATAAGTCCCGTCATGCAGGTTCCACACACTAGAACTTTTATCGAGTTTTGATGTACAGAATTTGGAGGGTAGGTATTTGGGTTAATTCTCTTAGGTATACTTCTGGTAATATACCTAAGTATCCTATTTTTTTTTGGCATCATCTGCATGTTTCATTTATGTGATCATGGAACGTGAGATTGGGGTCAAACACCTGAATCTTTGACAGTTCCCGGTCTCCAATATTTGGTCTGATATCTGTATGGCATGATTATTGGTTGTAAGTACTCTATGTCATTATTTTAATTTATTTTTCAATTTTTAAGAAAACTTACAGCTAGGCTTATACAATTAGGTGTATGTTTTAGATATCATGCATAAAGTATACATGATATGCTGCTGAAGGCCGATTAAAAGTTTTCATATTTGGCATTTCAGCAGTTTATTTTAGAATGCAATGCACTCTCAAACAACTTAAGCAAATGTAGTATGCGATAGGTCGATAATTATTGGTTAGTGATTTAATAGAATATATATTATATTAATAGTGATAATAATAATATATTCTTTATTTCAGGCTACTAAAGACAAGTTACAGATCTTAATTTAACTTAATCTACGGTCCATAGCGATATATACCTTAAAACTAGCATACATATAAAATAAAACTTAATTGCTAGATACACGTTTAGACGCGGTGTCGACGACGTGTGACGCAATCGAGGTGTCTCGTAGCGTTGGTTCACGTTGCAGCAGGCGCCCCGTGAAACGACGAAATTTGACACCTTTCGGCCAAAATTGTTCACTCATGTAGGTCGATAGATGTTCTCTCACCATAAATGAGTTAAAACTCACATTATGGCGAGAATCCAACTTCTCGACCCTCAGAGTTAGCCCGGTTTTCTTGCGGAGATACTCTACCACCTCCACGGTCTTCACGCTAAACTGAACGCGAGACACATAGAGCTGAGTTGTTGGTATCTCCGCTTGGAAACTATGTTAGTCCCGTACCGCACTGGTTCCGTCCGGTGGGCTTCCGGCGCTCACGCACCACCTCCGTGAAGCCCTCCGCATCGCAATGCTCCTTCTTCGGAGGGCTTCCCGGCTCAGGTGCAGCACTTCGAACAAACTCGCAGGACAGCGTCTTCTTCTTCTTCTCTTTTTCGATTTGTCGCCCGTCTTAAAAATAGGCACTATTCGCGATTGTTTCCAAACTTTGGGGTTAATACTAGAGCTGAATTACTTATTTGACTTGACTTAATGTCCTAAGACCCCTAGAGATGGGCCAGAGGGCGTCCACAGTGGACCGCCATGTCTTAAACTTCTGCCAGCGTCGAGCGTCTCCAGGTTTGTTTGGGCCGGCCACGTTTTCGCTTGCCTTGAGGGTTCCAGTCTAAAGCTTGTCTGGGGATGTGTTCGGAGTCCCTGCGAAGAGTGTGGCTGATCCAGTTCCACTTTCTACAAATTTGTATATCTATTGCTGTTTCTTGACATTTATTTGGCTCTTTAACTCGATGTTAGTTATCTATATTATACATTATAGTGGGAGGGCAAGTTACGTTTTAAAAGCTATTATTATGTACGGAGGAATATTGTCAGGACCTGTAGAGTTATAGGTTTTTGATGTGTCTGTATCTGTTTCTGTAAATATCGATTTAAGTAGATAATGTGGTCAAAATCCAGTGTAGGTATTTGTTTTAGAACTGCGAGAAGTTGAAAAAACTCAAACTCAACCGCAAATATAGGATAATAAGAACTAAACCAATATCGAATTATTCAAAATAATATTTAATACAATCTTACTACATAGAATTCAAAGCTCAGTTTGACAAACGTAAAGAAACACAACAAACATAAAGTGGAAGTAATCCTCCTCATTTCTGATCTCCACGTCCGTTAGATTTGAATACGCTGGCTCTATCTCTTGCAGCGAGCTGTCTGGACTCTCGTCACTGTCCTGGGTAGTTTCGGCCCACGACACGCGCTTGGAGCTCCGGGACGCGTCTTTCTTCTTGTCGGAAGTGGGCGTGGAGTGCGACACGGGGGAGGGGCCTTTGGTCGGCGTGCGGTTGCACTTGTCTAAATAGTGTTTCCGGAGGATGTACTCGCGCATGGAGTCGTTCGAGGCTCGCTTCGGGGGCGGGGGCGGGGGGAGCTGCGAGTCATCTTCAACGATAACGTTCCGCTCGTTGCGGACGAGATCTATTCTTTTCAGTTCTTTTTCGTCGGGCAGCAGGGGCCAGGCGCCGAGTTTGTTGCGGTGCAGGTGGGGGGCGGAATGTGCGCTGCAGATGATACGCTTGCGCACGAAGTCGAAGAACGGCGTCAGTTCGGAGCTGAGCTCGCGGCGGACCAGCTGTTTGTGGCGGGCGGGTACGTGCGGGTCGCGGACTGCTAGCAACGCCTGCAACGGAAACATTGATGAACAAGTCGAGCCGAGGATTTTAATTATTAACTATAATATTTTTGACACATGAGAATTACTAATGATAATTATTTTTAAATTATTAGGCCAGCGAATTAGCATAGCTATTCAGCGTGGCAATGCAGCCAGTGTCTTGGGCACGCTTCCGTCTGGTAATGGTCTGGAACAGTTGAGTTACCTATAGGCCGTTTGTAACGGTCCTTAGGTAATGTGACTGATTCCTTTGTACATAGTTTAATTGTACTTTTTATTGAATAAAGATATAGTTTTTTTAATAATTTAATTTAATTCTAATGCTGACAATTAATAGCTACTTTATTGTATTAGGAGCATCCTGTAATGATAGATGTATTGTTTTTAATAAAAACATTTAAAAAAAAATCGATCTAAATCAAATTGCCGTGGTGGTCGTGGCTTGAGAATCACCCCTCCATCTCTACCCATGGATGTTCTAATAGCCTGCCAAGCGGTTTTTTCATGATTTAGTTTGACTATTGTAATAACTCTGATGTTTTTTAATAAGATTCTATTTTTTTACAATAATTACATACATTTATTATAACACAGCGCCGATCTAGCCCCAAACTAAGCAAATATTGTAATATGGGAACTAAATTACGGATACAATACACAAATACCTACTTTTTTTTATCAATACAATTTTACTATATAATACAACAAAATAGAATTAGAAGAACATTTAACCGCCTCTGTCTGTGGTCTATTGGTTTAACCCACCGATTTCAGATCCAGAGGTACCGGGTTCGATCCCCAGGGGGAGTACAATACTGTACTCGGTTTGGTTTTATTTAAGTCTGCTTGGCTAGCTTCCACCATCTTACCTAGCTGTCACCATTACAATTCTAAATGACATTTATTCAATAAAAAGTACAATTAAACTAACTATGTACAAAGGAATCAGTCAGATTACCTAAGGACCGTTACAAACGGCCTATAGGTAACTCAACTGTTCCAGACCAGTACCAGACGGAAGCGTGCCCAAGACACTGGCTGCATTGCCACGCTGAATAGCTAAAATAAAAAACAATAAATAAATATAAATATTCTAAATTGATGTTCCGGCATTGAGAGGTAAGATAGCCAGTTTCTCAGTTTGTTGAGGATTCCACGTGAAGTGCGCCTCCACCGGCCTTATCTTAATTTGTTACCAGGTGTGATGAAGGTCCCTTACTCGTCGTACAAAAAAAAATCTTAGCAAATATTGTCTAGCACTATTCTGATATATTTCACACAAACACCATAACCATAGACATACATACAGTCACACACACACACACACACTTCACAACACATCCTAGTTTTATTTTATTTTATCTTAAACTTAATTTTCAAACTACTGTAATGGAAGAGCGAGACATCCTAACACAGGTATCTTTTTGATTAAAAGGAGGTCTCAATCACATGTAATATATTGTATAGATTAAGTTAAAGAAATAAACATTTGTATTTGTATTGTCATATGGGAACTAAATTGCGGATACTTAATACTCTTTTTTTTTTCGTAAATACATTCTCGAAGCACATTAAGTGCGGTAAGGTACCTGAGACGCCAGCAGTGTAGTGGTCGCCTCTAGTGCGCCGGCAACAAGTCGCTCGTTGAGACAGGGCAGCGCGCTGGCGGCGGAGGAGATGCTGGTCAGCGACTCGGAGCGGATGGCTCGCTTGGACTCGCCCGGGCTGGAGCACGAGCAGCGCCGACGGCCGCGGGGAGAGCGCGACCCGCTGCCTTCCTCCATGTGGTACGCCTACGATACAATACCATTCATGAGTGAACATTATTTTTGTAAACCATTCAACATCTACCCCCGTTATCCCACACTAGATGGGGTAGACACAACATGTTCGAGTTTGGCTGAAATTGAACGACCGGCCGCCACGCCTGGCAACACAGTACAATTAATTAATTAATGTGAATTCTATATTGTGAACCATAATAATCTTCCTGCCCGTTATTCCACATTAGGTGGGATCGCAGAAGTCGGCACAGCATGTCTTCTGATATGTTAAAGTTTTGGCTGAAATTTAAAGACCGGCCGCCACGCCTGGCAACACAGTACAATTAATGACCGAATGAATTAATGAATGAATGAAAATTATATATTTTGTACACCATCATCATCTTCCTGCCCGTTATTCCACATTAGGTGGGATCGGTGAAGTCGGCACAGCATGTCTTCTGATATGTTAAAGGTTTGCCACGCCTGGCAACACAGTACAATTAATAAATGATTGAACATTAATTATTGTATACCATCATCATATTCATGCCCGCTATCCCACACTAGGTGGGGTCGGCACAACATTTTTGCTGAAATTTTAAATCCTGCCTGACGTCAACCTTTGGAAATACTCTAAAGTAAATTTAAGTGGAAAAGGAGGGATTATGTAGACTAAGATTTAACACCGGTAAGATCTAGGTTTATAGACAATAAATGAATTGAAGATTTGTAAAAGTGGTCTATAAACCAACGCGGCGTTTTTTTAGTCCACTGGAGAAATACCATCATCTTTTTCCTTCCTGCTTACAACATATCAGCGTGCAATAAAGAAGAAAGAGAAGGATGATGATTTGACGAGACAAAGTGCTGCCATCGCTCTCTGTAAATACAAGATAGTAAGAGTTATGGTAATTATACTCACATGGTTGAGAGATCTAGTGAGCAGAGTGATGGCAGTGAGGAGCGTTCCTATGGTGAGCTGGGGAAACGGCTCGTAAGATATCTTGGGCGCGGTGAAGTGCAGTTCTACGAGAGGCTGCCACCTCTCCAGGTCCAATGCAGGGTCCGCCAGCATGCACAGTAATGGCGGACTGAACGAGAGTAGGGATAGGGTCGACATGTGCAAGATTTCTAGGGTTCTGTAACAAAATCATAGCATTACTGGCTGGAAAAAATCGTTCTATGGCCTTTCTTTAATGTGTAAGTTCCTACTAAGTGACCTCGTGGCTCGCTTAGGCATTACCTGCGGGGATGAGGTCGGAGGGAGCTTTCCCAGAAGCTGCCTATTAAAAGCACTGACACGAATGAAACATACAGAATACAGCGAATTGCTTGGCGGACTTCCGCAAGAATTGAATAAAGGTCAATAATACCGTCGACCGGGGCAGATTCCACCCACACCAAGGTTCGAAGCGAAATTAGCTTATTCGTTGTGATGGATAACCTATATAATAAGGCAGTAAACTAACCAGTTTACTGCCTAATTATATAGGTTAGTTACTAACCTATATAATAAGTTAGTAAACTCTTAATTGGGCGATATAAATAACCTGAAAACAGAGTGATATTTAGTAAAAATAGGTTAAATTAGTTTGAAAATAATTTTCTAATCGACACGTGTTTCGCCTACACGAGGCATCCTCAGGAAATACAGTCTTGCTGCTAAGCTGACGAGCCCTTTGCCGACGAGCTTATTTAGTAAAAAACGATGTTTACTAAATATTAATCTGTTTTTAGGTTATTTATGTCAAACAAACTAAACTAGTAGTTCGCCCCGAACTGAGATCTCGTGATGTCTGGTTTGTGACGGAGATTATTTCTCAAATAGAACGTAATTAACAAACGATAAAAATGTGCTTTCATTACACCTTTCTCACCTTACTTAAGCACTTTTATCTCGAAATCTCTTTATTCACCCGAGTGTTCGAGGCTCTCCCTTGTTGCTAACGTAATGTATCCTTACTACCATGAAACAATGGAAAGGCGTTTTGAAAAGTTATCAAAACCTTACTTAAAACCTTGTGTTGCCTTAGTAGTTGTGTTTTAAAAGTCTACCTCTCCAGCCCACGGATGTTGTAAAGACACAAAAATCATCTCGTCTCACTTAACACCCCTATTTCTCAAAAAAAAATCCTCAAACCGATTGATGAGTATTAATATAATCTCTGCATGTTCAAAATTTTGAATTGATCGAATCAACCAAAAAGATATGGGCGATAAATTGTATTTCTTTTTACCCCATTATCTCAAAAACTACCCCATTTATCAAAAAATTATCTCTTTACAGTTTAAATTTCATGAAAATCGAATAATCCGTTCGAGAGTTATGCCGTCACAAACATTGCCACATACATACATACATACGTGCCGGATTTCCCAACTTAACTGAGAAACCTCGTTCGCTTTGCTCACTCGATCAATTAGCTATCGTAGTTGGGCATTTGCTTTCAAGTAATCAGAACGAACAGAACAAAATGTGATTTTTCGCAGGATCATCGTCGGTTAACCAAGATCACACTTTCAAGTACAGACAGGTGTAACTGAGGCCGACTCGCGTCGATGGAATCACGTGGGTCTGAGATGGGGATAGTCGGTAAAGGAAACAAAAAGAGAGAGTTATCTGTGCAACAATAGCGGCGGAGTTGCTTGACCGTTGATCATTGATACAAACGCGGTGTAGAGCTAGCGAAAGAGACAGGAACAGTTGGTGATGGAAACAGAAAGAGAGAGATATACCTATGGAGCAGCACTGTCGCCTGATTGGCTTGTTCGTCGGTAGCCGGCAGCGCTGTGTCGCTGGACCGACGGGAGCGGACCATCAGAGTCACGCATTGATACAGGCAGACGCTGATACTGCGCTGTAAATAAACATACAAGTAAAAATATCTTGGAACATTGGGGCTTCGCTGTTGTACAATAATAAATAATTGCAATGATTCTATATAATAGTTGTATGAAACTATGTGCTTATACAGGAGACAGGAGGTAAAATAACTGTGAACAGACTGTATGTGTGAAGCTCTTTACTTGGACAGGAGGTAAAATAACTGTGAACAGATTGTATGTGTGAAGCTCTGTACTTGGACAGGAGGTAAAATCACTTGTAATAGACTGTATGTGTTTAGAAGTGTGCATGATTCAATTTTAACTTACCATAATAGCGACCAAAGAGTTGATATTCTGAATCCTCCATCTAGTCTCGAACTTAACCAACTGCACGATCAAGTTGAGCGACGACGCGCACACGTTCAACGCGTCCATCGTGTACAGCTGCCTCGGCAACAAGATAGCCTCGACCAGGTGGTCCAAGTGAACACCAACGAACGTGATCGCATCGCTAGCGAAGAACTGTCCATGCTTCATCACCATCATCGATATGAAGTCCAAGCTGTACGCGTAAACCCGCCACCACTCGTGCGGCTTCCAAGTATTGTCGCCGAACTTTGGAGGCAGTAACTGCATCCATAGGAATTGATCGACATCGGACGTGAGCAAGTCTTTTGAGTATGGCCCTCTGGCGTAAGCGGTGAGACAACGCAAAGCGGCGAGCGACGTGTGGTAATGCCGACAGTTCTGCAAGCAAGTTTGCAGGCAGCAGAGCAGTTTATTCACAAATCGACTCGACTGGAACCATTGCGAGAGACCACCAAACATATCGTCGTACAAATCTAGACATTGCTCCAGCATCGCTAGCGATAGCACGACTGGGGATATATCGTCGTTGACTGTACGTTCATTTATATCGGTGTCTTTTTTCGGTTCACTTTTTATATCTCCGAATAGCTTTTCCAGCTCAATGCTGTTGATGTTTGTGACCGATGTTATGATGCTCTGTGCGATGACGCTGTTCGCCTTGATCTCGTAATCCAAGCTGCTTATCGCGACCGTGAATATAGATAGGATGGCGCGAATCGCTCGCGGATGTAGACATTCGTAAACGATTGATGTGTTTGTTAGCAAGTTGTCGATTTGTTTAGCGCTTGCTTTTCTGTTGTCGAAGCAATCGTCTTTCCAATTCGAGAGCATGATAACGTACAGTTCTGACAGGATGACGACTAATCTTCCGTCTTTCAGACCGTCAAGCTCGTTTAGTAACGCCGTCAAGCACGGCGCGACCATTTTTGCTTTGTGCGCTATATTCAAACTTATCGGCATGCATTTACAGAATATGGTTGTAAAATCTTTCCAAGAGGTAAGTAGCCCGAGCCATATCGGCACTTTGTCGGCCGTCTCGCGTTCAGATCTCCCTTTGAAGGAAAACACATAGTCGATCCACGTGTCTAGATACTTTTTGTCTGTATCGAAGAAAAGTTCCAGTACTTCTTTCAAACCGGGTTCGATTTTGTCACGTGACATGAACAATTCTATTCCTAGAACGTTGAATATCTGCGAGTATGTTCTCAGATTGGGTTGGATATCGTTAAAGAGGGGGCTGGCCAAGTGTTTCCAGAACTTAGGATTATCGCGTAGTTTTTTTACTAGTATTTGCATGTTGTTCTTCCATAGTTCGTGAAATAGTACCATTAGGCACCCTAGTATTGGGCTGTGTAGGTAATTGACATCCTGTAAAAAAAGTTATCAATGTTTAATTATTGTAAAACTCTGTAATGGAAACAATGTAAAGAGTAGGTACAATAAGCAAGCCTTGAGTCAACCCACTCCGATACTTACAGAGTTGACGGTTTCGAGATAATCAGCCATGTATCCCAGGATGCCTTCGGAAGATTCCTCCTCCACCTTTTGCACCACTTTATCATCATTTCCGTCAGTCTTTGCCTTTTCGTAGTTCATCATAAAGAACGCCTCAGTAAGGCCCGGTTGCTGGCCCACGCAGGTCGCTACAAATTCTAAAATAGCTACTTTCAGCTCGTCGGTTTCGTATTGGTCTCGGAGACGATCGAGGAACATTATCCGCGCTTGATAGGCTGTCATGTCTAGTGATGCGAAGAGCGACATCTGGAAATCCTGTGAATAAAAAAAAACAATCTGATATAAAGCTTTTGTAAGTAGATCACACTGTGGTCTTTTAATTAGCCAACATGTAGCACATTACGAAGAAGCCCCGGATCAATATTAATTTTATCTCTCCAATACTTTACAGATCGTCGTTAGGGATTAAATTTACCTATCGCTTTGTTACTAAACAAAGCACTTACTTACAAGTTACTTTTTCCAAAAAACAATACAAACCGAAATATATGGAAAATATGTTTCCCATAAAAACACTGTTTTCTAAAATTTGTATTTTATAAATAGCATTTTTAACTTACGTTAGCAAATATCTTCAGCAGCCGACAGCTCAGCTCAGGCAGACTCTTATTAAACGCATGGTTGATGTAGCTGGCCACTCTAGGGACCACTTTCAACGAGTCCTTCTGTTTGTTCTGCGTGAAGATGAGATGTTCCAAGGGTGTCAGTTCTCCGGGCTTGGTGACTGTGGCTTTGAGGCGGAGCGCGAACATGACCATGGCCACGCATTTCTGGATAGTCGATATGTATTGGGGACCGGTGCCTGATATCCAGTTGGTTTCGTTCTGGATTATCCGTTCCAACTGGTTGTTACCTAAATGTTTAATAACGTTTATTGTTAAAAAAAAAACCGTTGTATAGCCTTATTACTTATTAGGTAAACCTAATAGGTAGGTAATGTATTTAGCACAAGAAATAAAATATTGAAGATATATGACCTCTAAACTAAGTTGAAAACTTGTATTTTAGAGGCCGAACCAAAATAATATTATTCTGTGCACAATAAGGTAGGTGGATGGTCCTTTGACACCTGATCTAAGTGAAAGTTCAAGAAATAAGTTGAAAGTTGAAAACTAAAGCCAACGACAAAATTTCAAGCTTCATGGTTTTATGAGAACACAGCCTTATAAAGTATCATAATCTATGTATATCAGAATTGGTATGTTATTACCTTTCAATTAATAGCCATATTGTTATAATCAAAACATTTTATTGGTTCCTCCATACCCACAAAATCCATCAAGTTGTCTATGCATATCAATACATACATACCAATGAAATATACATAAATACACAAGCCTAATTTCAGATCAGCTTTAAGCTAGTAGCTACTACCAGCTGCGCTATTAGGCTTCTGCAATGTAGGTTAAAGGTTCGATTTTTGAGATGTGTGATGCATATAGATATTTGATCTGTTGATGCTATTGTATGATAAGTCATCATCATTCTCCTGCCCTTATCCCACGCTAGGTGGGGTCGGCACAACATGTTCTATTCTTCCACTCACTCCTATCAACCGTCAACTCTGCATCTACACCTTTCATACCCATGTCCTCTTTCACACAATCCATCCATCTCTTTCTCGGCCTTCCCTTGCTCGCATGTCCAACCACGCTCAAATTCATAACCCTTTTGGTCAAATGACTATTATCCCTCATTACATGCCCATACCATGCCAACCTAGCACTCCTCAACTTTTCTACAACTGGTGCCACTTTCAAACTTCCTTTATTGTATGATAAGTATGTACCCGTATACAAAAAAAAAACTAAATGTAATCAATTTCCCATATTACAAGCTACGCTTAATTTGGGTCTGAATGACGCTGTGTGAAATTAATGCCCTGTATATAACAAAAATATAACCCTCGTTCTGAGGCGTTACCAATTCACTCACCCACAGATATAATCTTCAACAGCTCGACCGCATTCTCCGTATGCAGTAAGCTATACACACACGTCTTCTTCAGCAGCGTGTTTTTATCTCGTACATTCTGCATCACCATGATGAGGAAGGAGGCGCACCGCTGTACCAGTGCCCTACGCTCCGCAGGCGTGGTGTATCGCCACCCGTACACGTTCGGGAACACCTCTTGTAGGACGAATACTAGACCGGGGAGGATTACGTCTGTATTGACGCGCTCATCGTCTGTTGCCTAGTGTAAGTGTGATCATATTACATATCAAGTTTTTCAATTGTTTTCTAACCGCCTCTGTGGTGTAGCGGTCCGCCCTCCGGTGTCAGATCCAGAGGCCTCGGGTTCGATCCTCAGGGGAGTTCAATATTGTGCTTTGTTTGGTTGGTGGTAGGACTTTAAGCCCGCCTGGCTAGCTACCCACTATCTTACTTAATTCTGTTGCCATAACAACAATTCTCAAATGGTTGATTCCGGCATTTACAGGTAATATTATACCCCGTCCCCTCAGTTTGTTGATTCCAGATTAAATGAGCTAACACCTTCGGCTCATAATTTGAAAATCAGGTGAGATGAAAGCTAAGCACCTATGGGTAGGTGCGTTTAATAAAGAATAGAAAAAAAATGTTGACGGGCCTAATGCAGTTTAGCGTAAGTCATGTTCTTTGTGGATATAATCTACGCAGTAAGGCTTTGTTATAAGCAAGAGATGCACTTTAACATCATGTGTTTCGACTACATGTTGTATTAAAGAAAAACAGAGACACGATAGAAGTGAAACTTTTGTAATACATTTTGTAAACATTTTAACACAGTGCCCCACCACTTTTCGTCAAACAAAAAGCGGATCAGAATTTCAAAACCTTCCCATAATAGCATAGCAGCATTGCTGTGTTCCGGTTTGAAGGGTATGACTGCCAGTGAAATTACGGGCACGCGAAGCTTAACACCTTTATTCCTCAAGTTGACGGGCGTAACTAAATTCTAATTCATTTATTCAGACGTCTAGGTCAGTAATGCAGTGTCATGTAGGCTATGTTTTTTGTGGATGTTTAATCGCCTATGTGCTCTAGTGGTTCAACCCACCGATTTAAGATCCAGAGGTCCCGGATTCGATCATCAGGGGCAGCAATATTGTGCTTGGTTTGGTTGGTGGTAGAACTTTGTTAAAGTCCGCCTGGCTAGCTACCACCATCTTAACTAATTCTGTCGCCATAATAACAATTCTAAAATTGTTGTGTTCCGGCATTCAGAGGTAAGATAGCCAGTTCCTCAATAAGTAGAGGATTCCGGGTGAAGTGCGTCTCCACCTTCGGCCTTATCTTAACTTGCTATCAGGTGAGATGAAGTCCAAGCAACTGCTCATCGTTCAATAAAAAATAATAATAAAAGTTGACGGGCGCAATGCAGTGCCGTGTAGGCTATGTTCTTTGTGGATGTGACCTACGCAGTTAGGCATTGTTATAGGCAAGAGTGCACTTATCATCAGGGCTATTTGTTTGCTGTCTCCTAGTTTAACAAGGCTCATAGTTCAGTTGCTAGTAACTCTGCCTTCTGCGCTGTAGGCTGTGGGTTCGATTCCCAGCCAGGACAAACGTTTGTGTGATGCATATAGATGTTTGTTCTGTGTTTGTGTGTTGTATCATATGGTACGTATGTATTTACAAAAAAAAAGTATTTAAGTATTCTATCCGTAATCCAGTTCCCATATTACAAGCTACTCTTAGTTTGGGGCTAGATGGCGCTGTGTAAAATTAATAACCTGTAATATTTATTTATATTTAGTTCAAACCAGGTTGTCGGTTAAGAAAAAAAATTACCAACCGACCAACTAGGTGGACTTAGATTGGTTGGTTAGTAATAGACGGTGTAAAATAAACTTTCTCGTCATAAAAGAGCGCACCTCATAAAACGCGCACAGTAGATCAATATACGTGGCTAAGAAGTGGTAGGAGCCGGTGGGTTGCTCCACGGTCACCAAGTACGTTCCAACGGCCGCCGAGTCCAGCGACACTCCGTTCGCGTACTGATCGTGCGACAGTTTGTGGTTCAGGACTCGCGGCAACAAGCCTGTGTTTGTCAGTCTGAAATCGAAGGCTCGGCTTCAGTTGAAGATTTCTACCTAAAAAACAGCGGTAAAGTGCCGACAAAAGCGAAATCTGGAACTTGTCGATCAAGTTTTCAAGAGTGTTTTCCGTAGAGAACAGCTGAGATTGTTGGTACTGGAATCGCACTATTCTCGCGTCGGTCGCGATATATTAATAAGGGTTGTTTTGCAACACAACTGACATCATTGATTTAGTATACATAGATCGGCAATGCAGAAGAGAAAGAGAATAGTTTAAGCTTATTTAGTGAGATATTTAGACGAGATTCACGAACACGCTACCGGCCTGTAGCGGATTGGCGTCAATCGTAGAAAAAAAGTGAGTATGACTGTTTTAAAACGTATACTATGATACGAATTAATATTTTTTTTACCTTTTATGTATCTCGTTGGGGAATATAGGTATGAGCGCGGTACAAACTCGCAGGCACTCGGTCAGCAGCGGCAGTGGCGTCGAATCGGCCCGCATATAATGCACTAACACGTCAAACACTCCTTCGCTCGGTCCCACCAGGCTTTTCGGTATTTGCTGAAAAACGTTCATCCGGCCTCTTACCTAACTCTGTTTCATTTGGCTTTCAATCGGTCTCAAAAAATGACGGCTTTTCTGAACAATATATACGGTATCATTGAGAAGTCAAAGAAAAGCCGCCATTTTTGTTGAGACCGAAATGAAACAAGAGTTAGGTAATTGGCTAGCGGGTCAAACATGGAAACGTAAGATTCATTGATGCATGTGCCACTTTACGGTGAGTCATTTCCATACACCACCATCTTATTCAATTCTTATTTTCATTAGAGCGGGGCTGAAAACCAGAGTCGCTGAGTTCTTACTTGTTCACCAACAGCATGAACTCGTTTGCTTGTATATCTAAAAATATTGTCATATGTGTTGTGTGAATAAACGCCTTTTTATTTTATTTTTTAAATGGTTGTGTTCCGGCATTCAGAGGTAAGATAGCCAGTTTGTTGAGGATTCCGGGTGAAGTGCGCTTCCACCTTAGGCCTTGTCATAACTTGAAAAATCAGGTGTGTTGAAGGCAAGAACCTGCTCGCCGAAAAAAAAAACAACTAATAACAAATCAGCTAGGTTTCTTTGGTTGTCTATTGTGTCTATTAACTCTACTCTTGAAGACATTAGGGTCGTACAACAGCGGAAATACCAACGTTGTAATGGGATTCCAAGTATTTGCAGAGCGCATAAAATAAAAGGACACTACCCTATGAATGTTAAGTCTCTAAAGACCTCACTCGGCTGCCAGTAACAAGACGATTTGATATTTTAAATTGCTTCAAATAACATTTATTATAATTTACAAACATTAAAAATAATTATGTACAATAAAACTAACTATGTACAGGAAGCAGTCGAAGGACCATTGCAAACGGCCTGTAGGTAACAGAAAGAACAGAAAAAACGGAAGCGTGCCCAAGACACTGGCTGCATTGCCACGCTGAGTAGCTATGCTAGTTCGCTGGCCAAATAAGAAATTTGAAACTAATCCTGATATACATTCCTCCAAAATTACCTTATCCTCTGCCGCCAACACTCCCAAGATCCCAGCCAGTACTCTAGACCCCTCATATATCCGTTGCAGAGTCGCATTCACATTATGCAGCTGTTTCCTGTCCAAAGCCTTCACTACCTCCTGGTTGAACACCGTCCAATAGGAATAGGGCGTTCTGAAATGTATCATTGTCCCCTCTTTCCGTTCCATGATCGTGGCTTTCGAGCCGATTTCTATCCGGTATGAATGGTCTTGTAAGGGAAAGTACTCTCGACCAATCATAGCGTCGTCCGCCTCGATTGAAACTATGGGAACCGCGTTCGGATTGTAGATTTCGGTGAACACTGGCAGATTTTTCAGTTCGCCAATGAGCTGTGAAGGGAATTATTCATAGATACATAAATATTTATAGTTCGCCAATATAACGGGACATTAATATCATGACTGATTTATCAACGCACAGCCTAAACCGCTGGTCCTAAAGACATAAAGTTTGGTGGGTGTGTTCTTTATGATATTTAGGTATTAGCTAAGGGTTTTTAAAAATTCCAACCCTTGGGGGGTGAAATGGAGGGGTTGAATTTTCTATCATTTTTTTATAATTTGGGTTGATTGATTTGAAAATTGGTAATATTCTCTCAATTATAGTTTTGGGTTCAAAATGGGGTTCAAAGTTCGGAGTAAAACGTTGCATATCTCTCAAACCGTACATGATAGACGTTTAAAATTCGTATATCGATTGCCTATTTAAAATAAGCAATTGCGTATTTCAGTGCTTTATTGAATTTTCAAAATTAAAGGGAAAGGGAGTCCAATATTTAAGGAAACAACCTTTTAAGAGATATTTTGAACTGTCGCGGGTTGTGAATTTTGTGTCATTATAACATTTGCACATATTGTAACCACACCAACCAGTGCAATCACTTGTGTTTCAAGTGATTAAAAGTAATATAAAAACATCTTATTTCAGTCAGACACACAAACTCTTAAGATGATTAAAACCGTACATTTCTCACGCTCGCCGCCCCGCCCCGCGCCAACCCCGCCGCCAGTGTGGACAGCGCGCTGAAGTTATACGGGAAGTATTCCAACGCTGTATTCCACAGCGATACCACTCCGTTGTTGGTGTCTTTGGAATGAAGGTTCCAGAACTCACTGAAAAAAAAAAATACGATATAACAATCATCAGCAATCCCAAAGCAAGTACAAACTCCTTTACATTAAACGTAGTAGAGCTCCTTGTGAAAGGGCTGGTCCGTGGAGGTACCACCATTACTCAGCCGCCAAGCAGCATTGCTGGGTTCCGGTTTGAAGTGTATTTTTGCCGGTGAATTTACATTACAAGCTTTAGTTTGGTACAAGACAGCGTTGTGTCTGGTAAAATTAAGTTTTTATTTTTAATTGATTGTATAATTAATATCATAATTGTATTTATTTATCAGATAATATAAAAGTCAAAGTGACGTGTATGTCCCTATGGACTCCAAAACAGCTGGACCTATTTTGATGAAATTTTCAGACAATCTTCAGATTAGCCCAGCGGGTGATCCTGTGAAGTTTGGTAGCGATCGCATCAACAGTTTTTTTGTGTTATGGCGGTTTTGCGCGAATGTAACGGAGCGGGGCCAGATGATTTATCATAAGGGTGTTCCTATACATACTTGGCAATTTGAGGAGTTTCTATGAGTGTAGCACACAGCTCCATGACCCCGGGCTGGTGGCTGAGGCTACCGTCTCCATCGAACTTATCGCACAGACCGTTCAGTAGTTGGAACACGCGGAGCCGGCATATTAGGGCGCATTGCGATTTGTCCTGCGGGACAAACAATTGGGTACACCTGAAGCCGATCATGATATAAGCCTCATCCAATAAATGCCACAAATAGCGACCTGGCGGGGACCACGACCTCTTATAGCATTTTTGTTTGGATATTTCTTTACATTTGTCACTATCTATCAAGTGTAGAAAGAACGAGACAAAAGTAATGTAAGATCAAAACGAGAATGCTGTAAGACGTTATGGTTAGGCCCTGAACCGCCTCATTCAACGATTTCCGGCCGCCACAATATCGTCGGTCTACCGAGTGGGTATTCAAGTAAATTATCAGGTTAATATTGATCAGTGGAATTCCGCAAAATAACGACTGAATGCATTTACATGTTAAACAAATGGTTGTAATGTCAGATCATGCACAACGTAATTCTGCAGTACAACGGCGTGCAATATTTTGTTGAATGTTGCATATTTAATTCTTCTAAATTTACATAGGTTGTTCGAGAATTAGACGCGGCAAGGTCACAATCAAATCGTCGTTACATTTACACGCATTTTATGTCACTATGTCACTAGCTAACCCACGCGCAATTAATCTTGCGCCAAGGTTCTAAGTACATCACAATCATTTTAGCCCATATAAGCCCAATGCCTAAAAAAGCATTATCTGGGCTCGCTCCAATGTAGACCCCATTCTTGCCCAGGCAAGCTTCGAGATCCAGGGCTGCGCCCCCTCTATCCATCTCCATCATCCAACTACACGTGACCGCCGGTCACAATACATCCCCCGGTGAGGTCGCGGCTAATTCTTCTGCTAATGTCCACTACATTAGCCATAAACACCGAAATATCTACCGAAAAACTTACCCCTTGTCTATGAATAATACAGAATATATATCTCATGGTACAAGCGCGTAGTAAACATAAATACATATATTTATAACATAAATGTTAAATAATTAACTTAGTATTTATAGCAACTTTCAAGTAAATCCGTCGAAATATACAGGTGAGTTTTTTTCTTAAATTCAGCATATATATTTATAAATTTTCAATTTTGAAAGTGTTCCAACAACTTCAACTCATACATTATTTTTTTTATTATCAAACAAAGAGCTCATAAATGCAAAAACATTTTTTTTTCATAAACTCACTTTTCTAGGAAAACTAAATATAAATCGATTTTCTTTAATGCAGAACTTATTTTTTTTTAAATCGAGCACGTAACTCCTAACATGACTTTTTGATAACTCTCACGGTTTCAGACTTGGCCTCAGTGGCCCTGGAAAAAAACTCATTCTGTATATTCAATAAAATGGGGTATATTTCCAAGAAATTGATGATGGGTTAAATTATCATTTACTATAATGAATATTTACACTAAGTTTCGTGTTCTAAATATTTTTAAGTTAAATGATTATATTGTTACGCCAGTTAGAAACGTCTAGAATATTCCCAACCCTTCTCATACTTCCGAGAAAATAAGACAATAACAACTTGTTTATCAATAACACAAAAGGATGATTTTTGACCGCCGTGCCAGATTACGCAACAGTTAGCGGCGCGACCATTTCCGCGCTTACTAGAACTTTCGATAGAGTTGGATATAAATCGACGCGCGATTCGGAAGCAAGTCAGTATTCGATTACGATACAGCGAATTAACATCAAGTGATATTTGAGTGCGATAACAGTGTTTAGTGATTCGGTAGTGTAACTAAGTAGTGTTGTACTGTGTTTGAGAGTAATTAGATTGATGCTGAATAAACGCGTCTTATTTTGAGTAATAACCGGTTTGTTTTAATTGTTACGAACCCCAGCTCGTAACAATATGTATTTATAGATACGAGAAAACGGGTATTTATCGCATATATAATTATTTTAATACCCGTTTTTTCGTATCAAAAGAATGGGTTCCAATGATGAATTAATGAAATGTGAATGAATGTGATGTGGGTCTAGATACAGACAGACAGACAGACAAAAATGGAAAAAAATATTGTTTTGGCTTTTGTATCGATTCAATACTTGTGTTTGCTCCAATTGTAACTTCAAAATATATTGATTGTGTTGACTTTGACAGTTTTATTTTAAGTATTATCGCTTATTCTGTAAGATTTGTACAGAGAAACACTACAGTCTTGTGCAGTCTTATCTTAACGCGTCTAAACATTGCGGCGCATCTCAATACTATGATCATGATTTGGTTTGAAAACTGAGGTATTTTGTACTTATTTCTTTAGCCTGTACTGTACAATGACGTAATGTGTAATGTTAATCATGTACTTACTGTAAATACTGAACTGTTCAACATTTCCTTCAGGAACTTGAATACTCCCTTCTTCAAAGCAGTTGCACCAAAGTGTTGATATTGCCTTTCAAATAGCCTAACATGGCTCGGACTCTGAAAAAAGTGTTAAGTAATAAAGGGCTGAAGGGAAGCAAAGGGTTAATTCCTTCACCTTCATGACTAGACTTCTTTTAAGAAATGATATCAAGATAAAATAAAGTGATACAAACACAAATTAATCATATGAATATAATACCAATCAGGGATTTAGGATTTCAAAAGCTTTTCGATAATAATTGCCATCATATTATATAAGAAATGTCGAGATTTACTGTTTTTTTTTTTATTAATATATGTATTTCACATGTATGTTATAAAACTTTGAAACATACATAGTGCCTACAATACTAAAAATGGGTTTACGTTTTTTGGAATGAAATCTGAACACTAACATTTTTTTCGAAACAAAAGTAGCATACCGACGTAACTCCTTATAACATCAGCTGTCTGCCAGGGTAAATTCTGTTAAATCGGTCTGGTCGTTTCGGAGATTAGCCGCAACAAACAGACAAACAAATATTAAATAGAGTTTTTTGTTCTGATCACATACTTACATAATATATGTACTCAGTAAAAGCTGTCATTTAGATTTGTAATTTATTTATTTGTATTATAATGGAATATAATGGCTTAAATTTCATTTTATTGAAGAGCTTTACACATTTGTGTGCATGTGTTACACTTTATTAGATGGGCTAATAATAATTATTTATTGTTTTCAATAAACACTTATAGGTAAACACTGTAAATTTCAAGTGAATACCTATAACAGTACATGAGAGACAGGCAGCTGTTTTCAGTATTTTATAACCAACATTTGTTTCCATGCTCTTATTCACATTTATACTTTTAATGTAGGTTGTGTAATAAATGTATGCTTATGAGCATTATATACCTGCAAAGTCAACATCATCCAAGTAATAAGCATTGCACTATGTTCCACATTTAAGTGAAGCTTTGTGAGCTCACTTTCAACGGCCTCTTTTGTGCTATCAATCCATGACGTTACATTTTTCCTGAAAACATTTTATAGACATTATTCTCATTTCGATGAATACCCAAGAAGCTTGTTATGTCAGTTGGGGTGACCTAAAAAAGTTAAAATATTTTTTACAAAATGTGTTGAATTTTAGATAATGTCATGTGGAATGTGTCTAGTATAGATAACACAATTGATTCAGGAGGAAGAGACAGTGGTGTATTTACACAAGTGAAGTAAGGACAAGATATGAGGAGCTCATTCAGCGCAGCTCTCTGTCTATAGGTCATCTGTGGGGACTATGGAGAAATGTTGCCATCAACCCAAATCCTGCTCTGTTATATGGAGCTGGGCTGACTGGGATCAGGTTAATTCAAGCAGGGGCAATGTGCAGAACCCAATAAATGGTTTGATTCCCACCCAGGACAAACATCTGTGTGATGAATATAGATGTTTGTTCTATGTTTTTGTATTTTATCATAATTATATATATTAAAAAAAAGTATTTTGGTATTCTATCTGTAATCTAGTTCAGTATATTACAAGCTATGCATAGTTTGGGGCTAGATGGTGCTGTGTGAAATTAATGTCCTGTAATATTTATTTATTTAACTGCTTGGATCCAAATGGATAATCATACTCACATGTTGGTGCCATCAGCAATTACCATAAATATACAAACTTCCATGTACATGATTCTCATACAGGCATCCTTGTGCCTTTCTTCAAGGACATCACTATACCCATTGCTATTTCCAAAACCATGTTTTCTGAACAGTGAAAACAGCTTTGTGAATTCACTTTCTGAGAAGTGGTTTTTCTCCGCAATTAATAGCAAAATCTGTAGGATTGCTAACTGCTCCCTAAGATTACACTCGGCCCATTCCTGCCTTATTGTTTCACATTGGAAGTCATTCTGGATTTTCCTAGGAGGAGGTGCAGTGCTAAGTATTTTTTCAAACTGTGAGAGTAGAGATGATTTCATTTCCTGAATTTGGATGGTATCAATTATTTTAAAAAACTGTTTATGATACTTATGATTTGACTCATCCTTGAACTGGTATATGTATTGAATGAGCTTCAGGAGAAAGAGTCTCTCAGAGTAGTAGAACCTCCATAGGTTTGGAAGCAGGAATGATGGTCGGGTGTCACAATGAGAAATGTTTTTCAGTACATGGGCTGGAGAGACACATGACGTGTGACACAGGTAGTTAACGAGTATATCCCATATTTGAAAACAATCAACATCCTGCAAAAAATCATAGTATGCATAATCATTTCAGCGGAATCAAAGTTAACCAGAATAGTGTTGAATATGACATGACAGAGATGTTATAGTAATTAAACTTACGATATAACTCTGTATGGTCTGAACTACGTTTAGCAGCTTCGTTTGATCGGTATGCTTCGCTTGCAGCTTTGCAAAGTTCTCAGATTTGTTTTGTTTGTAGCTAGCCAACCCCACTCGTAATCTTTCAATAACTTCATCATTATTTAGTGCTTTGTCTAGGTCATCGATATCCAGGCTCTCAGAGGTCGTCCAGCGCCAAAGCGGCTTCCAATGGCTAAAGAAAAAGAAAGTAAATAAACAAATGATTGAAGACACAAAACATTATATTGATGAAATAAAATAATTTAATACAATACCTGACTTTTGGGTCGGTACTTGCACTAGACATGCTTATTATTACACCGTGGTGTCTATGTATTTTTTGCTTTTAGAGAAATAACGGCTCGCTTTTCATAATCATTTAGGTTAAAAACGATATAAGTAACAAACCAAACCACTGACACTCATAGAATGCACTGTGCAGTGCAGTGTTGCCATACATTTTTTTTTAAAGTAACCTAATATAGGTAAAAATATAACCTTTTGGAAAGAAAAGTAACCTTATACATTTTTTTTCAGAATCTAGTTAATCCAGTGAGCGAAGAGAACGAGATCTTTGAGTAAAGTTGGAAATTCCGGCACTGTATGGATGTATGTATATATGTTGCAATGTTTGTGACGGCATAACTCTCGAACAGATTATCCGATTTTCATGAAATTTAAACTGAATAGAGATAAAGTATATAGAATATTATTGTCACGGGTGTTTTTGATAAGTGGGGTAGTTTTTGAGATATTGGGGTGAAAAGAAATATAATTTTTCACCCATATCTTTTGAATGGCAGATCCGATCAATTAAAAATTTCGAACATGCAGAGATTATATAAAACTCATCGATTTGTACGAGGTTTTTTGACATAAGGGTTGTTTATAAGAAATAGGGGTGTTAAGTGAGGCTTGTGGGTGTCATTTGAATAAGTATCATAATGTTTTGTGGTTTTCTAAATAAAGGGGCGCGTTAAGGGGTTGAATCGCTTGTTATGTCTTCTAGGATAGACTGTTAAAGGGATTCACAATTCACTTTTTTTTTATTTGCTGAAACCACCCCTTTATTTTCATTATGGTTTGCAAAAGGGGTAAATAAAATTTAGGTCCTGAAAATGTGTTAAAACATTATATATCATATGAAATAAGGGTTGAGATTGCAGATTTCAAAATAAGTTTATTTTTGCCCTTATTGGGGGTGTTTTTTAAGATGTAGGGGCAAAGGATGATCATCAGGTCTTCTTAGATAAGAGAGGGTATTCGAAATTACACTAAAACTGGTTTATTTATCTATTATTATTCACTCTCAAGGGATGGAAGTCAATAAAATCCGAGTTTTTTTTGCGCATATTCCATATAAACAGTACATTATTGTCCACTACAATGTGGAAAGAACTTCCTCTATAACTGTAAGGTACGGCCATTATAACCACGCTAAGCAGACAGATTGGTGCTCACAGTTACGTTAACACAAGTTTTGTTTACACAAAGAAAAAATCTGCAGCCTTTTTGGTTGACTTTACGACATCCGTGGACCATAGATTTTTAATCCTCGACTACTAAGGCAACAGTTTTAAGAGCACATTTCAAAACGATATCAACTTTATTTCATGTAAGGCAGGATGTTACATTACGTTATCAACAAGAGAGAGCCTCGAACACTCATGTGAATAAAGAGAGTTCAAGAAAAAAGTGCTCAACTCGATGGGTGCTATAAAACACTCACGGTGTGTTTTACATAGAGAGTGAGACGAGCAGTGCCCAACGAGTTAAGTAAAGTGAGAAAGGTGTAATGAAAGCACACTTTTATTGTTTGTTAATTATATTCTATTTGAGAAATAATCTCCGTCACAAACCAGACATCACGAGATCTCAGTTCGGGGTGAACTACTGGTTATTATAATTTACAGACATATGTGGGTTATATGAACTAACAAATAATAACAAGCTCTGCTTAGTTTGGGGCTAGAATGCGATGTGTGTGTGTGTTTTCGATATGTTTGAGTATTTTTTTCCATTTGTATTCACCAGCTAGGTACCTTCTCTAAACGCCTAAAACTAAGGAGATAAAATGAGATTTAGAAGTGAATCTGGTTATAACTTGCGACACGTCTTTTATATAACATTTTTGAGCTAATTGGGGATCTACGACTTGTCCTTTTATATCAAAGAGTGGATCGGAAAGTTTAAAACGTTGTATATAATTATGTTTGATTGATTCAATGTAAAATTACAGACAGGTTTTTCTGAAATCGCTTATCTGTGTTATAGGTTGTAGAACTTCTTTTTCAAACTGAATAGTATTTTTTTTTCAAGCAGGGTAAAAATCGTGGATTACTGAACTCTAATTCGTAAGCGTCCGTGGTTTTTCAATGATGAAGCTACATATAATTACAAGCTATTGTTTTTATAAGCTTGTGAACCTCGAGTTTGACCTGGTGCAGCA
This sequence comes from Venusia cambrica, assembly GCA_951394065.1. Classification (NCBI taxonomy): domain Eukaryota; kingdom Metazoa; phylum Arthropoda; class Insecta; order Lepidoptera; family Geometridae; genus Venusia; species Venusia cambrica. Next base: position 9,145,696 of record OX596044.1, on the reverse strand, counting down.
ATGTTTTTTGAGACTGAAAAATTGAGTTGAATTTGTGGTAAAGATTCAAAACATGAATTCCAGGTAGATTATTTAGACAGCAAATGAATTCGATTATTATTTCACAAAGTCCTAAAATTCACCTAAAGTAACCTTTTGAGTCGTGTTACCAAGAAGTAACCTGATAGAGTCAAAAACACCTAAAAGGTTACAAAAGAATCCTTTTGGCAGTACTGATTAACTGACACTGACTGAGCATATATGTAACAAACAATACAAACATAGATAGTATAGTATAGGTACCAAAAACAAGGAGTAAAGAGAATACTAACTACGTAAGACGACGGTACTCAATAGTGAAAACAAGTTTATAGTGAGTTCTGATTTTCTTAGCTTAATACATAGGTAGTTATTTTTAAAACTTATTGCTTAAGCAGAAAACTGTCATCATTATGAATTTTCTGTTATATTATGCTTTGATTTTAATTTATTTTTGACTATACTTAAATAGTAATAACAGTATGTTATGTAATATGATTTCACTACAGATTTAATGAACTCCTAATTCAATTGTTGGTTTTATTTTTAGGGAAAGTCGCCATCATACACACCACGAACGATGCGAAAGAAGTTACATCGGACTGTTAAACAATCAGAAGATAGACTCAAAAAACTGCGAGCTCTCCGGGAAAAAAGTAGGCGTTTAACAAACAATTTTGAAAATATTGAAAACGTTATTGCCGAACTCAAAGCAAAGTTTCTGGTCAGTGAAGAGGATGGAGATTTATTATAGTCAATTGATCCATTGAACAAAGATTTTTTTTAATATTTGTGCCGTGCTGCATATGGTAAAAAATATTCACCAGCTCTACGTAAATTCGCTCTTTGTTTGAATTTTATAAGTCCGCGAGCGTATAAGTACGTAAGATATTGTTTCAACACTTGCCTGCCGCACCCGTCCACTCTTATTAGGTGGTACAAAAGCGTTGATGCTAATCCAGGATTCACCACAGAATCAATAAATTGTATTCAATTACTAGCAAAACGCAAGGAAAAACAATTGTATTGTAAGTATGGATGAAATGGCAATTAGGAGACATGTTCAATGGGATGGCGAAAAGTGTGTAGGTCTGGTTAATTACGGTGAGGCTTTAGATGGTCATAATGTTTCTGAAGCAAAAGAAGCTCTGGTTTTCATGGTAACTAGTATCAACGATGGGTGGAAGATTCCGGTCAGTTATTGTTTGATTGACGGTTGTAACGGAGAGCAGAAGGCAAATTTGGTACAACAATGTATTAGTTTGTTGATCGATTGTGGTATCAATGTAATATCTCTTACGTTTGACGGTTGCCTCTGAAATAATACTAGTTCAATTTTCTTTGTCGCATGGTGCATACGGATTTCAAAATAACGCGCCGTAATTGCTTTAATCAATAAGAATCGTTGATTACCAATTGGCTTACTATTCAAATGATCTTCAATAAATGCAGATTCGCAACTTTTTAAAGTAGAAGATTATGAGTTTCTGCATAATATTTTTTTCTGCAAAGAATGAGATTCCTCTGAGCAAATTTTTCTTAAATATCCTTTCTGCTACCTTTCAAATTCTAATTACATCTCGAGAGGGATTAATGAGGCCGCCCTTATCTTTCTTTAAAATCAAGCCCGAGGATTTATCACTAAAGAAAGCAAGAAGGCAATCTTCGCATTTAAGTGATTTTCTTAATTTTCTGACCACAAAACCACCAATGTATGGAATAATTTCCTCAGCATATATTGACAACCTACAAGGATCAGCTAAGTAATTATGATCACCATCAATTATTAGATCATAGCTATTCTCTTCTAGATCATGATTTTCAGTTTCAGTAGAACATTTGGTATATGCATTGAGTTTTTTTTCGTAGCGCACTTCAGTGTGAGTAAGGATTGCAATTTCTTCTAAGGGGATACAATTCCCAGATGTAATACTTTTTATTTCTTCATGAACCACCAACTTTTTATAAGCGCTTTGAAATTGGAAAGCTGTTGGGTTATTGTTAAGGCCCCACTTTGACCTTATGGAACATAATATTATATGGAAAATATTTTAGGTGGTCCTGGGACGCTACCGCCGACGGCGAAGCCGATCTCCATTGATGGCTTTAAATTAGCTTCATGAGAACTAGAAACGATTTTTACCGTCAAATGTACTGAACGGATAGGTTTCATAACATGTGTACACTTTTGAGATGGGAAACGCCATTTTGGATATGACACATACCCGGTAGGTAAAAAATCGTTTCTAGTTCTCATGAAGCGTCCCTGGCTATGCTTATAAAACTATAAGAATTGCAGTTTGCCAGTTAATATGTTATTATCATAAATATTTTTAAACTTTGAATACATGTTAGTAAGCCGAGAAAACCAACCTTTCTGTTTGACTTCAGTATACTTCTTCCCTCTAAGTTGAGCCACATATATGTTTCTGTTTTAGCTAAGAAATCAAGAATTTGATTGCCATTTCTTTCATTTATTGGTTTTTTAAACCCGTAAGCATTTATGTTGCGGCTGTTCAGAACATCAAATAAATTATTTATCTTTGTAATAAATTCTACAGTAGCATCTGACCCTGAAAATTCTGGTAAATTCAACTTTTGATCACAGTACTGAAGAGCATCTGCTACGGAAATACTAAATGTTTGTGCCGCTAGATTGAATTTCATGATCTGTTTACAGAAATCAATATGTTTGCCTTTTAAGGCGGTTTGCTAAATGAAGACCCTCATTTTCTTGCAGATTATTCAAGTTTTCAATGAACTGCCATAAAACTTTTTCACCGAATGCATATACCAGCTCTTTTTTTGACCTAAAGTATTTCGTACGAGTTTTAACATGTGAGCAGGGTCTGGAATAGTCAGTATCTCATGTCCACTGACTTCAAAAAATGGTGTGATGTTTCCTGCATCATGAAAACTACAACCTAATTTTAGTGCCATTTTGAAATTAGCAGGACAACCGTCAAAAGTAAGAGATGGGTAGGCCTTTGGTGTGGGACGCTACCTGCGTCGACACCCTAGCGCCATCTCATCTGCCTGGGACATCAGTTAGGGCTGGTGCGGTGGCTGATTCGGCCGAGGATCACAAAAGGCGCAAATATAGTGGTCTCGACAGAGCTTACCTATTTGAGCCTTTTGAGGTGGAGACCTTGGGTTCGTGAGGAGCCGGTGCCCTCCAGGTTTTCGAAAAACTTGCAGCCCCCTCAGCACGGGGCCGGGATAAAATTTTTGTCCTCTGTTTTTATCCACCATCGGGAGACAAAATGTTCTGACAAGGTGGATAAAATTTTTATCCCCGCCCCGTGCTGAGGGGGCAGGGCTTTTGATTGAGGCGACACGTGACCCAAGGGCTGGCTCTTATTTATTCCACGCTGAATTAGCGTAGCAATTCAGCGTGGCAATGCAGCCAGTGGGATAAAACCTTGGGCACGCTTCCGTCTGGTACTGGTCTGGAACAGTTGAGTTACATATAGGCCGTATAGAAATTTTATCAAAATCGGTTCAGTTGTTTGGTTTTTAAATCAAAATAACTGGAAAATATATGTCATTCAAGTAAACAATATTGCGTATTCTGCTTTCCTGTGGTGTTTACGGTCACTAGAGTAGACCTTTTGAACCGTTTACTTTCCAGTATCATCATCATCATCATTACAGCCCATAAAAGTCAACTGTATAGGACATGGGCCTCCCCCGATGCTAAAGAAAGCAATGGAGGGTTTTGCCATAATACTCACGCTTGGCAGGCGTGTTGGTGATCGATGACTCTTTAACGACTACTCCTGCATTACCTCAGAACTCCGTAACCGATTTGGAAAATATATTTTCATACAAAAAATCACGTATTATTGCATCCTCACACGACTCTTAAATAGTGTGTTGGAGACGTCGGGGTGTCGTGGGTTTTACAACGAAAAAAAGGTAAAAATAAACTCTTTTTGAAAAAAAATGGAACCGACTTCACCACTAAAAACTTACAAATAACTCTTAGGGTAAGTTAATATAATTTGAAGGCGATGCCATACAATAAACTTGTTGTTGTGCTTGGCAATTCGGCACCAACTTCACATTATATGAACTTACCCTAGAGTTATTTGTAAGTTTTTCGTGGTGAAGTTGGTTATTGTTTTTCGAAAAATAATTTATTTTAATTGTTGTTTTCGGACATCGATGTTGTTAGGGATACCGTTTGGATATAGTGCATTTGAAACAATCGTGATTCGTTGTTAATATGTTTAGAGATCTGTTTCTTAATCCTAGTAAACGGCTTTTTCTACCGAAATTGTAAACATATACAGAACAGTGGTAATATGTTTAAGGGTTGAGATGATGATGATGATGATAATGATGACCTAGAGTGACAACCCTAAACTGAAATTTGAAAAAAAACATATCTCCAAAGTCCTGCATCTGTTTTTTTTGTGGTGGTGCTTAACACTAAAATGAACATATACGTACTGAAATAAAATGCGACCATGCCGAAATTAATTAAAAAAAACATCTACTCAAGCAAGATTTATATAGCTTTTATATATTTATAGCTGCATACTGTGTAATTATATCTAAACATTATACATGTAATTAAAAAATATACCGGAAAAGTAGAAAATTGTTTCTATGGTTTCTATGACATTTCCTCGATTTTGTAAATTTCTCTAAAACTATGATAGTAGCCACGAAAACTTAATTCGGAGAATTTTTGGTAAGTTATTTAAAAGCACATAAGTAGTATTAAAAGCACATACAACGAATAGTTAAAAGTAAAGTTGTAAAGTACCCGCGACCGGGGACTGGAACCACAAAGCTGCGTCAAGTCTTAAATGCTAGGGTAAATAGCGCCAGCAAGAAGCCCTTACCTGCAGCTAAATCTTAGAAAATCCTGATTGATAGATTTGTTGGTTGTTACTGTCAAATGTCAAAAAAGTGACGTTGGCATTGCCATGTAATCATTATATTTATGACTTGTTGTACTGTCCGCTGGTTGATATTTCTTTCTCTCTCACTCAGCTCAGCTCATTCATTGTGTTCATCCAGCTCAGCTCAGCTGTCCTTCTCTCTCTGCCATTCATAGATCAACTTAAGTTTAGTTCACGTTTGCGTGCAAATATTTTATAAAAAATGCTTAAAACTAAGTAAAAACACAAACCTCGATTAAAGCTATTAAACTACACGTGATGCGACAGTAATAATTCCATATAAAACAATTTTTTATTGGTTATAATTTAATTTGGTGTTGGTTTTATATTACATCACGAAGAAATGGCTCCAGCGGCTACAGCAGTCCGTCCCAGATCTGACCATGATCCTATCGGCATCAGGGCTGTCCTTCTGGGCCCTCCAGGGTCGGGCAAAGGAACTCAGGTAGGTATCTAGACCTTTGACCTTTGACCTTGTGGTTGTCCCCCTTTATTCAGTATCAAATCAATGCAGTTACCAATGGAAATATCTAGAGCTACCATAGAAGATTACCAAGATTTAGTACTATTAAGTACTCTGTTTTTTCTAGGCTCCACGTTTGAAAGAGAAGTATTGTGTATGTCATCTCTCAACCGGCGATATGCTTCGCGCGGAAGTGGCCTCAGGCTCGGAGCTCGGACGCCGGCTCAAAAAGACCATGGATGAGGGCAAGCTGGTCTCTGATGAGATGGTTGTGGACATGATTGATAAAAACCTTGATCAACCAGAGTGCAAGAATGGCTTTTTACTTGATGGATTTCCTCGAACTGTGCCACAGGCAGCAAAGGTATGATATTACATTGTTACCTATTATTAGTCTCATTAAACATTGTACTATATAATTGACATGAGCCATAATCTGTTTTATTGTATTTTGTCCCAGTGTCGAAAAAACACATCACAAAAAGCTACTCTGCCCTTTCTTTGAAGGCTTCTTTTGCTTCTTTCTTCTATGGATAGTGGAAGTTTAAGTTATAAATCACCTTGTTGACTGAGTATATAGGTTGGTGCTATGACCAGACCACTAGAATCAAGGCATAATGCATTTTTGCTGTAGTTGGTTTCTAACATAAATGAGAGTAATCTCTATCTCATCTAATTTAGAAAATCTCTTGTCTTTCCCTATGTAAGTAACCAATATTATTTACTGTCCAAAATATGCCAATGGCCTTCAAATGCAGATATCATTCAGTTATTAATTTTGATTACGCCATCTAATTACATAGATAACAAGTAAAAAACAAAGTGAAGTTGATAGCAGTATCTTTTACATGAAACCTATTACTAAAGCATTATTTTTCTTTTCTAGCTGGATGGTCTGCTGGAAAAGCGCAGGACTGCATTGGATGCTGTCATCGAGTTTGATATCGTAGACAGCTTACTGGTGCGTAGAATCACTGGTAGATTGATTCACACCCCTAGTGGACGTAGTTATCATGAGGAATTCCATCCTCCCAAGAAGCCCATGACTGATGATGTCACAGGTGAGCCTTTGATCAGGCGATCAGATGACAATGTTGATGCGCTCAAGAAACGTCTTGCAACATATCATGACCAGACCGTCCCACTTATTGATTACTACATGAGGAAAGGCCAGCATTGGAGAGTTGATGCTTCTAAAGCTGCAGAGGATGTCTTCAGTAAGATTGACAATATTTTCAAAAACCGCATCTTCGTCAGAGAAAGAGCCTCCTAGTAACATTTAATATAAGCTAAAGTGTTTTGATTCAAGTTCTTATCTATTTACTTGGTTTGATATATCAGACTATTGTTAATAACGCTATTTCGAAACTAGCTTATCTTTACAATACATTTTAGATACTATTTTTCTTGGTTAATACACTGAACTGAAATCATGGATGCAGTTGTTTTAATGTTAGGTTAAGATACCCCTGTATATATTTTAAATAAAACTAGTTTCACCAAAAGCTTAAAAATAGCATGTGTGAAATTCGCGCTTCATAAACTTAATTCACCTGAGCTAATTCACCTATGTGTATTAAATACACTTTTAGTAAACTTTAAACACCTGGGTGCATTAAATTTACTTTCAAGTATACTTTATTCACTTTGATGAAGAACCTTTTTATCACTGAAACTCTTTACACTTGAAATTTTAAAGTGCTCAATGAGTTTAATTTAATAATATATGCTCATGATAAATGATTGTCATGTTGACACACAATTTATTTGCAAAAAAGTGGTAATTGTAATATTATAAATAAGACCAAAGATTTATTTAGTTTATTTACGGAAATAAAAATGCATAACTTTAAATATATACACAGAGGAGGAAGTGTTGTACTGTTACATAACGGACAACAATATTTTAAAAAGAAAACATACAAAAATGGTGCTTGTTGGTGGAGATGTTGCAAAAACTTATCTACTGTTAAATGTACTGGCTCTGTTACTTTAGAATATTGTCGTACCCACCGTACAGTTGCAGATGGAAAAAAAATATATGAAAAATGATTTTTAAGAACTTAAATTTTTCAGTATCGCTTATTCATTATAAGCAATTATAAGTAGGTTGAAATTGTATATGTGTTCTTACTAACTAACATAGATTATTTAATTGTTACTAACATAGGTAGGTATAATATGGATTAATGGTCTGAAATAAACGTTTTATTAATATTTTCCAGTTCAAATTCAGATTTTCCAGTTAAGGTAAAATCCAGAATTTGATCCATGACATAAAACCAACATTATTCTAATTTTGAAATTTACGAGTAATTCTGTTTTCACACGCTAGAGTTGTATCTTCGCATTCGTCGATACCAAGCTTTTTGAAGAGGTTTCGATTTTCAAAAGTTTTACACGAACAGCAAAAGAGGATTTAATATCTTAGTTTACGCATTTCAGACTACACGTTCAACCTTTGCTTAATTGATTTAATATCTTAGTTTACGCATTCCAGACTACACGTTCAACCTTTGCTTAATTCAAAAAAATCATAAAGTTGAATTTATAAATTTTCAATTATGAAAGTGCTCCAACCATTTTGGGCACTTAGTCAGTGTACATTACTTTTTTATAATCAAACAAAGAACTCAAAAGTGCAAAAAAAAAATTTGCTTATAAACTCAGTTTTCCAGAAAAACTATTTTTTTTTTTTTTAATCGAGCACGTAACTCCTAACATGACTTTTCGATAACTCTCACGGTTTCAGACTTGGCCTCAGTGGCCCTGGAAAAAAACTCACCTGTATATACTATAAAACTAAGCCCAAGTAAAATAAATAAAATCCTATCTATTTACCGCCTCTGTGGTGTATTGGTTCGCCCACTGGTGTTAGATCCAGAGGTCCCAGGTTCAATCCCCAGGGAGGCTAGCTACCATCATCGTTCTAACTCGTCATAACGGGTAGGTCCCATTTGTTCCATGGATCATGACGTCACGGGTCACGGGTCACGGGTCTACCAGTGACCACGGCCGTTGTAACACAGTCAAAACTGTAGGGAATACAAAAAGGTACGAGATGAAGACTCGTTTTAGTTATTAATTATATTATTTTTATTTATTCAGGTATGACAGAGTAATTGTCATTATCAGTGTCATTTAGGTTGTCATGGAAGATTTTGGGAAAATTCTGAATTGCATTTTGTTCTATGGCATTAAAATCGGGTGAAAAGCTAGTATGTAGTTTTATGGAAAAAAAATGGGAAGAAAATATCTCATTTTGTTAGATACGTCATGTTTCATAGAACAAATGGGACCTACCGCCATGTCAATAACTTCAAATTGTTGTTCATCCTGCCCGGGACAAGATCCAGTTCCTCAGACTGTTGAGGATTCCGGGTGAAGTGCGCTCACATATTCGGCCTTATTATGGCTAAGCGCTTCCCCTTCGTAAAAAAATAAACAATATATGGTTAAAATAACGATTTTGTCTGTGATATGTACCTACTGTACTACCTACTGGAGAAGGAGTCGGTACAGCGGCGGTGTGCATTACTCCAGCAGGAAAGTATCTTTTAGAACAAATTGAGTTCAACACATACTTAGAGCGATATATGCTGTATTAGTGCGCCAAGTATGAAATTTCGGCTTCCAACATTTATTTTGCTTAGCAGGGGTCATCTTATCTCAATTAGATGACGTTTATTTGCGGTTCATTGTAAATGTGTTCTCTATTGTGAAATTTCCTCTTAACTATTAGGATTTACAACAATGTATAGGTATAAGCACTGCTACTGGACAAAAAGCTACTAAGTTAAGCAAGAGGCAGGTACATGTCTAGTACATATTAGGGACATAGGGTTTCTATTGGAGCGCAGTTCCACACTCCTTCCCGTAGTATTAACTCTAGGAATGTTAAAAAAAAAACATTGGTCTTGTAAACCTAAATTAAGATTAATTCTTTAAAAACTTCAAAAAAAAAGAAACTCTTTATCTATAATCTCCAAAATTATAATATCATTAGAAGGTGATATTTTATCTAATTATATACTGTTACGTTTAGCGTAAATCCATAATCATTGTAGTTTTTTTTTATGTATGAAATAATTGAAATTTATCACTAGGTAAAACCTCACAGCCATACTTATCACTATTATTATTTTGAACTCTTTCAATTATGATATTATGTATAAGTAGTGAGACTAAATAAAATTATTTGAGAATGTGTTCAAAGTATATATTTAGATATCTGGAAGCCACTTTGTAGTCTCACCCAGTGGTGTTTGGGGTTCAAAGTATCTTCTTAGATACCTGGAACTGGAAGCCACTTTGTAGTCTCACCCAGTGGTGTGTTTGGGGTTCAAAGTATCTACTTAGATACCTGGAACTGGACGTCACTTATTAGTCTCACCCAGTGGTGTGTTTGGGGTTCAAAGAATCTACTTAGATACCTGGAACTGGAAGCCACTTTGTAGTCTCACCCAGCGGTGTGTTTGGGGTTCAAAGTATCTACTTAGATACCTGGAACTGGACGTCACTTATTAGTCTCACCCGGTGGTGTGTTTGGGGTTCAAAGAATCTACTTAGATACCTGGAACTGGAAGCCACTTTGTAGTCTCACCCAGCGGTGTGTTTGGGGTTCAAAGTATCTACTTAGATACCTGGAACTGGACGTCACTTATTAGTCTCACCCAGTGGTGTGTTTGGATTTCAAAGAATCTACTTAGATACCTGGAACTGGAAGCCACTTTGTAATCTCACCCAGCGGTGTGTTTGGGGTTCAAAGTATCTACTTAGATACCTGGAACTGGACGTCACTTATTAGTCTCACCCAGTGGTGTGTTTGGGGTTCAAAGAATCTACTTAGATACCTGGAACTGGAAGCCACTTTGTAGTCTCGCCCAGCGGTGTGTTTGGGGTTCAAAGTATCTACTTAGATACCTGGAACTGGACGTCATTTATTAGTCTCACCCAGTGGTGTGTTTGGGGTTCAAATAATCTACTTAGATACCTGGAACTGGAAGCCACTTTTGCTAGCGGTTATGGTCGAATGATGACAACACTGGGTACCTGTAAAGCTCCACCTGGGTAATCAGCGCCAATTACCGTATTTTCTCGGTGCGCGGGAGAGCCAGAGCCTTCTGGAAAGTTTGCTCCATCATTACCTCATCCTTGCTCTTAGCCTTGCCTACAGCAAGACAAGCTAAGAGCTAACCATAACCATCTTTTATGAAAAAAACAGAGGAAAGGAGTTGGGTTGCATGGGTTGTATTGGCTGTCGAAGAAAACAAAATAAAACGATCAATGCATGTATTGTGATGTTGAACATGATTTTGTGATTTACGGTATATATATATAAAATATATACTACAACAATGAAGACTTAACAGCCACTGTGGCAAACAGGCAAACGAACATTTTTAACTAAGCAGAAAGTTGACACAAATACAACTTTACTTCACTTTCACATCAGAGGCCCTTAGTATGAGTTTCTGACAGCTAACGGAAACTATTTTCGTTTTCGTATAGGGCGCTTATTTCCATACATTTGGTTAGCGGAATAGTAAAGCAACTGTAGTTCCATTCAATGTCCGCTAGCCAAATGTATGGAAAGAAGCGCCCTATACGAAAACGAAAAAAGTTTTCGTTAGCTGTCAGAAACTTATTCCAAGGCCTCTGTATTTTACCTAATTTAAATCACATCGACTAGCAACAACAATTATATTAAGCGTGATATGTGGCTTATTTCTAAATTTATATAACGGTCAGCTAATTTGGTTTTGGTCAGCTCCAAAATGTAAGTATTCTGTTATCAATAAAAAATATCTAACAACCTCAGTACCTACATATTGGCGGAGTAGGTCTTACGTAAGTAGGTACTCCGCCATTATGTTCTTATTATATGATGTCAAGATCAAAATTACTTTTTAGCTGATTTTTCTTGCTGTCCGAATATTATAATAATATCATTTAATTATTTGCCTTTTAAAATCCAAGGGTGTCAATACATATTTAATTTTGTGACATGTATGTCCGTGGTGATATGATAACGTAAGGATAGATTCAGAAATCTAAGAATATTTTATGATAGGTACAAATATAATCACAACAGGATACAAGAATTATTTTTTTGTGGTACCTACATTCATTGTCTATTACCATAATTATTACGTAAGATAGGTACAAATAGTAAATTTTTGAAGTAAAGTCAAAACATTCCGTTTCCGATTCAAGGCTTTTGCATCTAATGTATAACTTTATTTACTATCAATGTCCACAGTTTCTGTCATGGAAAATCAAGACGTTCCTATACACAAATAGCAAACGCGCCGAGCATTAAAATAAATAACTATAAATACAAAATTACAATGTCCAATATGTACAGGTTAAAATTAAAAAATGTTTTACAATATCAATAAGTCCTACGCCACTACACATAGCTTTGGCTATTCGTACCGACAACGTCTATGCTAACACTAAATTACAATAAAGCTTTTGTTTAGAACACTAACATACGTTAAAACATTCAATTGTTCGACATTAAACGTTACGTGGGGTTGGTGCGCCCTCTCGTGCCAAAAACGTTCAATAAAAAAGATCCCGCTTCGCTATAGTTGAGATCTGTCAGGCACTTCTACTGACCAACTTTCATTTAACCGCTTATCTTAAACTCACTGTGAGTTAAATCTATTGTCATGTTTCAGAACGAATCCTTATAAAAATGTTAGAAGACTGATTAATATGTCTCATAGAATTGGACTTAACTAGGAGGAAATTCGAGATAGGTACAGAGAAAAGGGTATAAAATCGCATCCGTCGCCGCTAACCTAAGTGCCGATGGCACATTCGAACGGTTACCTATATGATTCCTTGCAATAAACCTTACACAGCTATTTTACCAGAAGCATTGCGTTTGCGGGTCCGTTCCGGCGGAGTTCGGACGTTGCGTTCAGTGGGTTTGGTCGTGGAGGCGGTCGTGCGACCGGCTGGAGGAGCGCGAAGTCTTGCGCTGGTCGAGGTACGCGGCCGGCGCCCAGCCCTCGCGCTGCCCGGCTGAAATATTCACAAACATTCAAGGTCAGACATACAATACATTTCATACATACATAAGTCAGATTTTAATAGTAGAGCTCATTGTGAAAGTGCAGCTTCCATAACTAATTTAACCGCCTCTGTGGTCTAGTGGTTCAACCTATTTCAGATCCAGAGGTCCCGGGTTCGATCCCCAAGGTGAGCAATATTGTGCTTGGTTTGGTTGGTGGTAGGATTTTGTTTAAGTCCGCCTGGCTAGCTATCACCATCTTACCTAATTCTGTAGCCATAATAACAATTCTTAAAAAGAAAAGATAGCCAGTTCCTCAGTTTGTTGAGGATTCCGGGTGAAGTGCGCCTCCAGCTTCGGCCTTAACTTGTAACCAGGTGAGATGAAGGCCAAGCGCTTCCTTAAATAATAAAAAAAAAACGTTTGGCCGCCAAGCAGCATTGCTGTGTTCCGGTTTGAATGGTTTCGTTCAAATCACGGGCACGCGAGGCGACAACTTCATGCCTCAAGATGACAGACGCAATGCAGTGCAACGTTGGTCATGTTCTATATGGGTATGACCTACGCAGTAAAGCTTTGGAACAAGCAAGAGATGCTCAGGCTGCTTGCTTGTTCCGTCTCCATGTTGTAAAAAAAAGGTCGGACGGTTTAAATTTGACATTTGACATTGTCATTTTTTCTCGAGATCGAGAGTCACTTGATTATTTCAGTCGGATAGCTGATTGATCAACGCATAGCCTGAACCAAAAGTCTAGAGGCTTGAAACTTTGAGGGTAGCTAGTAGATTTCTTTTGTGATTTTGGTAGTTTTCGCTATTAACTCGGTATGATCGAAACGATGTCACGGGTGTTCCACTACACTACTCCATACCTGAGTATTATTCGGACAGCCTACATGGCATAGCGGTAATGGTAATATGCTTACCTCTGTCAAGGTTCTGGGTTCGATTTTCTCAATTGGCGTAGAATAAGGGCAGGAGAAAGAAAGATGATATTATATTTACGTAATAATTGTATGATAGCGGTGGGCGAAACACTAGACAGGTAGCTAAAGAGGCGGTTATCTGTATGTTAGTGTTATGATCTGCGCCTGCATATATAACTGACCTCCAAGCCGCACGTACCACCAGCCCGCGCAGCCCACCTTCAGAAGCTCTGCGTTCTGCCCCTCTCTGAGTGAGACCTCGCTAGGGCCCACCGCCGTGTAGTCAGATAGCGCTACCAGCCCGCACCCCACCGCCTGCGACCACAACACCATACAAACATCGACGAATGACCGAGAGAGAGAGAGAGAGATGACATGATGCTTGTTGCCTAGCTGATAGGGAGTAACCTAAGGCGTGAGAGAGATGACAAACGACATGATGCTTGTTGCCTAGCATTCTTAGTACTATATCTTCAAACATCCGATAATAAATCATGTTTGGGGTAGGTGTGATCTACCTCCTAAATCTCTGGCTATTGCTAGCGGTTACGGCTGAATGATCACAACACTGTTGGTTAGTGGTAGGACCTATAAAGGGAAAGCGCTTCCCCGTCGTATCATAAAAAAACCCACCTGGCTCTACCCTCCTGTCAAAGTCAAGAGGGTGGAGCCAGGACAGAGTAAGTACCTTCTGAGTAAGTTCGCTCCATCGTAAACCTCTCCTTCTGGCCTAGATCTAGACAGCCTAGAGGTTAAGAGCTAACATATCAAAAAAAGGCTTCACAAAAGAAATACTTCACTGAAGGGGGGAAATAAATAATAACCCTGTGATTTTTGCTCACTCAGAGCGTTAGTATCTTTGAGGACAAGGACTCCCTACGTGACATTTGATAGTACGTACCCAAATGTCACGTACGGTGGATAGGTACCTAAGTATTTCTAATGATGCGAAACTGACGTTTAATACATATTGTCTGTAGCTCTGCTGCCGACAAAAACGTTTCAGTGCAATTAGAGAGGTAGGTAGGTATTTCGTAACATCAAACACTAAAAAGGATTTTAAAATTGATATTCGTCTGCGCTTAGTACCTACCTATTAAAAATAACTATAGATTTACAAAATAACGAAAGCATATAATAGGTACCTACTTTCGTTATATTTGAATACCTACTAAGGTTGATATTAAAACATCAAGATCAATCAAATCGTTTAAATAATATGTTCATGCATAATTAGTAGATACAGCCTGTTTAAGTCAACACAGGACGTTAAAGATACCTATTATCCAGGTAAACTGGCTCTGAGAATGAACATGATGCCAAATTTTAATAATTCGTGCTTTTGTTAGTTTTATGAGCTCTTTTTACTTATACCATATCATAATCATACCTAAGACTTACAGTCCTAGCGAAGGCATTAGATGCATGCATTTAGTTGTTTTGTTGAGGCAGTTGGCTAAACATGCAAACGAGTTAAGTATATTTCAAAGTCTGTCTAAACTAAAATATAAGTAGGTACTAATACCTACTTGCGTGTTACTTATATATACTTTTAATATATACTATAAATTCAGATACTTTTAAATTAAATACAATTAATACAAATAGATGTAGGTAATTTAGGTAAATATGATTTTATATCGACCTGCAAGTAGGTAACGACTGTAAGAGGGTAGGTACGTTAAAAATATATAATTAGATAATTTATATAAGGTAGGTAGAAGTAAAACGTAATGTACAGAAATTTTATAGCACGCATTGATACGAAGGTAACGATAGATAGGTTGTAGGTAGTTAAGATTTAGTACATATAGTAGGTAATGTTTTTATCTGTTGATAGGTATGTAGGTAAACTATATTTATCGCAAATTTGCTACAAAGCTTTATAGATTTATACGTCCAATTAAGTGCAGATTTTTTTAAAACGTACTTTGCAATATTGAGAAATAAATGTAAGTATTCACACACATTCAAAGAAACACGAAAACACACAGTACCTAGGTAAATGAAAACATTTATAAAATACAACTACGCCATTGTCCCTACGGCACGTCTAATTCAGCGTGTGAATGATGCAAGCTGAGATGCTGTGCTGACGATATCGTCTATTTTTGCGTCCATGTGAGTAATATTATAATATAAATTGTGTTATATCATAAATACTATAATGTAGGTACTTATATGTAATTAAGTATATAATATATGGCAATACTCATCCATCGACTAAACGTTTAGTATTCGAAGCAAGCGCATTTTCAAAGTATAATTAAGCACACGGACAATGAATGACATAACAAACAAAACATATGACTTACACGAAAGATAATGTTCAACGTATAAAATCGAAATATCCACGTCCTCTTTGGTAAGCAAACTTTGGATATAATATCAGTCTCTTTCAATATGTACAAATCTGTATCGGCTTGTAATGTAAACGTTCAGTATTGCGACACGTAAAACGTGGACGTGGCTTGCGTAGAGCCTGATACAGAAAAGAACTGTACCACTCTGTGTATGGTACCGTTGAGGCCGACGGCGACGGCTTCCGTCACCTGTTGAAACAACACAACATAGAGCATGGCGGCCATTTTGTTGACACTTCTTCAACAAAATGGCGCTATCGGACTACCCGAAATATCATATCAAATCTTTGAAAAATCCGTAGATGCCTAGTCTGTGCTGAAATATATTTTTAACCGTGCTACGTGATGCTAAATTATTTTGAAAACTAGAAGCGATGATGAGTGGTATGCTTACTTAGCATGTCGTGAAGTCATGATCATGACAGCGTGATATCCCTAATGCCTATGTAGGTAGGTACCTATCAATCGGACGAAGGTAGTGTAGGAGGTTCGTTGTTTTTTAAAGAGTAGGTAAGTTATTAGTTGAAGTGTTTACATGGAAAGGTGAATCTATTTAGCTGATATTCAGTACGAATAGGTAAGTAGGTATACTATTCAAGCTTTTTTTTTGCACATGTTTTTGTAATATTATGGACTAAGGACGCCTGTGCTCTGAAAGTCAGCTCACATGCGCTATCCGTGACTAGCCTTCATTCCTTTACATCTAAACTTACATTAAAACGTGTGGGTCACATCTTTCAACACTGTAAACCCAAAATTAGTCAGCATTATTAAGATATTCAGTTTAGTTAAGCATCCCCGTAAGCATTCTATTGTTAGTACCTAGATGCCATGAAATATTTCCACTTAGAGTTAATCCACTGTAATATCATTAATATCCCAGGCTTTCACATATGAAATACAGTTTGGGCGCATTTGATTGAAAATAATCTTATAAAAGTAGATATAGGTAGCACTAGTCAAACTCTCGTAGAAAAGGTAGGTAGGTACCGAGTTTGATCGCGTAATTTGATGCTTCTGAAATAAACAGGTGGGTAACTAGGTACCAAATTCGATTAAAGAAATACCAAAACATAGAACAATCTCGTACGTTAAATACAAAATATAAGTAGATTACATTACATACCTACAATCAATCTACACAAACAATTCTAACCTAATGTAACATCATATTCACTCGACAGCATAATCGGTCATTATTATATATTTTTTTTGTACGTCGGATAGAGTTGTGCTACTTTACTAGTAGGTAGGTACACTAGCACACCTGTAGTGGAAGGTAGTAGCGTAAAGTAGTGTGTTAGGTAGTATCGTTATCGTACCGGCGCGTGATCGGGTTCGTCGTCGTCGTCGTCGGAGGGGTCGGTGGACCAGCACGGCTCGTCGTGGTTGTCGCAGGAGGCGGTCCGTCCCGCCCCCGGTCCAGCGATGGCCGCGCGTGGCGCCGTCACCCCGCTAGGGACGTCCCACGACGCTGTTTGGATTAATGTCCTGTGAAGTGTCATCATTTGAGTCTTTATCACTTTGCTTCTTTACGCACTATACTACCTTACATTATCGCCCTTCTATTATTTTTATTGGTAAAGATAAAGATAAAGATATTTTTATTTGCTCGAACATAATGTAACATAGATCTTTATTACAGTTGTTATCAATAAGTATCAATTACGCTCTGCCTTAAAGAGCATGCAAATTTTATAAGAATGTAAATTAAACATAATTGCATCTACAAGAGAATTAAAAATAAGCTAGTTTAAATGTTAATAAAAAATGTTATCAAATACAGCAATAAAAATAAAATCATATTCAATTAAGTGTCAAATGTCAAATTTATAATAATCACAGTTTATCATCTAAAAAATCATTAATACTATAGTAACATTTGTCTAATAGAAACTTTTTAAGATTTGACCTAAATTGGTATGTCTCAAATCATGATCACTTGCCAGTACTATTGAGTGTACCTCGAGTAATTGCTCACCTATGTTGGGCACTGTACTGCCTGACTCGCTCGCCCTTCAGTTCCTTCAGTTGGTCCAGCAGAACCCGCTTGACCCTCTCGACCCAGGCCCGTTTGACGTCGGCAGTGAGAGCGGTTATCGTATGAACTTCGCTCCGTCCTTGTCGCCACACTTCAAACTTGCGCTCGTCGCCTTTCACTGACTCCGTTAAACCTACTTGTGTCATCTGAAACAGTTGTATGCTAAGTCAAGGAATCCGCAATTACAATTATGCATTTGTCATGTCTTCAGGAAGACAAGAGGAAAGAACTATCTCGAAGTACCTAGATCATAAAAAAACAACTTCTTCCCATGTTGACTCCTATTTATGGTTTAGTTTAAAGTCCTTACCTGCAAATCATGTTTAAAGTGATACGTGGCTTTATTATGGCTGTTCTTGGTGGCCGGTTTGCAGAACAGTATCGCCTTCTCATAGAGGAATATGTGTCGTCGACGCGGTCGTATCCTTAGTCTTATGTCGCGTTTATTCTCTGACGTTACGAAAAACGAACCCTGCATCAGGAGTTCCCCTTGTTGGCTCAGATCCACCTGAAATTATAAAAGAGTTGCTTTTCATTTTTCCGAAATGCAGGAGATGCATCGACGACCTTCATTAAAGATCTCTAAAAATTTTGGAGGTCTCAATTTTTTTTTCGGAAATTTTGGAGATTCTACGGTGACCTTCTTACAAGATCTTTAAACATTTATGAATGTAAATCCATCTAGGGATCACAAGAGCATGATTTAATACGTAAGCAAGTTATAATAGCATCAAAGTAGCTTATTTAAGTACCAAACATCTTCTCAAAATTTGGGGTTACCTCAAGGCACGTTTTTAGAACTTGTTCTTTACCTCGTATACATTTACAGACAATGAAATCGACAGTAAACAAAGTCAATGGTAACAATAAATTTGTGTAACCATTTGAGTAGCTATTTAATCAACAGGATCTTACTGGTACTCCGGTGATAGCTATTTGGTGCATGGAGTCGTTGACACACTTCAGTACTACGAGCATGCAGTCCAACGCTTGCTGAAGCTTCGTCGTCATCGAGCCGCATTCACCATACCGAAGGAGATCCTGAAATGTTCAGGTAAAATGTACATTAATTTTGTATGTATGACTATGGTATCCTCAATGCTGGCTCCTCCTCAAAATGGTATACTTCACTTTTCTGTTAAAATGGATAGGTAAATAGAGAGAAGAGATAAAACGTAAAAACGTAAGTACGATCAATTGACAGGATCAAACCAACTGACTCATACAAAATATCCTTCATTAGGCATAAATTAATAACTTTCTGATTATTTATATACTCAAGCTTGACGTATTTGTCAGGAAAACCTCAAACACTTTCAATTTCTACAAAGTACGAGAGAGCATAGCTCATGCATGCCTTCGCACAAAACAGCCATGTTTGACAGAAGCGTGTTCTGTATGGCGTACGATATCAAAAGATGTAAGTATAATAACTTACTTTAAAATATACGGGAAGACGACAACTTAAGGTAACTCAATTATTGACCTTAAAAGCTTATTAAACCCACCAATCAAGAATAATTGAAAACAGTGGTTTTATACAACTGGAAATGATAAATTTATACAATATGATTATTTATTTATATGATTAATATTGGGAAAATATTAGGTAGTTTTTAAGACATATTGCTATTATCGTACGAATTTCTAATTATTTTAGCAATCATTTGCATGACTATCACACGGCGAGACACGGCTGTTCTTATTTGGAAATGTTATAGGTATCTCTGTATTACCTGTGTTTTAACCAAATATTGTATCGTATTGTTACTCTTTATCGAGGATTGGTGAAGAAGGGAAAGTTGATACTAACCTTGAGTAAAAGCTGGTACTTGGTTATTCTCTGCACGGGTTTGAGTAGATAGGCGGCTAGGGGCAGCTTGTGGCCGAGTCTCAGCTGACAAGCTTGCAAGAACAGGTGTGTGTCAACCAGAGTCTCTCGCAACCGTTCTGAGCGGGGGATATTTTGGCAGTAGTAGCTGTATAATCTGAAGAAGGTTTCCCTCTGCAAACAAAAAAAAACATGAGAAAAGACGAAATAGACTTGAATCCAATTATTGATAAATGTTTTTTTTCGCGTTGTTTTAATAGATAATATACCTCTAGATCTGTGGTTTTTTGTCAAGATTGTAATCATCTCCAAGACTATCAGTGCCTTTCTCTCCATCGACCTCTAACTTTAAGCGGACACTGGATACCGAATCTTTAAGACGTCTTCTTTGGGATATATATCTATTATATCCCTTAGAATGTCTTAGGCTGAATGCTATTAAGTAAGGGTGAATTGGCATATGACTCTCCTAAATTATAGCATTGTGATCTGCTGTGGACCTTCACCATACTCATTTACTCAATCAAACACAATAACCAGGTTTAAGGTTGAGCAAACAAAAAATAATTAAAATATTAGACTAAATCTTTAACTTCACGGTTTTACTACAATACGGCCTTAATAACTAGAATCGGTTTTTTTCTACCTTTCATTTGGTACCCGTAGTGTTGTTGTAATAAATCATTTTTTTTATCCTCACTCCTATGAATTTTTGATTCGCATCCTCCATTCAAAAATTATATAGCCAAGGTATGTTATTTCCTCAATTTATACAAACCAAATGACCCATTATAATCCATCAAGCCCTGCAGAGCGTAGAAACATACATGTAGGTAGGTACACTAGAAAAATATAACCCCGGTTACCCGGCTGGGTATAAAATACTGCCCACGACGCTTCAATTCAATGTATTGCAGACGAACAGCTGTGTGCCCGAGATATCAACTGTATGTACTCGTTCTCAAATAATGCTAATGAAGTTACGTCACGGCCACGGTTCCGGAAGTTTGCATACCTTTTCAACAAAACAAAGCGCGACAAGTTCCGTAGCGGATATGGATTTTTCCAGATCTTTCAGGAACACGTCCTGGTGGAATGTGAACAATTCGTGCAGGTTTCCGAACAACACGTCGGCCTGCCCGACGAGCGTTGCGGGTATCAGGTGTTGGTTCTCTGGCTTCTCTATTTCTTCTTTGTAACCCTGTAAGTGGAATAAATAAGCTGTCATTGTATGTATCGACTTTGTGCCTATAAAGTTCCTCGTCAGGTCACCGATGGGTTAAAATCTAAAAGTACTTACTCGTTTAAATGAAAATTTAAACTGTATTTATAATGTGGATGGATAGAGAGAGAGGGATTCGTAGGTATTTTAACTAAAGTTGCGTATTAGGAGAAAAAAAACGAAGTGGCAACTTGTGAGGGTTTGCATTGTGATGTGTGGGCTTTGTACATATACCTAGAACGTTCATAAAGACACATCACACATCATGTTGGTAGTTGTACCTACCCACTTTGGGCGATGTGGTCGTATAGCGACAAAGCCATTCATTTTCATTTAAATAAAAAAAAACCTACCCACTTAAAAAAAAGTAACGTACGTTCGGCACATGCCTACGGTTTGCAAGTAGCAAGTACTCAATACGTGACAGGTTGCAAGCCCATCGCTGCCCGCGGCGGAATATCTGAACACTAGCCAGTGACACATGTCATGCCATTCGGATTATTGATCCCAAGGATTTACACATTTTCGACGACGTGACTTTCACCGTCAGTGCGAACTTCGGACTTCCGAAAAACCCTTTTTAACTTTTAGTTTTTTGTAGTTCACCAAAGTTTACGACTGGATTTACAACCTCTGGATCGGAAGGCGGGCCCATCTTCTCTGTACTCTTTTCTTTTTATATCCTACGATCCTACCAGATAATGACAATAATTCATGACCACTTCACAGAAACAGACTTGGGTACCGGTCATAATGATGTTTTTTTTTTACAAAAACGTGTCAATTATTACCGGTGTCTGAAGCGACGAGCACTGGCTTATGGTATCACACCACTGCTGCAAACGACGATCGTAGTCTTTGTAAATAGTCTCCAGACATTTGCTTTCCGTTAGAGATAAACTCTTGTTGATTTTCCAAAACCGAGTTTTCTTCTTCAAGCTTTGAAGCGTCGTTAATTTTGGCGAATTGAATATTTGATTTCTACTCAAACTTTGCGTTTTCCGAATGTTGGTATTGTCATCATATCCCTTGCCGATCGGAGAGCCGTATGCGTAACTATAATGATGGGAGCTGTTCCGAGACTTGTTGCATTTGTTTGGTTTTCGATATGTTAAAGACGAATGTAAACTACGAACATAGCTGGTCATCTTGCTTCTTCGAAATAAGGGAGAGCTTTTCTTGTAATTTGAACCAGATGGCTGGTTTGGGCAGTGGTCCTCAATCGTGTGATTCCATTCTTTCATTATCCTTTTGTAATCCTTTAGGATTGTTGATATTACCACCTCGGCTTCTTTTTTGTCAAATATAGTATCTCTCAGCTCGGAGCAACTTGATGATTTAAATTGGGAATCTTTGGGTGTCGTTACACTTATACCGCTCAAGTTTTCGGATGATGAGATCATGATATCGGTATCCAAGCATCCATAGAGTGGATTTTTGACAAACTCGTCTGGAAGATCGACCACCGTCGGCGCAGTCGTAATCGACTCCGCGGCAGTGTCGCAGCCGGATACGGTGACCGCATCGGAATCTGGCAGGTAAGTGATTTTCTCTTCGGTTTTTTCCGTATATTCGTAACCGGGTAGCGGTTTACCGTAAAAGAAGTTACCGGTGAACGGTTCCATGTGCACCGGTTTAATGTTCCTCGGATTATATTTGACACGAGCATGTTTTCCCACATCACTGATAGATTTCTTGCACTTCCTGTTGCGGAGATGCTCCTTTTCAAACAGCGGTATTTGATTTGTGTAGTCACTGAAGAGCGTGGAGTCGGAAGTTGCTCTCTTCAGCCGTTTTTTCTTCCGGGTGGATTGGTTCTCATTTTTTCTGTAGTACCAAGAATAAGAAGTGCCGACGCTGACGTTCGCGGAAGATTTATGGAGGTCGTATTTTCCATATTTCATGGTGCAGTGCGTAGCGAGGTGCAGCAAGCACCTGAGGATCTGAACTGGCATGTGAATGAGCGAGTTGCAGCCATAGCGTTCCGCACGATGAGCCGTCGTCGCAACGGTCGCGTGTGGTGCATCTAATGCACCAGATATCTATGCACATCGCTACAGCACAGAATCGCCTTGTCCGTGACTGTGAATGCGGAGCACGCACCACTTCCACGAGTGTGACACATTTGATTTCCAGAGCAGAGCGATGGTGGGCGATATCACGCTCCATTGGAACTATTTACATTATGAAGTGGAACAAACGTTCAGAGGCAGTGATTTATGTCGCAATTTCATCATAGTTTCTCTTGTAAGGCTTCTTATTGATAAAACAGCGGGTCTACAATACAACTTGTTGTCAATTTTAAATTGTATGCAAATGTTAATGCTAGTGTACACTTTCAAAAGTCCTTATTTGTGAGGGAGAAAGCCAGACAGAGTAATAAATTCGACAGCACGCATACAGCGAGGGAAGTATTATTTAATACATACTCTCAGTACGTGAAAAATAATATCACGGCAGCCCTAATCCTTCTGCGTACGTTTCATAGCTCATTCCAACACATTGCATGATAATTTTAATTGTGCTACCGTAAAAGATTATCTGTGGATAACCCACAGCTTTCGCTTCTAGCGATGCCATAGCCTCTATGCTTTCGATTAATAACATGTTTATTGGCACGCTATACTTAGCATCTATCTGATCTGTCTAATGACTCGATGAAAATGGTAGGTATAACTATCTAATATGATCAGATGATCACTGTAGTAATGTCCTAGAAGTCTTAGGGGCTTAGGAATTAAATCAGTAAATGTTTCAATCGTTGTCGTTAAGTCAGCCTGCAAGCCTTCAAGCACGTTGACCACACCTTACTTGAATTAGCATTTTACTCGAATCGAACTTTCTCAGAATCTCTTTCGGTTTCGTTTTAAGGCAATTGATGAATAATTTCACTCGTTTCATTCCACCAACAGAATTGTAGATTCGACATAATACCTCTTATAACTCGAACATTCAAAAGTGCTAACAATTATTTATTTGTAATAAATGATCACCACCCGGCCCGTTACCACACTAGATAAAGTCGGCACAACCTGTCTTCTTCCTCCACACTCCTCTGTCGGACGTCATCTCATTACTCACTCTTTCTTACTGTATATAATCCCTCACATAATCCATCAATAGTTCAAACAAAGTATGATTTGGTGCAGATTCTTCAGATCTTGCCATGAGATGTAGAAAAATCGAGCATGATAGTCGTTCTATCATCCTCAAGACGATGTTTCGAAAGGAGCAATTCTGCACAATTCAATAGAGTAGAGTAGCCTCTACCTATAGGTAGATTCATCACCATACTCATCAGTTTCAATGATCTAACTACAAATAAAGAACTAAAACTTTTTTTATATAAAAATGATGAGTTAGCTCTCTCTCGGCAATAGCAAGGATGAGGTCTACCATGGAGCGAGCTTTCCCAGAAGGAACCCTGTTTCTCACGCGCACCGACGGTACACGGCAAACGGCTTAGCGCCAGACTTCGGCAGGAGTGAATGTTGCACAGACTTACATTGAGTATGGAGCCGAGTTCCTGTACGTAGACCCGCTCGGTCTGCATCAGCTCGCTGAGCACGTGACCGCGACGCAGCCGCCGAGCCTCCGCGTCTTCGCCACCAGAGCTTTCCGAACTTCCAGACGTCTCCATCTGTTCAAACAAACGTTGTCTTATAATGCACGTTAACTGGCACTATATTTTTTGTACGTAGATCCTATGTAAGTATAGTAATATGTGTGTCCTATCCTAAGAAGCAGTTGTTCCCAGAATAGATAATAATCACCTACTAAAACAATTTCACCCACAACGGATGTTGAACAATGTTGATTGAATAGACTGAGGAGCTGAAAAAAAAGATTCCACGTGTACGTAGTACTATTTATTATTCTGTGACGCATGTGACAGTAAGGGAGGGTTTTGATCCTTGAAAATGGTATTTTTTTTCCTTTTGTAAACCAAAGTCGCAAGGCGCGAGGCGAGGCGGTATTCTCAAAAATAGCACCAATTTCAATAGCACCAATCTAATAGCTCCTAACCTATTCCCACTAAAAGCACCTATGTATTGGTTTGGCTTAGTTCGAGCCTCTAAGTCAATGGTTTACCCATTTCAGAAAGAAAAAAACAATAATATTTTAGATCTCATAGATTGTGCCTTTGTATTTTTGCGCGTTATAAACCACAGCGAACAAACATAATATTTTTATACAAACTTTATATTGTCTACGAAAGAGCTTGGTCATGGAAATAAACACAAAACCTCCGTGCACTTTCATTGATTAGGAGAGAACGGTCTAATGATCGGTACTCAGTGCCACTATCACAGTTTTTGTGTTAGGTACCTACAGTCTTAATGGCCTAGGTTCTCTTGGCTTTATACTCACTGGCTTGTGTGGTTCAGAGAAATCCTTCACTAGCTTATATCCAGTTTTCAACACAACACTCAACATATCCATTCTTACTCACTAAAACACCATTAAGTTCACAAGATACCTACAAACACTAGTCACTAGCTGTAAAAGTCCTGTCACTAGCTATTTGTACCTACACTTTGTACTTTTCTTCATAGAGATTTGTTTCAAATACCTCGAAAAATATTTACAGTCCAGCACGTGGTGTGTGTCGGTTGCGACTTGAAAGTGTAAGAATAAGGAATGGCCTCGGGAGTCAGGATGCAAGGGGAGGGGAGGGACCGTTGGGACGTATAAAAAGTTGTTGGTTCCAGGTTTTGTTCGGTCGCCAAGTTGCTCTACTTTATTTTATAGACTTATTATTATATATTATACTTTCTTTATAAATGAATATATTTAGCACCTCTACTCTTTAAGTCTCTAATTTAGATAGATAAACTCTTTATTGTACACCAATATATCAAAAAACAAACAAGCAAAGAAAAACTCTTAAACTAGGTACAAAGGGCAGCATTATCGCTAATAGCAAACATCGAAAAAAATATCTTTCAGGCAACCTTTGGATGGAAAGAATATTTAAGAGCAGAAAAAGCGGTGTCCTTAAATAAACATAAATTTATATAACGAAATATACTAAATCCTTGCAAGATAAAATAAGCAGCAGAAGGTAACAAGACCCATTTAAAATTTTGAGTAAAGTACGTACCTAGTTTAATTTTTATTCGAATTTTTAACATGCTCACAGAAAATTGTTATTTAGTCGACGCTTGAATCTCGAATTGTTACCGTCTTAATTCAGATTAATTGGTAGGGATATTTTTGCTTTATTAAGTACCTACCATACTTTTATACCTACCTATATAGTTTCGCAATTAAATCATAAAGACGCTTCCCTTTATAAAACGACAAAATGAAGAAGGAAATCCAACACTAATTGAAATGTTTTTGGACACGCGCCAGGGCAATTTAGCATTTCATACGTTCCGTTCTTGACATCTTATCGAGATTTATTACACGTTTTATATTAAAGTAGAGCACTATAACCATCCAATGGTGAAACATAAGGCCGTGAGGGCATCGTGCAGTTATGTAAGGGATCTTCACCACAGGGACGCTACCGCCGACGGCGAAGCCGATCTCCATTGGCTTAAAATTAGCTTCATGAGAACTAGAAACGATTTTTACTACCGGGTATGTGTCATATCCAAAATGGCGTTTCCCATCTCAAAAGTGTACACATGTTATGAAACCTATCCGTTCAGTACATTTGACGGTAAAAATCGTTTCTAGTTCTCATGAAGCTAATTTTAAGCCAATGGAGATCGGCTTCGCCGTCGGCGGTAGCGTCCCAGGTTATGGTACAGTAAGTACGCCGAGAGCGTCGTACGATTATCAGCTGTATGTGTGAGTGAGTCTTAGCTCGACCTCTGCTTGGTTGTTGTTAGTAGAGCAACACACCTGCCATCCTTTTGTAGACCGGTGGTGTTCTGGATCGTTGAAAAGTATGATCTTCGCACGAATACGGAACTTGTTTTAGTGCCGGATGTTACATTTAGGTTTTTTATCGCTAAGCAAAATTAACTTTCATACAAAGTTGGAATTTATATCAGGTGGATGAAGGTTTGGGAGAGTGACAGCATCAAAATGTCAGCCAGTAGCCATGTTTGAAAAACCCTGAATTTACAGAATCAGTGCTTTCTACAAATTGAAAGTACCCATACCTACCTATTGGAATTTTACATTACTTATATACTTTCATATAGGTACTTACCTAACAAATAGCTCGCATAACTTTTTCACATTTCTACACCTACCTTGATAATATTATGTACTTAGGTAGGTAGGTATACCTACATACTTTGCTTAAAACAAAACAAACAGAAAGGAAGTCTTTAATTTCTCGGAAAGTAGAAAAAAAGGACAACCAACTTGTGTTCGAATCTCAGGGTCTCATACAAATACTACCAGTATTTTTTTTTTGCAAGCGTTCAAGAAACATCTGTTTGTTCTTTGTTTTGTAAACGCAGTCCTCTGTTCGAGCACGTGCTCTCACGGTGGGAATGTTTTTTTGTAATAAATAATAGAAGCGACAGACAGTGAATGAGAGAGAGAGAGAGAGAGAGAGAGATACCCACCAGAGATTCGCTCCTATACAGGAACGATTAGTTGAAATCTGTTGTAAAAGTTTTTTTACAGGTAACATTATGTGTTAATTCTTCATACATGAACTCAATGATCCACGTCAATTATGCGCAAGACCCCATCGTATAAACGTCGGCCAGGCAAACGCACTTGAACTGATTGTCTGTAATACTACGATCAATTGCCCCTGCGCCGCGCCGCCGCCGCCTCCGCTTGCGCACAGCCATAATGTGATGATTCAACAATGGCGACAAGAGAACATTTATATGATTCATGTATGAACATTTACAGGGTGACAGGACTATCCTAGCTTTTTATTGATAAATAACGAGCCCTTGACCTCTAGGTTTGTCTAGCTCTAGAACTGCCGTGCTACTCTACAAACAAATTGCGATATATTCGAAACGATACGATAGTCTTCCGTATAATCGGATACAATGGTACTCTGCAAAAAAATTGAATTTAATCATCGTCTGTCGAAAGTCGTATCGAATGCTCGGAATAAATGACAACAAAATGCATGGCATGGATAAAAATCTTTTGGCACAAATCTCTGCTTGATTGTCTAGATCCGTTTTGTGTCATAGTTTGTTGATTTTGTTTTTTTATCTTTAATTTTTTTAATTACCCATTACGGAAAGGCTAAAGTTATACAACCATATCACCTATTGTTGACTTTGATATTTTTTTAGACTGATATGATATTTAATAATTTTATATTCTCTATGGTCAAATCACCAGCCAGCGGGCGTCACCGTTTTAAGCTACAGTTACCATAGGTTAGTAGGTACCGATGATATAAATTTGGTGTAGTTTACTTGCGTGTGCGACATTCAGAGAAGGCGTGTTTTTTGTTTATACATTTTTTTTTATACAACTAGGAGACGGAACAGGCAAATAGCCCACCTCACCTGATGTTAAGTGCATCTCTTGCCTATAACAATGCCTTATAGCGTAGGTCACATCCACAAAGAACATAGCCTACACAGCACTGCATTGCGCCCGTCAACTTGAGGCATAAAGGTGTTAAGCCTCACGTGCCAGTAATTTCACCGGCGACCATACCATTCAAACCGGAACACAGCATTGCTGCTCTGCAGCTGAAATAGGTATGGTGGCAGTGCGAGACCTTTCACAATGGTTTCTGCTACTCTTTAGCACATAACCTTTATCAATATATTACTTCGCTACCGAATATTTAGTATAGTAGGTATACATAACATTTCATATTCATATTTTGTTCTACGCCGCCATCACACAGGTTGTCCTAGTTTACCAATGTCGTCATCAAGGATTAATATTAAAGAATATTCCAAAATTGAAATGATTATTCACCTCATGTATCATGTATAATATGTGTTACTGTAATGGTTGTTATCAAATACATTACATTTCACTTCAATACTAAAACACCGACTTCTAGGACATCTCGAAAGGTTTGCATCGCAATCAAATAACCGGCACAGCACAAACTCCCGTAGCTAGCGGTAGACCGTTAGTGTAATCGTAGCAATATGGAGCTCATGTCAGTTACTAGGAGCCTATAAATATAAACAGCTATTACTATGACAGCCTATCTATATATTAATACGCTAAGAGAAAACCTCGCTTTATATATGGAAAGTGCAGAAAGCTATTTATTCCAATTTCGACCACTGCATGGCTTCTACTAAATATTAGGTCTTTCAGGCCTTCCAGAATTTGGACAACTTCTTAACAGAAAAAAAAACAAAAACCCGGGAGGCAGTACAAAATGTTTGTTGCCGCCCGTTCAGCAGACTTTTTCAAGAAGGGCATCGATAAATTGCAATAAATTGCCATAAATTGCATGGGCTTTGGGATTACTTTCATTGGCGGAAATAAATGGTAATTTCGTAGATGAAGACATAAAATGATAAACCTGCCAAATGGTATCGATAAATCAATCAATCTTGCCAAAAAATATGGTTAAATGTTGGGTTACGTGGGGTGTATAGTTCAACTCGTTGAACTTTGAGTTGAACTTAGTGGAATAGAGGGTAAAGGCTCAGTTTAATTTATGATATTTCTAACCAGAAATAATGCAAGTTAAAATAGGTAACTATTTAGTACTCACGGGTAAATTTACAACACAAAGAATATAAAATCTCGACTCGACTGCTAAACTGAGGAACTGATAAGTATAATGACTTCCTATATGAATTTAGTCAGGGTCAGAGGTTAGTGGACCATTGCATTGTAATATGGACGTTAAGTTAGCACACACACTAATGCCGGGTCTCCTGCAGCCTGAATTTTGCAGCATTGGTAGCCCAACAATTTTTGATGAACTTGTTGGCTGAACATCCTGTCTCCTGCAACTTCTGATGTCTGTGCGAGCGTTAAGTTAAGTTGAGCCTCACTCAACTTAATCTTATAGGCAAATGCGGGGATGTTTTCCGCCTGCCATGACAAACAATGTTGTCAGCTTTGTTGTATTTCTCAAACCACGCCGACTTTTTGATCATCAAAAATGTTGTGACTAGTTTGTTGTTGTATTTCAGGCAGCTGGAGACCCGGCTTTACATTACACCTATAACTCACTGAATTTATTTTCCATTGCAGCTCCTCTATGACCTGCACCCAACCCACTTGGAAACTCGCCACCCTGGGAGTTTGCTGCACCATTGTTGATGAGTTCCTGCTTATCTTTTTACAGCTATTCCGTATCAAACACGGATTCTCACTATCTGTGTTCACTTTTATAGTTTTTCGTAATTCAACTTCAACACCATCACTATCAATTCGTTCTGAAGACGTACTTTTCATGTTCTTTTCAACTTTAACACCATTAAATGTTTCTTTAATTTCTGAAGACGTCATTTTCATATTATTTGATGTTATAGCGTCAATTCACTACAATCTAGCCAGTCACCGCTGTTGAAATTAGTTTATAACTGCAACTAAATAAATAGAGACAGAGGGTGATAACTGTAATCGTGTTATTTCATTGATACGGGAACGCGGCTGCCTAAATGGGGTCAAAAAGCATTTTTCCGGAATAATTTTATTTCTGCATTGGATGCGAGACTTTTTGTGTGAATAATTTACTGTCACGACATAAATTGTACTTAAATGATTCTGCGAATTATTTTCGAAAGCTGAGAAGCAATGTACCAAAGATGCGAGCAAGAAGTGCAATTAAATTACAATCAGAAAGAAGCTACAAGAACTCATCCAACCGAGTGAAGATTGTTTCGATTGATTTCATTGACCCCAATGATCGAAGATCGTCGACTTACCGTACGTTTTGCGACGTTTTCGTCAGCGATCATGGTCATCACGGCATGAGATCCGAGAGCCAATCAAAACGACATGTCTCACGGAAACAACGCGGAAGTAGGCCACACGGTAGAAACTCAAAACTTTATATGCACAACTCGGATACGACCTTCAAATTATAATAGAATGAAAAGTTGATGACGGAATTCTTACCAGGCACTTACGTGGCCTATGCATAATACCTTAATATTAAAATGTGTGAAAAATAATTTCCCATCTTAATCTTACGATTGTCTATAGGTTTTGAGAACTTGTATATCTATCGATGTGATACATAGACAACTCTGCGATAAAGGAAGGGACCAACCTTAGTTATATAAGTATAAAATAACTTTAGAAACCTAGATAAACAGAGATGTGTTTTAAAACACATCTCTGTTTTGTTAAATCAAGGTTGAACGATGAAGCCTTTTTGTACTCTATAATCAAAATGCTTACAAGTCTATGTTTGCTTATACGATGCGTGTATCCGTAAATTAATTATTTCAATGTAATTATAGCATGGCCATTTGTAAAAGGAAGTTTAGTAAGAAAACTTAGCAAACAAAACAACATTGCTGTTATTAACTAGGTATCTCTCAAAATTGTATAATTTATAACAACAGATTTCTGGCCACGGTATGGATTTTCAATTACTGGTCCAAAACACATGTGTTTAAAAAACCCTGCAACTTTATTGAGTTAAATAGATAGTTGCGCTCAATAAATAGACGTATTTTTCGTTATTGTTATTTAATTTATGTATTAAACCATTGACATTGTGAACTACTAACATAATATTATGGATCTAAGTTATCTGAATAAACAATCTAGTATGTACCAATAATTTAAGATCAACCGTAATATACTGAAATATCAATCAAGATCATTTGCGTAACGGTTGGGTTGTCATAATAAAATGTCATATACTTGTAAAGGAATAAAAAGATCAAACAATGAATGAATGATGCCATGACCCTGCATTGCAATCACGAGCTACGTATACAGTATACTTATACACTCAGTAGGTATACCTATAGGTACGAGTATGTTATGTATACGCTATAGTAATTTCGTAGCATCGCCGCGGCCGTCGAGAAGGCTTGCTTTCACTTCACCACTTCACACTGCTTCAGTATTGGTTTTGGGTAAAACTTTAATAAATATCTATACAAATACATAAAATTTAATGGCCTGTTTGTAATGTCAAAATAACAGAAAGATTTTGACGGGATTCTCAAGTACCGCGCATAAAAAACATACCGTGAAAAGTTTTACAAGACAAGCCCCAAACTAAGCATAGCTTGTAATATGGGAACTAGATTACGGATAAAATACTTAAATACTTTTTGTAAATACATACGTACTATATGATACAACACCCAAACACAGAACAAACATCTGTAATTTTCACACAAATGTTTGTCCTGGGTGGGAATCGAACCCACAGCCTACAGCGCCGAAGGCAGAGTTACTACCAACTGAGCTATGAGGCTTGTCAAAAGTGAAAAGTTTTTCGCGATTCCTGACATTTCTAGTACTCAAACCTCAGTTGGTCCCGTAGAGACTATTGATTTTTATTAGAAACTGGATCGATTGGCTCCAAAAAAAGGTTTTGTGTAAAATTACCATTTAGTTTTACTTTCCGACTGTACATTTTTTTCTAAAATCTGTGAATCCAGTTCAGAAATTCTCAAAGAGTTATGGATTTCCTTTCATATGAATGTTTTCCTTTCATATGAATGTTTTCCTTAACAATAACGGATACGGTACCTGCCCTGAATGTCCCGTCTCAATAATCAACACTATATACCTACTAGAGTTTTTAAGGGTGCCTAGCTTCCTTACGTGCAATAAGAAAGGATGTTGGGAAATTCCTACGAGATGATGGGAACAAAGTCCGGGCTAGCTAGTTACATTATATAAGCTTTTAGGATACCTACATGTCGTTTGCAATATATGATTGAAAGTGATTTTATTGATGGAGTAACGCATAAAATTCGCATGAAGCGGTTAGTCTCTGTTAGCAATTAAACTAGATAAATTAATTGGTTACCAGTAAAGATTTCTTTGATCACCGGATGTTTTGCAATACCTATGCTGCTGATGAACTCTGCCGATTAAATAGCGCTGATTTATTTAATGTCAAAATTGCTGGCTGAGAAGTCGCACAAATGACGAAGACAAATTTTCTTCTAAAGTCGGTATATTTATGTAGGAAAAGGCTACGTTTGTGATAATATATAGCACCTACCCCTGAACTATGAATATCGCTTTTTAAACCTCTTTCTAAAATTAATCAATGAAGATATTTTGAACCAGATTTAGTGTGGAGCTGTTCGTCTCACACACGCTCCTTGAAAATAGATAATAATCTACTCTACTGTACTATTCAACTATGTACAAAGGAAGCAGTTGGATTACCTAATGACCGTTACAAACGGTCTATAGGTAACTCAACTTTTCCTGACCAGTACCAGACGGAAGCATGCCCAGCCCATGACACTCGTTGCATTGCCACGCTGAATAGCTAATATTTGCTGGGTTAAATAAGAGCCAGCCCTCGGGTCACTCTACTGTTACGTAAAAATAAAAAGCATTTATAAAATGTGTAAACAACACAAGATCCTCAGAGGGACTGGTATAACCGGTTTCAAGAATCACAGTGAGAGAGCATAATAATTTCTAACAAGGTTATCTGTACGTTGTATTCTGTAACCACCATAATTCTTGCTTGATTATGTATCTGATCTCTGTAAGTTTGTGGCAGTTGCCTCGGCAATTATTATATACTAGTGAAACGCCAAGGACTTCGTTCCCGTCTACCTGTGGGAATTTCCCAAAATTCATAGTTCACTAAAAAACAGCTACATTTGGTTTGGACTGTGCGTTGATTCAGTCAGTCAGTCTGTCAGTTACATGACGATTTCATATAAGTACCTAGTAAAAATATACAGTTGAGTACAGTGAGTTTTTTTCCAGGGCCACTGAGGCCAAGTCTGAAACCGTGAGTAATTCTGTTTTCAAAAGTTTGATCTTCGCATTCGACGGTACCAAGCTTTTTGAAGACGTACCGATTTTCAAAATTACTACACGAACAGCAAAATATGATTTAATAGCTTCGCTTACGCATTTCACGCAGTATACATTCAACCTTTACTAAATGCTTAAGTTAAATTTATAAATTTTCAATTTTTAAAGTGTTCCAACAACTTTGGGCACATAAGTCATCATACATTTTTTATATTATTATCAAACAAAGAAATCTAATAGGCATTTTTTTTTGAAAAACTCACTTTTCCACATAAACTACTTATATAAACAATAGATTTTCTTTAATACAGAACTTATTTTTTTTTAAATCGAGCACGATCGAAAAGTCAAGTTAGGAGTTACCTAACTTGACTTTTCGATAACTCTCACGGTTTCTGACTTGGCCTCAGTGGCCTTGTAAGTATATATGGTAAGTGTTACAAGTAACAACTTATTCCTACTACTAGGATAACAAGTACTAAGTGACAGGAGACAGCGACAATCGTCCGGACACTAACAGAAAAATATATACTTACCTAAGCTAATGAAGACACACATTTACAAATGTGTGTTGCTTTATAAAATTGAAGATGAGGTATGTAAATAGAATAAGAGAGTGTACCACCTAAGCCTGTCGCCATAATAATAATTCTAAATTGTTATGTTCCGGCATTTCGAGGTAAGATAACCAGTTCCTCAGACCGTTGAGGATTTCGTGTGAAGTGCGCTAACAACCTTCGGCCTTTCATAAATTTAAACCAGGTGATATGAAAATCGATATTACTAAAGATATTAAAATATTATATATTGATATAGTAAGTTAATTTCAATTTATTTAAATTTTATTTTAATTACTCACGTTTTGTCTACTTGATCTACTTAGCTGTAAGTTTCCTGTAATTTTCTTATAAGTTGTGTACAGTAAAATTATTAAGAAACTTAATATCGTGGGCTGTGGAGAAACCAGCAAGCTACCTAAGTGACAAGGTAGATTTCCAAAAAAGACTAATTCGTTTCCGCAGTAACATTTACGGCCGCTTTCTCTCAAATTGCACGTGTATGGCTGAAGCTACGAAATATAGATTACTTTTAAACATGCTTTTGTCATTTGTCAGCTTTCAAACGTGGTCTGTAACACGATATGAGCATTAGACGGTTTCACGGGACTTAATGCGAGTATAGGCATAGGTTTTACTATCACACGGAGGCGGGTTGGTCTTCATTGTGTTATCGCCCAAGTTCTGAGGCCCTAGTACGAAAATATAATGTTATCGGATTCGAAAGAACTTGTCATTGTTGTATTGAAAAAAACGTGTAGAGCTGTCGCCGCCCTCCCGTTTTGGAACCAGGCCAGCGTATTGACCATTCAAAAAAATCGCTTAATCTTCCGGCCGGGCTATAACTGGTGATTACGTTAGTGCTGCTACTTACTACTACAATACAACGTAGGTATCTAAACATAATCTTCTCGCCTGTCATTCCACGTAAGATATGGGATCGGTATAACATGACGTCCGATGAAAAAGAGTGAAGGAAGTCTCCGTCTCCTCTATCAGACGTCATCTCATCACTCGTTTCTTTCTTGCCAGTCATCACTCACACAATCCATCCATCCCTAATACTCGTAGTTCAAAATTGTGCCGGAACCAATATGTAACCTTTTTTTTATTTTTTGTTTTATCGTACGACGGGTAAGAACTTGTCCTTCATCTCACTTGGTTTCAAGTTGACATAAGGCCGAAGGTGAAGGCGCATTTCACCCGAAATCCTCATTGGGAACCATATGGTACGTAAGTACATATAATGTATGAGATATACATTAAGAGAGGTGTCTGAGCTCTGTAAACAATATTCACTGGAATAGTTGTGTGAAGTCATTTTACTGACAATTCGACAAATAATAATAAGAAAATCGAATAAGAAAATCAATTTGGAAATTTGCCGTAGATTATTACATAGAGAAATATCAAATCAAGTACCTACCTATCTACCATGTAATCATTTAGGTACGTCAGAATAATGCGTAATGGTAATGTAGGAAGGTACCTAAAATAAGCAGTAATTAGCTATAATTACCTAGTGCCTACGTCAATAAAGTCGATTATACTATTGAACTTCGCACTAAGAAAAAAAACAAATAAGTGACGAGCTGCATGGGTTTTTTCCTAAAGTAAAAAACAGCAGAAGACGGCTAGTGAGATGCATTCAATTCAATAGTCAGCAGATGAAGAAATACTAGTCGGGCTTGACCGAATTTGAGCATGCAAGTTATCACCCTGATTTATATTCTATCTATGAGGAATTAGCAAAGCAAAGGAAATGAGCTTCCAGCGTCTGTCTTTCCGTTGTCTTATAACCCTGTCTTCAAGAAAATATTTAATGGAAACCGTCTGGGTAAGTTCCTGCATCTTAGACCGCTCTCTTGACCAACGCAAGTTATGAGATCAAGACCATTTGAAACATATCAATTCAAGAACCACCAGTTTAATTAATTGTTTCTACCAGTGAAGGTTCTTTCGCACGGAATGTAATAAAAGCTTGTATAGCGGTATACTCGACAGTTATCACGTTCGGGTTATTAGCGGTTTGTCGTTGAAATCGGATTACTGTCTCGTAAAGTGAACTCGACATGAAAAGAAAGCTTCCTCTTGAAGCTTAAGAAGGCCCCGCGGCTGATTTTCGCTCTTCCATACAAACGTTTTTTTAATGTTGTACGGCAGGAAAGCGCTTGGCCTTCATCTCACCTGGTTTCAAGTTATGATAAAGACGAAGGAAGCGCAATTCATCCGGAATCCTGAATTGTCTGTCACATTGACTGTGTAACGTAGTTTGAAAATCATTTCAATATGACAGAGATAATCAAGGTTTTTCTCAAAAAAAAAATTACAAAAAAATATTTTGCGTACATTTTGATTTAAATTGTATATATTATAGACAAGGTTAACATAGATTATCTCTATTTAATTATACATGCAAAATTTCTTTCATATTGGATATTTAATTTCGAAATGATCGACATAGGTACATGTGTAGGCACTGGGGCTTCTAAGTATCTATTGACTCGGAATCATATATTGACCAATGCAAAAAAGACTTTCTCAGTATATAGTTATTTTTTGCACTTAGTATTGATGATAATTGCAAAGTATATCTAGTATCTAACTAATAAGCCTTTATGGTTGGTTTCAAGGTAAAGTGACTTTCCCTGGAAACACCATAATCAAGCTTTGGCTTTGCCATGACCGAACCGAACCCCGTAAGTATGAAACCAAAGAGTGCAATTATGCGGCAAACGCGTAATCTTCGACTTCTAATGTCGGGAAACTCAATGTGGAATCTGTACACATGTTTCTTGGAAGCATTGAACCTGTTACAACGTTCTAGATACTAATTGTTAAAAGAGATCAGCAAATACATTGGTCACAAGGATCCAATCCAAGGATACATAGATCTAGATTTAGATGAGTGTGATCAATATAGATGCTTGTTCTTTTGGGTGTCAAATACCCATATAACAAGCTAAGCTAAGTTTGGACGAGATGGCGCTGTTTTTTTTTTATTGTACGACGGGGAAGCTTGGCCTTTATCTCACCTGGTGACAAGTTGAGATAAGGCCGAAGGTACAGGCGCACTGCACCCGGAATCCTCAACCAACTGAGAAACTGGCTATCTTACCTCTAAACACGGGAACACAACAATTTTTGAGAAATTAATGTCCTATTAATTCTTATCGGCTCGCCCGGGGAAGTACTACCACCATACCCATTTCAGCCGCTAAGCAGCATTGCTGTGTTCCGGTTTGAACACAGCAATGCTGCTTTTTGTCCGGTTATGGTTGCCGGTGAAATTATGGGCACGCGTCTTAACACCTTTATGCCTCAAGTAGACGGGCGCAATGCAATGTCGTGTAGGTTCTTAACAGTAATATTCATAGTCTATATCTATAGGTCGACCCATTCAACAGTAAAGATAGTCAAACTGAGCTAGTGGCACGGTTAAAACCGTTTATAATACTTTGTTTTGACTGACAGACGATTAGGATTGAGTAGTTACAGCATGGTCGAAATATTTTGTCCATGGTTACAGTATTATAGCCATGAGAGGTACGCTTATACGGTTATGAGCGTACCTCTCATGGCTATTATTGTACGTAATTACATTTTGTGCTCTATGACCGTACTATTAAGGTTTGAAATATAAAAAGATCAGCAAAACAAGCCTCATAGCTCAGTTGGTAGTAGCCTCCTGCGCTGTAGGCTGTAGGTTCGATTCCCACCCAGGACAAACATTTGTGTGATGAATATAGATGCTTGTTCTGTGTCTGGGTGTTGTTTTGTACGTATGTATTTACAAAAGTATATAAGTATTCTATCCATAATCTAGTTCCCATATTACAAGCTATGCTTAGTTTGGGGCTAGATGGCGCTGTGTAAAATTAATTTCCTGTAATATTTAAAATTAATGTCCTGTAATATTTAAAATTAATGTCCTGTAAAATAGATGCATGATAAGTTAACTAATGAATAAATATTACTAGACACCCAAACCATCCCAAAGTAAGCAAATCTTTTCATACGGGAACTAGATTGCGGAGAATTTGAAAACTTTTTATTATTTTACCACCTCTGTAGGTTTTACCGTCTAGTGGTTCGCTGACCGGTGTTAGATCCAGAGGTCCCCGGTTCGATCCCCAGGAGTACAATATTGTGTTCGTTTAAGTCTGCCTGGCTAGCTACCACCATCTTACCTAATTTTGTCGCCATAATAAAATTATTAAATTGTTGTGCTCCGGCATTTACGGGTAAAAGCATAACAAACCTGTATATTCATCACACAAAGTTTGTCCCGATTGGGAACCAAATCCACAACCTACAGCGCAGAAGTACCTACACCAACTAAGCTGTGGGGCCAGTCTAAGTATAAATAGTTTAGTAAATACAGATCGGACAGACACTCATAATGGATATTATTTGAATCTCCCCTATTCAATTTTAAAACAATCTATTTGAAGCCGTTCATATCGCAAAGATAAAAAAAAAACTCTTCAAAATCGATCGGCTGCAAAACAGCTGAAAAGGAATGTATAGCCACAGACCGCGAGAGGCCTACGGAACAAGACAAACCACAAGACATGGACATAACTGACGATGCGAAGAGAGATGTGGGAGACTTGGAGACGACTCACAACTGCCAGGAACGAGGGCAACGACCTGCTATGTGTAAACAAAAACTGTTTACAGAAATAGAAAGGTTTCTTTTTTGTACGCGAATGCGGCAAAATTAGAAGCCATATGCACTTTCTGACACTGGATGAATGAATTTATGGAAACATACATGTTACGGCCACATTCAAGTCAACGCCTTCCTTTCATCAACGCGATAATTGTTGCGTGAAAACACTGGCAAAAAGAGCGGTTATGAGGTACACTAGGACTTAGCGTCAGTTGCTACTTTTTCAAGATGGAGGTTTATCTTTGACCTGTCAAGCAAGACCGTCAAATTACATTGTGAATGATGTTGAAAAATATACGCGCTTAATAAACGTGTGGTTATTATGGGGCATTTGATAAAAAAACTGGAATAAGTTTTGAAATACTGCGTAGAATTCTCTACAAAAGGAACATTGCATCACATGTCCTGGCTGCGTTTGCCTTAAGTCGCGACTTTTCCTGCTTCTTTTGCTTCAATGTGTGTAAATTGTAATTGAGAGTAAATTGTACTCTTGAAAATAACAAGCACAACTATTTTTAAAGTAACTAGCAAAACGCTGCTAGGTATGGCACGAGTTTTATTGACATTACCTAATAAATATGGTTATTTAATGATGACACCGACGGTTTGTGACCTGAATTAGGGTTCGATAACATACAATACTCGTACAACCTATTTAATCAAATAGATTGGGTAGGTAACTACCACAAAATATCATAACTGCTTAAGTTTTTTGTGAATTATGAAATGTTTTGGACTTAAGGTCGGACGGTAAGTTAAGTATTGATATTATGATTTTAATTTATAAATGATTACTCATAGCAAGTTTTGACAGCATTATAATTCGAACGGCAAAGTACTAAGGTCAGTTTTTTGCACACAGCAACCATGTTTTTTTAATCCGTCTCTCGTCATCGTAATTTGTCTGACAAAATACATATTGGAGAAATGAACACCTCTTACGCTGAACTTGCTTAGCAAGAATAACAGATAAGATTTATGACGTAATTCAG
Source organism: Venusia cambrica (assembly GCA_951394065.1). Taxonomy (NCBI): domain Eukaryota; kingdom Metazoa; phylum Arthropoda; class Insecta; order Lepidoptera; family Geometridae; genus Venusia; species Venusia cambrica. The sequence goes on along the minus strand of OX596044.1, from coordinate 9,105,821 downwards.
AATCCACATCCTTTGGCTACACAACCTATCGGTGGATCATCTTTATGAAGCCGGAAGATCGTGTATCAGTGTAATAACCCAGACGGCTGGGAAACATCTGATAGGATTCATGGAAGTAAATTTAATCGCGAAAGTTTTCCGTTTTTTTTTTATTGTACGACGGGGAAGCGCTTGGCCTTCATCTCACCTGGTAACAAGTTAAGATAAGGCCGAAGGTGGAGGCGCACTTCACCCGGAATCCTCAACAAACTGAGGAACTGGCTATCTTACCTCTGAATGCAATCACAACAATTTTAGAATTGTTATTATGGCGACAGAATTACGTAAGATGGTGGTAGCTAGCCAGGCGGACTAAACAAAGTCCTACCACCTCCAAACCAAGCACAATATATTGTACTCCCCCTGGAGATCGAACCCGGGACCTCTGGATCTGAAATCGGTGGGTTGAACCACTAGCCCACAGAGGCGGTTAAAATTTTTTAATCAACTTTCAATAAAAGGTGAATTTAGAACGTATACTTTTTTATACAGCAAGGAACGGACTCGCGGCTTTTTCCCGTTCGAGAAACCACCTCTGACCTTATGAGGATCAACTTCTAGGGGATAGTTAGAGGCACATCCAAACTTACGCTCGGCACATGCTTGCAAGCAGCTTAGTATTTAGTATGGTAACAGGTTGCAAGCCAATTCATATAGCCGCTTAGCGGTATACTAAGCCAGTGACACATGGTATTCGGATTTTGGGTCCAAGTCACATGCCGGTTTCATCATGATGTAACTCTCACCGTCAGAGCATGTGCGTGTAGCAAGAAAAATCGATAAGTCTACTTGGCCACAGTTTTTGAAAAATGGTTAAAAATCGAATCAAATCCAAACCCGGTAGAACAGAAGCTATTTGTGATGAGGCACTAACTACTAACGACTGAACGTTGGTTCCTCAAACATCAGTTAGCACCTCTGTCTATGCTAAATGCTGAGGTATGTTTGCATCGTCTAAACAAAGCCATGATTCGACAGTTTTATGTAACAAGTTTATTTTTAATTTATTTTTCATTGTACGATGGGGAAGCGCTTGACAATATTTTTTATATATGTGCCTATGGCGACAGAATTAGGTAAGATAGTGGTAGCTAGGCAGGCGGACTTAAATAAAGTCCTACCATCAACCAAAACAAAGCACAATATTGTACTCCCCTGGGGATCGAACCCTCTGGTAAAATCGGTGGGTTAAACCACTCGACCACAGAAGCAGTTATAATGTATTAATGGATTTTGTTCCGTCATAATCATCACGTTGGAATTTCCAAAATTTTTTTCTTATTGCATTTCAAAAAAGGAAGCTAGCTTAGGTACTCTAATCGAACGGTTTTTTTTATTTGCGCGTAACCGTAAAGTATAAGTAGGTTAAGTTACTCCTTATAACATCAGCTACCTGCCAGTGAAAGACTCGTCAAATTCGGTAGAGATTAGGAGTCCATATAGGACATAGACAGGTAACGGTCCTTAGGTAACCCAAATGCTTTTAGTTGAAACTATACATATTATTCGATTTTTTGTGAATAAATTTAGTATTTACATAGGTACTTATAATTTTTAAATACAATACAACATCTCAACACAGAGAAAACATCAATATTCATCACATAAAGGTTTTCCCAGAGAATCGCAACCTACAGCGCAGAAGGCATAACCTTCCAACTGAGCTCTGTGTTTTTGCATATGCCTAGTTATTATCAAAAACTACCTAAAATCACTTAAAAGAATATATTTGCAATAGTTACGTGATATGCATTGCACTAACAATGGATACACTTGACACATTTTTAGTACGCACTGAACCGACGCGTGTAACTGTCACCAGATTGAGGAAACTAATAAGGATTGCGCCATATAACTAAATTAATACTATTTATAGAACATAAATCAGTAGGTTAAGGAATGTAGGTACACTGTTCATTCAGGGTAAATTTCCTCTAGCGTATGAAAAGATTTTCAGGTACCTAGTTTTAGTGTGGATTTTATATATAGCATGAATTATTTTTGAAATCTAGAAAACAAGAAAACATAATGCTCGGTTGGTAGGCTTTTTTATTGTACGACGGGGAAGCGCTTGGCCTTCATCTCACCTGGTTTCAAGTAATGATAAGGCCGCAGATGGAAGCGCACTTGATGCGGAATCCTCAACAACGGATCTGGCTATCTTACCTCTAAATGCCGGAACGCGATATTTTTGAATTGTCTTGAACAAAGTCCTACCCCCAACCAAACACAATATTGTACTCTGGGGATCGAACCCGGGACCTCTGGATCTGACACCGGAGAACCACTAGACCACAGAGACGGCAGGTAGTCATTTGAACAAGTCCAACCTGCACTTGGCCGATACGTTAAATGGTACCTGCGAGAGCTGAATCATTTTAAGGAAAAATGTATCGTCCAATTAGACAGATGTAGATCAAATATATAACCTAAATCATAATATCATTTTGAATATTGTGATTTTGTTAGAGAATAACAGTAATCGTATTTGTAGTCTCATCTCGGATATCATCATAGTAGGTACCCTGCGTCAACGTCAAAATGTTTTGAAACGTCAAACGTCAAGTGCGAGACAGTTCTAAAGGTAGGTAAATGAATGTGAAATATCCGGCTTTTCTCATTTTATTTTGCTATGCAAGGCTATGCAGTAAAACAAGTTCAGAGTACAGCGGCAGCAGAGTAGCAAGTTTGTTAATCAGATGGAAGTATGACAAAATGCACAAAACCACTTCTGCTTTTAAAACAATTTCTCTTTCGATTTCCACATTCATTTCCTTTCCCTTTCCACAGATCTACCATTTTACTGTCATTTTAAAACAGGTGCACGTTAATGGTATTTTAATATAAGCTAATAAAATAGCTCCCTCATATAAGTAGATATAAAACGAAAAACATCAACAAAAACGGCCTCACAGCTGCGTTGGTTAGCTCTGCCATGAATGAATGAATGAATGAATTATTGATTGAATTAATGAATGAAAGAAAAAACTTTATTGCACAACAAAAACATACAGGACAATTGACTGGCGTTATGAAAAACTGACCGTATCTCTATGGTACTAATTTTCATAATGCCTGGGTTATGAAGCCTTATTTACATAGTACCTACATTTATTAATACCAAAAGCAGCTTGTTACGCCCGAAGATGAGTTACGAGTAGGTACAAGTAGGTATTACATAAACAATGTAAATTTACTATCCAAAAGTGGGACAAGTTTCGGTCACATTAACTTAATTGCCTTCTTATGGACCCGTGAGAATATTTCTCATTGCAGACTTGAAGACTAATATTAATTAGATGTTTACGGTATTTTTATGACCAACTGACTAGTAAATAAGTGCCAGAGGGACAGCGGCATAAAACCGGCTATTTACAGTAAGTTTTAAGACTTAAGTAAGATGGTGGTAGCTTGAAAATGTGTCAAAGTAGCGTCGGTTAGGCGTCGAGATCAATTGTTTTTTCCCATCTCAAAAAATGCGCTTAAAGAAGTTTTCACATAATGAAGTCCTAGCACCAACCAAATAATATAATAGCCAGTAGTCCAGGGCCGGGTTCGATCCCCAGGTGAGTACAATATTGTGCTTGGTTTGGTTGGTGGTAGGATTTTGTTTAAGTCCGCCTGGCTAGCTACCACCATCTTACCTAATTCAGTCGCCATTGCAACAATTCTTAAATTGTTGTGTTCCGGGAATTTATAGGTAAGATAGCCAGTTCCTCAGTTTGTTGAGGATTCCGGGTGAAGTGCGCTTCCACCTTCGGCCTTAACAGCTTAGAGTACCTCAGATTAGCAACACAACGCAACTTCACTCTAGTTTCGAACTAAGGTGCAGTTATAATAAAGGTGACATTGCTGTGCGCTCAACCACGGCGCTTATGACCACCAGATGACAGAAATACGCGCGAATTTCAACGTTGTATTTTTTTACGGTAAAACCAACGTTAATTTTGAAAATTTAAAACACAGGCCGTCTGCTGTAAGCTGTGTTTATATACTGTACAAAGTGTCAAGGTTCAATAGGGCGTATTTATTGATGACATTGACATTTTTGGTACAAATTAGAGTCAACTTTGAGTAAATAATACATTTTTCACACCACCTGCTCGTCAATGCCAAATTACATATCATGCCAACCTTACGTAAAGCAAGTCATTAAAGCCCTTGGCTTTAGCCGGGGTGTAATGTTGGACTGAATCTTATTATAACCCGCTGGGTTTAAATATTTTTACTTTTCATAGTTCTTATTGCAATAATCTTAAAGTCTAATTTCGTAATAATAGATCAACAGACTAATACTCGAAGGCCGCGGCCGGCGCCGCGTCGAACTTATTTGAAAATCGAACTTTTTCTAAAATCGAGCTGGCCACGGCAAACTGAATGGAAAACATTTGAAATTAAACAAAAGCCGCGAGTATTGTAAGACTAAACGTTAAAAGCTGCAAAGATTTTATAAAAATATATCAAAATAGAAGAAAAAATATAAGAAATATATCTTTCCACAACTGGACTAATGTCTCAAACATCAATTTTCACTTTGAATTTTCATTTACTATAATAAAACGCTGTTTTTAGTAGCCTTGCTTTTTTATTGTCTCGCAAAAGGTGAGAAAAGTAGAGTAGGTACACTCCTCGGGGATAAAGCTGTTTTTGTCTTGGGCGAGCTTGAACCCCTCACTGCGCTCAGGACTCGTCTTAATTCCCTCGCTTCGCTCGGGAATTTACTCATAACACCCTCGCTACGCTCGGGAGTTAAATCTGGAGTCGTCCGTTACGTTTAGAATTCAATATCGCGCCAGTGACATAAAACAGTGCTTTATACCCTCGATCTACTATTATGTAATCGTGTTTTCGAAACACAACCATTCTAGCATTAATCCTGTACTATAACATACATTAATTTCAAAGTAAATGCTACAGTATTGTGGGAGATATGATCGCTGAAGCTAAGCCATTTCACGTATCATAGACTCTTGAAAATCAGGTGAGATGAAGGCCAAGCCCCTCCCCGTCGTACGTTGTTGTTCATCCGGTTGCGGAAGTCAGTTACATCGAACTGACTCAAATCACATGACGGCCGGTCAGCTTGGGGACAGAATAAATCGTATTACAATCGCAACACATCAATCTAAGATCATCCACGCTGTAGGTACCTATCGCCGGTGATTTGCCTCAATACGCAGACATCGTGTGTCGGATGAAAGTGGGTTGTCTTTCATATTGAATGCCGTATGGTAATTTAAGATTGCGTATAAAAACTTGTAAGCCTCTCGTGCCAGTATATCAACGCGATTTCCCTTTGAACTTTGATCTCAGGATATGAAGTAAATGGTTTTTTTTTATACTCGGTCAGCAAGAAAATTCGGTTTAAAGTTATTTTGACAGCATATACTCGTAGTTCGAACTTATGGCGGTGTAGGTACTTACGTCAGTAGTTTATTCGTTTTTATGCACCCGGAAGCACATTGCTATTTTAATTCATTTTGTTGACTGACAAAATACAGCTTGGAGCTGACCAAAAACCTCTTTAACTATCTGACATAATTCAGCCCACTTTAGCTCCTTAAAGTGAGACATAATCGTTATGAGGTATGCTAAACAATTTATGAGAACTTGCATTCTCACACCATTCTCATATTTGTAAAGGTCATTGGACCTTGAATTTTAATACTAGGCAATCTCAAATGTTTGTTTTTGCGCGATAACAATGTAGGCACAGCTATGTCGACTTATCTTTAAACCTTTCTCCTTCCTGTGCTCCTTTACATGAGTATCTACGCCTCTCCTTCAACGTCGCAAGAATGCTTGTTTATAAAACATGCGAGGCTGTACTACGTTAATAATTCTGGATAATTTGGTATTTTGTCGTCAACTTGGGTTTTCAGAAACACGATTGGTAAAAGTTTTATGCATAGATAGTAATAATTTTGACACAACTGTGTTTTGCACTCATTCCCACATTTATCTCTGAAATGGCGCAATACTTTTGAGTAAATCGGTACCTAACCTAGCTATTATTTATATCTTAACTCTGGGTTTTAAAATTTTAGGATTCTGCTTTTATCTATCTCGAAATTAACAAAGTTGTGTTTTTGCAATGATATTCCGCTCATCCGTTTTCACGCGCGAGCACATTATAGCGTCGTCCCTCTCATTTTGCTCACCTAGGGCACCTTAATCATTCAGTTGACTGTATTCTAAGCAGTTAATGAGTCCATTGTTTACCTTCTCGCTACAGACGCAAACGTAGTTCGGATTGCAGTAAGAGCAATCACATTCGGCGCATTCGCTCCAAAATATTTCACCGTTGCAGCCGAGACGGCCGCCCGATTCCACCTCCACCCACGTCGATCGCTTCATCGGGATGATATCCTGGTACGCGACACACTAATTACCAATGTCTACGAATATCTTGAACAATTAGATCCAAAATCAACATCACTCGCGGCGTGGGCGAACAATTCTCACAATTTCACTGATATCGAATGTCAGAATCAGAATTCGATTACAACACAACACATAAAATACACACGCACTGAAAAAATCTAGTCCGAAAATCGATAGACGCGAAGGAAAAGTACTAGGGTCGCATGAGTTGGGTAAAGAGTGACGAAACGGCGGAGCCGCAAGACCGACGCGCTACGGCTCATCGGACAGACTGGAACGCGAACCCGCGCTGCCTTGCGCTCACCTCCGGCTGGAAGTCCTCAATAAAACAGCCAACACCACTATCAAAATTGATTGAATGATCTCGGTGATCGTGTCAGATGCGCAGGACGTGAAATATAGAAAACAAAACCGGCAAGGAAATTGAATAACTGTCAAGCACAATGCGAACGAACAAAGCATTGGCACATGCACAAGAAAGAAACGAAGAACAAGAAAAGAAGTGGCAAAATCAAATCAGATAGTGGATATGGGATGGACAAATCTGCATTACGTAGGTACTTATTTATGAAGCATCAGATCCAAGACTGGTAAAGCTTCGTAAATTAGTATATTAAGTAGATACTCTCTATTTAAAACATAGAAGTATATGTATATTGCAAAGGTAAAGATAATATTTGAGTTACTTCATTTGTATCTAATAACGATAACGAAGAGTCTCAATATTTTTATAGACACTGAAAGTGCACTGAACTCTAGCCATAATTATTTCACAGACCTTTGCGATATAAATTGTATCATTATGTCTTGTAGATAAATCAATCTGCTAAGTATTATGAGCACATAGGTACTTAAAATACACTTAAATATCTACATTATTCACTTCACAATAGTCTCACGTAACACATAAAACTGAATGATTGCGAGCCGATCAAATCTGCAAATAATTTCCTACTAAAAGAAAAACAACGTTTGTTGACAAATATGTGGAATAAACACGCATTCTTGCTTTCTGTCTCATGCAGTGTTCGATATTATGTGATCACTTTGGGTTGGGGATATTAGATAGGTACTAGTACGGTTTTGATTTTCTAAATATTCATTATAAGGTTTGGGATAGGTCTGATCTACCTCCTGTTGGTCCAACCAAACAAGCAACGGTCCTCAAAGGTGGACCTGACTAGCCATCCTCCTGTTGGCCGAAGTCTGGTGCTTGACGGTTTGCCGTGTACCTACCGTCGAGCCAGAGCCTTATGGGATCTTTCCCATAAGGCTCCTTATCCATGTTCTTGAGCCAGACAAGCAATTTATAGGTCAAGAAATAACCCATCAAATAAAAACAATACGCATATATTGCGCGTACGGAGGCACGCATAATGCCAAATCTCACAAGGGTGGTTGGTGACATTGGCTAGAGTTCATATGGAAGAGACGTAGAAAGCTAACATTACATTTAAATTTTCAAATAATTTACGATAAAATTTTGAATCAGAAGAGCAAATATTTAATAGGCATAATTCAATGAAAACAAGCTAATTGTTTCAGGTTAAATGACCTATTATAAGATGTGATTGTGAACAAGAATAATATAAAGACAAGTAATTATGCAAATAATGAAGAATGATGAAGGTCGTAATAATGTGCAACGAGAGATTCCCACAAACTTTTAATTAATGCTTCGGTTATTTGCGAAACAACACGTGCAATGCAAGTTTGAAAGAGATACCTGCTCACTATTTATTTAATTACAATGTACGTTTAGATGGTACAGCGGTTTTCCCGAATAAAACATATCGTTTATGTAGCCTTAACATTTTGTTTTTTTTTATTGTATGACGGGGAAGCGCTCGCCCTTCATTTCGAAAGATTCAAGGTGATAAGGCCGAAGGTGGAAGCGCACTTCAACCGGAATCCTTAATAGACTGAGGTTTAAATGCCGAAACACAGCAATTTAGAATTGTTGTTATGGCGACATACTTAGGTAAAAAGCCTACCACCAACCAAACCAAATATTTACAAATGTGAAAATGTAGGTACAGATGTGTAGCTTCTGGGTTCGATATTGGTGGGCAAGCCGCTAGATCACTGAGGAATTAATGAATGAAAAATACTTTATTGCACACCTTAAAAATAAAAACTGGATAACTTAAAAATAAATGTACAATGGGCGGTCTTATCGCTAAGAAGCGATTTCTTCCAGACAACCTTTGGATGGAGAGGATTTCATGGCTAAAGAGGTGGTTGGTGGTGCACATATTAGTTAGGGTCTAGCTAAATTAACTATACGTAAATCATACATTATAAGTAAAGCTATGCTACAAATATACACAGTACTTATAGAATATAAATATAAATACCTACATACTATACAATATGTACTTACATACTATACTATATATATGTATTTATATGTATAAATATATTTACTTAGATGGGTGATAATTATAATAAATGGAGGTCGATTCCGACTTGTGACTTGAGCATAAATGAACCCACATATTTAGGTTGTACACAAAATTAATTTGAAGCACTTCGATTGATTTGTATGGACGTAATTGATAAAATTAAATTGTTTTGTTTCGCACAGGAACCTTTGAACTAAGTACCTACCTAAGTTTTATTCATTTATGCACGCTCTAATTCCCTTCACTTATAGTTCTCACGAACGCTGAGATTACAATTGTTGACCGATACCTTGGTGTTTTGTAAAAGCTTAAACCACATTGTTTCTCGCGATGCGTTGAACATTTTGTTCAATTGAGCTGTGTGGTCAAGTAACCCACATGCTCTGATGCTCTGACGGTAAAGGTCACATCGTGAGGAAACCGGCATATCTCTAGGACCATAAATCCGAATGACATGTGTCACAGGCTAGTATTCCGCAGCGATGGGCTTGCAAACTGTCACGTATTGAGTACTAACTACTTGCAAACCGTGGGCATGTGCCGAACGTAAGTTTCGACGTGCCTCTGACTGCCCACAAATAGGTGATCCTCATACAATCCATCTGAGTAGTGAACAGAGGTGAATTCTCGAAGGAAAAAGTCTATTATTTCATTTTACATACCTATGATACAATATACGAGTAGCAATACAGAAAAAACAACTATAATCATCACACAAATGTCGTACCAGTGGGAATCAAACTGAGTTTGATGCAGGAGCAGAAATCAAAGCTACAACTTACGACTACATCATTTCAGAAAAAAAAAACATATGGGAACCTTTCAAAGAAAGTTTGTCTTAATGTTCATTTAATTTACACGCAAACATTGCATGTAAGGAAAAATCATAGACGGAAACCACTTATGCATATATTTGCTTCAGAGACAAAGAACTGATGTAAATAGATCCATTTGGATTCTTCACGAACGATACAGAGAAACCTTCGAATTTAGTGGCGGTATTTAGTTGAAGCCTAGCGAAGCTCGTGTACGCATTCCTCGATATAACGAGAACAGTTTCGGGTCACCGACAGTACGTGGTTTGGATATTGAGCCTACAGTTCTTCGGGTTTAGGAAAGTGAATGATGAAAGGAGCGCACGCGGCAGAGACGTGGAGATGGAAGTGTGGAGTAACGAGCATGGAAAACAGAAGCGGCTTAAAAAATAGGGTTAAAGAGAGGTAGGCCGAAGAAGAGAAAGAAGCGAGTAATGACATGATTTCCTGTAGAGGAGAGTGTAGGAAGAAGATAGATTGTGCTGACCCATAGTGTGGGATAACAAACGCATTTGCAATTAATATACATTTCAGAGAAAGTGTAAGAGGAGAGATTTAATCCTTCGAAAGTGTCGAAGGATTAGATCTCTCCCTAAACATGGTTTGTCGTAAGTGGCATGCGGTAATGATAGGTTTACTGTCAAGCCCCTAGGTACTGGCTGGAAATTGTCTATGAGATGCCGATTGCACACACATATTTCATGTCAGTATTGCGCTAGTTGAGTATTACTGCCCACTACCTACATGTCCTTATTTGTCAAATAGGGCCTTATGTCTTTACGTAATGAAGTATTTTGACATATCCAGAATAAATATAGGATCTATAAAGCTCTAATTGCGATGAAACCCATAGACATACTGATTGAATTCGCAAACTTTCACACCTAAAAATAGGTAGTCATGGGGACTGCCGACAGAAGTGAAAACTTAAAAACTTCGGAAAAAATTTATACTACCGTCGGAAGTTTTTTTTTAAAAACGAAATATGAAAAATGGATTTTTAATAACACTAATTATATCAAAATACTTTTTTGCAAAGTTCTGATAATATAAGTGTACAAATAATAATTTTGAAAATATAGCACAACACCAATTTTTAATTTTGAAATCCACGCCTACTAGAAATCTCTAACGTTTTACAAACACGTCACATGAGCATGTCGGTGACGCGAACTTAAAAGTATTACCCCGTCCAAAAATCTCTCAACGCTAATGAAGTTTTCACTTTAAAATAGGTTATGGGTACTTTTAACTAGGGACCTACTCTTTTTTTGTGATGTGGAGATGATGGCCCAAAAATTATAAACACTGAATCATTTCATTGAAAGTATTACTGCCAAGTCATCGTCTGTTTGTTGCCTCTCGGCATTGAACTTCGTTTTGACCACGATTGACGCGTTGATTGGGATTTAAAACTAACTTTCAACATTATATAATTATTATTTGTAGTACATTTATGCGGTACAGTACAGGTTAAGATGTGAAAGAACGTGGAGTGTAGTTATAATAATTTATTTTGACAGTTTTTGGCTTGAGGATCTTGGTTATTTAAATATAGCCTGCTTTGCCTGTAGAGTGAAATAATATATTAGAATCTGTTTTTGTTTATTTATGAAGTAAGAATAACTAAGGTAACAACGTACCTAGTGATCTACCTATCTTAGTTTCTACCTTTTTCAGATACAAGATATATATTTTTATACATAGGTACAGTCTGTGTCCAAGTGTTATTTACGTGTATTTGCACGCAGTATTGATGTCAACACTATTGGCTCTGTGGTTAACTCTTTGACCTGTCTCTGTGTTTTTTTTATGATTGTGACTGACAGAACAAATACCAATGAAAATAAATTTAATAATGTAATTATTAACATATGTATTATTATTATTAACATATAGCAAGCCTTGCTTAGTTTGGGACTAGATGGTGCTGTGTGAAAGTAATGTCCTGTAATATTTATTTATTTAATTAATGAGTTAGGTACCTGCCAAAAACTTAAGTAGGTACCTAAACAATTGTCTTAAGAAACGTTTTTCATCAACAACGCGCTAAGGCAAACATAGGTACCTATAAACTCACTAATACTAACTATATATACCACTAGTATCAATTATTTTGTTACCTATGATAACAACTTTTATAATCATAACGTTGTTGCACTCTCTCCAAGCGTGCACATAAATTTGTAGTCAACAAAATACTCTTTTTTTTTTTTTATTGTACGACGAGGAAGCGCTTGGCCTTCATCTCACCTGGTAACAAGTTGAGATAAGGCCGAAGGTGGAGGCGCACTTCACCCGGAATCCTCAATAAACTGAGGAACTGGCTATCTTACCTTTGAATGCCGGAACACAACCATTTTTTTAAGATTTGTTATTATGGCGACAGAATTAGTTAAGATGGTGGTAGCTAGCCAGGCGGACTAAAACAAAATCCTACCACCAACCAAACCAAGCACAATATATTGTACTCCCCATGGGGATCGAACCCGGGACCTCTGGATGTGAAATCGGTGGGTTGAACCACTAGACCACAGAGGCGGTTTACTCAATAAGAAAGAGACTAGCTACCCGCAACACAGGACTTCCTAGTGGGAGCTAGTGTACTTTGTCCCTTCTATGTAACACTTTATGTTTAGGTGTATACCAAATATCTACTTTATGTGAGTAGGTATAATAGGTATACGCTAGCTTGTTAGCATATAATTAGGTATATTTTAGAATAAGAACAAATCTAAAATGTTAATATTTAGTAAGCACCTTTTTTTGAATAAAATTTGATATAATGGGTACAATTGTGGCATATACAATTTTAAACTCTCGAGGTACACCTACGAATTTGCAGTAGCTAAGTGTATCTTATTATTATTCAGCCCAGAGTGTGGGTGGAAAGGAGAGAGGTATATCTAACCAGTTGTTTGTTTTATTACAGCTTAGCTATGTCATGCTAACCTTTTAGTCAGCTACTTGAAAGCTGCATAGATCTTGTAACTTGTCTGTAAGTCTTGTTCATAAATAAGAATAATACGACTGGTTTAGCCATTTGCTGGAAAGTCGTTCGCTGTGCAGATATTGTTATAACAAGTTTTTCGAGTGAAAATACGATTCATATAAAATTGTCAATGTTTCAAAAGCGAACTAGGTAGATAGGTACCTACTCCGTGAGATAAGCAGCGAAGACTCTTTTTTCAGCCTTAGGAAGATTGGATTTCGTATTTTTTTGAATCTATCAGACAAACATATGGATTTCATTTTTTGTATGTATATATCGTGATCATGAAACTTTCTCAAGGATGATTTCTTTGATTTGTAAATTTGTGATTGTATGTTTTCTAAGGTTTGATTTTATACAAAAATATGTAGGTACCTCTATAAGGTATATAGGTATAGATATAGGTACGTATACATGTGGTACCTACATAACATTTAGATGAGAGAAGGCCAGCGCAACTCGACTGACCCAGGGCCAGAGAGCTTTCCGAAAATGGTCATCGGTGGGCGAACGGCATTTAGGCTACTCGTTCGGAGATTTCGCGGATTACTTGAAACATTTCAATACCAACTTGGCAATACAGCTCCGCTAATAAGGCAATAAAATATAAGTTTCTAAGGTATGAGACAATCCGCTATCTGCTTGGGAAATTATCGTTCTCACGTCATGTTCAAGTTCATAACGCTACTACATATTGCTTGACTATATAACAAAGGAACGGAAAACAGGCAAAAAATAAGACAATACCGTCATGCCCCAACTACTGGCAGGAAACAGGTGTGGTACAAATCATATAAACGTATTGGTAGACCGCATCGCATGACTGAGTGAAAACTTTATGACTGCCTACTTATTTTATTCACGACAGCTTCGCAGTTTAGAGAAATTTATTGCTCAAAAGATCCATGTGTATTGAATTCAAGGTCTTAGGGCTTTCGAATATTTTATGTTGTATATTTCATCTTTATGTTTTTTAAGTTTATTTTAAAATTAAGTCACAGGTTTTTTTACCATTAAAGGCTATTTTCTACTAATTAAAATTAAGTTATGCAGAGTACCAACGTATTGAATGCTCCAGATGTCTTAGGTCTATCGCATATTTTATATACTAAGTTCAGGGTTTACCTCTACATTCTATTTTTAAATAAGGTATTTGAGTCACAGGTTTTAATATCATCAGGTAAATTCAATAAGTGTGTACACATATTACAGTGCTTTCTGTAATTTGTTCAGGGTTTACTTAGTTTAGTTTTGTAAGTTTTTTCTAGTTATATTTTTATTTTATTATTGAGAATATTATCTGTATGTGTATTTTGTCCGTTAATATGTTTTTAACTTAATCAATAATATTGTATTAGATTAAACTAGTAAACGCCGGGGAATTCGTTCCTGTCAACCCGTGGAAATTTCCCAAAATCCTTTGTTATTGCACCCATATACCACGGAATTAAGATACTCTAAAAAGTCGCAAAACCCTTGAAGGTGTTGCGAGGAACCCTACAGCTTTTTCTAAAATAAATGTGGCCTAGTTACTCCTCATAATATCAACCACTGAAAGTCCCTTCAAATCCTCTCATCTATCATACCTCTCTTCTATCATCGATACTGTTCATTACGATTTTGACATTTGATTTTCCTTACTTTACATTTTATAAGTCCCTAATTTCATAGTTAGAGTTGCGTTTTGTATGAAAAGCAGTAATTATTATATTATGTTGCTATCTTTTACTAGCATCGCATGTATATGCCACTATTTTCGCAGTGTAGTAAGTCGTACGATATACTTTGCGTACTTATATGTTTTATCGTAATCTAGTTCCCATTGTAACAAGTTATGCTTAGTTTGGGGCAGATGGCGCTGTGTGAAATGAATGTCCTATAATTATTTATTTATTTTATCTAAGATATAGATGATATTTAGAAAATTTCGATTGCTTTTATGAAAAAAAACCATAAACAAGAATGAAGTTGCATACGAACTATGATTATGGAATGACCCACAAGAGATTTTTTTAAATGTTTTACTGTAATTTAGTTTTTAAGTAGGTGGATACTGTTGTTACTGTTGTTGTAATAATATATTGACATTTATAGTAAGTTCTCCGGTTCATTCATATCTGAAAGCCTTTCGAAGAGCAGTGAAAACATGTAAGGGCCATTGTTGAAGAACATAAAAGCAGTATTAGCTATTGTCTTAGAGACAATAAGTAAAGTGAGGAAGCACTTTACGGCGACAATGAACAACATGGTCGATGAGCTGGTTAAAGGTTCTCATGAAAACTGTTATGAAGCTTCCCACGGGACTTGACAGGATAAACCTAGCAGTATATCGAAATCTTATGAGTCAGTCAAACCCACTCATTACACCATTATTTAGATAAAAATATTTTGTTAAAGTAGTTTTCTAATTAATTTGGGTTTGCCCTATTTTTTGTGTTCAAAGAATGCTTTTTTATTTTCTTTACGGTCGGGTATTGACTTCGTGTCTTGCCTGGGCAAGGGTGACAATGGAGCGACCCAGATGTGCCTTTTGAAGGTGCCGGATCGTACTTTACTGAACGTAGCTGGGGGAATAGCAGAGGCCTTAGTATGAGTTTCTGACAGCTAACGGAAACTATTTTCGTTTTCGTATAAGGCGCTTATTTCCATACATTTGGTTAGCGGACATTGAAAGGAACTACAGTTGCTTTACTATTGTATGGAAATAAGCGCTCTATACGAAAACGAAAATAGTTTCAGTTAGCTGTTAGAAACTCATACTAAGGCCTCTGTCAGAAAGTTGATGATTGTAGTACCTATGTATTTTGTAGTCAGCCTCATACTTTTCAATGCAATTCATTCATCTATTGTAGCTATCTACAATAGATGAATGCATTGAAAAGTAAAAATAATGAAAATATAGATAATTTTCTATCTATGTATTCCCATTCAAACACTTAATCATTTGCAATGTTCTTAGTATGGGTATAATAGTAATAGTATATGGATAGATAGGTACTATTAATACACGCTTAAAACTCCGGCAAAGGACTGGACCATTATTGTTAGACATGACATAACACTTTATAGCCTGCGAAACGAGATAAGGTTTTGCTCACCTTGAAAACGGAATGCGACCAGTGCTATGTGATAGGTTAGGTTTGACTTAGTAGCTAAGTATGCTGCATAATATATTACATCAGATATCATTGCAAATAATCAAGTATCTTTCGTATGGGCATACATAGAAGATAGAACATTATTATCTATATGAACAATAAACATAAAAAAACTTACCTATTATGTAAAAAAATGTTGTCTTATCACTAAAGCAGCGATATCTGTTAGACAACCTTTGGATGAAGGGGATTACATTAGTTGCATCTGTATTCGGAAAGGTATCCACATATAAATTTTTATTCGGATAAAAAGTATGTACATGCCTAATTTCATTTAAATCCATTCAGCCGTGAAAATTACCTAACCAACAAATAAACAAATGTTTACCTTAGAATGTACCCATAGGTTATATTGTATATTGGTATGGATGGATTGGTACAATGCTACCTCAAAACTAAAGTACTTACCTGTAACGGGTGAAGCTACTTTATATGAGGAACATCTTCAATTAAAACTTAATTCTCAGGAGCTTACGATCTCCGCGAAAGGAACTTCAAATCCAATTACTGCACTACCATTGCAATCGTTTAAGGACGGCAGTAAAAAGGCTCTACAGGCTTTTTACTTAGCTAGTACTTTACGTCACCTAGTTAACATTCTCAGACCGGCTAAGAGAAACCTAGAACTAAATACAAAGTCTTGGTAACACCAAGACATAATAACGTATGTATACTAATATCAATACTATATACGAATAATATCCTAATGTATTTGGAAAATGTTTAAATATATTGAAAAACGCCACTGTGGTCTAGTGGTTCGTTCGCCCGTCTGTATCAGACCCTGAGGTCCCGGGCGGGTTCGATCCCCAGGCAGGTATATATTTGTGCTTGGTTTGGTATATACCAAGCTTGAAATATGGTAGGACTTGTTTCAAGCCCATCTTGGCTATAATTCTAATTGTTGTGTTCCGGCATTTAGAGGTAAGATAGCCCTACAGTCTACTGAGGATTCCGGGTGAAGTGTGCTTCCACCTTCGGCCTGATAGAAACTTGACCCTAGGTTAGATGTAGGCCAAAATCTCCACCATCGTACAATAAAAAAAACTTTACACTAATAGGTTAGATAAATGCCAAACGTTTCCCTATCAAAAAAATACTGTTATGTTACAAGGACTAGTAATATAATTCGCTCAAATAAATAAAAAATACTCATAAACAAGATGTGGTAACTCTTGATTCTAATCTAGTTTCAAAACCATTCTGGCTCGTTCTATAGAATATTGTGACAATTTCTATCGTTGTATGCAACAGGTAGAGCCAGCGACCTACTCATTAATTAATTACAATGCTACTTTGGAGTCAAATGTTCTGTGAATTTGAACAACGCCCACGTTTCTTCACGCTTGTAGCGATAAGACCGCCCATTGTGCATTATTTACTGTAGTATGAATTTTCATCATTTATTACATTTGGTGTTCATTAAAGAATATTGTATTATATTGTGTTTCAGATATGTAATGGGAGTTTGTAATTTAGGCTATCACCAACAATTGAATATAGATGTTTCAACAAGTGTTCAACGAGTGTTTAGGTGTTGTACCATATAGTACGTATGTATTTACAAAGTATTTTAGTATTCTATCCGTAATCTAGTTCCCATATTACAAGCTATGCTTAGTTTGGGGCTGGATGGCGCTGTGTGAAATAAATGTCCTGTCCTTTAATTTAGTGGCCAAATACTATTCGATCGTAATATCGATCTAGGAGATAAACTAATTAAAGGTATCATCATTATAGTGGGGTGATCTACCTCCCAGTGGTCTACGGAATCGTTGGCTTTGCTAGCGGTTATGTTACAGTGTGGTAGCACCAAAGCCTGCCTGGTTAGCAACCTCCTGCCAGAGTCCGGCGTCCGGCGCCATTTTTTAAATTGTTTGACAGGAAGGTACTTGGCCTTCATCTCATCTGATTTTCAAGTTATGATAAGGCCGAAGGTTGAAGCGCACTTCATCCGGAATCCTCAAGAAACTGAGGAACCGGCTACCTTTCCTCTAAATGCTGACACAACAATTTAATTGTTTTTATGGCGACAGAATTTTGTAAGATGGTGGTAGCAAGCCAGGCGGACTTAAACAAAGTCCTACCACCAACCAAACCAAGCACAATATTGTAATCCCCTGCGGATCGAACCTGGGACCTCTAAATCTGATACCTTCCCTCTAAATGCTGGAACACAACAATTTAATTGTTGTTATGGCGACAGAATTTTGTAAGATGGTGGTAGCTAGCCAGGCGGACTTAAACAAAGTCCTACCACCAACCAAACCAGGCACAATATTGTACTCCCCATGGGGATCGAACCCGGGACCTCTAAATCTGATACCGGTAGGAGAACTACTAGAACTAGATCAAAGAGGTGGTTTGCTGTATTTCACCTGTACGCGGGAGAGGCAGTTCCTTCTGGGAAAGCTCGCTCCATGGTAGACCTCATCCTTGCTTTGGCCTAGCACCAGACAAGCCTAAAGGTCAAGAGCTAACCCATCATTTATGCAATCGGATTCCGGTTGGAGTGCTCTTCCAACTCCAGCTTTATCATAACTTCGCACCAGGTGAGATGAAGGTCAAGTGCTTCCCCGTCGAAAAAATTGCTTGAAAATCTTTCCTTGCGCTTATAAAATAGTATTCCACCAACCTTGATACGAATACCTATCAGAAACGGGAAGTCACCACGACTATTCGAAAGGTATTACGTAGGTATTGAATTATTAAAATTATTCGACTCCAAATATAACGTAATTAATATTCAATTTTTGAAGACATCCTACACAAACAGTTTTTTGGCAATGTGGACCAAAGTGGCAGCAGAACTGAAGGATAAAAGTAAGAGGAGTAATTCTGCAGATGACAGTAGGGTCATGAACTTTCATAATAGGTAAATGGCTTGGGGCTTCGCTCGCCATTGCTTGCACCATTGCAGCCGCCACACTGTTACATCGTTGCTCAACACACGCTGGATTATTATGTTTTCAAAAACACATGTGAGACAGATCAAGTTGTGTCATCATTGTTTGTATTGTTTGATGTAATTTCAACGTTTTTTTCACAACGGAGAAACGTTTGGCCTTCACCTTATCTGGTTTCATGTAATGATAAGACCGCAGGTAGAAACGCACTTCACTCGGAATCCTCAACAAAATGAGGAAGCCAGTTCCTTATTTTGTTGAGGATCTTACCTTTTAAATGCCGGATCACAACAATTTAGAATTGTTGTTATGGCGACAGACTTGGCAAGATGGCGGTAGCTAGCCAGGCGGATATAAGCAAAGTCCTACCACCAACAGTAGTAGGGATTCGCCGGTTCTGGCCCACTTTCAAAGGTTAGGTTAGGTTGTAGTAGTAGGTATTCACCGTTTCTGGCTCAAGGGGGTCGAAAAATTTTTTGGAAATTGGGCACCCTGGATTGGTCTGTCGCATGATTCAACGTACCTGCCTCAGGGGGTGCGAAAAGAAAAAATAAAATAATAATTTGAAAATTGGGCACCCTGGATCGGTCTACCCAATTCTTTTTAGGCTTTCTCAACGCTTAACCGAGATAGGAATTTTAATTGCATGCTCCTAGTATGTCTCATTAAGTCATTACTAATGACATACTCGGCACTAATCATCGTCGCTCTAATTATATTCATACCAATGAAACCACACTTTCTATTTTCACATTATTTTATTTCAACCAAAATAACATCTAAACATATTATATACCAATATATCATTTAAAATACTATTGCTCCTGAATAATCTCACAAATTCTGTTAAGGATAAACCATTGAATTTGTGGTAGATATACATCAGACTGTACTCGCCGCATACTGAGGTCCAATCATTTTGCAGTCGACATCTATTGTAATCCCATTTTCTTGCGTTTCTTTTTAAAAACCTTAGGTGATGGCCGGTAGGCGGTCTACCGTAAGAATCAAAGTATTCCCCGACGCTATTATCGTCAATGTGTATAGCAACCCAATGAGATCCAGGTTTTGAGTCAGGATCTAAATTGCTTATAAGGTATGTAGGGGCTTGTACGCGTATTGGCAATCTGTTAGCAGCATATACGTTGTATTGTAAGCGTGTATGAACATTATTTAAATGTTGTTGTATTTCTAAAATGTGTATAAATAATTATGTAAATACGGTAGTTTTAGTATTGTAAATTCATGTTGTAATATGTAATAAATGTTGAATGGTTTAATTAGTTTTATATAAATATGTTTAATGAGTGTAAATAAAAAATGATTTTTATCAGAGAATGTGTTATTTGTTACAATACCCTCATAGAATCTACACGTCAAACAGAGATAAAATGAATCAATTTCTTCATCCATTTACCGCAATTGTTGCTGGTCCAAGTGGTTGTGGAAAATCAAAATTTGTTACAAACTTTATAAAATACATTACAGAGATATGTGACAAGCAATTTAGTCAAATAACTTGGTGTTTTGATGAAATGCAACCTTTGTATAACTTACCAAATGTAAACTACGTTCACGGGATACCAGATTTAAGTATGTTTGATGGCAAGGATGCTAACCTGGTAATTATTGATGATCTTATGAGAGAATCTGATGGTAGAGTGGTTGATATATTTACCAAAGGAAGTCATCATAGAAACTTGAGTGTTTTTTACATCACGCAAAATTTGTTTCATCAAGGAAGGGGTCAACGAGATATTTCATTAAATTCAAGCTACATCATCTATTTTAAAAATCCACGTGATAAGACACAAATTCGATACCTAGCTCGTCAGGTATCACCAGAAAATACCAAATTTATTCAAGATGCTTATAAGGATGCAACCACAGAAGCACATGGATATATAATGATAGATCTTAAGCAAGGAACAGATGATATTTGTCGAATTAAAACTAAAATATTCCCTGAAGATGGTTATTGCATAGTGTACGTCCCAACAAAGGACTTTAAATATTCGAAGACTCAACAAATCCCGATCACTTTTAAATAATGACTCGTAGTCTCAAGACGCATCAGAATTTATTAAACGCACTAAATACACTTAAACCAAAATATCAACAAGTTATATTAAAGGTATGTGATGATGATGAAATAAATTGTATCTGTGAGTGTATTCACAACGTTCTTCAGGGAAAAGTTCCACTCGACAAAAAACAAAAGAGTAAATTGAATAAATTCAAATATTTACTGCGGAAATTGGTTAGAAAAGGATCAAAAAAAGAAAGAAAGAAAATTTTAATTCAAAAAGGTGGAGCTTTCCTCCCAATCATTTTAGGTTCTATTTTAAGTGGATTGATAAGTTCACTTGTTTAAAAATGGAACATGCCAAAAAAATGGTGCTCGTGGAACCCAGCTTGATTGATAAATTAAACCGAATTAACACTCAACATGGGGTTGACAATCCAAGAACACGATTGGACACAGAAATGCAGAATATTTTAAATAGTAATATAGATGATAGAAAGAAATGTATCCTGTACTTACAAATTTTGCAAAGATTTCTACATTTCACTGAAGAAGATCGTCGACCTGTTGAATTACCGATAATAACATCAAATCATTCACCTGTAATAAGTAAAGATTCAAATATAAATAATACCATAAAAAACGAGCACGTAGTTGACTCTCCGACTTCGAGCGAGGAAGGTAATCATCAAGAAAGTCTCCTCACCTCATTTGAGTCTCCCAACGAAAGCGTTCCATCCCCTTTGAAGACTCCATACTCAATAAAACAAATATTAAGTTTAATACCTAAAACTTATAACAAAAAGGGTGAGTTATTGTTAAGTTCGCTATCTCTGAGTAAAAATAGAAACAAAGTTCATTGGAGAAATGATGGCACAGTTGTGATTGATAATAAAGCAATTCCTGGAAGCAATATTATAGATCTAGTGAACGATATACTAAGACCATTAAAGAAATGTGATCCAATAGGCTGGAAAGAGTTCTCTCAAGGATTGAAAGATATAAAAATACCACTTACATACATTGGGAATCCTAAGAGGAGTCAGTACATCAGTGAACTGCGGCTTAAAGATAACAGTAACATTTCAAAAGTCGAGGAATCGTATTCAACACCCACTAGTAATTATGCGAATAAACTACGCAAGAAGATCGATTGGGAAAAATGGACCCCTTATTAGAAATAAATAGAATATATTATGATCCTGCACATCCTGCTGGATATGGAAGCATTCATAAATTAACTAAAGCTATGAAAGGTAAAATGAGTATAAAAGAAATTAAAAAATGGTTACAGGACCAAGAGGCATACACACTCCACAAACCTGTTCATAAGAAATTTCCTCGTAATAAGTATATATTATCAAACCTAAATGAACTTTGGCAAGCGGATTTAAGTGATATGAGAACGTATTCTAAACTAAATGATGGTTTTAATTACATTTTGTGTGTGATCGATGTGTTTTCAAAATATGCGTTTGTTAGACCTATGAAAAATAAAAACTCTGAAACAGTTAAACAATGTTTTGAAAGTATTTTTAATGAAGCTAAAATCACTCCAACACACATTCAATCAGATAAGGGAACAGAGTTTGTTTCAAAGGAGGTGCAAACATTTTTAAGAAATAAAAATATCAACTATTACACAACAAACAATCCCGATATTAAAGCTAGCATTGTTGAAAGGTTTCAAAGAACACTTAAGATGAAAATGTGGCGTTATTTTTCACATAAAAATACTCACAGATATGTAGATATTTTACAAGATTTAGTTTATGCATATAATCACAGCTATCATTCCAGCATAAAAATGTGTCCTTGTGATGTAAATTTTAACAACATAATGACTGTCTGGAATAACCTTTATGAAAGAAAAAATTATCAGTCAAGAATCTCAGATACCACCTTACCGAAATTTCATATTGGTGACCATGTACGAATAACTAAATATAAACATATATTTCAAAAAGGATATGAATCGAATTGGAGTGATGAAATTTTTATTATATCTTCGATCATAGAGAGGACACCATGGGTAGTATACACATTGAATGATTTGCAAAATGAACCAATAACAGGTACATTTTATGAAAAAGAACTACAGAAAGTAAATTACAACCCCACTGCAAGTTACAAAATAGATAAAATCATAAGCACGCGCTACTCTGGGAACAGAAAGCAATTGTTTGTGAAGTGGAAAGGTTATCCAAATAAATTTAACAGTTGGATTTTGGCTTCTAGCATAAAATAACTACAAAATGAAAGAAAGTTTTTATATTACTCTACTAAGCAACAGCTCTATGGAATACTTTCCACAAAACACTACATCTCTTTTTTCTACTAAACTACCAAAATCAATCATTTTGGAAGGATCATGGACCGTTGGTATTGTTGAATTTCAATATCCAAGCACAATGTTTACTGTTCAAGAACATGAAAACATAGTTTATGTAACAAAGTGGATGCTGATGCCTAACGAACAGAAACCATCAAAAGTGTACTACAAAACGCACATACCAGCCACCAACTATGATGATATCAATCATATCTTATCAGCATTAAACAACATAAAAGAACATGTCAAATTCCGTTATGATGAGTTATCAAAGTTCGTCTCCGTTTCTGTAATGGATGAATCAATAACATCAATAACGTTATCACCTAAGCTGTGTCTACAACTCGGGTTTGAACCTTCTAGAAACTTGGTAACTAAGGGCATAGGGAAATGTCCAGCGAATTTGCATTTAGGGCTACCATCTCAATTATTAGTTTACTGTGATGTAATTGATCCACAAATAGTTGGTGATGTGATGACACCTTTACTTAGAATCATACCATTAGACCCTTCAAAATATATTTATGGAGCTAATAAAATGCATGTATTCTCACCACCTCACTACCTACGTGTCATGCGTAGAGAGTTTGATACTATTGAAATAGATATAAGATCAAACACAGGTGAAAAAATACCATTCCAGTTTGGAACAGTCTGTGTTAAACTACATTTCAAAAAAATATAATGCAATCTTTACAAAATAAAATATCTTGTCCTTATGAAAACTATTACTCTCACCAAGCGGGTTCAGGTATTGGAGTAATCTACAGAGGTGCACCATATCAACGGGGGCATGGAATTGGTAGCTTTTTAGGAGGGCTGTTTCGATCAGTTTTACCTCTATTCTCCAGTGGAGCGCGAGTGATTGGTAAAGAGGCTTTAAATGCTGGTGTGGGGTTGCTGTCGGATTTAGTTAGCGCGCGACCTATGGAAGAATCAATTAAAAACCGGCTGAAAGAAGTTGGTGCAAATTTAAAGCGAAAAGCTGATGATAAAATTGATAGAATCAATATGTCTGGATCAGGATATATAACTAAACGGAAACAACTAGCTTCGTTCATTCCACAATTAGCTGCTAAAGTAAAAGCTACAAATAAGAAAAAAAAATTGAATCGTAATAATATCAAAGATATATTTTCATAACAAAAATAATATTAAATTAAAAATGTCTTTCTTACATAGCCATTCGTGTGAGTGTATTAAATCAGAATTAGACTTATTTGCCTTACCCTCAACACAAACAAGTATAGAAAATGGATTGTGGATACATTACAAACCTATTTCATCTTTAGCTGACGATGGCCCCATCGAATTTCAAGTACCAGGAACTGGAGAGGATTATATTGATCTATCGCACACTTTGCTTCATATAAAAGCTAAAGTACTAAACCAGGACTCAACGAAACTTGCTTCTACAACAGTAGTAGCTCCTGTTAATAATTGGTTACATTCTCTGTTTTCCCAACTTGATGTTTACTTGAACCAAAAGCTTGTATCACCACCGAACAACACTTACCCTTATCGCGCATATTTGGAAACTCTATTGAACTATGGTTCAGCAGCTAAGAAATCTCATTTGACTTGTGGTCTTTGGTATGAAGATACCGCTGGAAAAATGAATGCTACAGATGACAAAAATGGAGGGTTCACTAAACGACAAGAATTTGCTTTTGAGAGTAAAGAAATAGAAATGATTGGACATTTACATGGTGATATTTATAATCAAGAAAAATTTTTAATCAACGGTGTTGAAATGTCTGTTAAACTAGTGCGTTCTAGAGAATCATTTAATTTGATGGCTTCCTCGAATGATATAAAGTTTAAAGCATGCATTACAGACGCCACACTTATTGTTCGCAAAGCACGAATCAATCCATCAGTTTTACTTGCACATCAGAAAGTGTTAGCCTCTACTACAGCTAAATACCCTATAACTAGAGCTGAAGTTAAAGTTTTAACGATTCCATCGGGGGTACAGGGAAAAACGTTGGATAACATATTTTTGGGACAAGTGCCTAAGAGAGTTATAGTTGGTTTTGTTAATAATACCGCATTCAATGGTAGCCTCACTAAAAATCCATTTAACTTTGAAAATTATGATATAAATACATTTTGTTTGTATATTGACGGACATCAAATACCTTCAAAAGCTTTACAACCATCATTTCAAAATAATGTTTATACTTCAGCTTATCACACGTTGTTCTCTGGAACAGGTATACATTTTCTTAATGAAGGTAATGGGATATCTAGAGAACACTATGCTAACGGTTTTTGCCTACTAGCGTTTGATCTTACATCTGATTTGTCAGCTCATTCTTCGACACATTGGAATCTTATTAAACATGGTAGCGTAAGACTAGAAGTTCGTTTTGAATCAGCACTTTCACAAACCATCAACTGTATTGTGTATGCAGAGTTTGATAATGTTATAGAAATTGATAAAAACCGTAATGTAAATGTAGATTACAGTAGTTAATAATGATTAGTTTTAAGATCGATTGTATCTAGCTAATAATTTCTTGTTAAAGATAAGACATTGAAATAAAGTTAAAAATTACAAAAAATGCATTTATAATTTACCTCTACGTTGATCAAACCCATCTTATCCTACTTTTAAAGAATGTAAGTATCAATATTTTGTCACTTGTATCTGACACTTGCAATCGATACGACATAAGATGGATACTTTGGAAATACAGCAACATTTAAATAATGTTCATCCATGCTTACAATACAACGTATATGCCGCAAACCGATTACCGATACGCATTGAACCCCCAATATACCTAATAAGTAATTTGGACCCTGATACAAAACCTGGATCTCACTGGATTGCTATACACGTAGACGTGAATGGTATTGGGGAATATTTTGATTCTTACGGTCAACCACCTACAGGTCATCACCTATGGTTTTTAAAAAGGAACTCAAAACAATGGTGTTACAATAGAAGGAGAGTACAAAATGATTGGACCTCAGTATGTGGCGAGTACTGCTTGATGTATATATATCACAAATTCAAGGGTATATCCTTGCGTGAATTTCTAGGATTATTCAAAAACGATAGTATTTATAATGATATATTGGTATATTATATGTTTAAATGCTTGTTCAATTGAAATAAAGGATAATAAAAATAGTTCGTTGTTATTGCTATGCTGCTTCCCTTCACAACAAGGTGATTAGCATCGTGGCGAGGTTGGTGGTGATTAGTTAATCCCTGATTAGCTAATTAGGGGTACTAGGCGCTTAAAACATAAATTCCTATCTCCGAAACGAGTTGAAATAGCGTAAAATGGATGCGCTACATCGATTCAGCGTGGTCGATATACTTTTTCTTCTTTTCTTTTTTTTTGGTGGGCCAGAACCGGCGAATCCCTACTACTACCAACCAAACCAAACACATGCAATATCGTACCCCCTAGCCCTAGAGGATTGAAACCGGGACCTCTGGGTCTAATACCGGTGGGCGAACCGCTTGACCACAGACGTATATGATTTAAGACTGAGCAACTAGACTATTTCGTTTGTTTTATTTAGAAAAGGTCTCTTGACCTCGTAACTTGCTCAGGCAAGGATGTGTACGTGGAGCGAGCCTACCCAGAAGAAGAAGAAGAAGAGGGACTATTAACTCTCTTATAAAGATTATTAAGAGAATGGTTCGTAAAACAGCGGAAACACACAATAAAATATATATTTATGCCTCGTCCAAATAAGTAGATTATCAACCGGGTCAGGATTATAATGAGATGTGCATCTGATATTTCTATTAAATAAGACATTCTGAAAAAACTAAAAATTAAAGCCATCGTGAGGTTGCATGTTTGTCCACATGCCAATGTGATGATGGCTCAGACAGCCTTGCTTTGGCAAGATACTTGCTTCACCTAAGGCTTTGCGCTCCACCGAGTCAAACGCTTCGATCATAGAATATTCACTGACGAAATTACATGAATTAATATAATCCGTCCATGTATCGTCACGGATATTGCATTTGGTATACTTTGTCTATGACAAGGTGATACCATACATTCTGTATTACACACCACTGCTTTCACTTGCACCATGAAATTATGGTTATCAGAAAGTGAACTGCGTGGCCGTGAGGATACGCTTTAATATTTTTAGAGATCCGTACCCAAATGGATGGATCCATTTGGGTACGGATCTCCGAACCATATTACTAAGCTATTAGCTAAGCTAAGTTCTATAATTACCCCTATGGCGCGTCTGCGCTAATCCCTCCCCCATTCCACCATCAGACTAGCACCCGTACCTTGTAGATGTTTCATTGAGCCTAAAACATCGATTTGCTTCTACCTTTATCATTAATACTGGTGAGGAATGGAACTTCTTGCCCTCGTCTGTTTTTCCGCACCTTTACAATCTTGGGAGTCTTTAAGTCCGGAGCGAGTCCTTTTAGACTAGCGTGCTCCACTTTAGGTCACATTTTTACTTGTTTTTAAAGTTAGTTGGTGGTCAAACTTGGCTATCACACTAACATTATAAAAGCGTAAGTTTGTGTGTGTGTATGTGTGTACGAGTATGTTTGGCGCTCCGTCAAACGGCTGAACGGAATTGGATGTTATTTGGAACAAATATATTTTATACCCTGGATTAACACGTAGGCTTTTTTTATTTTTAGGGTACTCATTTAATCAGTTCCCGTGGGAAATGGGATGAAGCAGTATAGTGTTCCCATGAGCAAAAATTTTAATATGTAAAATTACGCTCAAACTGCTCAATGAATTGGGATGAAATTTGGTACAGTACAAACAATTTAAAAATAGGCTATATTTTATCCTAAAATCCAGTTCCTGTGAGATGTTAATGAGATGTCAAATGTCTCAAATCGGATTTGTCCTTTGTTGCTCTTTCACGCAAAATCTAGCAGAAACTAGACGTCAATAATAAAAAAGCCTTCGCTGACTGTTTGTCTGTCCGCCCGTCCATATGTCTGTCAGCGTGCTATATAAACTGATTCGTATAGAAATGTACACAATTGAAATTTTCACAGAGTATGTATTTCTAAGGACAGGATAACAACAAATAAAATAAATTAAAAACAAGGGGCATGGGGGCCATACGAACCATCGGTGTGCGTGTCCGCACTTGGCCGGTTTTATTTTCGTTTCTATCGACCGATGTTCTGATATGTAGATGTTTTAACTTTTACTTTTGTTCGGGACATGCCTTATATCTAAAACGATTCCTTACGTCATACCTTGCTGGTAGAGCTATTCTATTTGTACCTTACCCATATAGGTATGCAAGTTTTATTGCAAGAAGAAAGAAAGACACACTGATTTATCCCACATAAATTTACAATCTATATAAATAGGTAGGTAATCTTAATGATTTAAAATATTTGACTTGGACTTTGACTTAGGTAAGTATAGGTAGTTAGATACAGTTAACGTACCTACGCTAATATATATTTAATGAACACATACACAGTAACTAAAAAGAAAACATACAAACACGAAGAAATGTACCTACCTAACATGACACACAGAAAGACAGGCATAAATCGGTCAGATATTAGTTTAGTAGTAATATTAGTACGTTCACAAAGTTCACAAACTTATCCGAACCTAATTCTGACAAGGCGATTTTGCTGGGACGTTGATTTTGTGCATTAGTGATTTTATTAGGTTATTTGTAAACAGATGTATATATTTCGTATTCTTTTTGTTTTCTTTTATTAAGTATTTAGATTAAAATTGATTAGGAACAAAACATAATATTCTGTATTCAGTTTGCATTACTTTTAATATACCGGTACTTAAGCATAGTCAAAGGAAATACGAGTCTCTCTATCTATGTTAAATCAATTAAAAGTGTAAGATATTGGCATTTTTGCAATATATGCATAAATTTCGAGTATGTTGTAACTAAGTAAGTTATAAAATGTGACCTTTCTAAACGTTTGCAGATTAGCTAAGTGGGACACAAAGTAGATGGCCATTTTGCAAAATGGTTTTGTCATCAAGTCATCGGTGCTTGGGTAAAATCTCCTAACTACTGCCACTACCGAAGGTTTGATTTGATTGCTATTGGACAAAAAACGAAAACCTGTTCGAAATGTTTCTGAATAAATAGATATTTGTTTGTATTGCAGCAGTAGCAGGATAATTTAAATATGTACCTAGTTATTGAGATAATATATATTTAATGCATAGTATAATAATAGGTACATGCAAATTGGATAATAATCATTTAGCAATTTATTACAATTATATTATCAAAAGAAGCATTTCGAGAAAATGAGAGAGCAGATTAGAGAAAACTTGATATGTTATGGTACCTTTTTTAATAGTACGAAATGGAGGCGCAAGCCCGGAATCTCACCTGTTGTTAAGTCATAATAACGCCGAAGAGGAAGCATACTTCACCCAGAATCCTCAAACGGAGGAACTGGCTATATTTTTTATACTACTAGGAGACGGTCAAACAAGTAGAGCACCTGGTGTTAAGTTTACTCTTGCCTATGACAAAGCCTTACTGCATAGGTCACATCCACATAGAACATAGCCTACACGACGCTGCATTGCACCCGTCAACTTGAGGCATAAAGGTGTTAAGCCTCACGAACCCGTAATTTCACCGGCAACCATACCTTTCAAACCGAAACACAGCAATGCTGCTTGGCGGCTGAAATGAGTATGGTGGTAGTAATTCTCCGGACGAGCCCTTGCACTAGGGGCTTCTACTCGTATCCCCTATATATAACCTATATAAACCTTGTATATAACCTCCATATGTCTAAACACTACAATTTCAAGTTGTTATGGCGACATACTTAGGTAACACGGTGGTAGCTAGCCAGACGGACTTAAACAAAGTTCTACCACCAACTAAACACAGCACAAATTTGTACTCCTTTACAGTTTGAAGAACCCATGACCTCTGGATCTGAACAATAGGCCAGAAAGAGAACAAAAGGCCTATAGTGATAGGCGGTATACCTATCACTATAATCGAAGGATATTTGGTGTAGATATGATCTATCTCCTAGTGGTCTACCGGGTATGGAACCTGGCTTTTGCTACCGGATACGACAGCATCAGTTGCGATAATAATTATATTACAACACTGTTCGTAGCGCCCGGTGAGTCAATGCCTTCTTGAAAAGCTCGCTCATGCATATGAGTGCATAAGTGAGTGCGTAGTACTCAGTCTCTCAATCAAAACTGAAACACATCGTCGCCCTTGGGCTCAAGAGCTAACCCATCAATATAAAAAAAAAACAAATATATATATATATTTATAAATATATATACAAAACACAGTAGAAACATAAAATTAAAATTAGCGAGCAAGCTTAGATCTAATATTTTAAATATGGAAAGGCCATTAGGGTTTTTTTTCAAGAAATATCTGCCGATAATAAATAAATACCGTAATTAGGTACATAGCTTGGATCATAATTTTCTAATTGCTCAGTACTACAGTACTCAGTACAAATTAATGACCTGTAACATATATATATTACAGGTCATTAATTTCACAGCGCCATCGAGCCTCAAACTAACAAGTGTAAAATCAAGCCCGGTAATTATAGAAAGCGCGTTTAAGTCTTTAGTACTGAAAAATGGAGCAATTAGAAAATTATGATCCAAGCTATGTACCTAATTACGGTATTTATTTATTATCGGCAGATATTTCTTGAATAAAGAAACCCTAATGGCCTTTCCATATTTAAAATATTAGATCTAAGCTTGCTCGATAATTTTGATTAGATAGAAACATAATCTATTGTGTTTTGGTCGGTAGGTATTGTCATGTCGCTGAAAGTTTAAGGTCCAGCTGAACGTACAGAACAAAGCATTTTAAATTCTAATCAGACATTAAAAGTCTTATAATTATGATAATGTGCGATCGTAATAGAAATCATAATGGTGTAACAAGTATGGTATGAAAGCGTGCACTTTGACTTCACGTTAGGGCTGTCACATCAAAAAATGTAATGTGGGTAATTAAAATAATATTCTTCCCATTTGGATAGGATATTTGACAGATGCTCCATACCTACTAGATGACCAAAATAATGGAAAGACACATTTATAATTACGGGTGGTTATCACCAGGCTTGTGGCACACCTTCCAAAGTTGTCTGCGATACGAAAGAATATTCTTTCGTATCGCTTACTCTCTCCCTCCAAACCTAATATTAGCCTTAGAATTGGTAACAAAAACATGTAAATTATAAAAAAAATATCATATATAAGTTATTATCTAAACAACTATATTGAAAATCATCCACGGTGATAAGTCAAAATTCGAAATTATAAATAACGTTCATTCAGTAATATTTTTAAGATAATTTTGAAAGTAGTTAGATGTATGTATAAATATTTAAAAGAAGTCGTTGCTTTTCAAATGCTCGACAACCCTATTTATGTTTCTAATGAAACTTTCTATGCGCAAATAGCATCGTTTTTGTGACCTTGTGCGGGCGCAGGGCGTTTGCAATCGTCATCGTTATGTTCGATTTCTATCAATTTTACTTTTATATACTGCCGTGGCGGTCGCTGCTTGAGAATCGACCCTTCTAACTCAGCCCATGGATGTCGTAAAAACCGACTAAGGGATCTCACCAGAAAAAGGTCAGAGCTTCCTTCTGTGTATTACCTACACCTTTACAAATGTGATTATGGCAAAACCCTTTAGCTTTTGAGGAGGCTCTGTGGACCATTAGATGTCTATTACTGGAGAAGTGGACACCAATGGGCTGTTGATGTGTACATACTTTTGTATTGTAACCGTTGAGTGACGAAGTAATGTGTAATACACACTTTTGTATTGTAATTTTGGTCTGTTTCAATCTAGTCTATATACAAATTCGTATTTCTAGTAAAACTCCCAGGATTTCGTTCCCGACATCTCGAGACGATCGCAGCGCCACCTACCCTCCAACTGTGAAACTAAACATGAAGTCCCCACTCAAACGCTCACAAAAAAAACATCAAAATCAGTCCACCCGTTTATAAGGAGTTCAGTGATAAACACGCGAAGACAGAACACAGAAGAATTGAAGTTAAGTAGGGTTCGATTAATCAAGGGTTTGGTAGGATTTATGTGAATGAGACCTGCGCGCTAATTCCTCATTAGAGACGTTGGCTGATAAAAAAAAAGCTTTCACGTTCCATAATCAAAATGTATTCGTTTAAAAAATTAAACAAGCATTGGAACTCGATGGACTGTTTTATAAGATCCTTTTATAGGATCGGTATTTCTTGAAAACTCCAAAGAAACTCGCAACTGCATACAAATCTAAGAGTCGTTTAAAATGCGGGAAATGTCGCGCGCGCACTTTCCGCATACAGATGTGCGTAGGAAAGTTGTTCAGGTGGCACGAGGAACTATCGACGACCTATAGGTTTGTTTGTTTTCATTACGTCGCGGATAATTAGCAAGCAACGGTGTTTTCCACAGCTTTAAGTAGGTACGCGATTTACAGTTTATTGTAAACTGTAGCTTCAAAACACATAAATACCTAGTTGATAGCTTATCAGGCAGTGCTTCTGTGGAGTGTGGAGGAATTCATTGGTATAAAGGATAAGTTAAACACTGGCGAATAATTACTAAGGTAACTACCTACTCTATATGTATGTGACAATTCTTATTAAATTTTTGTAAAACTATGTACCTACTATTATGATGTCGTTCTATAATTATTATGTTTTTTTGATATTATTATGATATGACATTGTTATTTCTTATTGACATTGTTATTTGTGATTTTCGACGTGTATTTTATTTTATACCAATAAATGAATCTGAATCTGATACAAATACATAAAGGCTCGTAATGCATATTGGTCACTCCACTATTCTTTATGAGCAAAGTTTTCTCAGTTAGGAATAAAATAGGCTGCAAAATTATTTAACTTGCTTCTCATTGAAATAAACCTTTGCAAATTCATTTAAATTTAAAACTAAAATCACCCACCTACTTTTGAAAAGGTACTTCTATACTGAAGACGATTTTATAATTAGTAGATATTACTTATTACAATTTATATTAAGAACCTACACTAAACTGTATTCACAAAAAAAAATCTGCTGATCGGAAGCAGCATGGGTGGGCTAGTTAGGTATGCAGTTAGTAACTAATACCACGACGGTAATCTGTAGTGGCACGGTCTAAACGAGCCTTAATGGTTGCTTGATTAAAAAAGTTTCACTATCTTTAATGCGGCATTTTATTTATTTATTTAAATGTAATTAATACATACGGTTAACAATAATGACATTAATTTACAACAATTAAAAATGCAATTATTAATTAAAATTAAAATTTTTGAATTTTATTTTCATTAATATAAAATACACACACAAAAATAATCACAAACTGTCATACATCGTGCTCACTGAAAGACAAACACTCAACATACGTTTACTACAACTTCCTAAAACATAAACTATAACCGCCTCTGTGGTCTAGTGGTTCAACCCACCGATTTCAGGTCCTGAGATCCCGGGTTTGATCCCCATGGGGAGTACAATATATTGTGCTTGGTTTGGTTGGTGGTAGGACTTTATTTAAGTCCGCCTGGCTAGTTACCACCATCTTACCTAAGTCTGTAATAACATAATAACATTTAGACAAATTGTTGTGTTCCGGCATTTAGAGGTAAGATAGCCAGCTCCTCAGTTTGTTGAGGATTCCGGGTGAAGTGCGCCTCTACCTGCGGCCTTATCTCAACTTGTAACCAGGTGAGATGAAGGTCAAATGCTAAACCGTCGAACAATACCCAGAGCAAACATTTGTGTGATGAATATAGATGTTTGTTCTGTGTTTGGGTGTTGTATCATATAGTACGTATGTATTTACAAAAAGTATTTAAGTATTGTATCCGTAGTCTAGTTCCCATATTACAAGCTATGCTTAGTTTGGGGCTAGATGGCGCTGTGTAAAATTAATGTCCTGTAATGTTTATTAATAAAAAAAAAGATGTGTTCTAATCGCAAAAGTTTAAAAAAGACTAATAAAAAATCATGAATTTTGGTAGTAAATATGGGTTAGTCACTAACCTGGATAGTAGCACGACGGCGCTCTGCGGTGGCACGGACTAAACGGACCTCGCTGGTTGCTTGATAAAGGGTTTCACTGACACCATGAGGCATTCGTCCTCTACAAACTTCCTACATATATTTTGGTAGTAAACATGGTTTAGTCACTAACCTGGATAGTAGCTGGTAGCACGATGGCGCTCTGCGGTGGCACGGACTGAACGGGCCTCGCTGGTTTCGCCATAGCACGTTGGAGGGTCGCTCTTTTCACTGACACCATCAGCCATACGTCTTCTACCCTTTGGGCCACCTGTTTTAATAACATATGAAATTATTAGGATATTTACCAAACAAAGAGTCTCAGTAATATAAGTCTAGGGTCACAAAAAAATAGCATACTCTTGACGTAAAATCTGTATGATATTTGACGGATTTT
Organism: Venusia cambrica; assembly: GCA_951394065.1. Classification (NCBI taxonomy): domain Eukaryota; kingdom Metazoa; phylum Arthropoda; class Insecta; order Lepidoptera; family Geometridae; genus Venusia; species Venusia cambrica. The sequence goes on along the minus strand of OX596044.1, from coordinate 9,071,306 downwards.
GTGTGACCATAATCTATGAATCTCTTTGCCTTCCTCTTTTCTTACCTATATCGCATTATAAGTAACGTATTAGGAACAAGGATTCTTTCTGTACAAAATGTGGCAATTTGAGTTTGTTGATAGACCCCTTCAGGGCTGCCTTTTTTTAAGAGTTTTATTTTTAGGAATAGGAAATAAATATTTCTGTCAGATTCAAGGGTCCCGGGTTCGATCCCCAGTGGAAGTACAATATCGTGCTTGATTTGGTTGGTGGTAGGACTTTGTTTTAAGTTCGCTTGGCTAGTTACTACCATCTTAGTTAAGTCTGTCGCCATAACAACTATTATAAATTGGAGTGTTCCGACATTTACAGGTAAGATAGCCAGTTCCTCAGACTGTTTAGGATTCCGGGTGAAGTGCCCTTCCACCTTCGGCCTCATTATAAACCTGTGACCAGGTGAGATGGAGGCCAAGCGCTTCCTCGTCGCACAATAAAAAAAAACAAAAAAAAAACTGGCAAAAGAAAATGTATTTACAAATGTTACAATGACGCAAAAATTCAAAAAACCTCCCTCGACGGGACACGAAACCGCATCGTTTCCTTAAGCCGAAAAAGCTCAAACCAAATGAGCAACGAGTTTCCTGGATCCTGACGCAGATTCAATAATAAAAAAGGGGTCTTTTAAAAAACTCACATTCATATAAACAATATTGAAACGTCCTATTCGTTAAAACCTGTTACGAGCTCTTTGTTACTTTTTTTTTTCAATTACTTTATTCTTCTTTTTTTGATACCTAATTAATACCGTAACATGTTTTTGGACTTGCAAGCCCTCACAGCGAAGGCTGTTGTTAAAAAGGGTACCTGAGTGACCAAAGCCCGGGTCTCCTGCGTGGCCGACTGCATCAGCATCTCCCGGAACTCGTCGGGCGCTGTCAGCCCGAAGCTCTGAGCGTCTTCCAGGAGCTTGTCCACCGCGATGAGACCTCCTTCTCCTGCCAGGATCTCCACTCCTGTAGCGCACCATTCGTTCGCCTGGGGAAAGTTACATCGACATTTCAAGGCTTACACTTAAATTATATTTGTATTTAAACAAGTGCACCTTCATCCAGAAATGACACATATGAAGGGCTTAGCGCCTATGGCATTAACTTCCTGGTCAACCAGAAACAGTTCATGAGCAAAAAGTCTACTGCCCATTCTAACATTCGCGCCCAAATTGAATGAGAATGCAGCTTTACATTTTTGATATATTTAAGTGTTTCGTTTCGGTATAGGGTTTAGGGGTATGAGGGTTTCAGGGTATGCCCAAAGGGAGCCAACGGGACCCGATTACTATAGTTCCGCTGTCCGCACGTCTGTCTGTCAGCGGGCTGTAAATCATGAACCGTAATAGGTAAACATTTTACAGAGTTTGTATTTATTTTACCGCTATAACAACAAATAATAGGAATAAAATAAAATTAAAAATGTTTAAATTAAAGAGGGCCATATAAAACGTGATTTTTTATTTCGTGGTGGACAGTTTTTCTGTTGTCCTGTGATTACCGTAGTATTGTACCTATTTATTCTCTTCAAACATATAGGAATTCGAAATTCAATACGTATGCACCTATATACATGTATTCTATAAATGGTTTCTATTAATCTGGGAATATCGTTTCACCAAAAGAGGTTTTTTGAGGTTTCTAGCAGTTTTTACACGACATCAAAATCAACAGACTGACTCAAGCAAACTTTAAAGGAATTCGAAATACAATTTGTTTCTTTTTATCTGGGAATATAGTTTCACCAAAGAGGTTTTGAAGATGATTAATCAGTTTGTGTTGATACATTTTTAAACACGGGTATTAAAATGTATCATCATACTCACGCAAGTTTTGAAAGTTTATGTAGCATACTACTAATGCTCCATCCGTTTGATTGACAGAACGAGTTCAGCTGGCCTTACCTTATCTATTCTATCCATTAGTTCTCGTGCTTTGGTCAACAATGTGTTTCGTTTCTGTATTTTGTCCAGAAGTAAAGTACTCGTTCGTCGAAGTTCTTCACATTTGGACTCAATGTGGTCTACGGAGCTTAGCGGATCTTTCATTAGTTGATCACCTGGAATATAAAAAAAATGGTACGCAGGTCAGAAATTAAATTATATTATTACATTGATTACTAACGTCACTTTTAACATATAACAGTTTTACGCACAAACTGAACACAATAATTGCAAACAAGATAGTGCTTGCGAGGTCTACTGGAAACAGGAAATACCGAATACTCTTCTCAAAATGAAACGCTGATGGTGGGCGACTTCAACTACCACCTGTTCAAAACTGTAGTCGTAGACAGCGCTTTATACTGGGGCTATGGAGGAATCAATAAAGCACGCGATCCTTCACTGCTCGGCTACAGAATCAGTTAGGGAGAAGACGGACCTAGGGATGTTTGGTCCAGACATGGAACATGTATCGTAGCCCACATCACCGTTATCGCGAATTCAGGCGCTCAATAAGTGTCACCAACAATCCAAAGTACTGATCCGGTACTTCAAGCTGGCTGGTGTAAGGTAAGATAAAACCATAGACAATGCACAATCCACCCTACAGCGGTACGTCAATGAAGGACTTGGATACTAGGTCTAATGTTCGCAGAATTACTAGTATTACGATCTGGGATATATAGTTGGTTCTTAATAAATGTTTTCTTACCATCGTCAATAACTGAGGTAGCGGTGTCAAGATCACAGTTGCACAGTTTTTCGAAGTCCAAAGCTTCTTGTATTAGATTATCGACTCTGCTTGCTGTCTCCCCCACTTCAGTCATATCACATGCAGTCTTTAGATGGTTATCTAAAGTAGCCTGTAATTAAACAAAGAAAAGTCTCTAAGTCTATCTTATGAAACGAAAAAAAGGAATCAAAAATTCACTGTACATAAAAAAAGCGGACCGCGAGTCTACATACTTGTTCCGTATTCCAGTGTCGTGTCCAAGATGTAAGTACATTGTACATACATATTTTCATTAAGTATGTACAATTTTAAGATAATTATATGGTTGCTCTTTTGGCACACCAAGCCATATCCAACGGTAATGCTTTACAGTTAAACCCATAACATTCTGACTATGTTAGATTTGTTAAAAATCTGTATAAAGCTTTGTATATTTAAACAAAAGGTCAGTAGATGATGGGACTTGTTGACAGCAATGTGTTAGTTACTGATACTTAGGCAGCGTTTAGGGCACATTCTATCGAAAAACTTTAAAAATTTTTAATTAAATGGAATTACATTACATTATTTGATCAATTAAATAATGAAAAATAAAAAAATCGAGACAGAAGTTCATAAAAGCCCAAGTTGAAAATAACAAACCTCATTTACAACCGGAAACTTTTTTATGACGACGCCGCCGCCGACGCGTTTAAAAGGATACGTAACCTTCTTGGTGACTTTGTCAGAGTTTTAAAAAGTAAACTTTGTTTTGGAGTTTGACAACTTATAAAAATAAATGTAAGCTAAGTGCCAACGAATATTTCCAGATGAATTTCAATACCTATCTAAGAACTCGACATGGATATTGTGTGCAATTTTCGTAAATGCAGAAGAGCTTTATCGAATCAAGCATGGGTGACAACATGTTCACACGCATTCTGCGTAGAGCATGGGAAAAGTGAATTCAAACGTAATGCTGAAAATTCTATGAATTGTCCAGCTTGTGGAACTGAACTACGCGACAAATTTGACGTGATCCAGGCTGATCTAAAGCCAGGAGAGACATTTAGGTCCATAGTATTAGCCGGTATGAGACCAGACACTATAATGGACATAGCAATGAGGGCCATGTCGTTTTGGTCTTATCAAGTAGAGCAAGAGACGCTATATCAGGAGAGCATGGCAAAACATGCCAGGGAAAAGCTTCAATGCATGGAGGAAATCAACGCTCTGAATCTTCAAAAACTGAAAGCCGAGTTGGAGACTTGTAAACGTAAAATAGCATCGATGCAGACGGATTTCAATAAGAAAAGGAAACAAGCCGAAGAATTGACAGCGAAATTGGAGGACAAAAGTCGGAAAATACAAAAACTGACGTTTCAGCTCGAGTCACATAAACGAAAAGATATTCGCGTTGGCAACTATGAAGCTGTTAGTAAAACTAATCAAGAGCATTGCATGGACATTTCCGAGTTAGTCGGTCAGAGAGCGGCATCCGAAGCATTTGTCTTTAAGCCAATGAGAGAAACCGATGAATCTCCTGGCCCAAGGGTTTGTTCACCCAAGACACCAATGTTTGATTTTCGCAAAACCATTAATGGCAATAAGCACAATCAGTCTTCACATTTTCATTTTCGGCCAATAAAATCGTAGCCACACATCATGAATGAAAGAAAAAGATTTAGGTAACATAAGAAAACAAAGTAGTATGTAAATTACAATGAATATTACGTTTCGTGTCCATACATACCTGCATCTGCTTAAAGTTTAATAAAAATGTTCTGAACTTCAGCCAGTGATTTAATTTCGTGGAATGCTTCTGCCAATAGTTGTCGAATTGTTTCTCGGTCTCGTCCAGTTGTACCAATAACCTGAAACGATAAAACAAAAAGGTAAGCTCTTAGCTTCAAAAATAAAACTAAAACAGTGTGCATACCTGATGGTTACATAGTGGGTATCTATTTTAAAATCCAAAATGGTCGAGGTTTGTTAGGAATGCAAACCCACTCCAAAACTTGAAAGGTCAACAGTACACTGGCACAAAACATTTTGTTTAACAATATTAATAACTACAGTTTGTAGTACATTGCTTGCGCGATAGTTTAGGAAAGCTAGTGTCTACTGGGAAAACTCGCTCTAACGTAGACCTCATCCTAGATCCCTAGATCCTAGCTCTGGCCTAGAGCTTACCTTCAGCTTACCTTCACAGCTTATCTGGCCAGATAAGCTTAGATGTTATCCATCATGACAAAAAATAGCAACGGATGTATAGTGATATAAACAAGATCCATTATAAAGCACCGGATGTATAGCAATATAAATTATATCTTTACGATTAAATGTTCTATGGTACAATTAAATTTTTGACTCACCTTTCGACCGCAGCGACATGACTTATTATATTGTATGTTAGATTTGGTGTTCGCACTTGCGCCAGTAACTCTTCGCCCTGCGTGGTTGCCGACGCCAGTTCACCTTTTAAAGCTTTATACCTACGAACATTTTTAAACAACTTAATATCAAGACATGACTAAAGAAACGTGTGATTTCTTTAATGGAATCGACGAAACTAGTTTGATACTGAGCAACTAACGGAATAAATACTCACCTAGATTCCTGACAGTCTAATAGTTCTTTGGTTTGTGTAGGATCGTTTCCCATATCGCAGTCTAAAAGCTCATGATTAAAGTCATCCAGCTTGCTTGAGATCTCTTTCATTAGGGTTGAAAACTTTTCTAATGCCTGAAAGGAAAAAAAAAACATGTTAGTACACAAAGGTTGATTATGATGATTTTTTTTTATTAATGTTGCCAATTTGATCTAACTTATCTTTAGTAAAAGTTAGACAAGCATTTTTGATTTAGCTCAAAACACTCCACACACTTGACTGTGACTGCCCAATCTGCGCATATTATCATGAATTCCGTCTGTTTCTTATCATGCGCAAGCTACGCTAAGCGTGTCAGCTTAGCTTGGTTGGTTGTTTAGTTACTGATATTCGTCATAGATGTCGCTAAAAATGTTTAGTTCCGTAACTTACAAAAATGACGATTCTAACTGAAACTCGATACTTGGTAATTTTTTTTTCAATGGAGTAATAACGGTAAGACAATTAGGTTCATGACTTTTAAACATTAGTTAGGTAAAGGACACAGGACACCGAGGCGAAAAAGTCTCACCAGGATCTTCGGACTAATAATACTAGGCCCTTTTTGTTACATTTTTTTATAGTTTAAATTAAACAGTAAGTTAATAAGCCTGTTTCATTTTGATTTCAATAAAATACCGATAATTTGCTCAGAAGAAATGCCGATATTAAAAAAAACAATATTCAATTGAATTAGGTAAATAGGCCAGCTGTTAACATTCCAGGAACTCTTGAAATTAGTAGAATGTATTTTTGATCAGCCATGCTGGCCAAGTACCAATTTAGAATAGGTATATATTTCATGGAACCAATTAAAAAATATATAAAGGATTCAACAGATTCCCCTCTACCTTTATCATAAATACTGATAAGGAATGGTACTCCTTGCTCTCATCTGTTTTTGAAGCACAATCTTAGAGCCTTCAAGTGGATAGGTTCCTTAATGACAGGCATGCTCCATCTTAAGCCATATCTTTACTTGTTTTTTATTTGAGATGATGGTCAACCGCTAGGCTATAACTAATTTAACTCTCACCTGTCTTACCAGTACAATCTTTAACATGCGTCAGCTCAGTTGGCAGTAACTCTGCCTTCTGCGCTGTAGGCTGTGGGTTCGATTCCCACCCAGGGCAAACATTTGTGTGATGAATATATATGTTTGTTCTGTGTTTGGGTGTTGTATCATATGCACTTATGTATTAACTAAAAGTATTTAAGTATTCTATCCGTAATGTATATCCGTAATCTAATAAGTAAATAAACACAGTACAAAGCAGACGGTCTGTGTTTTCGATTTTCAAAATTCATATTTGTTTTACCGTCAAAAAACAAAACGAGAAACACGCGCATATTTCTGTCATCTGATGGTCATAGGCGCCGTGGTTGAGCGCACAACAATGTCACCTTTATAATTACTACATCTTAGTTCGAAACTAGAATAAAGTTGCGTTGAGTTGCTAATCTGAGGTACTACTTACTATCCGCTGCTGTATCCACTCAGCGTGTGAATACTGAAGTTCCCCGCCAAAGTCTGGCGTCAGTTGCGACCTGTCGAAGTGCTCATACAGCTCCTCCACGGAGGAACAGACCAGCACCTTGAATCTGAACTCTTCCTTGAAGAGCTTGTTGCTCACTTCGGATAGCGCTTTCTGGAGGAAGCTTGCTGGTCGTAGGACGTAGACTGTATGAATTATGCCTGGGAAGAACTCCTGAAAAGAGAAAACGTTATTTATACTAAGCGACAACCATTTAACGTTATATTATTTCTGTCGCCATAGTAACCATACTTAAAAAAAAATTGTGTTCCGGCATTTAGAGGCAAGATAGCCAGTGCCTCAGTTTGTTGAGGATTCCGGGTGACGTGCGCCTCCACCTTCGGCCTTATCTCAACTAAGATGAATGCCAAGTGCTTACCCGTCGTACAATAAAAAAAAGAATACTTACTGAGATTCTTATTAATACTGTTTTCACAGAGTTCCACTTGTCCTTCCTTCGGTCTATGATAATGTGAAAGCCCATATCCGCCTCCAGCAATCTGAAAATCAAAGAAAACATTTTTTTATTTATAAAAGTATTGGGTGTATTGTCTCAAAAGTAAGGAAAAATCGGACCCCATATAGGATCACGCGTCTGTCTGTCTGTTCGTTCATCTGTCATCGATATGATAAGAAAAAATACGTTATTCAAGTAAACGAAATTGTATAATATTCTTCATTGAAGTCGGTTTTCTTTTAAGCTTTTAAAACGTAATTATATACGACACTGAGACGGAACAAGAAACCACCTGATGTTGAGTGGAACTACTGCCTATAACAAAGTCTTACTGCGCGCACGTCTAATCCACAAAGAACATGAAATACGTGTCACTGCATTGAACACCATTCTACTGGGACATTCGTATCCTCATCAATCTTATCCATATCCTTGTGTCCTCATTCCTCAACCCTCGTTATCCACTGAATTTACTTAATCCTCCTCTCGCCATCTCACACAACCGAGTATCCCCACGGAGAGTTGATGCCAGATAGGCTGCTAGTCTTATAATTTCAGCCAAAATGTCAGAAGATATGTTATGCTGGCTCCCCCTAGTGTGAGATAGCGGGCAGGAAAATGATGATACTCTCAAAAATATGGTAGATAGCCTTTCTAACGCGTAGTGAACAGATCTGGGGCCCGATTCTACTATACCAATCGCTTCACAATGACAAAGGTATCATGAAGCGGAAAGCAGAATGGCCACTAGAATACCGAAAGGCACATATACTGGCAATTTTGCAACGATACTATTTATTAGCTTGCAGGGAATTGAGCTTATTTTTAAAGTTTTTGACGTGATTTTTATGCTATCGTAATATTCTATTCTGACAACACTGGGACAAAACCATGCGGCAGCGCTGGTGGGGCCACCGGGCAAGATGGCTTTATTCTGTCTCGGAAAGAAAAACGAGAGGGTGCTAAGCGGATTGCATGTAGCAAATTTACGTGACTAGCTACAACCAGCTTTTCAGCTTTTTCTCTTTTTCCTTTGAAAGTTTCCATCTTGTAGGATTAAAGTGTAAGCATAAAAACATTATCACAGTGAAGCGATTGGTTTTAGAACCAGGACTGTTGATAACTGAGAATAGCTAAACAGTAAATACTCACGAAGGCACGGAGGTGAGGTAAAGCAGCAGCCTTCTATACTCCGCCGCCGATACGGCGTGGAAGTTGTTGTTGTCTGGGAAGGTGATGAGCGGCCGGTGGTCTCTGGCCAGGCCTCCGGTCGCCAGCGCGTACTGCGGGAGGAGGATCTCCCCCACATTGCGACCCTCGTCGCCGTCGCTTCCGCAGCCATCGCACTCTGCTTCTGGAATGAAACCACAAGTTATAACCATACTTTGTTGATGTTCCATTGAGACACATCGATTTGCCTCTGTGGTGTACTGGTTCGCCCAAAGTCAAAGTCAAAGTCAAAGTCAAATATATTTATTCAGTAAGATTTTTTAGGATCACTTTGAAACGTCAAATCTACCGCCTGTTCGGAATCGCGACCAGCACACAAGGAGAAAGGCAAGAACCTCGGGCCCACTGATGTCCGATCCCGGGTTTAATCCAAGGTTACATGATCCCCAAGGGGAGTAAAATATTGTGCTTGGTTTGGTTGCATATAGGACTTTGTTTAAGTCCGCCTTGTTAGCTATCACCTTATCTAATTCTGTCGCCATATAAAAAAAATCTTAAATTGTTGTGTTCCAGCATTTAGAGGTAACATGGCATTACATTTGGTTTGACACCCATATAATAAAAACTTATAGTATCCTCCCCTTTTTTTAATATCCCTTTAATTTAATTTTGATTATTTGTTCTTACAGCGGCAATAGAAATACGCACTCTGTGAATATATCAACTGTCTACCTATTACTGTGTTGTATTACATCGTACGTATGTATTCACAAAAAGTATTTAGGTAAGTATTCTATCCGTAATATAGTTCCCATATAACAAGCTATGCTTAGCTTGGGGCTAGATGGCGCTGTGTAAAAATTAATGTCCTGTAATATTTATTTTTTATTTCTTTATTTCTTTTTTCTGATAGACAGACGGACTGACAGCAGAGGCCTAATAATAGGACACCCTCTGCGTACGGAACTCTAAAAACGATATTATTATTAGGAAAATTACGGGCACGCGAGGCTTAGCACCATATGCAAGAGATGCACTTTACATCAGGTAGGCTGCTTGGTAGTTCCATCACCGAATAGTATACAAAAAAAAAACTGTGACTAAAATAACAAATAGATTTTGCTCGTAAACTACGAAACCTCTACTTGCTACGAAACCTCTACTTGCTACGAAACCTCTACTATAAAATTACGTAAGAGCCAAGGGTCACGAAACCACGTCATTTTATTAAGAGAACCTTGTTTTATAGCTACAATGTTATAAATTAATTGTAAGTGGTTTAGATGTCAAGAAAAGAAATACTGAAAATTTAATATGCAAATCAAGAACAGGGTGACCACAACCTCTGTAACATTCTCGTTTTGATATTACTTTGCTTTTGTCACTATATCTATAGTGTAAACAAGAAAAACGAGACAAAAGTAATGTAAGATCAAACGAGAATGAATGGAGAGAATGAAGAGGTTGTTAGGCCCGTTATTGTGGGTGCTAATAATAATAGTAATTAAAATACTATAATTTATAATTGTTAGAATATTTTTTTCTGTTGTCAAATAAATCATTTTATTTAATTTACTACTTATTTGTTGTTTTTTCAAACACTTTTCGTTCTAACTGTAATAAAACCGTATATGTATTAGTAAAATTGCAAGTGGTCCCAAATGCCTTATAAATTTAATTTAAAAAATGAATCAGTCGATCGGGACCGTAGTCTCTTTTGGCAGCGGTCCCAAACGCATGTCTTCTCTATATTTTATATCACAAAACACTAATCAATGAATTGATTCCGTTCTTCCTGTAACTAGGTCACATTCAATTAAATGACAAAATAATTGATATAGTCATTATATCGGAGTACCTACAAAACAAACGGGATTGTGGGTTGGTAACCACGTTAAATTACTCTAATTTTATCTAACTAAGCCGCGTATCTGGGCTACGACTTGCGTGCAGTACGCCCATTAATTGGGTTCCTTCCTACCATACCACGAACCCTGTAGGGAGCCGTGATGCATAGCAACGAAATATGTTAGTTTCCAATCTGACAGTATTTTATACCGTTTTTATACCACAAACACAATTCACACACAATGTATATTGTATTAGTTCGCCCCGAACTGAGATCTCGTGCTGTCTGGTTTGTGTTAGGTTAGGTATTTAATCACGGAGATTATCAAAAAAGAAAGCTATTAGCACCGCGATAAAAGTTTGCTTTCATTACACCTTTCTCTGAGCACACTTTTTCTCAATCTGTTTTCATTCCGAGTTTTCAACTCTCATTCTACGCAAAGCCAGAATAAGAGCAGCCAAAGCTGTGGCCGTACGTCATAATGTGTGTTCAGAATACAATATGTACCTACCTACTAAAATAACAAATTCACCACACTAATATGAAAAGGTTGATATCTGTTTATGAAAATTTATCTCAAAAATTTTATCAACAATCTTGTGGTTTAAAATCTACCACTCCAGCCCACGTAAAAGTCGATCAAGGGGTTTCACCGAAGTGGCAGCAGGCTCCTTTTGTGGATGAACAAAAGCTTAACTATGAACACCAATCTGTCTGCCAAGCTTGGTAAAAGGCCCAAACCTAATAATTTTCGAGGATATTCTTTCTTCGCTGTGTTGGATATGAATGGGCTGTTGACTGGGACGCAGTCAAACCCATGAAATTCCAAAAGTTATCGACACCTTTGACTCGGCAACTTTATTAAGTGAAAAACAAAGAATAAATAGACCAGTTTAAATTTTTATATGAAGCCGAATACCCTCACGTCACATCTTGCAAGATCTGATGAACATCAAAACTTTTGCAACCGGACATAAGTACAAAAAAAACCTGCTGTCTAAGCCCTGTCATATAGGTTACATTTCAAAAGTCTTCAATTAAAAAACCTTATTGTCAAAACTTATTGGTTTTATTAATAAATAAACAAATAGTGACTTAGAATAACGCGCCCCTTTGCTTAAAAAAATCACCCCAATTGAAAAGTAAAATAAAGGTTTTCTAAATTAGCAGTCTCTACTCTTGCAAGTGACACCCTACAAGACGGAAATTATAATAATTATTTTTCTCACTCAAAAACTACTCTAGTTAAAAAAAATCCTTCCACCGCTAAATGAGTATAAGTGTTATCTGTGCAAATTCAAAATTTCGAATAGATCGGATCAACGACTCAAAAGATATGGGCCAAATATCTTAGTTCTTACCAACCCAATATCTCAAAAACTACCCCAGTTTTCAAAAATCCCTCGCTACAATTGTCTATATAAACACACAATTCATATATTACCTACGATGAATATATGATATAATACCTAATAACTGCGATTTATGTACGCCGCGTAGTTTTCATTTGATAGAAGTGTAAATGGTTGTTAGCAGTTGATATCATAATTAGGTAGGTATAGGTACCTAATTTTAAATGGGCTTCGTCACATCCTATTGATAGCCTTATGCATTGAGGGTAACCGCATGTCGCACAGTTAATCACCAAGTATGGCCGCTAAAGTAATGTAAATATACTGTAATTTCCCAATATAATTATCATACAAAACGATGTATCGGTAAAGTACCTACAAATAATACCTATTGGTTCAATTGATAGGAATGGAATTTGTTGCCTTCGTCTGTTTTTCTGCACCAGTACAATCTTGTAATCTGAGAGATGTGGGAACTTTAATCACCTCTGTGGACGAGTGGTTCGCCCACCGATATCAGATCCAGAGGTCTCGGGTTCGATCCCCATTGGGGTTTTTTAAAATTGTGCTTGGTTTGTTTGGTGGTAGGACTTTGTTTAAGTCCGTTTGGTTAGTTACCACCATCTTACCTAAGTCGACGACTTAACAACAATTCTAAATTATTGTTTTCCGGCATCTTATCTAGTCGACATAACAACAATTCCAAATTGTTGTTTTCCGGCATCTTATCTAAGTCTGTCGCCATAACAACAATTCTAAATTGTTGTGTTCCAGGGTTTGGAGGTAAGATAGCCAGTTCCTCAGAATGTTGAGGGTTCCGGGTGAAGTGCGCTACCACCTTCGGCCGAAGGTGGGATGACGGCCAAGCGCTTTCCCATCGTACAATTAAAAAAAAAGCTTTTAGAATGCTTACTTACAACACCCAAACATAGAACAAACATATCTGTATACATCATACAAAATGTTTGTCCTATCGAACCCATAATCTTAAAAAAGTAATCCTTTCTGCGTTGATTACATCCATAAATAACATGGCCGACGCGGCACTGCGGGATCGCGAGGCGGGTCGATCGGTGGGTTGAACCACTAGACCACAGAGCATAACGATCTTCGCGAGCCCGTAATTTCACCAGCAACCATACTCTACAAACCCACAGAAACTGAACACAGCAAAGCTTGGCGGCTGAAATAGATATGGTAGTAGTGTAGTACTTCTCTGGACGAGCCATTTCACAAGGGGCTCTACTCTTAAACATTAATCATTATAATTAAGTATGGTATTGAGTCGCATCGCACTTCAAATATAGAAGGTAGGTACTGAAAAAACGTTTTGTGAATACATTGAAGGAGCAGCCTTGAACATTATTATTCGTAAATGAATACCTACAAGCCTATAACGGCTGTGAACCGCGGCTGCGACCTTGGTGCCGGAAATTAAATACGAAATTAGGTAAATGTATGATTCTTTAACTCGTGTACTGCACACCCCGTGTGTTTCCAGCACGCAACGAGTTAAGAGGCTCCCGGAGTACAGAGTGTAAACGGAACGGCATTTGTCGCATTTTTTTTTTTATTGGATTTGATTTTTGGACATAGCAATGTTGCTTGACGGCCGAAATAGGTATAGTGGAAGTACTTCCCCAGATGAGCCCTTTCACAAGCTCTATTACTCATAAAATTTTAGTGGGACAAGCTAATTCGAACGACAAACTACGTTTGTATAAGAGGGTGGTACAACTGAGCCTTCATTGCCATTTCTAAAGTATGCTCAAAGTTCGTTGGCCGGCTACACACGTGCGCGCAAAGGTCAAGTTAATTGTAACTTGAAGAATGAGATAGGTATGAATAGCTTTTTGAATGACGGAACAATAGGTCCTCGGTCGCGTTTTCATTAAAGTTTGTATGAGATGAGCTTTCTCATTCATCATCAGCATCATTACTGCTTGAAAAGTCTGCAAGACAATAATGTCCTCCCCAAAGCATGAATTCACTGTCAAATCATTTGGGTCCGCCTGGCTAGCTACCACCGTCTAACCTAATTCTGTCGACATAAAAACAATTCTGAAATTGTTGTGTTCCGGCATTTAGAGGTAAGATAGTTTCTCGGTTTGTTGAGGATTCCGGGTGAAGTGCGCTTCCACCTTCGGCCATATCTCAACTTGCAACCAGGTGAGATGAAGGCCAAGCGCTTCCCCGACGTACTATAAAAAAAACATCTTTCCTCTTCTTCCTCAGCTTTACTGCAATCTGTGTGAGTAATTTCGGGAGAAGGGATGGAAGTGTGTAACGGGAAGTAGGTAGGTACCTAATTAGCCTTATAACTCAGTTAGTAACTCTGCCTTCTGCGCTGTAGGTTGTGGGTTCGATTCCCACCCAGGAAAAACATTTGTGTGATGTTTAGATGTTTGTTCTGTGTTTGGGTGTTGTATTGTATGATAAGTATGTAGTTACAAAAAAAAAGTATTTAAGTATTCTATCCGTAATTTAGTTCCCATATTACAAGCTATGCTTTGTTTGGGGCTAGATGGCGCTGTGTGAAATTAATGTCCTGTAATATTTAGTTATTTGGAGGTAAGATAGCCAGGTCCTCAGTTTATTGAGGATTCCGGATGAAGTGCGCTTCCACCTTCGGCCTTATAATAACTTATTTATTTACCTAAAGTGACGATCGCTGTTCTAAAACTTGAAATTTTGTTAAAGAATGAATACATACGACAAAGAGATTTTTGCATCCCACCTTGAATTTGTTTTTTTTTACAAATGAAGGCTACGGATGGTAAAGTAAATATTTTTATTTCGCCATTGTGATACTTAAAACATTTTTTTTACTTGTTGGGAGACTATGCATGGTAATGTAAATAAATATATTCCACCTCCATGACGAAGGTAGGTACCGGTTTAATTTTAATTTTTACATTTTTAAATTGAGGTAAATATTATTTTGTATTATCTAGCCTATGTAATATTTTGTTCAGTTCTATGGCTAAACAACCATTTTTATTTATATTTGTCCCATGTGGGAATCAAACCCACAACCTACAGCGCAGAAGGCAGATGAATAAATAAATAATCTCTTTAATCGAAGCCCTTGCATTTTTTCGTGTTATTACAACACCCTAACTGTTTGGGTGTATGCCATTTAAAGTAATGTATTTACGAAAAAAAAAAAAACGTAATCTAGTCATAAAAGCTATGCTTAGTTTGGGGCTAGATAGCCGTGTCTGAAGTTAAATGTTTTATACAGCTCTACATCGAAGTCCTTGCATTTTGCGACCCAAATCTGGAGCGATGTTTGCGAACAATGCCTTCTCAGCTACTCCATCTTTATTGTTATCTGAAGAACACTTGGCACGGTATTGGGCTCTCATTAATATTCGGCAGTTCCTTGGCTACAGATGTTAACCGCCTCTGTGGTCTAGTGGTTCAACCCACCGATTTCAGATCCAGAGGTCCCGGGTTCGATCCCCATGGGGAGTACAATATATTGTGCTTGGTTTGGTTGGTAGGACTTTGTTTAAGTCCGTCTGGCTAGCTACCACCATCTTATCTAATTCTGTCGCCATAACAGTAATTCTAAAATTGTTGTATTCCGGCATTTAGAGGTAAGATAGCCAGTTTCTCAGTTTGTTGAGGATTCCGGGTGAAGTGCGTTTCCACCTCCGGCCTTATCTCAACTTGTAACCAGGTGAGATAAAGGCCAAGCGCTTCCCCGTCGTACAAAAAAAAAAGATTCATTTCATAAACCGTAAAATGGCCACAAACAGACAATTCAACAAATAAATCTGCGGATGATTCAGATTTTATTTTTATTTTTTATTTTTTTTGGAGAACTTACAGCTAGGAACTATTATTTGACAAGCCTCATAGCTCAGTTGGTAGTAACTCTGCCTTCTGCGCTGTAGGCTGTGGGTTCGATTCCCACCCAGGATAAACATTTACGTGATGAATATAGATGTTTGTTCTGTGTTTGGGTGTATCATATAGTACGTATGTATTTACAAAAAGTATTTAAGTATTTTATCCGTAATCTAGTTCCCATATTACAAGCTTTGCTTAGTTTGGGGCCAGATGGCGCTGTGTAAAATTAATGTCCTGTAATATTTATTTATATTTATTTATTACAAATCATTATATAATAATACATGCAAAACACATTAATATGTGCATTTTATGTATGACTGAAGGCCAATTACAAATTTCCACTAATACTAATAATAGTATAGATAAGGTACCTATAGAAAAACAGTATAAATTAGACGATAGTATTTAAAAAAATGCAGTGGAAAAAAAAATGAAGTGTAAAGTAAAACTATAAAGATTTACAAAAATTGTGCCTTTTTATTTAGGTAACTATGTTATTTTGAATTTAGAAAATAAAATAAGACACTAATAAAAAATAAATCAACCTTAAAATATGAATGAGGAAAACTATGTATTATGTCTACTTATTAAAGAGGTTATAACGCTGCTAACAAATTAAATAAAAAAAGGTCATTGAGTCTTCAGTGTTGATACCGGCGGGGTATTAAATATGTCAATACTAACATCAGTTCTTGAAAAAATGTTAAAAGTAGTACACGCCCTTACAATAAATGCATTTTGCCTGTATCTCGTTTTAACTTAAGATCCCGCAATTCATGCGTTTGACAGTCTTGTATGGGATTTCGTAAAATGATCAGTGAAACTTGGAAAACGTTATTTGAAGAAGATCAGGGACATTGGTGAAGCAGAATAGTGATCAGTGATACTTGGAATACGATATTTAAAGAAGACCAGGGACATTGGTAAAGCAGAATAGTGATCAGTGAAACTTGAAATAAGTTATTTAAAGAAGATCAGGGACATTGGTAAAGCAGAATAGTGATCAGTGAAACTTGGAATACCATATTTAAAGAAGATCAGGGACATTGGTGAAGCAGAATAGTGATCAGTGATACTTGGAATACGATATTTAAAAGAAAGTAATTTAATTTAAAACATATTCAAGTAGCAAAAAATATATAACAGCTAAAAAGTTATCGTGATGCTTTAACAGTCGTTTAAACTAAATACATAATAAACTACTAAATAAACTAATAAACATTAATAAGTTCTCGCAAGTCTTAATTGTACGAAACTTGCTACAGCTACTTACTTGTTTTACTAACAGTACTTTTAATTTAGTATGTCAATATTTCAGGACATACTTTTGTACGATGGGAACTAGATTGCGGATAGAATACTTAAATACTTTTGTAAATACCTACATACGTACTATATGATACAACACCCAAACACAGAACAAACATCATTCATCACACAAATGTTTGTTCTGAAAATGTTTGTCTTTTAACCAACAATCATGGAATCGAGCTCTTCCGTTATAAATAGAACCGTGGAGTAAATGCTTAAACCACTTTAGATTACAGAGCGAATGCAATAACGGATGGACAGCTGGAGACAGTTACAAATAACTTACTTTACCCCCTGTGAGCTGAGATACCGCCCACAACTGACGCCATAGCCACAAGAGTTGTTTATGTTGGCTATCATTTTAATGATCATCTAGTTATTTAAAACAGCTAATTAAGAGGTTTTGGTCAGCTCTAAAATGTATTTTGTCAGCAAACAAAGTGAATTAAATAAAACCGGATACGCACACCGAGGGTTCTAACCCATGTTTCATGATAAAAAAAGAAACACTTGTTTTGTATGAGGATGAGATGTTTCTTGGAGGCCCCTGTTAATTTTTAATGTTATTTAATTTAATTATTATTTGTTGTTAAAGCGGCAATATAAACACACACTCTGTGAAAATTTCAACTGTAAAGCTATACCTACTTCGGTTCATGAGATAGGTACAGTCCACTGAAGGACAGACGGATGGAGAAAGGCTTAGCAATAGGGTCCCATTGGCAACCTTTAGGTGCAGAACCCTAAAAATATTCCATAGGTACATAACAGCTCAAAACCTCTTGTATATATATTTTAAGACAACAATGCGTTTACCATAATTTTAATTAGTATTTCATGTTCTGTCTCTTCGTTTGTTCAGAAAATAAGTAATTAAACCCTCATTATTAACCTGCAATTCAAAGCCGATAAACAATGACTTTATGGTCATGGTATATGGAGTCCGGATGTCTTTCTACCGTTTATGTAACAAACTACATAAAAAAATTATGAATGTATGTATGAACACGCGACTTTTTCCCCTTCGACGCACTTCGACCTCTGATCGCTACTTAGAGCGTGGATCTTATGAGGATCTAGGGGGTAGTCGGAGGCACGTCCACACTTACGCTCGGCTCATGCCCACCGTTTTTCAAGTCGCTAGTATTCCATACGTGACAGGTTGCAAACCCATCGCCGTTTAGCGGTGTACTAGCCATTGACACATGTCATTCGAACTTTTGGTCCTAGAGACATATCGGTTTCCTCACGATATGACCTTCGATGTCAGTGCATGTACATAAACTTACGAAAAGCCGATAAGTCCATTAGTGCACAATTGGATTTTAACCCACAACCTCCAGATTGGAAGGCGAACCCACTCGGCCACATAGCTCTCAAAATAGTGTTTTCTTAAAGAATTATAATAGCTTAGAAATGATGATGCACTTTAATGCTTCAAATAAATTATCGTTCTTTCTTTCAAAATATTCACAAAAATAAACATTAGCCGCCTCTGTGGTCTAGTGCTTCAACCCACCGATTTCAGATACAGAGTTCTCGGGTTCGAACCCTAGGGGGAGTACAATATTGTGCTTGGTTTGGTTGGTGGTAGGACCTTGTTTAAGTCCGCCTGGCTCGCTACCACCATCTTACCTAATTATAACTATCGCCATAATAACAATTCTAAAAATTGTCGTGTTCCGGCATTTAGAGGTAAGATAGCCAGTTCCTCAGTTAGTTGAGGATTCCGGGTGAAGTGCGCCTCCACCTTCGGCCTTATCTCAACTTTTAATTTGGCGTGATGAAGGCCGAGCTTCTCCGTCGTACAATAAACGAAAGAAACTTTCTCAGAGAACCCGCAATCTCTGCCATGCCATGCTGCTTGATCTATCTCTCATTAGTTCGAGCAAATGAGGCTAGCGCCTTAAAAAAAAACAAACTACAAAGACAAGTAGCCAGCACGTTTCCCCTCATCAGATATGCATGGAATGCTTATCAACGACCTGCCTTTGATCTTTCTTTTCAAAGTTTATGTTACAGCTATTAGAGCCTTGTTTGAATTATTCATATTGTTACGCAAGACGATCCCGATTGTCAATTTACTCGATCATAAAGCTTATTTAAGTGTTATTATATTCGTATACAGATTTTATTATCTGGATAGGTTATTAATGTTAATTTGTTCGACCAATATTTACAATTGAACTAACCATTTACAAGGGTCTGGCTCAACTAATTCAGACCAGACAGAGGCGTGCCGAAGATGTGTCTGCGTTACTTGAAATAAATTGAACTTATTGGCACGCTTTTTTATTGTACGCCGGGGAGATGCTTGTCCTTCATCTCACCTGATTTTCTTGTTATGATATGGCGGAATATGGAAGCACACTTCACCAGGAATCCTCAACAAACTGAAGAACTGGCTATCGTACTTCTAAATGCCGGAACACAACCATTTAAGAACTGTTGTTATGGCGACAGAACTAGGTAAGATGGAATAAGAAAACCAAAGCATATATCATAGCAATGTTAATTCGTTAGCATAATGGGAGCCAGCCGGTGGGTTGGGTCACGCGTCGCCTCAATCCCAACCCCGCAAGAAAACCCGGAATAGACCGATTCCCGACATAACCAAGATCTCAACCCCAAAAGGCTCAAATATGTAAGCTCAGTCGAGACTATTATTTGCGCCTATATTGAATATGATGGTTTCAATTCACAGATCACATTTTCACTTGGTCATTCGCACTAGAACACTTGCCTATCCTGGCCCTGAGGCCCCTGGTGATGAAGAAGACGCCGAGTCTCATCGGATCGAGCTACACCTTCAGGTGGCATCAACCGAACTGGCGACGCGTGCTACCGACGTGCGTCGCGCGTCTGAGCAACAACCGAGTCTCACTACCCCACCGTAACGAAACCAGCACCGTAAAAAACGGAAATTATGAACGAAAATCGATTTTACGCTACACAGATCCGTTGATTGGATTGGGAGTTCCGAGTCCTACTCGCATATTTAGAATGATCCACACGTTTTTCGTATCGGATAATTACCTCGGAATCCGAAACACTGCATCCTTCTGCGCACGCGGCAGCACGCGCCAGTGGCGACCACACTCAAACTAGCGCTGTCGCGTTCCGACATCGCCCTGTGACATGCGACCTTTGATCACTATAATTCCACGTAAGGCTCTACTACGTAGATCGACGAATACGAGCACTGGGCTGTGACTGACGGCTTAGTATCGAAAACGTTCCGCATTATCAACAGCTGTCCAATAAACGAGATAAAAAACTGATCTTAGAAACCCTATCTGATATCGAGATCGTTTGCAGTAAGAATTTTTACCGCCTCCGTGCTCTACTGATTCGTACCGTTCGATAACCATTATTTATTTATTATTTATTCATTTACTTCGGAAAACCAACAGCTCATACAAATGCCTTAAAAAACATATATAGAGACAGTCAGCCAATTATAGTATAAGTTTTTAGGTTTTCGTGGTTATTCACTACATTTAAATTGTCAAACATTTCGGGTTTATTACCACGGTAATATGTAATTTTACCTCGATATTTCGAAGCGGTTTCACGCTCCATGGTCACGAGTAGACTGGTTCGGCGATTGTTTGCAGCTCCTAAGGACAGACATATCTGTCTACCCTCTTTCGGATCCGACGACTACCCTCACTTCGAATTCTTGAACCACTACTATTATCACTCACTTGTTTGTTACGGCACACAAAACTCACTGTGTCCACACGCGAACTCGTACTCGAAATATCGAGGTAAAATTACATATTACCGTGGTAATAAACCCGAAATGTTTGACAATTTAAATGTAGCCAATTATAGGTTTTCACCTTATAGGTAAATATTTAAAAGTGAACACCACTTCTTAATGTCGACTTAAGCAAATGCGAAACAAAAGAAAAGAAACAAAAGCGATAACAAAAAAATCCGAAAATTAATTTGTATCAAATCTTTTATGAACTTGCATAAAAGATTTGATACAAATTAATTTTCGGAAATCTTTACTACTTACTTCGTACTATAGGATGCATAGGATAGGCACCGCCTTGGCCTGAGGATGCTGGTACAGAATAGATCAATGTGAAATAACCTATCGGTATAAACTGTTTGTTGGTTTCAAACAAGACCAACAAACAGTTTATTCCCACCTAGCTACCACCGTTTTATAAAAGTATACCATAGCAACAATTATAATCGTTGTGTTCCATTTAGTCTATTGAGGATCCCGGGTGAAGTACGCTTCGACCTTCAGCCTTCGATAACTTGACACCAGGTGAGATTAATTCCAAGCTTCTCCGACAAATATATTCAAAATAAACTATCAGAAACCTCGAACATATGTTTGTGAATGTTTGTTTGAACTCGCCAGCCACAACCAAATATTTTTAACAGGAAAATGTTTATTTAATTTATCCCGTGTGAAGTTCAGGGCGATATGATGATTGTTATGTAACATGCGCTTGTGATGTCACAAGCGCAAACACAATAGCTATTCTATATATGCTATTCGCAACACGAATTATTGAAGGTACCTCAGTGTTTATGTTCATGACGCTGTGTCTGGTAAATTGTAGCTTCAAAACATATCGTTGATACAAAACAGTGAAATAATCCTTTTAAATCCTTTTTTGTCAATTTTTTTTTTCTGTGTTTTTCTTCTATTGTTTTAGCTATGTATTTTGGCAAAATAAATATTTTCTTTCTTTCTTTCTTTCTTTCTTTCTTTAAATCCTAACATAAAAACAATTAAAACTAAGTGGTTCTGTAAGAACAGTAGACCTCGCAAGCTCTTATAACCATGCAATAACCGATGCTTTCCTATTTCACTTTTCCTTTTAGACTTTTGAGCAAATAGGGGTATAGCTTTTAGCGATAACTCCCGTTCCTTTGGTCTGAGGAGATCGAACCTAGTGTCTACAGATTTGTCTTGCAAAGAGGACAGCGTAGTCTGATTAGTAAACGTAGTTATAAAATTTCCTAAAAAAAATCAAAAATTGAAATCCTACAGCAAACTTTTCCCGTTTACCCCTCCACTCCCCATTTTTTTTTTACTACATCTAGTGTATAATTAAATCGTTAGTGTGTCTTTCAAATTTTATTGAAATCCGATGATGAATGACGCTACAGCAAACATCCCCTCTTTTCTCCCCTATTTTCCCCCCGATCAAAAATCGCGATCGACAAAACTCTTCTCGATCGGCTTAATAAATCAAGGAACATGCGACCTGTAGGCGAGAACAAACCGACAGCGGACAAAAGCTAACTATGTACAAGGGAAACAGTCGGATTACCTAAGGACCGCCACAAACGGTATATGTGTAACTCAACTGTTTCAGACCAGCACCAGACGGAAGCGGGCTCGAGACACTGGCTGCATTGCCACTCTGAATAGATATGCTAATTAGCTGGTCTAAATAAGAGGCAGCCCTTGGGTCAGGTGTCGCCTCAATCAAAAGCAAGATTTAGAAAAATAACAATATTGTCGAAATTTAAAGGTTTTATTTTTTTATTCGTTCCCTAACTGACTGAATCTTTACGAGCAAAGTTCACTCAGTTTTGGAACCAATATAGACATTTCAATAACATTACTGTTATTTGTAACATGTAGCTTGTGCTGCAAATTTCACTTTTATGAATCCACGATGTGTTTTGACGAAAAAGACAGGCGATTGGGACCGCTGCCAAAAGGGACCGGTCCCAATCACCTGATTCATAGATTTAATTACTTTTCCTCAGGTATTTGGGACCCGCTGTAATTTACCGAAAACCCTACCAAAACTACATAACCCTGAGACCTAGTAGTAGAGCTCCCACATACACGCGGAGTTTGTCGTTCATTTCCAAATAGCTTGACCCATACAAATGGGTCAATGCAGGTATATAATAAGATAGCGATAATCCCGGTATGTTTCTCTTCACTTTTTTAAAAACACAATCAAAATCGAAACATGATTTTCCTATACTTTTGCGTATGTTTTTATTTTGATTGCTATGTTAACCCAGATAATCCCTATCCAATACATGCAAAATGTCTATTGAATCGGACATGTTATTTTGAAATGAACGAAAACTACGATTGTACTGGCGATATTCTGTGGCAGGTGAGAAGATTTTTATTTTTTTTATTTTTATTGTACTACAATGTGCTTGGCCTTCATCTCACCTGATTTTTCAAGCTTTGATAAGACCGAAGGTGGAATCGCATTTCACCCTGAATCCTCAATAAACTGAGAAACTGGCTATCCTCTAAACGCCGGAACACAACGATTTAAGAATTGCTGTTATGGCGATATAATTAGGTAAGATAGATAGATAAACTCTATATTGTACACCAAAAAACAAAAATAAACAGACAAGCAAGAAATACACTTAAACTAAGTACAATGGGCGACCTTATCGCTAAAAGCGATCTCTTCCAGGCAACCTTTTTGTAATGGTGGTAGCTAACCACAAATAAAGTCCTATCACCAACTTACCAACTGAACCCGGGACTTCTGGATCAGACACCGTTAGGCGAACCACTGGACCACAGAAGCGATAAATCACAATTAACGCATTCCTATAGATATAGAGGCGCGCATCCAACAATTCGGTTTCAACAGGAAACGAGGTCACCACGGTGTGGAATGCCGGCATACTAATACCAATGTTTACTGGACTTTCTGACAAGTTAATGTACCTTGAACGTCTACCGAACGGAGTTTTAACACTAGCGTGAAATCGAAGCATCGCTGCCAACTATGTATATATATAGAACGCCAGCTATATATATAATACAGGTTCAATCACCTGCGCTATTTTTTTTGTGTGACAGGGAATCGCTTGGCCTTTATCTCGTCTGGTTTCTGGTTATGATGAGGACGGTGGAAGCGCACTTCACTTTCCTCAACAGTCTGAGGAACTGGCTGTCTTTCCTCTAAATGCCGGAACACAACCATTTAGAATTGTTATTATGGCGACAGACTTAGGTAAGATGGTGGTAGCTAGCCAGGCGGACTTATACAAAGTCCTACCACCAACCAAACCACAAGTGCCCAAAGTTGGTGGAACACTTTGAAAATCTTTTTTATGAATTGGTAAAGGCATGTGGTATTATAACAAAAAATAAAGTTATGACGATTTAAAGGCAAGATTTCGAGTGGTTTTCAAAAAAAACCTAAAAATTATTAAATCAGTATAGATTCGTGACACTTAGGACTTATGGTCTACCAGGGATAACTAGCGCATAGCCCCCCAATCCCCTATAAAATCCTCTCTCCATCTACCAAATACCGTGTCGGCCGCCAAGCAGCATTGCTGTGTTCCGGTTTCCCGGTAAAATTACCGGAACGCGAGGCTTTTATGCCTCAAGTTGACCGGCGCAATGCAGTGCCGCGGTCATAATGAAATGAATGAATTGAATGAATTAATACTTTATTGTACCCAGAAATAATACTATAGAACAATACAAGCATTTAGTGACGATAGTGTCCAAGTACAATGGGCGAACTGTAAAAGCGATAAGATTTCTAAATATAAAGATTTCTTCCAGGCAACCTTGTAAGGAGAAATGTAAACAGTAAAAGGAAAAGTAGCAGGCTTACTATAGGCAAAAGATGCACTTAAGAGCTCGTCCTATGTAAAATACCAAATATATTTATTCAGTAAGATCTTTTAGGATCACTTTGAAACGTCAAATCTACCGCCTGTTCGGAATCGCGACCAGCACTCAAGAAGAAAGGCAAGAACCACGGGCTAGTTGTTTTTTTTCTTCGACACATAAGGTCTTAAACACAGATAAATCACGGTGCTTTTAAGAGCTACAAATCTTATATCTCTATTATCATCAGGTGGTCTGCTTGCATTTTCCATCTTCAAGTAGTATAAAAAAACCATAACCAGACCGAAACAGGCAACACCCTAGTAATGCGAAAATGCTCTTAGGTAGTTTGTTTCTCTCGACGCCATAACTAACATCTACATAATGGTATAGTGACCCAGTTTTGTACTTGGGCGCCGGACATCCTAGACAACCCATCGGGTCGACATTTCCTATAAAATACTTATTGATTTTCATCTAACAACTATCCATTGCATTTTGTATGCCGCATGTTGGAAATAAGATGACACAATATTTTTCTATGGTACATGGTAGCGAACCGAAGATGGAAGCGCACTTCACCCGGAATCCTTAGCAGACTGAGGCTGTCTTACCTCTATATGCCTGCAGGCACCATATCAAACATTTCCTCAGACATAACCCATAAGCGGTAGATCACACACAGGGAGGAAAATTCTCTCCTGAGACTTAAGGGTTCAATACCACTTGTGAGTATGGGATCGTCAACAATTCTCACAGCTCGTCTTTGAACCGAGTCACACGGCTTAAGCTGGTATTCAATTCCTGCCCAAAGGTGACAACAGTACTCTATTTGGGGTCGGACTTGCGACTTATAAAGAAAGAAGACACTTGTTAACAAGCCTCATAGCTCAGTTGGTAGTAGCTCTGCCTCCTGCGCTGTAGGCTGTGGGTTCGATTCCCACCCAGGGCAAACATTTGTGTGATGAATATACTTAGATGTTTGTTCTGTTTGGGTGTTGTATCATATAGTACGTATGTATTTACAAGAAGTATTTAAGTATTCTATCCGTTATCTTGTTCCCATATTACAAGTAAAATTAATGTCTTGTAATATATATATATATTTGTATATGATTTGAGTTGATTTGTAATTTGTGAGACTGTGGCTCGTCCTTACTTCTTTGTTCATGAAAATCCTTGTCACAAGACAAAGAACGCTAAAGATGTCACTTTCACAATATAGAGTCCAGAGAGACAATCATTGATTACGTACAACATCTACATAAAAATAATGCAGTCATATAAAGTCAGCAGAATAACACAATGAAATGCAGACAAAGAACCGTGAGAATTTGAATAAGCATGATTTATTTAGTGTTTGTCTAAAGACAATCGATTAGGAATGAAAACATTCACACCGATTAAACTGCGAACGTAAGTGAGAGTGTTAGTATATTGATTACAATCGATTGTAAAAACGTCTGATATCTAATCAAAGAAGAATATATTTAAATGACCTCAAGCAACTCGTAAAGTAGAACAAAAATCAAGCAATTAATCCTAAACTTTAATATCATCCGCAGGACATGAATCATAAAAATATAATTCCCACGAAAAGTATTATTTCAGTGGTTAACTTTCTGTATACAATGAATGATATAAAGTCGAACAAATACAAGCAAATAACCTTGAACTCCAATATCACTCCCAGCAGAGGAATCATAAAATCAAATTCCACGAAAAGTATATTTTCAGTGGGTTCCTTTCAGTTAACAAGTCTTTTTTTTATTGTACGACAGAGAAGCGCTTGGCTTTCATCTCACCTGGTAACAAGTTGAGATAAGGCCGAAGGTGGAGGCGCAATTCACCCGGAATCCTCAAAGCACCGAAGAACTGACTAACTAACCTCTAAATACCGGAACACAACATTTTTTTAAGTATGGTTACTATGGCGACAGAATAAGGTAAGATGGTGGTAGCTAGCCAGGCACTTAAACAAAATCCTACCACCAACCAAGCACAATATTGCTCCGCTGGGGATCGAACTCGGGACCTCTGGATCTGAAATCGGTGGGTTGAACCACTAGACCAAAGGCGGTTAAAGTCGAACAAATTTAATGCTGAACAGAAGTAGAGAATTATGGAATTGTATTTAGCACCTTGTATATACAAGCTGCTATATACAATGTATGTACAAGCGTTCGGTAAGCTTCGAGATATCTTCTCGTGAAAGAAGCAGACCCTCAAGACGAAAATCTTTAATCAGTGTGTGTTAGTGATGACATACGGATCCAAGACGTGGTCGCTAACTATAGGCCTTATAAATAAATTCGCACAGCGAGCTATGAAGAGAGCTATACTTGGAATTCATTTACGTGATAGAATCCGGAATGTGGATATCCGTAGGAGAATCAAAGTTGCTGACATAGCTCTCAGAATTAGTAAGCTGAAGTGGCCGTGGACCAGGCAACATAGCTCGCAGAACCGATAACTGCTGGGTAGCAAAGGTTCGCGCATGGCGATCACGATTAAACTCGAAACGGAGTGTGGGAAGACCCCCCACTCGATGGACCGATGACATTGTGCCTGTTGCGGGGAATCGATGGATGGAGGCGGCTCAGGTTCGCTATTTGTGGCGTCGATTGGGGGAGGCCTATGTTCAGCAGTGGACGTATGTGAGCTGAAATGATGATGATGATGATATTTCAGCTCGTCAAAATGGCAATAAACATAACATAATACTCAACCGCAGTAGTCAGTTACAGCGCGACATAATTGTGAAGCTATCTAAGTCACGGATGACAATTGAGTAAATAGAGAGATAACAAAACTACCTACCGTATAGCATTTGTTGAAAGGTATCTGACGTTGCTCGATAATGTTCTGAGATCTAAAGCCGTGATTGACGTAAACCGTTCGAACTGAAGCAGGATTCAATACACCGACTTTGTGGAGTATTGAATTGTGTTGTGGTTTTAGAGCGCCTTTACATTAGGTCGCAAGTAGTGCGGCAGCAACGCGGCAGCGACTGCAACGGGTCCACCACATAATATACATTTAAGAAGGTGAGATGGAGCCAAAATGGCTCAATAGTTTTGATTTGAAGGTTCGCAGGGAGTTTCTAAAAAGTCAACGGCTGAACAATTTTTGTTAATTATATTTGTATTCATTACAAATTCTAGTAGTGGGGACCTGTTAATTAATAAAACGAATTATTTAGTCAACTCATCCCGTGGGTAGTCATTTGTAAAGTGATGTATAGGTACTGGTACTATATATCTTCTTCATTCGTTTTTAAGTTTTGTTTTTAATAACTTTTGTGTTAAGATTGAAGTTTATTAGGGTGCGATGGGACTGGTGCCTTCTTATTACAAATACTGCCGCGCGACTTGTTTAGATTAAGGTGGCCAGTTCATTTCAATAGTGGATTCCCATGAGGAAGCATCATTGTTGCTCCTGCTTTTGTCTCCTTCGGCGCCAATCGACGTCGCGTTCATAATAAAAAAGAAAATACTGGATTGATCCTTTGTTTAGAAATCGACATGTGAATAGTGATTATGTAGCAGTAGGTATACAAATTGTTGAAAAATTTTAATAATTAAAAAAATACTTTATCATTGAAACAAACAATTCACATAATTAATTCCAGCCTTTCTTTTTTATGGTCCTGTTGCTATAGTCATCGGTCGAATCCCACTAAGCAGGAAGCATTTGAACGCCAATGATAAATTGTTCTGTGTTGAATTCGCTCATTGTCCAATAATTGTTTGAACGTGCTCTTGTAACACTTGCTCGAAGCCGACTGATCGCACGCGGCTGCCGCGCTGCCGTCCGCTATGACAATCACGTGTCGCGCGGCTGTCACGCTGCTCATTTTAATACGGAAATCTGCCGCTTCTGAACAGCGCGACCGTCGCGCGACAGTCGCGCTGCTACTGCCGCCGCCGCGTCGCGTGCGACCTAGCGTGAAAGCGCCCTTAAACCGCCTCTGTGGTCTAATGGTTCGCCGCCCTGTCTGATCTAGAGCTCCTGTTCAATCACCAGGGGAGTGGAATATTTTGCTTGGATTGGGTGGTAGGACTATGTCTTACCGAAGTCTGTCGCTATTAACAACAATTCAATTTTTTTGTGTTCCGGCATTAAGAGCTAAAACAGCCAGTTCCTCAGACTGTTGAGGATTCCGTGAGAATAGCTTGTACCTTCGGCCTTATCGTAACGTGAAACAAGTTTAGATGAAGGTCAAGCGCTTCCCCGTCTTACAATAAATATAATACAAATTTAATCTCACGACTTATTTGGTTGCCTTATACGCTGTAGGTTCGATTCCCACACGGGGCAAACATTTGTGTGAAGAATGTAAATACTTACTTGCTCTGTTGTATTGTTTGTATTTTATGAATTATATATGTAATCTAGTTATCATTATAAAGCTTTGCTAAGTTTGGGGCTAATTAAAGAGGTTTGGATCAGCTACAAAACATATTGTCTGCAAGCAAAGGAAAAAATCTTCTGTGCGATACTTTTTTTAAAATCTTATTATTATTTTCTAGTTTAACTATATTTATGTCAGGTTTTTCAGCTAATTATGAATTTAATTAAAAACAAATATTGCATTGCTGTGGGATCGATTCCCACCCAGGGCAAGCATTAGCGTGATGAATATTGACGTTTATTATGTGTTTGGGTGTTGATTGTATGACAAGTACCTATGTATCAAACAAAATAAAGTAAATTATAAGTATTATAATCGCAATTTAGTTCCCATAATACAAGCTTCGCTTAGTTTGGGACTAGATGGCGCTGTGTAAAATTAATGTCCTGTTCTGTAATAATGAAAAAAGCAAGGTGCTTCTGTGTGCAAAAAAACCTAACCTATTATCATACTAAGCCATAACTTCGAATTAAATGTCAAAATAGGTTTTTAACAGATTTTTCTTGCTGACCGAATATAACAAAATACCATATAGTTACTTGTCTTTAGTTATTAGAGTCAGTGGAGAGACAATCAATAAGTTTCTAAACGTTTATATTTAATTAGGCGCGTTTACTTGTAGAGAGATAGATTGTAAAAAATTCAGAGAATGCTCGTTCGTCGTAGGCGGATATTGAATTGAATAATATTTGAATAGAATAAATATACAATGTATCGTCATGGCGCTTGACAATAGATGAGCAATAGGAAATGAAGTCGTATTCAAACGCCCGACAATGATATGGCACATATACATTTACCAGGAACAGGTAACAGAGGGAATTTTAGACCACATACTACCTTGATGACAATTTAAGCCTAGGCAGATGTAAAGCGAAATGAGAAGTGCCTCACGATTAATTTTTTATTGCACTACGGGTAAGCACTTCGCCTTTATCTCACCTGGTAACAAGTTAAGATAAGGCCGAAGATGGAGGCGCACTTCACCCGGAATCCTCAAAAAACTGAGGAACTGGTTATCTTACCTTTAAATGCCGGAACACAACAATTTTAGAATTGTTATTATGGCGACAGAATTAGGTAAGATGGTGGTAGCTAGCCAGGTGTACTTAAACAAAGTCCTACCACCAACTAAACCAAGCACAATATATTGTACTAACCAAGGGAATCGAACCCGGGACCTCTGGATCTGAAATCGGTGGGTTGAACCACTAGATCACAGAGGCGGTTAAAAATCTAACATATTATTTAAAAGCTAACCAAAACCAGAGACCAAAGTAAAGAAGAAGGAGACCTGAGTAAGTATCAATAGGTAAGGTGATTTTTAGCAGCGCATTGCTGATACAACGCTAAGTCCTACGTACGTACCTTTAGAAGTAGCAGGATAAAGTAGATCTCTACTCATGTACCTAGTTTATTTGGTTTATTTTGAATTACATACTTGGTTGTTATAAATATGTATAAACTATCAATATAATTTTATTTTCATCTTAACTTCTCATCTCCTTCATTAGACACCTCCTCTTTTGCTCTTATATATCCTTTACGTCAAAAGGTTATCTGGGCATGATCGGTTTTAGCGATAAAGCCTCCCAGTATACCTAGTTTAAGTATTATGCTCAGCTTGTTGGTTTTGTTTCCTATTTCTTGGTGTACTTACACTAAATAATTTATTTAAACTTTTCTCCTTGTGACTTTTCGTTCTATAAGCATGGGATACCATAGAAATGGAAACATAATATATTTTCCATTTCCGCTTACATTATAAATGTAAGTAACAATACTGAACATCATTGAACCTAGGAGGTCTACGTAGATCTTCGTAGAGGCTCTACGAGTCCTACGGCGTGGCACATGGTATTATTTTATGGGGTCTATCTACACTATTCTGTTATCTATTCCTTACGTAGCGAGCGCTGCGAAAATTATTAATGATAGAACAAAGTAATGCACTACAGTTTTAAAGCATTACAGAACATATTAATGCCAATAAAAAAGTGATACTATATGTCCAACTATTATAGTCATATCACTTTTTTTTTTATTGGAGATAGTCAAGCGTTTGACCACCAGCTTACATGTAAAACAAGTAAAGATGTGGCCTAAGATGGAGCACGCTTGCCTAAAAGGAATCTATTTACTCTGGACTTGAAGACTCCAAGATTGTACTCGTGCTTTTTCAAAGTAAAATATTTGAAAAACGGATTCTTATTCAGTTACAGTCACATTTTAACTGCAACAGGCTTTTGCATGAAAAACAATTTGGGTTTACTAAAGGCCGTTCAACGATCGACGCTGGTTCTATGCTGTTGAAAAGGGCTTCGAGCTGATACTTGGCTGAGCCATCCCAGCGATGACAGCAATACTCCATACAAGATCGGACCTGAGCTTTGTACAAACTTAAAAGCTGATCACTACACCTACCTACTTACACACTACAGAAACTACATCACGTTATTTTTACCTCGGTATCAATCCTAATCCAAATAAATGTATTCAAGGCACAATTTCAAATTCATTACTTTAGATTACTTTTATAATTATTCAAATTGGATATTCCATACAAAAGATATCGTGAATTTAAATATATTATCAAAAAATACATTATTTACTCAATGGATTTGGATGAAAATTTGCATATTTGCTATAAGGAACTAACATTGGATGTATTTAAATGAAACTTATCTTCATTATTATCGGCCCTCTGGAAAGGCGAATGGGAGTAAAACCGTAAAAAAGAGTTTCTACAGGAATTTGTAAAATTCATAAAAAACACATTAATAATTTCTACAGATAACTACAAAGCAATTACTGCATTACAAATAAATACATACTCTCGAAAAACATAACCCTTTTCAGACAGTCGGATATAACCGACAATATTTTGGTAATCTAACAGTAAATTTCATTCAGTGCAGTCCTACTTTCTTGTAACTACGAGTTACAAGAAAGTAGGCAATGGCGATAATATCAGTGTACTACGTATTTTAAAAGACCTTGCACGCAGGGCTTACATTATAAGTACATGACGTAAGTAGATTTCGCTAAACCCTTTACGTTAGTATGTAATACTGAGGGTAATGTAATAAAGGACTAGGCTGTTTTGCGAACCACGTTTACGCGTGTCAACAATCCCTTTGCTGATTTCGTATGAATTTGAATGCTAGCGGGATCATTTGTTGCTACCCGCAATAACGTTAACGACAAGTACTGTAAGACGGGTTTGTGCTTGGCCTCACCTGATTTTCATGATTTTCAAATGTATGATAAGGCCGAAGATGGAAGCGCACTTTACTTGGAATCCTCAATTAACTGCGGAACTGGCTATCTTACCTTTAAATAAATAAATACATAATTACATATTACAAGACATTCATTTCACACAGCGCCATCTAGCCCAAAACGAAGCATAGCTTGTAATATGGGAACAAGATTACGGATAGAATAGGTACTTAAATAAACTACTTAATATAGGTATATATTTTTTTGTAAATACATCCTAGCATGCAATACAACACCCAAACACAGAACAAACATCTATGTTCATCACACAAATGTTTGTCCTGGGTGGGAACCCACAACCTACAGCGCAGAAGGCAGATCTAAATGCGGTAACACAACATTTGAGAAGTGTTGTTATGGCGATAGAATTAGGTAAGAGGGTGGTAGCTAGCCAGTCGGACTGAAACAACTTACTACCAAACCAAACCAAGCACAATATTGTACTCCCTTAGGGATCGAACCCGGGATCTCTGGATCTGAAACCGATGGGCGATCCACTAGACCTCATTATTTTATTTAACCTAGAGATAGGTTAAATAAAATCATTACAACCTTTTACTGAGTAAATGTATAAATAAAGCCGATCAGCAATAAGATCATTCAGCCGTGCCTGTTGACTAAATGTAATATTGTAATATAGTAGAATTATGAAATATTAGATTGAGGCTAGGTGCCCGAATTGAGAAAAATGAAAAAGGGACGGCGCTATGCATACTTGCACGTAGCTGAGTGAAACGGGTGAGCGGGACTTTATTGCAAAATACAACTGTAGCCAATAACGTGAAAACGAAAAGAGGCCTCGAAAATCCAAACACTCAGAACTAAGATACACATAAACACATATAACGTATTTAGAGATTTATTTGAAAATGTGTCCTAAATATGACTATTCAGGTTTTTTTTCTCGAGAAAGTGTACACCAATCATGTGTAAAAATTTAAGAAAAAACACTTTAGTTTCAAAAGCCCAAAAGGTTAGATCTGTAACTATAACAATCACCGAGATTAGAGAAAGAGAAGAAAATAACGTTTCTATGACCTTTTTTAGATAGTGTACAGCTACAATATGCTACAGCTCTCCTTTGTCTATCTCAGTAGGTAAACAAAATCCCACTGATAAGACTCATTTTCGTTACATATATACAAACAAACAGTTTTCCTGCTTCAGAGAGTATTTTCATATCAATTGCCTTTGTTTATATCCATATGGACATGATAAGGAAAGATAGCAAGGATCGATAATGATATAAGTTGGCTTGATCAAATTTTCCTTATTGTGACTATATAATTTCCCAGACCACGACAAAGAAGACCTGACTAACAGATTGTAGATGTGGGGTAGTCCTTTGAATGCACGTCTAACTTTAACATTTTTGAATGAATTAATGAATAATCAAATCATAAATCAAAATGGTTTATTCAGTCAGATTTTTAAGATTTGGAATCGTCAAATATACCGCCTCGCGACCAGCACACAAGGAGAACGGGTCTCGAGTTTGTTCGTTTTTTTTACTTTGAATGAATGAAAGAATGAACACTATTGGGAATCTCAAGAGTGAAAAGATTCCTAGTTTCTACGAGACAAGCGTCTACTCTTGACACACCGCGCCATCACCAGAAAGATTCTATGAGTAGGTCACGAGGTCACCGCAGGATAGGAAGGTGGATAAAAACGGAGGACAAAAATTGTATCCCCCCCTCCCTCGTGCTGAGGGGGATGATGGTAATCGGTTACCTTGCCTATGCACTTATAACACCAAAGGTATCATCTCGTGCGTCGCTGACCCTTTCAGAAATAATCTGTCAGGATTGTATGGCAACCACTTTCCTAGGGTGTTATTGGAACATCGTCTAGTAAAGGTATATCCAGAAATTAGGAGGGTTAGAAAATGCTGTACGAATCAAACATCCGATAGGCGTACAACCCCAACACAATCAAAAATAAAGTTTACAGGCATTTTTTTGGGAAACCTCGCTCATTTGCAGACCTTATCCTAATATTGAAGATGGTGACGATGATAAGAACAAGCCAGAAAAAAAGAATGAATGAATGAACATTCTTTACTATATTCATTACGTCAACTGATTGCGCGGGATAAGTTCGAGCGGCCTCAGTTGACTAAAGAGTCTTATTATACAACAAAGTAAGAACCAATTGTTATAAAGACACTAAAAGATAACAGTACAATGGGCGGTCTTATAGCTACAAAGCGATCTCTTCCAGACAACCTTGTTGCTCAAAAGTGAGTGCGAAATAAAAATCAGTGCAGTAAAAATAGCAGATGAACGAACACGTTTTGTAAACCTAACCAGCTAAGCAACTGAAGAAAACAAATCCTGATAACAAGTATTTCACCTGCCCTGGCTGCCATGCCAGTCGACTTTTTGTTGGACCTCCGAAAAAGGCCTCCCCCAGCGCGTTTCTCCGCAATAAATCAAAACACACTACCTCTCCCGAACAGTATCTCCAGCTTATTCGGCACCTCGAACCGTATTTTCATCACTCTAAGCAACAAAACAACTAAATAAATCACTTTATAGCAAACCAGGGGGAACTGAACGAAACATTCGCGCGGATAGAGACGCAACGAACCGAACCGGGCGCTTCCAATGACAACCCAGCGCGCACTGACTGCGGGCGGACCTTCCAAAGTTAGGTCGGTAGCTCGGAGAGCCGCCCTACATCATCGGGTAGGTAAAGGTACCTAAGCCTAACCACCTATAAGTACTTACATAACAAAAGTTTTCGGTTTTGTTATCAATCCATTTTTCTCAAGTAGGTAGGTAATAAGAAGTCGAGAGCCCTACATCATCGGGTACGTAAAGGTACCTAACCAGCTATAAGTACATACAAAACATTTTTTTTTTAACGATATGTAAACGGTTTTGTTTTCAATCCATTTTTCTCAAGTAATAAGAAGTCGAGCGCATAGGTACCTAACAACCGTATTTTAAAATGGTTTTCATTTTTCTCAAGTAACAAGAAATCGACCTTGGGTTCGTAGGGAGCCGGTGGCCGTTGACCTTCAAAAATCTTGCGGTGCTTTTGATTGAGGCGACACGTGACCCAAGGGCACGAATATAATATGAAATTTAGTCATAAAGAACTTAGTCCCTCTACGCATAGGTACAAGCTGGGAACTGGTCCTGGTTCCTTTGTACATAGTTAGTATATGTTATTGTACATTATATAAGGTATAAACAATTACATGTAATTGTTTGTGAATAAATATATATTTTTCAAGTAGCAGTAACATATCATATACTTACATAAATACATATTACAGGACATTTATACCACACAGTGCTAGTCCCGAACTAAGCAAAGCTTGTAATGTGGGAACTAGATAACGGATTAATACTTATAATTATACATTTTTTAATTCATAGGAAAATTTAATATTTTAATACATAAAATACAATAAAACAACAAATAACCAAACACAAACACACATTCATCGAAACAAAAAAAAATCTCACAGATGTTTGTCCTGTGTGGGAATCGAAGGCACAACCTACAGCGCAGAAGGCAGAGCTACTACCAGCTGAGCGGTGAGACTTGTCATACCATTATACCTTAAAGACTTGCATACATATTCAAACTATTTATTTGGAACGTCATACTATGACATGCTACTTGCTGGTTTTTTGTAACAGCCTCATCACTTATCTTTGTTCAGGTCCAAGCGAACTATTCTGAAGTTTGCACACATTTGCATGCGTAATTTGCTAATATATTTTATTATAGTAGTATATAGTAGATATATGACACATACACATAGAGAGTACATAATGACAAAATATACTCTTTCATTATTGTCGTATGGAGGTATGCTAGTAGTAATAACTGGCTACATATTTGATTTGTTGGCGGTCCTAACCGAAACTTATTCCACAGGGAAATCACGATTCAGCATGAGAAACAGGATTTCGGGAGCCTTGCAAAACTGTTCATTCGCTATTTAACTTTAAACCGTTTTATTTCGAGCAATATAGAAATTACCGGTATTAATTGTGTAAATTAACATAGTCATGTCGGTCTTAATGACACCTGGTTTTTTTTTTCAAGTTATGATAAGGCCGAAGGTGGAAGCGCACTTCACACGGAATGCTCAGTGTGAGGAACTGGAAAATTCTATCATATAGGAAATGTCTATCGGCCCAGCATGGCACTCGATGAGGTAGATTAGTCAGTAGTGGCTTCTCGGTCGTGGGATGGCTCCCGTCTTGCTGGCCTACATGTTAGTACAGTCGCCTGCAATAATATATATAAAACGGTTTTGTATCCACATCTAGGAGACCGTCTCTGTGGTCTAGTGGTTCAACCCACCGATTTCAGATACAGAGGTCCCGGGTTCGATCCCCAAGGGGTGTACAATATTGTGCTTGGTTTGGTTGGCGGTAGGACTTTATTTAAGTCCGCCTGGCTCGCTACCACCATCTTACCTAATTCTGTCGCCATAACAACAATTCTAAAAATTTAGAGGTAAGATAGCCAGTTCCTCAGTTAGTTGAGGATTCCGGGTGAAGTGCGCTACCATCTTCGGCCTTGTCTCAACTTGTAACCAGGTGAGATGAAGACGTTACACCGTCGTCAAAAAAAAAATGTAAGTGTGATTATCTATCAAGTTTGAATATAAAGTAATATCAGAATTTACAAAACGTGTATTTTTGGCAAGCTTCCCTCTAGTACTGGTCTGGAACAGTTGAGTTACCTATAGGCCGTTTGTAACGGTCCTTAGGTAATCCGATTGCTTCCTTCGTACATAGTTAGTTGAAAGTCGTAAAATTATGTCAATTTTACGAAGGGGATACACTTGGCCTTCATTCCACTGGTCACAAGGTCACAAGGTCACAAGGTTGTTCGAAGGTGGAAGAAAATTTAACCCAGAATTCTCAACTTACCTCTAAATGCGGGAATATAACAATTAGAATTTTTGGTATGGTCATACTTATGTAACATGGTAGTAGCTAGCCAGAACTTAAAACAGGCCTAGCCACCATCCAAATCAAGCACCTTTTGTTTCAAACAAGGACCTTTTGGGTCTGACCATCTAGGTAGACGGACCACCAAGGTGTCATATTTTTATAAGTTAACCAAGCGTTGGACCACCAGTACACGTGAGAAACAAGTAAAGATGTTGCTAATAATAGAGTTCGCTTGTATAAAAAAACCCTATTCACTCTGGACTTGACTCCATTATTGTACTAGTGCTGCATCATAGACGAGGACAAGAAGCTTCATTCTTTACCAGTACTGATAAAGCATAACATAACATAAAATGTAAATATATATCATTAGCATAGGTAGGCATAATTTAAATGACTTAATTGTGAAAATTTAAAGTGTACTTATACATATTAGTGCGTGCGACTGTACCTACTACATACGTTCACAGTCCACAACAATGTGTGAATGTGTGAGATGTGATGTAATCTGCACGCGACACAGATTAGACTTGTTTTGATGGAGCGTCACAACAGCTGACGAGGGACTTTTACAGCCTTCTGCTCTGGCTATAAAGATGCGGATTGGCCGTAAAAAAAACGAGTGTTTGTATATAGACTTGGTTCTCGTAGTACCTAATCTAAGTACCTATCATGTTTAAAGGGTTTTGTGATGGCAAATAGGTAAATAGGAGAATTAATTTCAATTAGGTACGTTAACCGCCTCTGTGGTCTAGTGGTACAACCCACCGATTTCAGATCCAGAGGTCCCGGGTTCGATCCCCATGGGGAGTACAATAAATCCTGCTTGGTTTGGTTGGTGGTAGGACTTTATTTAAGTTCACGCTACCCACCATCTTACCTAATTCTGTCGCCATAATAACAATTCTTAAAATTGTTGTGTTCCGGCATTTACATGTAAAATAGCCAGTTCCTCAGTTTGTTGAGGATTCCGGGTGAAGTGCGTCTCCATCTTCGGCCTTATCTCAACTTGAAACTAGGTGAGATGAAGGCCAAAGGCTTACCCGTCGTACAATAAAAAAAAAAAGTTCAATTATTATGTTGTAGTATATTTGTATCGGTACTAACTAAAAAATAAACGTTACAAAATTTAACCGGTTTAAAGATTACTTTAAGTAGAAAGAACTGACCGATTGCTGTCACGCGCACCGAGGCTACTGATTCCGATCCACATTTTAAGGCAAAAAAAAACACGTTACTTGTATGGCTGCCTTTAATTTTACTTGAATTTTCAAAAATTAATATTGTATCCGTTATTCAGCCATCTAGTTCTAGAAAAAACTAACTAAACTAAACTAAGCGTTTTTTCTAAGCTTGTTGCTTAGTTTGGGACTAGATGGCGCTGTATGAAATTAATTTCCTGTAATATTTACTTATATGCTTATTCAATAATGTGATTATCACATAACGTACAACCAGCAAACGATCTAGACTAGACTAGACGCTTCCAACTATACCTCATTTGTCAAATTCTTATAAGTACCTTATAAGTTATGAGGTATCTGATGAACATACAGACCTACATATTTTTACCGTTTTTTTGTACCTGCCAATATCATAACCTTCCTTTGTGCTTCGCCGTAGTTGGGTGATAAAGAATGCGATCAATCAACGACCAGGAATGTGATTTTTCCAAAAAATCGGTGCCTTCGACCTGCGCATGCGCCTGCTACGACGACGCAGACCAGAGCTAACCAAATAGGGCACAAGACAAGAACCCTGTTCGAGTTCCAATAAATTACCTACATACTCGTAGCTGGAAAACATACGTAGCATAATCTTGTTTTCGCTCTTAGATCTTTCATAAAAATACCTACTTAGGAAACATAGTGACAAATCTAATATTAAATATGTTTTTTTCATAATTATTTAAAAAAAAACGGCCCCGGACCTACGTCGCAAAAGCGGAATGCAAACATCTCCAAGGCATATAAACAAAAAATAGATATTTGAACCAACCAATGACTCTCCTAAAAATTCGATATCGATTTTTTTTTCTACAATTTACTATGAAAGAGCCACGTCTATGCCTCTGATAGTCAATGGCAAAACTTGAAATTTTTATGGCACGATTGTCAGTTGCTTGCCAGTTAGTCAAAATCCAGTCCCAAAAGAAAAAAAAACAGTGGCACTCCGAGAGTGCCGACAGAAGTGAAAACGTGAAGTTCATTGTTATCTATAGTTAGACTTAGTCTTCGAACGGTCCTTACCCGTACCTCTTAGGATCGTAAAGATAACGTGACAATGTGTCAAAAGTGGTGTCGGTATGGTGTCGCGAGTTCAATGTTTATTTTTTCCATTCTCAAAAAATGCCCAATGCGCCTAAAGAAGTTTTTACTTTTTTCAAACCTTATAGGGGTCAACCTCTAACTGGACAGAGGAGATAAGTATTAAGCAGGAAACACTCAAAAGTCTCATAAAATCTCGTAGATGCGTCGAAAGATATTCAAAGTCACGAAAATAGTTTCTCGCAATTATCTAGGTTTCTATAGGATCCAATGATGTACGTAACATCTTTATAAAAATTATAGAGCATACAATTTGCGAGATTTTTTTCAAATAAAATACCTAGTTGAACAAAATTAGTCGCAAATAATATGCTCTACAATTTTCAACGAAAGTATACGAGTTTCCAGCTTATTATCTCTCATTCCGAGGTGAAACGCTGATATGACTGGACTGTTACTGCTATGTATTCTTCTAGCAGCATGTCGATGACGCGTTGGGCCCTACCACGAAAATCGAACATCGCCAGATCCGAAAAAACTATTGTCATTTTTGTATTGAAACACGTGCAATCCGTTTCGTAGTACACCTACAGTGATGCGAACCCATAAG
Source organism: Venusia cambrica (assembly GCA_951394065.1). NCBI lineage: Eukaryota > Metazoa > Arthropoda > Insecta > Lepidoptera > Geometridae > Venusia > Venusia cambrica. The sequence continues at coordinate 9,031,344 of OX596044.1, read as the reverse complement.
TTTTCCCCCGCCAAAAATATCTCAACCGCGTTGAGATTTTTTTCTTCAAAAGAAGTTTCTCCTTCAAAAACATTTAAAACTACATGCTGAATACTTATTCACCCTTAAGAGAAAATGGGACATGTAAGTATCGATAGCTTGAATTGTAGTAATTCAATTGATTGATTTACACGTCTCATTTTTGTTATACGATAAAATTATAGGTGACGATTATTACAGCAGGTACCTACTTAATTCCTATTTTGAACGTAAACTAACCTATACAGGAAAATTAAAACAATAAGTTAATAAAACTATATTATGTAGCCTCTATGTAGGTAATAATATAAATATATATTCCAGGATGTTGTATTGCATGATAAGTATAATATTAGGTCCTTACATATGAAATTGGCGTTTTGTATGGGAGGAACATAAAGGCAATTTTTTCATATTAAAATATATTTTATTAATCAAAGTATGTACCATTGCTATCTATACACTTTTGCCATCTTATAGGTAGTTCATTGATCCCTTTACTAAAAAAACCATTCGGACGGGAATCAATGAAATCTTTGAAAGCGGTTTGGACTGCCTCATCGGAATTGAATTTTTTTCCTTGCAAGAAGTTATCCAAATTTCGAAAAAAATGGTAATCTGTTGGAGCAAGGTCCGGAGAGTACGGTGGATGTCTTAGACATTCCAATTGAAGCTCCTCTAATTTGGTAGTCGTCTGTTGGGCCGTGTGTGGTCTAGCGTTGTCTTGTAGCAGCAGTGGCGTAGAGCGATTGAAAAGTCTCGGTTGTTTAACAGCGAGCTTTTCCATCATGGCTTGCAGTTGCTGACAATAGACATCAGCCGTAATCGTCTGACCAGATTTAAGAAAGCTATAGTGTACGACACCGGCACTAGTCCACCAAACGCTTACAAGTAACTTTTTTTGAGTCAATTTTCGCTTGGGGCAAGATTTTGCTGGTTCACCAGGGTTCAGCCATTGCGATGAGCGTTTACGATTATCGTACAGGATCCACTTTTCATCACATGTAATGATCCGATTTAAAATTCCTTCATTATTGTGCCGGTTGAGTAATGTAACGCAGCAGTCGACGCGCGTTTGTCGGTTTGCTTCACTCAATTCATGAGGTACCCACCTTTCAAGCTTTTTCACCTTCCCAATTTGCTTCAAGTGGATTAAAACGGTTTTGTCACTAACACCGCAGCCTGCAGCTAACTGTGATGTGGTTTGCGATGGATCTGCTTCCACAATAGCCTTCAATTCATCATTATCGACCTTGGTCTCCGGCCGTCCACGGGGCTTGTTCTGCAGGTCGAAATTTCCAGAACGAAAGCGTTGAAACCAAAAACGCACCGTGTTTTCTTTTGCGACACCACCACCATACACATCATTAATCCTTCGAGCCGTTTCTGCAGCACTGGTGCCACGGTGGAACTCGTACTCGTAAATAATGCGATATTTTAAGTTTTCCATTTTGTGAAATGAGTGACGCAGAAAAAAAAAGCAAAAGAGAAAAAAACAAATGAATTACGGTTTTCGAAACACAAATGCATGAGTAAATAGCTGTTTAAATTTGAATTTGGAATTCCTAACCAAAGAGAAGATATTTAAGATCAAAGTGGCCAGTACGACAAAACGCCAATTTCATATGTAAGGACCTAATACTTATCATTACTTTTTTTACCTAGATAGGGAACTAGATTACGGAAATAATACCTAAGTAGTTACGTAGGTACTCAAATACTTTTTTGTAAATACATACCTATGATACAATACAGCACCCAAACACAGAGCAAACATCAATATTCATCACACAAATGTTTGCCCTGGGTGGGAATCGAACCCACAATCTACAGTTCAGAAGGCATAGCTACTACCAATTGATCTGTGATGCTTGTTTATGTTCCACATAAATGATAATTAGTTACTTTTTCAGCCTTTTATAAGAGAGAAAGTAGTATTATGATCAACCCCTGAACCGCAGCCGCAAACCGCCCTGGATGACCAAAGCTCAGATGTCTCGATGAAGTTGAGGAGAACCCAAGAGCAATTGGAGTGAGACGAAGAAGCCAGAAACCTAGTAAGGTGGATGTACTTGACCAGGGCAAGGCCAACACGTGGCCGTGGAGCCTTCGATTATGATGTTGATAAGTATCTACCTCACTAAAATTTAAACGTGTATAATTTTTTTATTGTACGACGCGAAGCGAAAATATATTCGCGATTTGTTAGCTGTGGGTCCAATAAGTAGCTCGTACAAATGGAATTTTGATTCGCATTTCGTCCAACACATGTTTGGTCCAACACGCACTTCGTCGAACAGGCAATTCGACCAGCAGAAATTACGTCAACACGCATTTGGTCAAACACATATTTCGTCCAACAAGTATTTCGCCCTCCAAATATTTCGTTCAACTGCACAAACACCTTCAGGTGTTTCATACAAGCCTGTTACTTTGTTTTACAAGTGGAACTCTCTTTTCCATTTATTTTATTATAAAATACTACCGCTTATATTGTAATGTGACTGTTAACTATTTTGAAATGATATATTTATATGTTACATATTATCTTTTATAATTATGTCGGTATTTTTGACGCTATTACTGAAAATTGCAAAAAAATAATGTTTCTCTCCCCTCCCCTGGGGCCCTGTACTCCTAGGCTGTACCTATAGTTTGCGATATCGTAGCGTTTTGGTAATACAGATGTTAATGTAAAATTGGTTTGTAATTTGTAATGTTGTCACCAAATGGACGAACTGCGTAATGACGAATCTCGAAATGGACGGACTGCGTTATGACGAACCTCGAAATGGACAAATCCAATTATGGACGGACTGCGTTATGACGAACGGCAAAATACGAGACGGACGTACTGCTTATTGGACCGAGAGCTAACAAATCAATATAAATACATAGGTACTCCTATAAGCTAAAGAGTATTTGTATGTTTTCAGAAAAAGTAAAGCGAAATAAATCTAGATTATTCCTTATCTAATTATACCTGCAAAATGTAATTTGAATTGGACATGTAATTTTGCCTTTATATCGGTTTATACCAAATAATACGATTTATATATTGATTTATTATTTTACCGCTCTGTGGTCAAGTGGATCGCCCACCGGTGTCAGATTCAAAGGTCCCGGGTGCGATCCCCAGGGGGAGTAAGTACATTGTGCATGGTTTGGTTGGTCGTAGTGACTTTGTTTAAGTCCGCCTGGCTAGCTACCACCATCTTACCTAATTCTGTCGCCATAACAAAAAATATTAAATTGTTAGTTAAAAGTTCCGGCATTTAGAGGTAATATAGCCAGTTCCTCAGTTTGTTGAGGATTTCGGGTGAAGGTAGTACCTTCAGCCTTATCGTAACATGAAAAATCAGGTGAGATGATGGCCAAGTACGTCCCCTATGTACAATTAAATAAAAAAAATATTTTGATTTTGTTTAAAAAGGTAAAGCGATTCAAATCTAGATTCCCTATTAGTATCTGCAAAATGTAATTTGAATGGGACAAGCTAATTCGAGACGATAAAGAGCGTTTGTCCCATACAAACGTTGTTTATAGTCTCGAAGAGCGGTACTACTGTGAATTTACTGCTTAGCGCTCGTCACCACTATTAATAGTGCAAGCATGCACCACGCAGACACCTTCGCATTTAAATAGACTCGTCTAGAGGGCGTCTAATTTCACTGAAGACTTGCTTTTTAGGTTTCCTTACCCAAAGAGTGCCAACGGGACCCTATAATAAATAATAATATACAAATATTTCAGGACAATAATTTCACATCGCGCCATCTAGTCCCAAACTAAGCAGAGCTTGTTATATGGGAACTAGCTTACGGATTTAATAATTAGGTAACTGTTTTTTTTAAACATACTTTTATCATACAACACCTTACAAAGGCTCTGTCTATCCGCCCGTCTGTCTGTCAGCGGGCTGCTCATGAACCGTAATAGAAACGAATGACAGTTTAAATTTTCACAGTCTGTATTTTTATTGCCGCTATAATAATAATAATAATTAACGTTTAATTCAGGTAACATAAGAATAGTACATGATGTTAAATACTAATTCTAGGACCCATAAAATATATACCTTAAAACTAAAATGCATACAATATTTATTAAAACTTATTTAATCTAGGTTACACGTGTAGTCGCCGACGTGTTGCGGTGCTATAACTAACAGGTAGGTACCTAACTATACAAGAAACGTGAAACTTGAAATGTGAGTCGGAAGACGGAACCCTCTGTGTGTTGTCCAGACTTGGCCAGTTTTATTGGAAATCTGGCAGATCTACAAACCCATTTAGCCCACTATATACACCTATACCTTTGAGGCTTTTAGAAATCTTGCAGAATATCCGCACTGTATATCTCAGTCATCTAAACCATAGTGTAATGACAACTTTTTTATGATAAATGAAAACTTTTTTATGATAAATGAAAATTCTCTTTTATGATCTAGGTATTCATGGCTGAAGCCTGAAGCCATTTCGCGGCTGAAATTTGACCGTAGAAAATATTTTAGCTTTCTGCACTCCGAAATCGCACGCTTCTCCGTGCGCGCAATAAATATGTTATACTTATCTATATACTACATTACATTGTATAAAGGTCGATGTTTGTATGTAGGTTCGTATGTTCCCATGGAATCCGAACAGCTCGACCGATTTTGAAAAAAAAGCAGACAATCTTTAGCTATCATAATCCAACAAGCTCATCCCGCAAGCTCAGCGAGTCTGTGAATATATATACATATATATATATATATATATAATAATGTTATGTATATAATATATAACATTATTGTTATGTAAGGAATACAATCGAAATGGTTTACAAAACAGCTAGGTGCTTATCTAATTGATATAATAATACGCCAAAACAGTATCAGCCAAACCCAAATATTACCTTTGTTAGAACCTACTGTCGTGAGTTTTGATTAAAGTAGGTACTTACTTACCTAGTACCTACAGTACCTATTATATACCAGGTAGGTATACCTACCTACACGTCGATAGAAAAATGTTGATAGAAGAATAATTAAAATAACTCGTTGTGATAAAGAACAGTGCGTAGGTTAGGTGCATAGGCAGGTATCCTCTCCATCCAAAGGTTCTGTTACAGACCGCTGTTTTAGCTAAAAGACCACAAATTGATGTAAACATTTTTTTAGCTTTTATTTTGTATGTGTACCTATTACAATAAATATTTTTCTACACTTTTGTGTACGAGGTTAGGTAGATAGAAAAGTATTATATTAATACTAATTACTTAATCAATAATAATTGACCGAGCGAGCTAAGCGAGCGAAGTGAGCGAAGCGTCTATGTATCGGGACTGGTCAAAAATGCCGCTGTCTGTCGGTTTGTTCTCGTCTACAGGTCGCATTTTGCAACCGATTTCGATGAAAGTTGGCACACATGTTCCTTGATTTATGTCATTTTTTAGTCGACTGCGATTTTTGATCAGGGGGAAAATAGGGGGGAAGTTTGCTGTAGCGTTATTTATCAACGGATTTGAATTCAATTAAAAAGACACACTAAGGATTTTATTCTACACAAGATGTTGTGAAAAAAGGGGTAGAGGAGGGTGAAAAGGGGAGAAGTTTGCTGTAGGATTCATTTTTTTTTTTTCGGAAAATTTATACCTACGTATAACAATCAGATTACGCAGTCCTCTCCGCCTTTATGAGACGAACTCGTAGACATCATAATTATTTGACCTCCTAGGACCAGGGGAACACGAGTAAACACAAAAGCTTCTCTTTTTGCTCAAAAAGTAAAAGTGAAAGATGAAAGCAGTAGTTATTGCATGATTATAAGGGCTCACGAGGTCTACTGTTCTTACAGAACCACTAGTAATAACCAGAACGGAATACCTATTAGGCTTCAATTACAAACCAAAAAGAAATTATGTTTTGTAAGAATGCGTAACAAAGCGTAAAAGTTTGTGATGAGTTCTGGCCCGAAATAACAAGAAGAAAACAAACTTCGCTGTTGGCCCAATTTCCCTAGTTCATACGATTACCGAATCAATGAGAATTCGGCTACTACCTACGTAATGTATTTGAATGAGCTTTCGAGAATATTTCAGTAGGTTGGTAAAGTACGCCATTTTATTTTAAAATATTGTATATGACAAGACGAGGACGTGTAAAACTTTGATTAATATTTAAAGTTATTATTTTTATTACCACTCAGGACAAACATTTGTGTGATATTCATCACATAGATGTTTGTTCTGTGTTCGGGTGTTGTATCATATTAGTACGTACTTATGTACTCACAAAAAAAAAGTATTTACATATTAGTATTCTATCCGTAATCTAGTTCTCAAGCTATGCTTAGTTTGGGGCTAGATGGCGCTGTGTGAAATTAATGGCCTGTAGTATTTATTGTTATTATCTAAATGTCCTCAAATGAATATTACTTTTAACACCATAAGGGAGGTATTTCCAAAAATAGCACCTAACCTATTCCCACTAAGAACACATAAGTATCATCCATTTTGGTTTGGTGCTCAGTTTGGGAATAGTTGCTAATAATAAAACAAATCGCAAAAATAGCACCTACAGAGTAGACTTCCTAGTGGTGGGGTTTCCGCGGACCGAACTTTTTGCACGTCGAAGCCTACAATCAATAACTGCCATAATAACAATTCTTAAAAAAATGGTTGTGTTCCGGCAGTCAGAGGTAAGATAGCCAGTTCCTCAGTTTGTTGAGGATTCCGGGTGAAGTGCGCCTCCACCTTCGGCCTTATCTCAACTTGTTACCAGGTGAGATGAAGGCTTCATCTCACCTGGCTTCCTCGCTTCCTCGTCGTAAAATAAAAAAAAAAACTGGCTGCAGACAGGATAAGTTGATTGGATTGACGGGCGACCTAACGTTACATGACTAAGCAACAATTTTCGTGAAACCGTACTCGGTTAGGGTAAAGGTAAAACTCATCATATAATATTTCAAGCATTCTAGTGGTTACTCATTTCCTCCATTTAAATTTTGATTTAATTTTTCCTTGGGAAATAAAAAATCCAGTTTCAGATTTTTGAAGACAAATTAGACTTCGTTTCTAATAATTGTAAGTACCTCATCATAATTTTTTATTTATTCTTTATTGAAGGGTTTGTTCAAAACTGAACATGTCACCCTGTAGGTACATAAAAAAGACATACAATTTAACAAAAAAGTGAATTCTACGCTTTCCTGCTTCCTGCGACACTGCAAGGGTTTTACAGCAACAATCGAGCTAACTCGTTGGGTGCTGAGCGTCCAGCTCTTTAACACATCATGAGTTTACAGCACCCGTCGACACCTGTGAGTGTGTTTTACAGCACCTGGACGGGAGTTACCAGCAGAGCTAACTCCCGTCTAGTTCGAGTTTGAAGGTAATTGAAATCATTCAATTAAATTTACCATTTACCAAGAAGTAATTGATCGAGCGAGTGAAGCGAGTGAAGCGACTCAGTTTCGAGATTGGCCAAAAATGGTTTTGTCTGCTGTCTGTCGGGTGTCGGCACACATGTTCCTTTATTTAATAAAATCTTGTAGTCGATCGCGATTTTTGATCGGGGGATAAATAGGGGGAAGTTTTCTGTAGCGTTATTTATCAACGGATTTCAATTAAATTGAAAGACACACTACACCATTCTACACAAGATGTTGTGAAAAAAAACACAAAAAGGGGGAGTGGAGGGAGAAAAGTGAAGAAGTATGCTGTTTTTTTTTTCCGTTTTTTTTTATAATTTACCAATCAAATTACGCAGTGCTCTCCGCATTTGCAAGACAAGCTCGTAGACATCAGATTTGACCTCCTAGGATCAGGGGAACACGAGTAATCACTAAAGCTTCAAAAAGAGGTAGTTATAACCTTTTTTTGATCAAAAGTCTAAAAGGAAAATTGAAAGAGGAAAGCATCAGTTATTGCATGGTTATTTAAGGGCTCGCGAGGTCTACTGTACAGAACCACTAGTATATCTTTGTTACACGCGGCATTGTTGTCATTTTTACGGCTTCGAACTTAAAAGGCTCGCAAGGATCAGACAGGACAACAGCGGTCCCATTATTTATAGGAATCCTAACAATGAGCCAGTAAAAGTCGGAACAATGCGTCGCATTCGCAAACAAAGGCCGTGGATGGATCGCGACTCGCATACCAATCAGCGGGTGATGGGTACAGCGGACGTTGGCTGGCTACATCATTGTGCTTTCTATCCCTCAGCTGTCTCTACATAATCTCTTTCTATAATAGTTCACCCATAGGCAGCATTTAACTCCTGACTTTAATGGTAATGGGTATTTTAAAAGGCAAGTAATTAACTATTTTAACCGCCTCTGTGGTCCAGTGCAAGTAATTAACTATTTTAACCGCCTCTGTGGTTCAGTCACTGGACCACAGAAGCGACACTGGACCACTGGACTCCAGTGGTGCGGCCACCACCGGTAGGTATCAGATCTAGACGCCCGAGTATTACGGTACAATGTTGTTCTTGGTTGGTGGTAGGACTTTGTAAGTCCGCCTGGTTAGCTACCATCTTACTTAACAAGCCTCATAGCCCAGTCGGTAGTAACTCAGCCTTCGCTGTAGGCTGTGGGTTCGATTCCCACCCAGGACAAACATTTGTGTGATGATTATAGATGTTTGTTCTGTGTTTGGGTGTTGTATCATGTTATATCATAGTACGCATGTAATTAGAAAAATTATTTGAGTATTCAATCCGTAATCTAGTTCCCATATTACAAGCTATGCTTAGTTTGGGGCTAGATGGCGCTGTGAAAAATTAATGTCCTGTAATATGTATTTATTTTATTAACTTATGTCTGTCTCCACAAACACAAAAAAACACAAAAATTCAACATTTTTGTGTTCCGGCATTTATAAGGTAAAGTAGCCAGTTCCTTTGTTTAAGATTTCGGGTGAAGTGCGCTTCCGTATCATACCTTTAAACTAGGTGAAATGAAGGCCAAGGGCTATCCCGGCGTACAATAAAAAAAAAAACAAAAATATAACCTTTCAATAAAAATATACCAAGGTATGTTAGGTAGATCGTAGGTATATTTTATTGAGTATTTTCATTAAAATTTCGAATTAGGGTGGTTATTAGGTAACCCTAAGGCTTCGGAACCCTCGACGCGTGAGTTTTACTAGCATTTGACGAAATTATTTTATTTAAGTACCCTAATGATTAGTTTCTATTGGAATTCCCATTTGGTTAAAGACTCTTTGCTCAGACAAGAAGGTGAACTTACCTCCCATCCTAAACAAATAATAAATCCGAATCGTATAGTTCCAGCCAGTTACATTGTGTTAAGAGTTGATGGATTGAAGCCAGATTAAACTCTTTAAACGGTTGCCTTTGTTCAGCAGAGATCATGCAACCGAAGGCAATAAGTTTTTGTCGCACACCAACAAATAAAGAGTGGCAGGCTGCCACGCCGCCGCCGTTTTCAACTCATTGAAAGCTATTGCCAACTTACTGCTAAATTACGTCTGGATCCTGATTATCAAATGAAACAAGTACAATATGTATTTATATTAGTAGTTAAGTAGTATGTAACTATAATATATATGAAGAAGTTTACCTATATAAGTAAGTCCATTGTTTTTGTAACGTTTTCTGCCAAGTTGGTTGGCAGTTAGACAATGCCTTGGCACTATGCTCATCATTTGTGCAATATTTTTATATATGTATATGTTAAATAAAATAAAATAAATAAATAAAGTACCTACCTACATTGCGCGGTAAAAATCTTACTTGTTACGAAGTTAGGTACCTATTTCAAAGGTAAATACGATGTACAGATTTTCGAAATGTTTTTATTGTACGTCGGGAAAGCGCTTGGACTTCATCTCACCTGGTTTCAAGTTATGATAAGGCCGAAGGTGGAAGCGCACTTCACACGGAATCCTCAACAGGCTGAGGAATTGGCTATAATCTACGGTCCATAGCTACCATTAACACTACCATAAATAAGTATATAAATTTATATACATATACTTACTTATTACATAATTATGTTTTATCTACCTATATACTCACGTAAAATGTGGACGTTAATAATCAATATCGACCTACGATTTAGTTGATAGAAATAGTGTTTTATTTTTCAAAACGTCCGGGTTCGATTCCCGAGCTGTGTATAAGTTTACCTACTCGTGTTTTTCTGTTTGACAATTTCATTCTGTTATGTTTGTGTATGTGTGTCATAATAGTAAATAAATGAATGTCGATGTCTTTTTTTAAATGTATGAATGCGGGTTTCCTTGATACTAAAATCGATGACATGGTTCCTAAGAACAGATCTTCGTACTTATGTCTTATAGTTTCAGACATTCCCATACTGACCGATCTAAATGTTACGCCCTGTAGGTATATTACTTACAAAAAAAACTTAGCTATATGCGTTTACGTATGGCACACTCCTTCGAGGCCGGAGTTTTCTAGCAAGATAGGTAGGTATATAATTGATTATATATGAGCACTGTGCACTAAAAGCACACGTGCTTAGTTATACATCGTATTAATGTTTGGTAGGTACAGAACTAAATCCATTGTGTCTAATACAAAGCAGCCTTAAAAATGTTCAGGAATAGCACCAAATCTGACATCCAGGTACCTAGCCTATGTATGATGAATGATGATGCTCAAGGAATAAAATTAAAACACAATTCTTCCTAATCGACAGCGCTTTGTGATAATATCTTGTTTTCACAAATGTTGTTTGGCTTTAGCTTAAATTTTAGATTTTGGTGTAAAGATTTTTTCTGCAGTGTCCATAGTTTATGTGGTATAGGTGAACCCTCAATTCTCTATGTGAGGACTGAGGGCCCAACTATACAGTCCATAACTCGCTTATTAGACTTTCACAATTCTTTGGAAATCTTCACTAAATCCTAAGCACATTTTCAAAGAGTTTTAACAAAGTGGCCCCACAATACACGCACATAAGAAAGTATAATTAAATATGGCAAGTGGTATATATTCTTTGTTATATTCGGACTCGCAAGAAAAATCTGCTAAAATAGCTAAACAAATAAGTTATATTGACGGCATATAATTTGAACTTGTGTCATAACTAGGTAAATAGGATGGCAGGAAGGCCTTGCTTGCAGTTTTTGGAGCTGACCGAATCCTTTAATTAGCTATATATCGATGAAATTGGTTTAGCAACGAACTCACCAAGGGCGGCGGTCCGGCGCTGAGACTTGACGCTACACTTCCAAAACTTCATGGCGAATGGCAGACGACTGTCTGTGAGGTCAACAAGTCGCAAGATGACACGCGCACTCGCCAAGGCAACCCATCGACAAACTGCCCGAAGAATGACTTTTGTTTACAAATTGAACGGCGACGCGGAGTTTATTAATTTGCCGAGTGGAGCGAGACCAATGAGCTGAGGCAGAACAAGTGCAGTCAACGGACACGAGTAGGTAACGCCAATCTCCAATCTCCAATCTCCGGTGGCAACTCGCGCGATGGAGGAAGGCGTGGGTCTCGACACACTTCGCTTTTATTTGGCTTGATATATTTGACAAGCCAGACAGCTTAGTTGGTAGTAGCGCTGCCTTCTGTACTGTAGGTTGTGGGTTCGATCCCCACCGCGACAAACATATTTTTTGTGATGAATATATTGTGGGTTCGATCCCCACCGCGACAAACATATTTTTCGTGATAACTATAGATGTTTGTATTCAAACCAGAAAAACATATAATTATGAGTATCATAATTATAATTACCACAGTTAATTTTATACAGTAGATGACACTGTATAAAATTAAAAAAGAACAGTAATACGAGTAAAAAGCAGATTAGCGTAAAAAAGTTTATTCTATCACATCTTGTCTTCCTACAAGGAAAATTTGGAACATAGACTTCGAATTCCAGGCTAGGGGCAAATTACTACGATTCGAAGCAAAATAGTTGTTATTATTTTATTCGACGGGCTGCAATGGATAATTTATAAGTAGTTTTAGGTTCAAAAATCTGCTCCGAATCTTACAAGTTATTGCTCTATAAAAATACACATATAAGCACATATTCTAGGCACAATCTCTGTACTTTCTAAGGGTAAAATTGATAATGATTACACACTTCTATCCATTACACAACTATTTTAGCTCAAAGTTGAGATTTCCACGATAGTCACCCTCGTGGTTTTCAATAACTAATGTACTACAAAGGTACTACTGCTCTGCATCAGTCAAATTTGATTGATTGATACATGAAATAATATTAAGATGTTTAATGTTTTAAAAATAATTATTTATCCTGCCAAGTTATTAATTTAATTAGGTCTAAATCCTAACTAGGTCCCGCGATAGTGCTGTTTAAAATACAAAACAATGTAAAACATGTTAAGATTACGAAAGAATGTAAAACATATGTTTAGATTACGAAACGATGTAACACACATGTTTAGATTAAGAAACAATGTAAAATATGTTTATGAATACATTTAGTGGACCAATACACAATTGGAATACGGAAGACTCAGCATTCAAATAAAATTATCTACTTAATTTATAGTATACGTTATTGGGCTTCCAAATATAAATCAAATACACATATTATCATTGGATATAAATAAGACAAGTTATAAATAAAATTCTTAAATATTAATGCCAATACATTATTATGTTAATAAAACAAATATGCTTATTTTTTTATTTGCCAATATTTTGTGCGCTGGTGCAAACAAACCAAGACCCCTTTAAACATAATTATGGTTATGTCAGGGTAGGCAAATAAATATCGGCAATTCATAAAAAAAAAAAAAGAGACCAATACAATAGATTTGTTTTATTTCCAACCCTCATTTTGACGGTGTACAATAGACACGTTCTCATAATACTCTCGCTAAGAGTGACTCAAGCCATATCATATCGTTATAGAGAAATTATACAATTATTGCAAACTAATATCACTATAAGGCGCCTACATGGGCCAAATGGTCACATTTGGAGTAGTCTACTATTACGATTCATATTTAAGTTGTAGGTGTATTTAGTTAGTACGAAAAATCTATACGCGTTATTCATAAATAAATACCGAAATGTCCGAGTTTTTAACCTGCTATTTCTATCTTGTAAACTTCTAGGAATATTTACACAATAATAAGCTATATGTAAATATAGGGATGACTGGACCTAATTTGGTATATAGGATTTTACTTTACTTGGTCTAGTTGTCATGTAATAAAACAAAAATGATGTTTTCGCACGAATTCGTGCGCATCCACTTCACTCACTCACTGGCGGATTTACATCGCGCTGTCTCCCTCGCATATGATTGGCCAGTGTAAGCGCCATAGTAAAAAGCCTAAAATATCCTTCCGCAGCCGGCACTGCCATTACTCGACTGGCTCATGATCGCCTTATAAAACTTCACACATCATGATATGTTATTTACCAAAATACTATTCATCTGCATAATCATACGTCTTATCTTATCATAATTTATCTCAAATGTAGATGGTGTATGTAGCATGTAGGTTTATGAAAAGTTGTGACTTCTAAGTGATTTAAGTTAGTTTTTATTGTGGTATTTCAGCTTACAACTATAAATATTCTTATACTCCTGTTCAAAAAGATATACATCACTTATAAAAATAATTTCATACTTATGTGAGAGGTATTTTTTTCAACATACAACTAAAATGTTAATCCTAATTTTAAATTCAAACCAGAAATGGAGCTTGTGAAAATATACGTAGTGAAGGCACTGAATTTTAGGAGGACAAACGCTAACAAACACACGGTTCAATAATGTTACGGAAAATTTAAATGGTCAGCTAATTAAATAAACAGTCAGTTTTTGTTTAGCTCATCATTTAAAAAGCAAGGTTCTACGGTGCAAAATCAAATTCTGATTTACTCCGCCATAAGTTCGAATAATATGCTGTTAAAATGGCCTTTTAGGTGATTTCATTTGCTGACCTAATATGAAAAAAACAATTTAAATGTTTGACAAAAACTCTTTTGATACGGCTTTTGTGACAGCTCCAGTTTTACTATGGCGGTTATAGTTTTTTTTTCAATGAAATACACAAGAACTTTTCAAAATAGGCTTCTTACGTTATTAAACAAAAAAAATTAAGAACACATCAACTGCCACATATCATCCAGACACTCCACATTTCACACAACACAAAATGCATCAGAACTGGTAAGAACCAGTTTTATGTCTATGTCTTTTCGTAATGAGTTGGTTATGACAAACCTAGTAAAATAGCATGTCGACCTAAAGGTTTCCTCAGCAACTGGTACGCGAATGGTTTTTGATAAACTGTAGCTTCAAAACATCTTGATTAAAATGTGAAATTCGCCACTACATACTATGTAGTACATACAGACATACTGTAATAAGCAGCAATGTTTTTTCAATTAAATGTCTAGTTTTTCCATATTGGCATATACTATATACTAATAAGCTAGATATATTATATTATAATATAACTGGCTGAGGAGTCTTTACAATCAAAGTTCACTCAGTTCAGAAACCAATTATAAAAAAGTAAATATTAGATAAAAAAAAATGTAGTTCACTACAATTAACTCTATTATAAGCTACAATTTATTAAAACCGTTTCATGCGTACACAACTCAGAGGAACCATCTTAAAATGATTATAATTCCTTAAACATTTCGTTAAAATTATAAGTAGGTACACAAATACAAAATAAGCTACAATAGCTAAACGCTAATTAATGGTGTAAGTGTATCATATTATACTTATTTTATAAATCAGTTATTCAACCAATACTGAATAGGTGGTTCCTTAAGAGCGCTTACACACTAATCTGCAACCATTATTCTGCTCTCTAGGCTATTTCTAAGAGATTTCCATGCTCAAACAATGTAGCCGAGCCAGCTCTTGAAATCAACTTACACTAATTGGTACCCATTTAATTTCTCACAGAGAATAGTCGGGTAAGATATTATAGATGAATCACTTTAAAAGTGAACACCACTCCACAGCGGTTACGCTCACATGCAAATGTGTATGAATGCAGTACACATAAATATACATTGTCATTGGTTGTTCAGTCAACGGTGGAAAGGGTGGTTCGTTATCAAGTTTTTCATTAATTAATCACCTTCAAGGTGACTAAACAGCCAATAACAAAGCATATTTATGTGTATTGCCTCTATACACCGTCTTTGCATTTAAGTAGAACCGCTATGAAGGGGGTGTTCATTTAATTTAAGTAGTTTCTCTATACCATTATTTGGATATATAATTGGTAGGATGCATACTAAAATTCACTATACAAAACAATAGTTACACATCTCTAGAGCATTTGCTACTCAACATTGTGTCCAGAGATAAAATCTTTGCCACAAGTCGAGTCCTATAAGTAGCCTTGGTTGTTGCAGTTGGTGTGCAAGTAACTTCTCTACTTATTGCCAAGTTACGTGTGTCACAAGCTTACTTACAACAGTTTGATAGCCGAGATCTTGTTACGTAGTGCACACGGCTGGCCACATTACCAGGTCCCCATCGTTTCTTGTGACCATCAGCCGGGCACCATGGTTGAGTGTCAATGTCTGTACCAAGTGCCTTGCACGCGCGTCTGGAAGTGCGACACGGGAGTTACAATGTAAGCCTGCTGAGGATTCTGTACCACGGCGAGCGGTATCACTTGTTGAGTCATTTCAACTGGCTGTCCATTTTCCTCCGGCACACCGAGGGACTGTAGATGCTGTTGCGAGACTTGTTGCACGTTTTGTTGCAAGACCTGCTGGTGCTGACTGACTTGTGGGACCAGTTGCATCTGTTGTTGCATTTGCTGCGGCTGCTGCTGTTGCTGGTGGATGACCACATGAGGCTGGTTCTGCATCTGCTGCTGTTGGTGCACCTGCACTTGCTGCACTTGCTGTTGCTGCTGTTGTTGTTGCTGCTGCTGCTGCTGCACTTGGTGCTGCTGCTGTTGTTGCACATGTTGCTCCCTCTCTTCCTCCTTTTTCTTAGCCTCCATAGCTGCCTTCTTTGCATCTGCTTTTTCCCTCTCCTGCTGTATCCGAAGAGGATCCTTGTTTTTATCATATGACATGCATTTACCGCTGCGGAATGGCACCATGTCTTTGGGTATCTCCTGCTTCTTGGTCGCGAATTTGACGTGGGGGAATTGGTCTTTCATGAAAGCTCGGAAGGTAGAATAGCCCATTAGTTTCACTCCCGGTTCTAGGATCTCTCCATATTCTTTGTATGCTTCAAAGAGGTGCTTTCTCGAGTCGCCTTGGATGATGACCGTCTTACTAGCTTTCTTGCCGTCGCCGGACGGCTGAGCATCCTTGGGGGAGCTAGCATGTTGTTTGAGGTATTCCTTCAGGAAGTTGGTGGCATGTTTGTAGATGTCGAGAGTAAAGGTGTTGTAAGGTTTCTTGCCGACGTTGCCGTGAATTCGGGGCGCGACTCCGTGTGTCATCACGTGCTGCCGTATTCGCTTTAGTTGGTAATGCGTCACATTTTCTAGGTACAAAAAAGCTTCCAAGCAGACTTTTCTACCTTGATACACATAGCAGGCTCTCAATCTCCTTCTGACTTTGTGGCGAGAGGTCTCGGCTGGGTTTGCCAAACTGGCCATTGTTATTCCCATAAGATACATATCATGCTCGCTTTTAGTCAGTTCAGCAATGTTTAGTCGGTGGCGATAGACTGCCTCAGGATTGAGTCCACGGTAGCAGTTGTCTTTGCAGTCACAGCCTCTCATCAGTCTTTCGTGAACCTAAAAGCAATAAATTATAAAGACACTAGTGAAAGGACCTTTGTTCATTATCACAGTCATCCTATGTGATGTTCCTAAAATACTTTATTACTGGACCTCTAGTTCAGTATTTTCAGGGAAGCAAAAGGCTACCCTGAGAAATGTCAAGAAGGTATCATGGTTTGAGCTGTGCCATCACTGTTAGTCAGCCACAGTGTTTTTTTATTTTTTTATTGTTTGGCGGGGAAGCTCTTGTTCTTCATCTCACCTGGTTATAAGTTGAGATAAGGCCAAAGGTGGAGGCGTACTTCACCCGGAATCCTCAACAAACTGAGGAACTGGCTATCTTACCTCTAAATGCCGGAACACAACAATTTTAGAATGATTGTTATGGCCACAGAATTAGGAAGGGTGGTGGTAGCTAGCCAGGCGGACATCCTACCACCAACCAAACCAAGCACAATATATAGTACTCCCCATGGGGATCGAAACCGGGACCTTTGGATCTGAAATCAGTGGGTTGAACCACTAGACCACAGGGTGGTTAAAAGATGTAGATTTTTTTAAATCTTCAGGAGTCAATCAGATTTCTCAATTTTCTCTTGAGTTTCTCAAATTATGCCTCGGATTGGAGTTCCCCAGTAAGGTTAGTACTTCAGAAGAATGCTCTTGCCTTGGTCACATACAACATGTCTCCACAGACTGAGTTAAGGATGTCTTAATTTTTTAATTGTATAACAGGGAAGCCCTTGGCCTTCATCTCATCTGGTAACAAGTTAAGATAAGGCCGAAGGTGGAGGCGCTCTTCAATCATCTTACTACATTTTCCTACTGATTCTTTGAGCAGAGATCTATGGCACTCCCAACCAGCACTAAACATTTGTTGGAAACTAGTGAAATACCTGAGACTTTTTTCTTATCATCGATTAGCTATTTAGACTTTGCATTATATGTGTGACAGACTGCACTCAGTCATTGATACTTGGCATCTTGGAGGAACTGACTATCTTACCTCTAAATTCCCAAAGGTCTGCAGTTGCCCAACTCTTTAGAGATCGGTGTCCTCTGGAGTACCGCAACTAACACGCACAATTAATAATTCAGTTCACATTTAATCTCTTACACACACACACATATACACCATTACACCCTTACACACTCTACACATTGTAGCCAATGGTATTCTTTAATATTTATATTTCACTAACTTGAAATGTAATGTACTGTATTCAAATTTTTGCTTTTCTTATCAATTTATTTATATTTTCTATAAATTGTAATTAAAATTTTAATTTTAACATAGAAGCTCGAGCTTTTTATTTGGGGTAGTCTGAAAACCAGCCCTGCGTAGACCTTAACTTACGCAGAATAGTGCTGATGGCTACCCCCTATGCTTATTGTTTAATTCTTGTTGTATGTTCTTGGTATTTATTAAGCAATAAAGTATTTTGTATTGTATTGTATTGTGAATGTTTATATGGCGACAGACTTGGGTAAGTTAATGGTAGCTAGCCAGGCAGACTAAAAAAAGTCAAGCATAACATTGTACCCTCCTGGGGATTGACCCGAGGAACAATGATTTTTAGATGACACAAGAGACAACAAACTCCAGAAAGATTGGTTACCTAACTGACTACCCAGGATTGACTATCCTGGCACAGAAGTATGAGGAGAATATAATTATAACCTTTTTGAGTAAATTAAAAACCACCATATCTATTTAGTCTTGGTCTACTCTTGTACCATTGTAGAAGTCGTCTTTCCCTAATGATAAGCAAGAGTGCAATCTCACATACTCACATAAGTGCAATCAAAGAATCAAGAACATTTGGTAGAGTTACCTGTGCAGGATTGTCCTCCAGTTTATTGTCAATGACATCATCATCGCTATCGGAGTCAGCTTTTTTCTTTTTCTTGCCAATTTTCTTTTCCACTTTTGGTTTTTTATCAACATCCAGCTCACTTGTCTCAATATGTCCTGTAAACTCCATAGTGTATGTTCCGGGGAGCGCCTGTAGGCTAGCTCCATTCTCAACTTGGATGGTGTGCCCTTGCCACAGCACCTGGAATTTTATTCAAAATCTGTGTCAGAAACAGATACCATCATTATATTTATTATGTTGATGAAATATAAGAACATTTAGGTACATACCTGATCTTGATGACCATTGTAGTTGTGTTGCTGGATGCCCTGTGAGCTCATCTCAAAGACGGAATGCTGGCCTATGGGCGTGTGCCACTGCGCGCCTTCGCCATACTCGCCACCACCGTTCTGGTCGTTGGGCAGGGTCACGATGATAGCCTCCTTACTGTCCACACTCCGCCGTTCAACGCTCAAAAGCGAATGCAAAACCTCACTCGCTTCCTTCTCCGCGGGATTCACCACTTCCATTTTCTCGTACGACATCCCGTTCGTTCCCTGTCCCTGCCACAAACGATCGCTCGCGTCAATTCACATAGGTACATCTATCTGTATACACGTATGTACAAACCAAACCCGCCCTGACCGCTAAACGGCAGCCTCTAAACTTTTAGATGGAAAACCGCGTTTTAGGTTTTCAAATTCATGTAAATAAACATAACAAAAACCGCGCAATTATTAACCTTAATCGCATTTTTTAAGTTTCATTATCGCATAGCGGATCGAACTCCCGTGGAATATTGGGCCATATAGCCACAGCAACGGAAGAATAAAACTCACCTTTTTCTCGATGAATCACGGGCTGGGAAGCCAGAAAATGTATTCCAGCTATCCACAGTTGGTAACAGATCACTTTAGCTCAATTCATATTGATATTGCAGTCATAATTGGAGAGAAATGCACAATTATTTCACTGAATTCACGGAAGCAATATGGCGATTCTCTTTCCGTGAACAAAATCAGAGGACGCCGCAGAACACGTAATTAGTACAGTGCGCCGCCACCAGATAGAGCTTGAAACGTGCGCATTTCCGTATCGATGCTAGTCAAACGTGGCGCGGTAAAAATTTAAACATATTTCTTTGATAATTTTACTTACGTTGCTCGCTGATTAAGTAGATGCATATATTTTTTAATTAAACTAAAGTAATGACTTGTCTCGGTAGGTACGGTAGGCTATTCAAATTTAACAGCCAAGTGCGAAACACACCGAGGGAGAGTTCTGACTTCTACAAGTTGTCGGAGTCGGACCACCATCTTTCAAAACGAGAAATTCGTTTTTCCTTTTGCATTTTACTGCAAGCATTAAAAACACACCAAGTGTGACGCTAAAAGCTTCTAGCTTTAAGAAATAATATTTACACTGTGTGTAACTCTAAAACATATATTCCTAGTAAAGAACCTTTACTGGACCAGACGGATAACAAACCCCTATTTAAAGTACTTTAGCCTACCTAGGAGTAATACAATAGCAAATACATACCTACATAATGAAAAATAAGCCATAACGATCACAAAATACAACTTACCAACAACTTGTTCATCAGGTTATGGAATTACAAGAAGGGTCCGCAACGAGGTGGAACAAAACAAGAGCATCCGTTGACCAACCACAGCAGCTTTTGGTTAATGTTAATAATAAATATATAAAAAGGTTTTGTTGCTTCTAGATAGGTAAGATACATACATTCCTTACTAGGTATTTTGTAATCATGAGATTTCATAACGTATGGTATAGGTAGGTAGGTAGGTAATTAGCTACATGCTACCTACCTATTATATTACTTAAACTTACTCCATATTAACTTATTTAAAGTATATATATAAACCTGTAATGTAGGTATGTAAGCCATTAGATATTACACCTTCCGCGGGTCTCTGGTCGATATAAACCGTTGAGTGTAAGCGCGAGCGTGAAAATCAAAAAGATTTCATTTCACATCAAAAATAGGGCTCAGATTATACATATATAGCTTTTCCAGACAAGTAAATTTTACTAATAAGCCCCCGATACCTAATGTTTAAAACCACGATAAGTATATAGTAACTTACATAATAGTGGTTCTCTAAGAACAGTAGACCTCGCGAGCCCATATAGCCATGCAATAACCGATGCTTTCCTCTTTCACTTTTCCTTTTAGACAAATGAGCAAATAGGGGTATAAGTTTTAGAGATTACTCACGTCCCCTTGGTCTGAGCAGGTCAAACCTGGTATCTATGGATTTTCACAACATCTGTAGAATTAAATCCTTACTGTGTCTTTTAAATTTAATTGAATTCCGTTGATAAATAACCCTACACATCAAACTTCGCCCCTGTTCCTCCCTATTTTCCACCCGATCAAAAATTGCGATCGATTAAAAATGTTAACAAAAAAAGGACTATGTGTGCCAATTTTCATCAAAATTGGTTGGAAAATGCGACCTGTAGACGATAACAAACCGACAGACAGCGGACAAAAGCATTTTTGGCCAGTCTCGATACATAGACGCTTCGCTCGCTCGGTCAATAAATACATTCTAAATTCTTACCTATTTAATTTACATAGTTGAGTTATCAATAGGCCGTTTGTAACGGTCCTTAGATAGCCCGACTGCTTCCCTTGTACGTATAGTTAGCTTAATTGATTAATATTATCGAGGATTGACTACAGCTCTTCAAGTAGGTAGGTACTTACCCATTTATCCTGTTTATTACCACTTTATGCTGGTATTCAATTCAGTTCATACCTACTTCTTTTCAGACCATAGTTTTATAAAATTGTAAATAAATAAATAAATAATACTGCGTTATTCACTCCCAATCCCCAAATCAGGTACCTATTCACATTGATTACTTTACTCTAACTTGTTCAAATTAAACTGATGCATGTTGATCCAAAATTAAACCACGAAACATCCAGATCAAAATCACATGCAAAGCTCAATGTCGCAATTTCGCGTTGTAATTAATTGAGAAAAAAACGCACCTGTAAACTGTAAGAAGGTAGAGAAGTACTGTGAAAATTCGAATCTGACGTCACGATGTACATTTTTAAAAAACAATCGATATCATGCCAAAATTGGCGCGAATCCTTAATTTTGTTTTGTTTTGATTATTTTGTTGTTTCTTGTGTTTTTTATAATTTAGGCATACAGTATTGTGCATTTTAGTACCTATGCTATGTAGGCATAGCTGGTAGAGTAGTAGGTTGGTGTGAAAATTCGGATCTGACGTCACTTTGTAGGTTAGTACCTACCTACATTTTGAAAAAACAACAATCGATGCATGCAAATACATAGTACAAATTGGCGCGAACCCTTCATTTAATTTTATGGCGATGATTTATGTAGTTGTGTTGTGTGATTTGTATGCGTTTTTAGTGTTAACGCATGATGTGCATAGTATGCAGCATACCCTACCCAAATATTAAATTCCAAAAAGATCAGGTATGTGACGTTTGAATCGAGATCGTAATTTTTTCTTGGTAAAACTACCTAACTTAGCTAGCCCTTACCTGACGCTGAATCCAAGGCAAAACAACTGCTGCGAGATTTTACCACCGCTGTAGGAGCGGGACCATCAGGCCACTCCATACGCTCTTCCATAGCCCTGGAGGCACTCCTTTTGAACTGCTCCAAGAAACTGTCTATTTGTGTTTCTATGCTCGTAGGAGAACTGGCCATTTCTCCTTCCTGTACCACTGACAACACACCCAAAACAAACACTACACACTACCATCGCATTTAGTCCATTTTATGCTTACAATGGCTCGCTTTTAGTTCTTCCTAATGTTAACTTTTAATGAATTATGTTCGTGTTATGCATTGCATCGTAGCTAAGCCACCTTTCCTGTGGATTCGTTCATCGAGCCGAATCAAAGTGCGGATTGTATCAAAGAACACCGCGGACCGCCCGAAAATACCTACTACGGCATTGCTACGGGCGGCAGTCAAGAAACAGCGATGTGATTTTACTACAGATAGGTACCGCTGCGCTGCTGCTACCTATGTATGGCAACGAAAATAAAGTGACTGCCACCGACATCTATTGATCGCTTGCTGCGAACAGCTGTGAATGTGAGTCACAGTTTGTAAAAAGTTGCCTGTCTAAAAAATATGCACCTATACATAACTATCAAGAAATGTATTGCTTGTTTTATCTATCAACATACACTTATCTTATTTTTGCTATTGCAAATAAGTAGTTACCTGCTAGTCTTTGTACATTCTCTTTCTCGTATCTTGCAATTATTATTTTCTTTGCCGAACACGCATGCGCTTCGCCATTTTTGCTGCTGTGTTGCTATACCAATGATAAATAATCTGACGTTTCTGTGAGATTGTGTGCGTACCGGAGTGAGGCGGGCGCGGGGGTTGCGGCTCGCGATTGCCGGTCGCACACACTTCATGCATTTGCTAGTGTTGCGCGGAGAGCGCGTGTAGCTCGAGTGATAATATCCGGAGGTGACTGGAACTGTCACGCACGAGACTACACCCGGCCACATAATGTCAAGTAAGCATACTGATATTACCGTTATTTATTCATAATATTATATACCCATCGATAAATTATTAAAGCGGTACTTACTTCCCTAGTTACCTACAATATGGCTAATTTTATGACAAAGATTTGCTCCAGTCCAGTGGAATGAATGGGTAGGTAACTAATATTGGATGCCGTTGAAACAATTCAGTTTTATTTTCTGGTGGGTAGTTATACCTACACGTCTTGCATAACTCTGCCTGATTCATTATTGTTTTTAGTCCCTGTTGGCAGGTATTTGATTAATACTTCGATATATTTAAGGCTTTACAGATGCATAGTATAAATGCCTAGTAGGTATTTGTACTGTGTCAATGACTAGCTCTTTGATAAAAACAAAATTATTACCTACCTACTTCTTTTTTCCATTTTCCTACTTGTGTGCCGGCTAAGCAAATTTCCGTGTAACTCATCATATCGAACTTCCAACGGGAAAACCTTAGATGTTAGATACTATAGTACTTAGGTAGGTAGGTATTTTTGGCTTTCTATTTTAAAAATACAATAGGTACCTAGTTACTTATGTACCTATCTACTTATTCTCTAAATTTGGATTAATGCAATATGCATCAGGGCTACCTCATTTACTTTATAAATTTCGGTGAAATCGTAGGTACCTATGTATGGACGCTTATGTGATGAATCGATCGACAAAACTGACTTTGCGTTAACCGTTACACTTATCTTATACGAGATCGTAAACACACCACATCATGTTATCTACAAAAACACTTTCATAAACATTTGCGCCTATCAACACAATGCGTTATCAGCTTCAGTTTTCTGCCAGAGAGTGCATGGGTAATATGGGTGGATACCAATACACTTGTTCGTGATTATTTGGGTCTTCAATTGATAAATCATTTTCTATTAATGCTCATTCTCGTTATCAGTCAGGCATGCCCTGTTAAAAATAATAAAAGATTTTTAAAACAGTTTTACTTTACCAAATAGTTTCTAGTGCAAAATTTGTAATACGAGAGACTACTGAGAGAACGAATATAATGTCAGATGAGGCTCTAAGTAGTTGCTAATCTGATCTGTTTAATGATTTTAAA
This sequence comes from Venusia cambrica, assembly GCA_951394065.1. Classification (NCBI taxonomy): domain Eukaryota; kingdom Metazoa; phylum Arthropoda; class Insecta; order Lepidoptera; family Geometridae; genus Venusia; species Venusia cambrica. The sequence continues at coordinate 9,007,130 of OX596044.1, read as the reverse complement.
AACAGTTTTAATTGACCAAATAGTTTCTAGTGCGAAATTTGTAATAGGTACGAGAACTACTGAGAGAACGAATATAATAATTCATAACAAAAACGCTGTCTTCATCGCGTACCTTTTTATATTCCCGACAGTTTCGACCGTGTTACAACGGCCGTGGTCACGGGTAAAATGATCGAGATAATTTAAAAAACGAATATAATGTCATATGAGGTCCTAGTTGCTAATCTGATCTGTTTAATGATTTTAAAAACACATTTACTTGACCAAATAGTTTCTAGTGCGAAATTTGTAATAGGCACGAGAGACTCAGAGCGCGAATGTAATGTCAGATGAGGCGCTAGCTGCTAATCTGATCTGATGATGTAATTAGGTAAAGTTCCCTCGTTATAGTATAGGTATCACTTGGTCATATTCTTGTGGCTTTGTATAGATACCTAGTCAATAGGTAGGTATCTGATATTTAACACCGACCGCTGAGGTTCATCTGACCTTATTGTGGTTAACTGGCGCCGTTTAAGTATTTGATTAAGCAACAATCAATTTTATCAGAAATGTAAGCTAATCTCTATAATAGTCTTAGTTGCTTCAATATGAAATTATAGTCTAGGAATACCTACCTACACAATTATTATGCTCAATTACTCATTTATAGATTTAGCATCTCGTAGTTTTGATTAGCTTACTGATACCGCCTGTTTTATTTTATTTACAATGGGTTGGCTTTGCCTGTAATAGAATTTAAAGAACATCGTAATGCTTAATATTTTTATTTGTAGGTACAAAATCAGAAATTAGCAGTGGTGTTATGTTATGATTATGGCTATAAAATGGAATTAGTAACAAGACTTCTCGGGACGTCGGGACTTATTCAGTTAACTAGTAGGCTGGAAAACCAGTCTCAATGCTTTCTCGAGAAAGCAGCCTAGCGGCACTAATAATTCATCAGCCTTCTCAAAACTATTGACTTGGGATAATGCTCGTAGACAGGTAGTACCAATACCTATAGCTCGTTCGCCTTTGCACGGTGCAAACTTAGAAAGTGCACACGCTTTTCTTGGATGAGTAACGGCGAGTTATCTTGCTATTTAAAAATATTTAGCCATCAACGTTACTTGCATTTATCTATTCTGTTCCTGTTAAACGGTCGACTGCTTGCATGGTTCCACCCCGCCGGACTGGCCGCACCTAAATAGAAACCACAGGGACATTGCTCCCGCACCGCGTCTGATCCTGGCATCTCTGAACTCAAGTGCCTTGTTGGGGAGCCTTTAGTAACACGAATATATTTCCATTTATCTAAATCTGGTCATTTGCTCAGGCCATCGCGCTGTCATACGTCACGCTCGCTCGGGATTCAGGCGCGGATCTTGTGATTTATGATGTTGATGTTATTCAAAAACAGAATAATACACTAATACATTAAACCAGTATCGTTGATGAAGTCAGTGAAACAGAAATTACCTTGGTGATTGACGGTATTTCCTGAACCAACATAGAACAAGATTTATTAGATAGATTGTAGGTACATTGCATCTTTTCAATCTATTGCATATTCCATCCTTGCAATCAGATTTTGGAATAAATACCTTGAATAATAATGGTATTTTATTATGTAACTGTACCAGTGCAGTCACTTGCACGTAGCACAGGACGCCGTAAATACATATTTTCCGTATTGACTTTGATCCCTCCTGCCTACCCCACAGAAAAACGAAGTGAGATTTTACATTACTGACAATAAATATTACCTATCCAATGCAAAGTAAAGACCAAGTATAAGTCCCTAGCAGAAGGACTTATTGAACCACTTGTGGATGTCATTCGATTCGACTTATTAGGGATTTTGGTTAGCAATGGGCGAGCAGCAGCTTCCATTCATTTAAGATTAAGATAAGCTTTGACCTATCCTGCTTACCATTTAGAAAGAAGTACCACCGTAGCTTGATTTCTCACCACAGACATCGTTAATTTGTAACGCAAGCTTTGGTCAGTTTTTTTTTTATCTTAGAGTAAAAGCTCCTGGATGTCATTAGATTCGTCCCCGAAGGGATTTCACCAGGAGATGGACAGGAACTTTCATCTATCTTAGTATCTACCTACCTACCTAACACCCACACTGTGATCACCTGCCAGGCGTGGCCCATTTCATGTTGTGGTACTTTTTCGGGCTATGATTATTAAACGAAAAAAAAAACGACACAATAATTATTATCTCTAGTACCTACGTTTACCTATCATAGTGGCAATGACTGTCGTTCTGTTCAGAGCAAGGCCAGTGCATATTCTCGTAAAAAAAAGTAGCTATACATGCCTTTACCTACAGAATCAGTAGCACCACCCTACTTATAAGGCAAACGCGATGCAGAAGTAATGAAATGAGATGAGATAATAGCAGGAGTATTGAATATGCCATTTTTAATGTCGTAAAAGGCGACCAGGAGATAATGACTTATCCATATCAGTACGTCTAACCACTCGCCTGCCCAGCATGGTGATTATGACAAACTTTTTTCGGTTACAATAATGATGATGATGAAACTGACCTACCTACATTATGAGTGATACGGGCAGGAGAATAACAGTTGATTATGATAATGATGATGATAAACTAACATTTATTGACTGCAAAGGAAAAAACTACCTTCATAAAAATGTACCGTGATGTTCTGTAGCCAATCGTATACACAACAATACATAGCAACTCTGAATTTACCTACCTTATACCATTTTATAACTACAGATAATAAATTATTGGTTACAATATAAATCTCCAAGGAGTATTTAACTCATCAACGTTTCGCTTATGCATAGAAGTTAAAAGTGTGTTTAAATTACACGCGTCACGCCGAAAACGTCTCTTTGACCACGCTAATCTCCGAAAGTACGGAACTTATTCCAATGAGGTTTTCAATGGTAGATTGTGTAATATTTGGGTTAACATTATTCGTTTAATTTATCAAAATCCAATCATGAATAAATAAGATATGCATGCATTAAACCGAAATGCGAGAGATATTATTAAAAGTCAACACATCTTTTTTATGTATCTATTTAAAAAATAAAATCGATCGACAGATCCTGCCCTGAACCATACACAACACATCATTGAAAACCACATCCAAATCGGATATGCCATTCTAGAAATACGCGTGCACAAACAAACAGACAAAAAATCTAAAAACTGTATTTTTATGCTCAGCTGCGTTTTTTAAGTAGGTAGCATCAATTTTTTTTTTTAATATTATATGTACAGACACAGCTTTTCTACTATTTTATTATAAGTATCGATAGATATAGATAATAATATTATTTGATAATATGCGAGCAGCAGAAGGGCTGATGTGCTTATTCCAGTGATGGTTTTTAATTGTCACTACACTTAGCTGTTCCTTTAAGATGCTTTTAATAGTTTATGGGTTCATAGCCAGTTGTCCAGTTTGTTTAAAGATGTTTACGGAGGAGGCAGTAACAACTTCTTCAGGTAGACGGTTCCAGTTTCGTATTACTTGATTGCAGAGGAATCTAAATACATTCTCTCTCAGGAAATCAAAGTATCACTTTACCGTTAAGATGTTTTTTTTTTGTTAAAAACCATTTTGCTGATAAATGAGTCCAATCATGAATTTTACTGTAATTAGTTGAGGAGTTCTATTGAACAGCTTCTGACTCATCAGATCAGCTTGCTGTCACCATAGTATTATACAGTTGTCAGAATGTAACAGGTAGGTATGTCAAGCTTTTTATGGGCTATCTTGACCGCGGCCTCTTTCCGTGATCGTTGCGCGTGGACAAGAATCGATGTGTCAATAAGTTTATTTTTATTTTTAATTTGTTAAAGTTAGTAGTATCACATTTATTCAATATGCCCATATTATTTTATTGTCTCGCCACCAGAACTAAAGGTGTAGGTAAGTATAATTTCAGCTCAATCAGATATCAAGACGTGATTCTAATTCAGCTTCCAAGATTTGACTTAGACAAACTAATAAATTGTACAGCCCTTGGGTCACGTGTTTGTGACCCAAGGGTTGGCTCTTATTTAGGCCAGCGAATTAGCATAGCTATTCAGCGTGGCAATGCTGCCAGTGTCTTGGGCACGCTTCCGTCTGGTACTGGTCTGGAACAGTTGAGTTACCTATAGGCCGTTTGTAACGGTCCTTAGGTAATCTGACTGATTCCTTTGTAGATAGTTTAATTGTACTTTTTATTGAATAAACTTAAATATATATATTTTACTTGCATGTTGCAATGTATACATTGCAAGTTAGATAAAAGCTTATATTAAAAAACTTTTCCGGCGATGTTCAATAAATTTTAGTGTCAATATGTCAACAACCTGTGCCAAGAGACGGATCTAAAAGCTCGATAGACTGATTACCAGTTTAATTATGGAATAGCCAACTGGCTCGCAGAATATCTAACGCTATACAGTGGTTTTATTTCGCATTTTATTTGTGTCGCGCTATTTCTGTTAGAACGTGCGGCACTTGTCTATTACATAGCGTTCTATGTGGCGTGGCCCACGCATGCTGGATGCTGTGCTAAGAAGTTCATTAGAATTTGAGAATGACTATAACGATTCGGCTTTTTTGGTCAGTCGAAATCGGTGATGCTTTCTGCCTAGGCACTTTTGAATATAATACCATACCTATTACCAGGAACCTATTTCAGTTGTCTCATCTAAGTACATATTGACCTCCAAGCAAGCACTTGTAACCAGCAGGCCTATTACCTAACTCTGTTTCATTTGGGTTTCAATCGGTTTCAATCAGAAATGCAGGCAATTTAATTGAAACCCATTGAAACCCAAATGAAACAGAGTTAGGTAATAGGCCTGCGGGTGAGATGAAGGCCAAGCGATTCCTCATTGTACAATAGAAAAAGGTATGAAAACATGGAGTATTTATTATAAGTATAACAGATTTCTCCAAAATAATGTTAAAAGTGTGCTTTAAATGCACCTTACTCTGAGCACACTTTTTATCAACCTCTCTTTATTCACCTTAGTGTTTGAAGCTTTCTCTTATTGATAGTCTCATTCATTGCGAGAGCAAAGTACCAAAGCACTGTCCGTACGTCATAGTAGGTGGACAGATTACAATAAATAAATGAATGAGGCACCCCTTACTAACTTGAAAATGTTGGATGTCTAATTTTTGCTGCTCTCAAAACCGTTGCCATATAAGTTGTGGTTATAGATCTACCTCTATCAAAAATAAAAAGACTAGTTTTCATTTATGTATCAAAAATCCCTGAGACAATCAATTTCTATTAATGTTATCTTTGTACATAAAATTTCAATAAAATCGGATATCCCGTTCGACTGTTATGCCGTCACAAACATTGCCACATACAAACATACAAAGCCAGATTTCCCAACTTAACTCGGAGAACTCGTTCTTTTATCTCACTCGATCAATAATTTTCTTTGTCTAATTTTATTCCTGGAACAGTTGAGTTACTTATAGACCGTTTTTAACGGTCCTTTGTAACCCGACTACTTCCCTTGTACCTCTATATAGGTAGTTAGTTTAATTGTAAATATTATTTTTATAATCAAAATATTCCCACGGATAATTAAAATACTTCCCACACATTTAAAATATTGTTTCTCTCTCTACCTAGCTTTGCTGGAAGAGAATACAAGCAAGGACGATGCATAAAGTTAGCAATGTACAATAAATTGCCTCCTGACATAACACAGCTACCTTTAAGCCAATTTAAGCACAAATTAAAATTATTTTTTCAGTGCAACCCCTTCTACACTGTCAGTGAATTTTTGAGCTGTTCTTTTGTGGTTTAAGATGTTCATTTTTGGAATCTTATTTTGTAATACCTACTATATTCAAATTGACTCAACTAATTTCCTAGAATTATGATTATTTGTATATTTTTATGACTTACCTATGTTATGCAATGTAACGAAAAGGCGAATAAATGACTTTGACTTTGATTTTGAGAACTCATAGTTTTAAACATGAAGTTATATTGTATTATTAATCTTCTTATATGCGAGGGTGTGTGTGTGTGTGTGTTTGTGCAATAAAGTGGTGATTTTTTATTGCCGATTTTTCGAAGTATTCGTACGATGGTATACCTAGTAGGTACCTACCTATACCTACACGGAAAACTCGTGTTATTATTGACAAATGAGAAGTAATGCGCAGGGCTACGCGGCGCCAACTTCTGTACACGTGCCAAACTGCCAATAGCATCATAATTTCCTCTACCTACATTACCCACGTTTTCTCAAGAGCAGTTCAAACTGCGCATTTTCAAAGCATTTTTCAATTTTCATGACGACAGCAAAGACTTGATCAGGACACTGAAATATTGTCCTACGTAATTCCATGGCGATCTCCAGTTATTTTAGTGGATTTACGTCTTTGGCAACACATACCAACACGAGGCAGAAAATTATCACGTCTGTGTCGATCTAGATCTACAATTATTATAGTAAGCTTCAGCTTGGTCATACCTTCTTAAACCGGCCGTGTCAAATCAAATCAAATCAAATCTTTATCATGTCAAATCTACCGCCGCCTGTTCGGAATCGCAGCCGGCACACAAGGAGGTACGGAACTCACACCGAGGATTCTGACAACCCACCTTTCATTGCAAAAAATCATGTTACTTGCATGGCTTTGTATCTCGTATTCCTTTAATTTCATTTCGTATACTCGTATAAGTACTTAGGTCTGTATAGATTTATAGTATTGGATAGTTATTTGTTGTTTTAAACATAGCTTCTATAAGGAAAACAAAAGACAAATTCTTTAGTTGAAATTTATAAATTGTTAAAGTTATGAAAACTTTATATTGTTTTTGTTTTTTTTATATGTTTGACATTAATCTAACATTTATCGTCAATCATACAATTATTATGATGACTTAATATTTCCAAGGGAAGCAGTCGGGATACCTATTGACCGTTACAAACGGGTTATACGTAACTCAACTGTTTCAGATCAGTAATTTTGACGGAGGCTTTCCCAAGACACTTGGCAATGCAGCCAGTGTATTGGGAACGCCCAAAAAAGAGCCAAACCTCACGTCACAGTCCGTCAAGCCAATCTCATAAATTCTGATAAAAAAAACAGATGAAATCTATGAAATATGTAAGTCATAATGATTGATAGGTACTATTTCTTTTAGACTTAAATTAAATCAAATCAATCGCTTTTTTTTCTGGTTTGAGCTACCCAAATGAGTGGTAGCAAAGTATTTCTGGGTCAAAATGATGTGGTTACACTACTATAGGTATTACTATCTTCTGTCCCCGTGTCGGTCTTGCGGCTGGGCTTCGCGGCGGCCGCGCATTCCGTAGTGTCAGACAGTGTCAGTAACAGAAAACGTAACCGCCTCTTAACGTACTCCGCTATTAGATCCCAATCATCAGGTCGTGCGTAATTTTAAGCCCAATAATTTAAAAAGAAGACGAATATTTAAAATCGGGGTTCAAATATTCGACTTCGACTTCAACTTCTTTGATATGGCGTGCAACCGTTTTATCGTTTCTGCCAGTGTCGAGTATTGTGTGAGTCGTAAACAGAAAAAGTGGGCAAAAATATTGAAGATTCGGCACTTTGATTAATCAATCCCCTTTTTTATTGAGGGTTAATCTACAATCGATAAAATAAAAACACACATACAAACACAAGTTGTTAGTAAAGAATATATAAAAGCGATGAGGTTAATCGAGATATAGTTTATGTAAAAAGGTGCACATTTACAATAGATTAATTAGATTCTTGAGGATCAAATAATATTGTTCCATTTCTAAATGCTATCCGACGATTTCCGGTCTTAATTGACATTGGGACATGATTGTAAATATAGATTTAGGTGCCATACAGAAGACACTGTGACGTAGCAGCGCCGTTTGACTTGCGTGATGGATGGTAATATCTCGACGACTGCCAGCAGGTAATGGGGAAAAGCGATCTAAAAAACTGTGCGCAAACATTGCCATATTGTTTGGATTTATTAATTTATTATTCCTCTATACCTACTTAGTATGTTTTTTGTTCCAAAGTTTCCAAAATATGTATGTAAAAACATTAAAAATAATAAGTAAGTACCTACAATTAACCTAACTATATGTAAGTACAAAGGAAACAGTCCGATTACCTATTGACCGTTACAAACGGTCTATAAGTAACTTAACTGTTCCAGACCAGTACGACGCAAACGTGTCCAAGACTGGGTATTGCCACGCTGAATAGCTATGTTCATTCGCTGGCCTAAATAAGAGCCAGCCGTTGGGTCACGTGTCGCCTCAATATTTTTGAAAACCCGGAGGACACAGACTTCCCCGGACCCAAATGACCCAAAAGGCTCATATAGGTACCTAAGCTCTGTCGAGACACTATATTAATTAGTAAATTGATTTGTGTTTACTTGTTCAACAGATCAAGCATGGGTAACACTAGCGACGAACGACTCGTACGGGCTAGGAGCCTTGGTCCTGGCGCATTCGCTGCGCCGAGTCGGCTCCGAGGTCCCAACGGTCGTTCTCATCACACCCTCCGTCACTGATGCAATGAGGTGAGTTGGTGGTAAAACGTTTGGCTATCAATTAAAAAAAAAATTGATTCTTCGTTGTTTTATTGCAAATGAATTTGTTTTCAAATGTTTTTTTTTATATAAATATTTCCTACACTATAACATTTTTTTTATTATTATCAAAAATTGTACAAAGACACTCCGCGAGCTGTAAAAAACTTGTATTACATATGAAGTGAAGTGTGCTTCCACCTTCGGCCTTATATAACATAGTGGCCATTCTACGACGATACCATCGTCATAGTAAAGCGATTAGTTTAGCGAATCGGAGCGCAGCTGAGTTTTTTTTTAGTGTACGACGGGGAAGCGCTTGGTCTTCATCTCACCTGGTTAAAAGTTGAGATAAGGCCGAAGGTGGAGTCGCACTTCACCCGAAATCCTCAACAAACTGAGGAACTTGCTATCTTACCTCTAAATGCCGTAACACAACAATTTTAGAACTGTTGTTAATGGCGACAGAATTAGGTAAGATGGTGGTAGCTAGCCAGGCCGACCCAAACAAAGTCCTACCACCAACCAAACCAAGCACAATGTATTGTACTCCCCATGGGGATCGAACCCGGGATCTCTGGATCTGAAATCGGTGGGTTGAACCACTAGACCACAGAGGCGGCTATGAAGGTCAAGTGCTTCCACATCGTAACAAGGGAAGCAGTCAGGTTACCTAAGGACCGCTAGAAGCGGTCTATAGGTAACTCGTAGGTATACATAACAACTTTAAATACTAAGATGGCTAATTGGTGTTGTGTTAAAACGAAATGTCCTGTAGATAATATATATATATATATATATATATATATATTTTGTTTAATGAATGAATGAAAATTTATTTATATTCTTCATTGTATGTACACCCAACTAATATTAGATAATTAAAAGTATAAAGTAAATTGACATCAACACAGTTTGTTTTGATGTCATACACATAACATAGGTATTTTGTTTAAATTTGCAATTTAATGAGTGTAAAGTAACGTGGCATCGCATTATTAACTCAGTTGTTATATACGTACAATGTACTAAATATTTATTTTTTACACGCGCCTTCTAGCTCCTAGGTACGTACCTATATAGGTACTAATAGAATAAAATGTACGTCGTGGAAGCGCTTGGCCTTCATCTCACCTGGTTTCAAGTTATAATAAGGCTGAAGAAGGTATGTTAGGAAGTTACCACCGATTTCAGTTCAATATTGTGCATGGTTTGGTTGCTATTAGGACTTTGTTTAAGACCGCCTGGCTAGCTCTTCTTACCTGTTCTGTCCATAACAACAATTCTAAAACTGTTTTGTAAAAAAAAAAGTAAAATTGTGGTTAGATAGCCAGTTCCTCAGTTTGTTGAGGATTCCGGGTGAAGTGCGCCTCCACCTTCGGCCTTGACAAGGGCCAAGCGCTTCCCCAGCGTACAATAAAAATAAAAAGCACTGGGACAAGATAGGCTTGAATAACCTTTGTTTCCTGATACCCAGGGAGCGGCTAAACGCAGTATTCACTGAAGTGGTGACGGTAGACGTCCTGGACTCTCGGGACGCGACACACCTCGCACTCCTTCAGCGGCCAGAGCTCGGCATCACCTTCACGAAGATCCACTGCTGGAATCTCACGCAGTACGAGAAATGCGTCTTCTTGGATGCTGATACCCTGGTGAGTTTTGATCATAGAAGCACTTAATTATTCAAGTGATGTACCTATTTAAAAAAAAATGGGGTTGGTGTGGTCGATCTCCTAGTGGTTTACGCCAGGCAAGGGATTCTTCGTCGGTGCGTGGGAGAGTCAGTGCATCCTAGGATCCTAGCGCCATCGCAGACCTTTTAAAAATTAAAAAATATTTTTAAAGAGTTTTTAAAAATTATGGTTTGAGTTCAGCTGGTAGGTTCACTTCACTTCACCTTCATCAGTCCATAAATATTCTCTGCTGCAGAAAGCCTCCTCCAAAATTTAAAGGCTTTTGCCTTCTCTATGGTCTAGTAGTTCGTACACCGGAATCAGACCCAGAGGTCCCAGTTTTGATCTCCAGGGAGAGTACAAATTTGTGCTTGGTTTAGCTGGTGGTACGACTTTGTTTAAGTCCGCCTATCGATCACCATCTTATCTAAGTCTGTATCCATATTAAAAATTCTAAATTGTTGTGTTCCGGCATTTAGAGGTAGCCTGTTCCTCCTTCTGTTGAGGATTCCGGGTTAAGTCCGCTTCCACCTTCGGCCTTATTGACCGAGCGAGCGAAGCGTCTTAGTTTCGAGATTGTCGGCTGTCGGTCGGTTTGTTCTCGCCTACAGGTCGCCGATTTCAACCGATTTTGATAAAAATTGGCACACATGTTCCTTGATTTATCAAAATTATTAGTCGATCACGATTTTTGATCGGGGGGAAAATATGGTGGAAAAGGGGGGAAGTTTGATGTAGCGATATTTTTCAACAGATTTCAATTAAATTTGAAAGACACACTAAGGTTTTAATTCTACACAAGATGTTGTGAAAGAAAATAAACAAAAAGTGGAGGGGGAAAAGGGGGAGAAGTTCGGAAACCACCACAGAAGGCCCGTCTCCGTCCCTCCCCCTGCCATTCTCACAGATCCGCACATGGATAAGGCTTCACACCCGGGACCTACACACCGAACGCTGGACCAACTCTACTACTGAATGTCGACAGGCCAGAGCAGCACTACCGACTTATTCACCAAAACTGACACGACGACTCCTAAACCTTAAGAGACAAGATCTCAGAATCATAGTGGGGACACTAACGGGCCACTGCCCACTAAATAAACACTTGTGCACCACTGGAGCAACGGACAGCCCCCTATGCAGAGGGTGTCTAACCGAAGAGGAATCAGCTGCCCATGTAGTCCTGGAATGTGTGGGAGTAACAGCACAACGCAAGGAAATCCTCAACAACCCGAGGTCACTCCGTGAAGCCTGCGAGGACCCCAGGAGTATTCTGCGCTTCTGGTCGGAGTTAGGCTGGCTACACTAGCCGGACATTCCTCACGCACAATGGACCACTTAGGAGTCTAAGTGCGGAAACGGGAGTCTTTTTACATTTACATTTACATTTACAGGGGGAGAAGTTTGCTGTAGGATTTAAATTGTTCATTTTTATCCGGAAAATTTATACCTTCGTTTACTAATCAGACTACGCAGTCCTCTCCGCCTTTGCAAGACAAATCCGTAGATACCAGGTTCAATCTCCTCAGACCAAGGGAAAGCGAGTAATTGCTAAAACTTATACCTTCCCCTATTTCTTCCCCTATTTTGACACAGAACTAAGCTGCTGGTAAATCGGCTTCTACGACAGCAACGGGCGGAGTTGGAGGTGTCGATTCTTATTTCGTAGCCCTGCTCAAGAAACGTCGCCTCCATTAAGATACTTATCTTACTTAACTTCCATTTTTCTCCAACACGCAAAATTCAGATACGCGTGCGTGCATCATGAATATCAAAACATTTCAACATGAAAGAGCAATGTAGATAAACTTCTCTCATCATTCCATCAATAAAATACTCGTTTTTACAATCGTCTGCGGCCGAAGTAGATTGATTGAACTGGTTGAGATAAATTGCGAGCACAACGTTGTGTTTATGTCGTCTGCACTGGGGTCGTCTGTAACAGACTAGGTAAGTATTTGAAAATACGACTAGTAGGATTAATAATATTACATTCTTTACTTCAGACTACTAAGGTCCAATATGTTACGATAACTAATTATTACTCGTAGCACGGGTAACCCAAAATGAAATCACAAACAATTCAATTTAGAACACAAGAAACAATCACAAACAAATTGCTTTGGTGACTGTGTGTTGAAATAATGGAAGAGCTAAATAACATCGATCATCAAACAATTTATTAAGACCTCAAAAGGATTCGTTAGCTAGTAGTTATAACCCTATTGAGTCGTCTTCGGTGGGCACGTAGAAATAATGGAGGATAGAAACACCAAAGCGTCTCCTACATGGCAGAATCGGCTGCAGACCCCTGGAAGGCCAAAGCTCAGATGGCTGGATGGAGTGGAGTAGGATCTAAAAGCATTGGGAGTGAGAAGCTAAAAGAAGAAGCTAGAAACCGAATTGAATGGCGGAACATCCTTGACCAGGCAAAAACACATCCTTAGGCGCTACAGCGCCTTAGATGTTGATATTGGGGCTAAGATGAGACAGTCACATTTCACAGCAATCGCATTCAGAAGGATGACCCAGGTCCAGAGGATGATTCTCCAGATATCTATCTGCAATCTGGCCAGAATCTAATAACTAGTCTCACAGCTCAGTTGGTAGTAGCTCTGCCTTCTGCGCTGTAGGTTGTGTGTTCGATTCCAGGACGAACATTTGTGTGATGAATATTGATGTTTGTTCTATGTTTGGGTGTTGTATTGTATGATAAGTATGTATTAACTAAAAAAAAAAGTATCCAATTATTATATCCGTAATCTAGTCCGCTATTACAAGCTTCGCTTAGTATGGGATAGATGGCGCTGTGTGATATGAATGTAAAAAAAACATTACGGGTAACGCAAAACCCAAACTGCTTTTGCTGCTAGTATCTCACTCACCGACTGGTGAGTCCCGAGACTTTAGTATTCTTGCCCCCCCCCCGCCCCTTTTTATTGTACGACGGGGAAGCGCTTAACCTTCATCTCACCTGGTAACAAGTTGAGATAAGGCCGAAGGTTATCCATATTCTAATATCCTTCTTATCCACTTCATTTACCTAATTATTATCCTCTCATCCCACACAACCGAGTATTTCCAAGGACGTTAGGCAGGCGTGGCCTTAAAATTTCATAGAAAACTCTAAGAACATATCAGAAGACATGTTTTGCCGACTTCACCTCGTAAATAACGGACAGGAAGATGTTGATGGCATTCGGAAGGCTGTTATTACTTCCACAGACTCTCCCCAGTATTAATAGCGAACAAATATTTGCCGTTCGTCTTGTAAAGTTGGTGATGTTTGCAATGATCTCAAAAAATTGGCATCACATCCCAGGAATAGACGTGACATGGCCGTCTATCTATGCAATCGAATTTTCTCAAGATCGATTAAAACGACCATGTAAAACACATCAAATCTATTTCGACATGCGGGTAGCACTGTATGTTTACAAGATAAGAAAGTCAATGTTACCGGACGCGTATGAAACACGAGATCGCGAAGCAACCATGGCCCAAATTATATGTCAATTTTGGAACATCTCCAATCTTTACACTTTCATTCTTAGTTTTCTTCCGACATCATTTTGTGCGGGGTATATAGTAATTGGTCTACTTATCTCATTTAAATACTACGTTTCGCTGATACATACTCGGCCACGCTGTTATGTAATTAATCTGTCAGGAATTTGCGTTATACGTAACAAAGATAATGTTTTCAACGAATGGAAGTAGCATTAGGATTCCCATTGACTTATATTTGGGTGTTTATCGGACAGGTTATTATTGAGTCAAACTAGTCTTATCCAGCGTTCGATAAGAACTCGCCATTTTGTTTTTTTATACGTAGGTAGGTAACTAATTAATGTTCACGTGTAACAAAACTTTCATACTAGATATTAACCTCTGTGGTAGCCGACCGATACACCCAGAGGTCCCGGGTTCGGTCCTCGGGGGTGGTACAATTTTTTACTTGGTTTGATTGATGGTTGGATTTGTGTCCTAGACTAGCTACCATCTTATCTAAGTCTGTCAACATAACATCGATTCATTTTTTTTTTGCGTTCCGGCATTTAGAACTTTGTTAACATAATTTGACATAAGGTGCGATGACGGCCAAGCGTTTCCCCGTCTTAAATAAAAAAAAAGATAATCATATTGGCTATTTTCGTGTCTTCTATTCCACTAGCATCAAAATTGCCTGAACTAGATAAGGTACATCTGAATTGATTTCCAGAAATAAAAGCTGTTCATAATTAATAAACCAATATCGACCAATCTTATTGTAAACAAACAAAGCACAGATTACGACGAAGATCTTACATATTTTTTATTGTTGTTGAATTACCTATAGTGTTGTAATTAAGAGGATGATATGACGGAATTTATAGCAACTGAATCTCATTGGATCGCTGACACACACATAATTATCTACATATGTATTTTTAACCGACTTTAAAAAAAGGAGGAGGTTCTCAATTCGTCGGAATCTTTTTTTTTTATGTATGTTCCCCGATTACTCAAAGACGCCTTAAATTCTTTTTTTGTTTGAAAGGGTAACACAGGTGGTCCCATTGTCATCATGTTAGGATCTGATGATGGATGGGGGAAATCCTGGAGAAATCGAGGGAACTCTTCAGATGTAGGTACACTTGAAGCGATTGGGTGTATTACCTCAAAAGTAAAGAAAACACGGACCAGTACCTACGCGTCTGTCTTTTCAAATCGAGCACGTTATAGGAGTAACGTAGCTCGATTTAAAAAAAATAGTTTTTTAACATTACTTTTCGATAACTCTCACGGTTTCAGACTTGGCCTCAGTGGCCTTTAAAAAAAATCATACATTTCGAACCAATTATTTTGATTCGAAAAACGGGTATTTATCGCGTATTTCCTATTATTCGTATTTAGGACTAAACCATCTCATTATATACTATATATAGTGGTTTTGGTCCGAGTAAAACACTCTACTTTTCACTTGATTGCGAGAAAATAAAACAATTTTCAGTAATTTTATTAAAAATTAAATGTGCAGTTAGAGCAATTTTGAATGTTTAGTGATATGTTTTTCCCGGGAAATTTTATTTCGGTTCTCTGTGATTGGGATGTGCTGAGTTGACATATTCATCCAATCCCGCGATGTAGATGCTTGGGGTTCTGTAATGTTTGGTAGAATATTGATTCCTTCCGTAATCCGCTGCGTGACGTGATTCTTGTTTTGTATAGAGTCCTCTATATAACCTTCAGCCACTTGATCGGACCTCCATCCACCGTGCCGTTTTAATGTCGTTATATTCGTACCAGAGTCCGCCAACAGAGTCGCGGATGTTATAGAGCCAACAATGGCCCGTGTAGAGTTCCGGATTTGGTAAATTTAGATAAGTGGCAATATCTTGCCTTGTGCATTTACCATTTTTATAATTTAGAAAAAATCTTCTCGTTGAAACATTAGTGGGACGTAACTCCTGATAGGCTTTAACTATATTAAGGTATTCTCCACTGATGACAAATTTACGCTCTTTGTTTGTTTTCGTGTTCGGCAGACTCATAGCCTGTAGATTTGTATGCGTTTCTACGTCTTCTAGCGTTATATTAGCAAGCTCTATTCCTCTGCATGCACCGCTGATTCCATAAATTAAAGCAACCTGTTGAACAAAAATATAAGTGTGTTAATAATCGTAATAACCTAGGTACCTATTTTAGGTATGTAGGTAGGTATCTATTTATTTAGTTTGAGTAGAGTAGATAAGTAGGTTACCTTTGTTGCCAAGTATTGTTTATTTGGAGCCTTATTTAAAAATGTTTCGATTTCTTGTGTCGTCAAGACAATTTCTTCAGTAAAGCCGTCAAATTTACATATTTTTTAATATCGACCTCGTGTCTCGTTTGTAAGGTCATTCTTAACATTGAATATGTGCTCCAAAGAGTCGACGATTTGAATTTTTTCGATAATTCATCAAAATAAGTGAGAAAAACCCCTACAGTAAAAGAATCCACACGTTTCTCATCTCTCCATTTTATAAAATTTTCGTAACTCTTTAAATATATTCCACGTGATTTTGTCGGCAATAGATTCATAATTATTTCTTTGCCCTTTTCTTCCATTTGCATATTAGCATTTTCACTATCACTTGATGACATTTTTCACGTTCACAATTTGGAAGTAAAAGTCGGGAAGTTATACGTAAAAGTTTGTGATTTGGAATGAAGAAAATTCTAGAGATTTAGCGCCAAATCCATCTTTTTTTTTAAATCTCTATCTAACCCGCAACGAAACAGTTCGCATTCTACCGTGAAGGGAAGAACCTTCATAAAACATCACCAAGAAGGTCCTTAGGTAATCTGAGTTAGTTTAATTGTACATTTTATTTTCTTCAAGGTGGTTCAAAACTGCGATGAGTTGTTTGAGCGAGAGGAGCTGTCGGCTGCCCCCGACGTTGGCTGGCCCGACTGCTTCAACTCAGGAGTCTTCGTATTCAAACCATCGACAGAAACGTTCGACAGGCTCATAACCTTTGCGCAAGATCGCGGCAGCTTCGACGGTAAGCAAATCAGTTTTAAATTACATACCATAGAGTATTCTATCCGTAATCTAGTTCCCATATTACAGGCTATGCTTAGTTTTTGGCTAGATGGCGCTGTGTCAAATTAATGTCCTGTATTTATTATTATTATTAAATCTAATGCTAGGTCTAAGGGCCAAATGGTCATCATTTAGTCTCTTTGACTAAAGTAATGATAAATATAAATATGTGTTTGGGTGTTGTATCATATAGTAAGTATTTATTTAAAAAAAAAAAAGTATTCTATCCGTAATCTAGTTCCCATATTACAAGCTATGCTTAGTTTGGGGCTAGAGGGCGCTGTGTAAAAAATAATGTCCTATAATATTTATTTATTTATTTATTTATTTATATATGAACTGATTTATTGACGTTGCCTCATCTTTTTTCGATCTCTATTTATAAACAACAACATCTTCTAAGCAGGTTGGAATATTTATTTAACTAAAATATAGAGAAAGGCACTCATTTCATTACTTTATATTTTGCATGCTTTTTATAAAAAGTTCTTACTTGTTGATTTTGTCCGCTATATATAAACGGATTTTACGGAAAATCAGCGCAGGTGGTTTTTGTGCAACCTGCTTCGTGCTGAGTAAGGACCTATTTGAAGCGACACTTACAAATCCTTACTATCTTTTATTGATACTCTTTTGATTATTATTGATTTTTGTTGCAAATAAACTATTCTATTCTATACGACTTTTGCGTGTAAATGCGCATCCATTTCACTCACTCACACATCCGGATTTACACACGTGTACCTAATCACAGAGTAATGGATTATGATATTATTATTTTCTAGATAAAACTTGTCAGCAAATTCCACTGACCTTGATTTTCATTTTAGCTTCAAATTATGATATACATTTCTTCGGTACTACTTACTAACCGTCCCACTTTGTTATAATTACTGGTTACGCTAATTTATCAGTTATCTATTGAATCGAGATGGTACCTGGAAATATTTGTAATCACACATAAAATATTAAGTACCTATTTATGCTTAGTTTACTACAACTCACAATAAATTATCATTCACCAGCATAAGTATATATTTAAAAATCACACACAAATACACATGTAAAAACACGTAAGTATTGTAGATTCATATACGTATATTTAAAAACTACCTTATTACTGATAAACACATTGAACTACTTTGAAATTCTACCTATCAGCTCTCACGAAAACTTGCGATTACCAACCAACTTCATGGTGTCGCATTTAGGTGTGCGCGCGCATCGATAAAAAATCACTCTCATCGTTTTTCCAAAACGGAACCAACTTCATGGTGTCTCTATTAGGTGTTGGTGTGCGCGCGCATCGTAAAAAAATCACTGACCGTATTTATCCGAACGCGCCAAAATGAGTATAACTTCAAAAATTATACCTAAATGTATTAATATTTTCCATAATCTAGTTCCCATATTATTACGACCTTTTTTAGTTTGGGGGGCAAAACCGTCTTGTATTACAAAAAAAACTCTATTTGCAGGTGGAGACCAAGGGTTATTGAACTCTTTCTTCTCGGACTGGGCGCGCAGTGACATTAGCAAGCACTTACCTTTCCTTTACAATGTCACATCAGCCGCATTTTACTCATACCTGCCGGCCTTAAAACAGTAAGTTACCCGTAATAGTAAGACTATTGATATTATCAGTACATTGAAATAATAAACTATTGCCGCTATAGCAGCAAATCATAAAAATTTAATAACATTATGAATTCTGTAAAAAAATAACACTATAAATTATAATGTCTGAAGTCTGAAACATCGGTGTGCATGTGTACACCTTGTCGATTTTATTAAACTTTAGTTTACTTTGCCACACTGAGGACTGTAACTTCCAGTGTAAAATTATCTATTTTAAGTAACAAAATTTGTTATGGCCTGTGAATATAGATGTTTTTTCAGTGTTGTATTGTATGATAAGTATGTATTAACATAAAAATATATATGCATGTATTTTATACGTAATCTAGTTCCTGATTCATCAGATGACGATGTGTGGAATTATTTTCCTGAAAAAAATAATGGGCGTTTCTTAGTAAAAACTGTACAACTTATTGCCAGATTCCCTACGGAAGGCTATGTTTTTCTAAAGTACCTATGTATGTACCTATGGCACGCTCTGAGTCTAGATTTTTAAGAGTGACACTTTACTCTGGATTAATATGGGTCTCAAGTGAAAGGAATATTTAACATACCGATATTTAGATGTAGAACTAACTTTTAAGGTAGATTACAAATCATGATCAAAATCAGTAGCAGTTGGCTCTTAGTTTTTTCAACTTTCAATTAGTATAGTATTTTTAATTACTACCTACACGATTTTATATCTACTTGTATTTTTGCTCTTTTGTTAGACTAAAAGGCATAACACCAAATTACACTTCACCCAACGTTTCAGTTTCGGTCAAGACTTGAAGATCATCCACTTTATTGGAGCTGCAAAGCCATGGTTGCAACACTTCAACTTTGACTCGCGCACAGTGGACGCCCCCGACCACATCCGCGGCTTGCTTCAGCTGTGGTGGGACATCTTTGTCGGCCAGGTTCATACACAGCTCGATACTGCAATGGTAAGTCCTTGACTTGAATCTGCATAAAAATCCGATCACCATTCAAGTTTGAAATGTTTTTTGGTACTACAGAAAAATCACGCTCAAAATCAATGAAGTACAATTTTTTAACTAATCATTCACGTGACCCAAGGGCTGGCTCTTATTAGGCCAGCGAATTAGCATAGCTATTCAGCGTGGCAATGCAGCCAGTGTCTTGGGCACGCTTTCGTCTGGTACTGGTCTGGAACAGTTGAGTTACCTATAGGCCGTTTGTAACGGTCCTTAGGTAATCTGACTGATTCCTTTGTACATAGTTAGTTTAATTGTACTTTTTATTGAATAAAGAGATTCATTGTCTATTTTACATCGTATATGTTGTTTGATTTCATTCTGATTAAATTATATGATTGTAATTTTATTCTAATGATGATACTTTGTACAAACCACAGATAAGTACTTGCGAAGATGTGAGATTAGATATTTCTATATTTAGATTGGACACTTGATACAACAACTGGTTGAAATAGTATACTCCCTCTTGCTTTACCGCATCTCTTGTGGTCTATCAAAAACCGCAAGAGCCTCGGTAAAGGTATGACTAGTAAATCAATCCATTTGTGTGTCGCTCTTTGAACTGAACACTACGACATGTTTTCCAAGCATACGAAATTGGAAACTAAAGTTACAGAGGTGAGAAAAAATAAAATAAGTTAGCATTTAGTTTCTTTATTTATATACCTCATTGTAAGTACAAGCTCTTTTTGATTTTCTGTTTAATATTTGATTGACCTTTGATTTATCGCAACGCTTGCACTAAAGCTTGTGCACCACACCTCGCGCTATTTATATGCACTGTCTTGAAATAATGATGCTCGTTTTGTATGTGTTTCTCCAAAATACTAACATTTTCTAACTTACCCGTCCGGCTGGCAGTCACTTCGAGCAAGGTTTGCATTCTTCCGTAATTTTGGTTGTAGATGGTGTTGGTATTTTGGTGAAATACTCACTTCGATCGCTTTGTAGACATACAATTACCTGCAGCTATAATATAAATAGTACCATAATAACAAATTAAAAGCTTTCGTTGTTCGTGATAAAGTTTTTGTATGTTTATTTAGTGTCGCAATTTAAATTTACTAATATATCTTGGACAAAGCTCGGCACTGTTTAGTCAGCTAGTGCACGAGGCTTGGTTCAATGTTTGCATGCATTGCCACTGAGTTGTTTCACTTCAACCATAGGTTGAGGTGGAGGAACCTGAGACGCCCCCGGCTCAGCTTCCCCATGAAGTCAGTCAGCATTATCACTATCAGCCAGCTACCGACGCTGAGTCAGAGTTTCCTTGGCACTGGCCAGAAGCTCAAGCCACACAGCAACACCCAGACAAAAGTGATGATATACCAGACGCATATGATCGCTGGGAATTATATAGAGGCAACATTCCCCCCATGGCTGAGCATCATAAATCAGTGAATCAAGAAGATATGAGGCAGTATGCTTGGGACTATCAACACCAAGAACATAGAGGCCACGAAGAGCTTTCTCAACCGCATACACATCACACTCACTCCTCAGATCATTATTCACACGATCCTCAACACGACTTTAGTCAACACAGTACATCCAGTTATCATGATCAACAGAGTCATCATGAGCATTGGCACCATGACTCCGCAGATCATTTTCACCAGGATGATAATCGTAACGAACATACACAACAGGAAACGCACACACCGAATCAGGATCAATCTAGTTTTTACAATGATCATTCAAAAGACTATCAATACGATATTTTTAGTCCACGAACTGAATCTGCTCATCACTTTGATGGACACGATAGTCATCAATTAGGTAATTCACACACAAACGTTTTATCTCAAAAAAACGTTCAACTTCATCACGTACATGTACAAAGAAACACTAAAAATCGGCGTCCCCGCAGACACAGAATAGATCTCGGAACAGATGCGACAAAAGTTTTGAATGGAGACGCATCGGATTCAGATTACGAATATATCGAGGATATAATTCCAAGGCATCCATATGATGGATTCTATCTGAGGCACCGAACTATCATCGACTGCCGTGGTCACAAAGTCTGCACTCACGAGATTCCACTTTCTCCATCACCGACGACGCTGACGCCGTCACAGTCACCAAGCCTTCAAGATTACGACACCGCTGAGGATATCTTACTAAGTGATACTGAGGACCACGTAAGTTGAAATCTTTAAGACAACTTGCAGAATTCGAAGGTAAAATGTTTTGTTTGCAATAGAAGTGAGTGTCAGCCAAGCCAATGTAAATAATGTAGACTAGTTGCATGCCTTTATTCAAGAACTTTTGCATTGCATGCTTTACCTGTTAATGTAGTTTTATCCACTGAAACTAGTTTAAATCACCCTTTTGCAGATTAGCAACAATCAAATCCGCCGAACTGAAGGCTGTGCAGATTTTCTGTCAAGTCAAAGACGGCTCTTTGTTACGGTACTTATAGAATATATTTGCGTGTTCCAGAGCGGAGTTGCGGGTAACTTGGCGCGGGTGGTCGCCGGTGGCCCTCACGATGCGCTGGATGACCTGACGCGCCGTCAAGGATGGGAAGCTGGCAACATTGACTACATGGGTGCCGATTCCTTCGACAACATCTGGGCTAAGATCTCGCAGTCCCTAACACAACCGAGGTCTTCACCTCCTAAAGAAAGCCCACCGCGGGAGACGCCCGTTCAGGTATCTACGCATAATTTTTGTTGTACGGAAATTCAGTATGACAAGAACACCGTCAATTATTTTACCAATAAATAATTTGTATTTTCAGATCGCTGATGTTCCTAAGGAGGTAGCGAGTGAGCCTCTTGCCAAAGATGCAGCACCAGTTGCTGCTCCGGCCCCAATCGCACCGACGCCAGTCGCAGCAGTTCCTAAACCAGTATCAGACCCCGCTCCAGCCCCAGTGCCGGCCCCAGCTGCAGCTGTCCCTGTCGAATTACCTAAAGCAGAAGCCCCAGCCCCAGTTCAACCCAAAGCCAAAGCACCAGCGCCAGAGGCTCCTAAAGTAGAAACTCCAGTCGCTTCCATTAAACCAGCCGCTTTAGACAACATACCCGTCACGGTGGTTGAAGAACAGAAAAAGACTGAGCCAAAAATTTCGGCTGCGCCAACTACCCTCTCCACCCCGGCAACGCCAGTTAAAGTTCCGGAATCTTGCCCGGTAGCTACAGACGACATTCCGTTAGCTACAGATAGCCCTCCGTTAGCCAACACCCCGTCCAAGGAAGAGGCGCCCGTGGCCCCCGCTGCTAAATGTAAGTAGACCGGCCAACAGCATTGCACTAGTTTTCAAGAGTTAATTCTTGCAGTTTTCTCAGACTAATATTTAGCTGCATCTGTTTTACGTGGGACAATGGTGGCCTACAAAGCGTTTCACAACCATTCCGAAAGGATTCTGACTTCTTATTTATTTTTAAAAACAAATTGGGGGAAATACTAGTAATACTAGTAGTGTCTTCTTTTGGTGGTGAGTTTCAAAAACAGTTTATTTCACGATGATTGATCTTTTTGGGTGATTTTGAGTTTGAAACACTTTGCAAAGCCCCATGTCCCAACCTCACGTAGAACTTGATGTGTGCACATGTTTTTTTTTTGTGCCGTTTTGTGATGTTTGGTTTTATGTTTATTTGAGCATAAGTTTCAATCGTTGTTATTTCACCCAGCTACCAAGGAGGCAGCACAAGAGACGCGGCTTTGATAGACCAGGTAATAGCCTACCAGCCTGCCCCACTTGGGCACAACGCAATGGTAACTATGGGGTACTATGGTGGAGGGCTTTGTGGCTTCATTCGCATGGTGTCTCGGAATCAACCGTTAAGCGTGATGGGAAATGGTCATTGATCCTTCTTTTGTCTCTGTCACTCAATATCGTTTGATTATTGCCTACGCACTCTTATATGGAAAAAGGTTCGCAACTTCAAGAATAGGCGGATAGTACTGACCGTTTTCTTCAGGCACCTTGACCGATCTGAGAATTACTTCATTTCATTAGTCGGCAGAATTTTATAATAATTCTCGCTGCCAGATAAAATGTCGTAATGTTGGATATCTGTCATCATGTGAATGCAGCATTAGAATCAATTTATGTGAAGTCCAGTCCAAAAATAAATTAAATGTAAACAATCGCAGTGATAGCAATTATAGTCCTCTAAATAACGTATTCCGTGGTTATTGGGTTGCGTCCAAGTGGATGCAATGTGTAGGGGTATTAAATAATACTCATGAAGCTATTTACGTTTATTACAATGAGATCAAACCAGGTACCTAGCTAAATGAGTATTTAATGCAGCAATTTTTGAAATGACAGGTTTTGATGCAACTTTGCGCAAAGGAAAATTGCATAAAACCTGTTTTGTTTGGTTTGCTTCTACATGTTCGTCTCATACATTGCAAGGAACATTATTCAGCGCTTCAGTAGGTACTACGATAATACACTGAAAACCAGCGGCACTCTCACTTCAATATTCAGCTCAGCCATGCACTCGCAAACATTAGACAAATCTAGTTTTTATTTCATTCTTTACAGTCATACTACCTACCTGCATATTATGTATTTTTTCCTATTCAGCGGCTACTCCAGTTTCCACAAAAGCGGAATTCCTTCCGAATTTTCGATCGTGGACCTGAAAACAAAACATACCTACGCTTTAGTGGACACTGCTATTTATTGGACTCTTCCTGTCCCATACCGTTTAATAATAATCCTTGTAATGACTGCGCTCTTCTATCTTACAACCTAATCGCTTGCGTTTGAGTAACCAACGCTACCTTTCCCTGACTTTGTTCCAGGCCCTAATCGCGCTTGCTCTATAATGTGACCGCACTGACCGCTGTACTAACACCAGTGAGCCGTATAGCCGTAGAGGCGTAGATAAACGGGTTTGGTTGTGTAGCGGAGGAGCGTCGGAAGGTGGGCAAGCTGCAGCTGAGTCCGCCGGCGCGTGGCGACCCGCTGCCCACGCCTGACAGCGAGCTCGAAGACGCCGCGTCTCTGGCGCACGCCATCATCGCCAGTGAGCTGCGTCACGTGACCACCCCCACCGTCACCTCCCCGCACACCCCCGCCAGCCCCCCCTCTCACCTTCTGCCCCTCAAAACGGGACTCACGGTCGAGGAGCCCCAGGTCCCGACGCCTCCGGTCGGCGCCGTGTCTCTCGCCCAGATCGGCGTCAAGCCTAAAGAGAAAACGAGCACCGCCGCTCAGCTCGAGTCTTCTATCGCAGCGGTGACTGACAAACCAGTAGACGCACCAGAAGTTGCACCAAAAGTGCTGAAAGATGCTCCAAAGAAGAAAATCATCAAAAAGGTGGTAAAGAAAGATAAAGACGCCGCTGTTTCTGGCATCGGCGCTCCTGTCCCGCCGCCGCGTAAGAAGGAGAAGAAGCCTAAAGAAAATTGAGCGTTTCTATCACTGTTCCTCTCTGTGCCATAATCTTAGTTCCTCCGTGTTTATGTTGTCTTAATTTTTTTATTTATGCTTTTATTTTACGGCGTACATAATCTTTTTTATATTTTTATATGTTAGATCTTATTTTATCTTTTCTCGTTGCCATTGTATCGTTAGCTTTTGTATGTTAATCTCATTTTTTAGAGTTAACTATGTAAGAACGTTTTATGTTTTATCTTTTAACATAATTTTAACAATCGAATTATGTTCCTACCTAATCGGTTTTAAATTGTGAACAAATTATTTTACCAAAGGATGAAAATGAAGATGTAGTAGGTACCTATTTATTAAATTGAAGATTTATGTAATTTTGTATTAAAGTCTATTTTGGAATATTTATTTACCTACGGATTTTTATTTTGTTAGCTTTACCTACTTATATACTTAATTGTGTGTAGGTAAGTAGTGTGTCTAGGTATACTATACCTTGGTAGGTACTATCTTACCTATTTTGTAGGTAGGAAACTATTGTTTAGGTACCTACTTACCTATAAATTGACCATTTTGCCCACCTTGCTGGTTAGAAAAGTGAATTAATTAAATCTAGCGATAGAATCAAACCGATAGAAAAAAATAAGCAGTGGTAGTTTGCTATAACCTCAGTAGGTCCTCACGAAACCGTGTCCTATCCTACGAAAAAGTTATGCCCACATGTATGTAACTGGATAAATCCAGTAGAAGGTTTTCCAGTCCAGGGATTGAATCCAGATAATAATGTAATTGGAATAATGTAAGCCGGCACTGGAATGTTGGTAGGTACTACCTATCCGATCTAGTGACAGGACTGGGTGTACTTTTTAATTCCAGCGCCACAAGAAAGAATAGTGTAGACGGCTTTTCTAGGTATTAGATTGAATATCTGGATTAATTAAATAGTAAACACGTTTTGTTGTTTTCTTTGGGATCAAACATTTTCAGAAATTTGAGGTAGATACAGATTTGATTATTATCACGCCATCTACAGGGACTACTTAGAACTATCTCAACAAGTTTCACTATCAAGTAGTACTCGCTACAGGCGTTAGTCGCATCGCAGTTGTAATTTGGAGGACGTGTTCACAACCGTACGATAATTATCGTACAAATACGATAATTTCAGGTCAGCGTACGATGTACGAGTATTATATAGTACAATATTTTCCACTATGAATATTATGATGCACAATTTGAGAATTGAACTGACAGCCAATACCCTAATAACAAATACGATTAATTTCTGCTGTCAGCGCCATTTATTGGCTTATTTCTTTCTTAGGAACACATACATGCCGCCGCTTCATGTCTCAATCATTTCATTGGTAGCTAATAATTGTCTTTTTATAATTGACCGTAACAAAATATCATAGGGTTACTGGCGGCATTCAATATTCAAAAGATTTTTTTTAAAGGAAGCAATATTCTGAGATGCGAAAAATTGAGAATAAACAGAGTGTGTATCGATAAAAATTGGAATTGGTAAACTTGAATAGATACTTTTGAGTAGATAATTAGATGAAAAGTAAAAATTAGGGTAGCTAAATCTCATCTGATCCAGATGCCCTAATTTCCTCTCTTCTAGTAAATTCGATGATTTACACACAAAACCCCTGAGATTGCGAAAGTTAGCGCGCTTATACACTCAAAGTGGAAGGGGGGCTAGTTTAAGTCTGTGCCATACGTCGTACTTTTTTTTATACGTTATATAACTATGATTTTTGATGTATTAAAGTCACTATCCTGATGGGTACGATAATTTTAATACAAATTTGTAAAAATACGATAATTTTACGGCCCTGGTACGATAGCTGCCTGGTTTCAGGTTGTGAACACTGTTTGGAGGGTCTCGCCTCGGTCCTCGGTCGCGTCGGACTGTGCTGTGAACAAAACTATAATCCAGTGTCTTCAACTTTATATAATAACGGTAGACGTTCCCTTATTTTACAGATTTAGAGAATATAAAGTAAAATTAGTTAAGGCAATATAAAATTTGTAAAAGATTTTTCACAAACACACACTCTTTTGCATATTACATTCTATTTAAAACTGGGGTTTTAGAACAAGTTAAATCGACAAAATACCAAATAACCAAATATCGGACATGCCATTTCGATTTATTTAAGCTCAGTCAAAGTCAAAATGTTTTTATTCAGTAAGATTGCTATTCAGTAGGATATTTTTTTAACAAAAAATCTACCGACTGCTTAGAATCGCGACTATCACACACGGAGAAGGGTAAGAATCTCGGGCTGGTTAATTTTGTTAGCAATTTTATATTGTAGGTACCTATGTAAAGCCACATTAACCTTTTACTAAGACCCTCCTTGTAAAAGTACCAAAGACAGCCTCCATTAAATAAAATTTAGGAACCTATTTACTTGAAATTTGGGAAAATCTTTTACTAACACCATAATCTACCGTATTTTTCATCTGTGAGCAGTAGCACCATACTTTCGTCCGTAGTAGTTGGACACACTGCGCTGCACTGACTGATCCAATCCAACTGACTGAACTGAAATGATATAAAATAAACCAGTTTGACAGACACCTTGTGACGGGGAGGTTGTGTCTCGTGCTTTCACAGAATAACGTTGAACAATTCCTGTGTTTATAAACAAATTACTTTAAAATGTATTAACTGGAACTTGTATCATTGATAAAATACAAGTCTGTTGCCTGATAATATACGATATCAGTAATTTACGTGGATATTATTGTTGATTTGAACGTTTTATTCGTTGTTTCTCGTTCGGCGAGGACTGTATTTCGTTGGACGGTGGATGAAAATGTGTGATGCTAGTGAACTTTCGGTGAGCTACTGTGCAGCCAGTTAGTTGGGGTTGCAAAGAAACTGGCAAGATGAAGTGGTTGGTGCTGATTCTGCTTCTGCCAACTTGCTTGGCGCATCTCAATGTTTACCTCAGTAGTGCTGAAGTTTGGAGACTCTTGGGTAAGTTTTTTAAGATTTTTTTTACTGTTATGATGATACCAGACAATTATTTTCTGGTAGGTATCATCTTTTGGGTTAGATAGTTAGGTATTTTAGATAAATTTTTCTAGGTCTCCTTAGATATTTTCATTTGGAATGTAAGTACCCCTTACCCTCTAAGTTTGCTAGCTCAAGGAATTAGTTCATGTTCTGTCTGTACCAACTGTTACAACAATACGGTACAATAAACCATCCAGGTCCAAGTCACTTGGATACTCTTAGATACTAGTGATAAGACAGTGTACCAGTAAAAAAATCTAGTATTGTGGTATTTAAAAGCATAACATAACTAGTATTTACTAATTAGTGTTACTTTATTTAATTCACACCTTTTCAACTTGTGGTTGTTGCACTCATAAATTTTGAATTCTACCGGTTTTACTCACATTTATGTTTTATAAACATTTTTAATGTCCAGATATACCTATATTAATACTTTGAATGACTAAAATCCATTATAAACTAGTTGTTGCTCAGTGGACTGTAATAAAAAAAAATGTTTTGACAATCTGCAATCGTCTAACTAAAGTATTTATAAACATTATCATGACAAATTGCACTGAGTGCATTGAATAAGTATTCTTATGAAGGGGTTCAAAGTTTTTTTTCAATGTTTTAATATTTAAGTAATTGATGATACAATCTGTATAATAAATATTTGTTATCAATTTAACAAATATTTATAAAAATAACAATTGTAATACGTACTGGCAACTTTTTTCCTAAAACAGCCATTTCAAGCAATTTAATCTGAAACTCTATTTAACTGCAAACTTATAGACATTTGAATTTGATTGATTATGAATTATTCAAAGCAGGCAAATTTATTTAACGGCCTCTGAGGTTCAAATTTAAACTGTTACAATGTGGGGAAACGGTCCTAAGACCATTTGAC
Source organism: Venusia cambrica (assembly GCA_951394065.1). Taxonomy (NCBI): domain Eukaryota; kingdom Metazoa; phylum Arthropoda; class Insecta; order Lepidoptera; family Geometridae; genus Venusia; species Venusia cambrica. Next base: position 8,978,427 of record OX596044.1, on the reverse strand, counting down.
CAAATTTGAGCCAATTGAGCCACTGCTACTAATAGCGGTGGCTCAATTTTGAAAAATAATGCTAATAATATTCTAAACTGACCACTGCTCTATGGTAGGTATATCTATTAACTGTTTAGTTTTAAACCGCTGGGGCTTACTGGAACATAAGAGGTTGATTTGAACATGCTTAAATCTTAGGAACTAATCCCATCCCCTTAGGAGCAGTCGTGGTTATGCTCTGCTGTGCATTAACAAAATCAATAAACAGTCTATCATAATATTTGAATTTATCTTTGCTAGTTTTAAAGTGTGCTAGTGGTCAATAATTGTAGGGTTATTCTTTCTCCTCTTCTTGAGCTATTAATATTGTTTTTTTTTAATATAAAACCACCCATTTCAAGTGCCCACACAAACCATAAATCCTTCAAAGGGTCTTATCTGAGAAATCTCTTTCTTGGATGACAATTTAGAGAACACAATGAGCCCCTATGTCATGCCATTCCAATTCTAAGAAATATTTTCTTATGAATAGACCATGATTTTTATTTTGATGAAATAAACCTTGAATTTACTTCAGCTTACACCTCAAAATGTTAAAAGTAACTTACGACTTTTTCCCCTTCAAGAATACCCTTCTGATCTCTACTCAGAGTGTCCACACTCTGAGTAGAGATCATGATTGATCCTCATGAGATCCATCTCATGAGGATCAATCAGTACCTACATAGGTACAATACTAGCCAGTGAGCCATTCCACAGGGATATTTGGTTCTAGAGACAAATTGGTTTCCTCACAACAACCTTTACATAAACTTCCGATACCGAAAAGCCCGACTGGATTTGAACCCAACACCTCCGGGTCAGTAGGTGGGCTCACCCAATTGGCCACCTGTTCTTCATACATGCTTGTCGATTTAGGGTACCAATATCTGACCTGGCTGACCTTTTTCGAGAACACATCACACACACACATCAACAGGCCATTAGTGTCCACTGCTGGACAGAGCCTCCTCCAAAGTTAGAGGGTTTTTCCATCACCACGCTTGGTAGGCGGGATGGTGATCGCAATAAAGCACTGTTGCCCTTATCCTGGTGAGATCCCTTAGTCGGTTTTTACGACATCCATGGGCTGAGAGGAGGGGTCGAGTCTTAAGCCGCGAGCACCACGGCAACTTTTATATCATCGACAGTAACTTTCGGTTGTTAGTGTTTAACTTAGCTAACCTAGACAAAGACAAGGCACCTTTTCATCATATCTTCTTCCTGCCCGTTATCCCACACAGGGGAGGTCGGCACAACCTGTCTTCTTCCTCCACTCTCCTCTATCGGAAATCATCTCACTCCATTATTCTCCATCCATCCATCTCATCTTCGGCCTCACGCTACCCAATATTCATCCACACTCATAATTTAACACAAACAACTGAACCGCCTCTGTGGTCTAGTGGTTCGCCTACCGGTATCAGATCCAGAGGTCCCGGGTTCGATCCCCAGGAGTACAATATTGTGCTTGGTTTGGTTGGTGGTAGGACTTTTAATCCGCCTGGCTAGCTATACCATCTTACCTAATTCTGATTCTGTCGCGATAACAACAATTCTTAAATTGTTGCATTCCGGCGTTCAGAGGTAAGATTGCCGGTACCTCAGTTTGTTGAGGATTCCGGGGGAAGTGCGCTTCCACCTCAGGTGAAATGAAGGCCACGCAGGTGCGTGGCCTTCATTTCATGTACAACGGGGAGGTCCCCGTTGTAAAAAAAAAACAAGGCACCTAATCAATCATACTACTATTATCTTTTAGCACAGTTCTTTTTTTGTTTGATGAGATAGCATTTACTTTAGCTATCCTATCTATACCTAGATCTAGGTAATAGATGGAGTAACATTACTTATCTTTCTAAATACATGCTATGTAGCTTCATCAGACTGCCAGTCTAAGTATTATAAGGACAATGTGTTCTAATTACGTATTGCAGAGCAGGTAAACCAAAGTGACAGATTAAAAAGGGCCCGTGCGCCGGCGCAGGTAACTAGGCCTACCCCCTAATGGGCTTAGAGAAATGCCATAGAATGCGTTTTGTCCCATCCCATTGTGTGTTCTAGTCATTGACACAGAATAATGCAGTGTTAGTATGGAGCGCAATGCATCATCTGTCAATGACAAAGCATCTGATCTTTGTCCCTGCTCAAGAATTAGAATTTCAATGAACAATGCGAGGACGTGGACCATCACTCTGGAGTTGACAACTCAAGAACTCTCGCTTGCTACCGTTACTTTTAGTCGAATGAGGAGTTTTTAGGGTTCTGTACCCAGGATGACCATGTTAAGCTAGCTTTAATTTTTGATTTGTTAACTAGCTTTTTCTATCAGCCCGTCCGTCTGTCAGTGGCTGACGTGAACCGTAATAGGTACCTAACGAAATAAAATTATAAATTAATTCGATTTTTGCCATGAAATGTGGGTCGGAACCCTCGGTGTGCGTGGCTGGATTGGAATCTGTGAATAAAGAACCTACTATAGGTATCAATATTGCCTTAGCTAGCTTCTAGCTTAGCTGCCAGTTCAGCATAAGCGGAATCCTCGAGCATGCTACAGCTATTGGCTTCACTAAGGCTAAGTAGTAAGGCTAGGTATCATAAAAAACCAGACTGTCTAGCCCGTTCTTGTGTCCTCGTGATTTATTATCGCCGTTAATTATTACACTGGGGATGATGACACTATTATGCCTACCTGCCCCGGTTTCGGGGCATCCTCGCCGGGGACGTGGACACTATTTTCGGTTGTGAACTGTCAAACAAGCTTTTGACATTTAAAAGTGATACTAGACGTTTTAATTGAAGCGTTTTAAATTTTTCACGCTTTTCAACGCTTGAGGTAACTCAAGCCTTGAAAAGCGAGTAAAGATGTTGCCTATATAAGATGGAATACGCTTCTCGGAAAGGTACCTATTCACTACAGACTATGTACTGTGTACTGTTGCTGAAAATAAGGCTTTGGAACAGACAGTGACTCTTTTGTGAATGAACAGTTAGTTAACCTTGCCTCCTGATAGTATTCTATAGTTAATCAGCCCCACTCACAATGGGTAGGCAATTCAGTCCCCTTGACGTGACTGAAGCGTTAAATGCCATGAAAACGCCTGTAAAATCCACATGTCACAACTAATGTATCGATAGCTAACACTATCCAACAAGTATGAAAAATAATACGTGATATAAGTACCTATTTTAGAAGATTTGTGCTTGGTTTGGGATGTGGTAGGACTTTTTAATGTCCACGTAGCGAACACCATCTAACGCCATAATTATCACACTTATATAAGTTGGTGGCAGCTAACCGGGACTTAAAGCCCTATTAGCAACCAAACCAAGCACAAATATGTACCCCCCTGGGGACCGAACCCGGGACCGCTGGGTCTGATCTGATACCGGTCGGCGAACCACTAGAAGAAGGCAAACTTCAAACGTATTATTATGAAGACAATCATTGCAGAGAGGTGGCCTATGCGCTGGATTGAACTGATCATATACCTATTATCTGCAGTTGGATGAATCAGCGGATTGTTCTCCAACATAAAATAATGGCGAAAAATCGTAGCCATACCTCCTTGGTAGTGACCACGACAATTCTGAAGAGTGCTTTTTTTTAAGAAGAAGCAGAATTGCCGAGAAGAAAACTGGTTAGCGTTCAAAACAATGCATTGCAATCTTACATCACGCAACTTTTAGCACTGCAGTCATAATTTATGTGATGGGTGCTGATAACTGGACAGGGCTACTTGTAAAGTACGCGCTCAGGTGAAGTAGGAAGACAGCTTGCTTTATGGTGCTCCGGTATCTGGCATCTGAGAAGCTGTCCAATCTAGAGAAGGAAGCGATATTGTCAGCCAAAGTACAAGCTGTTAAAGGAGTTACGACAATTTATCTCAAGTAGTACCTAACTTCAAACACAAACACTTCTAACCAGTTCAACTAAATTAACTGCCTTCTGCGCTGTAGGCTGTGGGTTCGATTCCCACCCAGGACAAATATTTGTGTGATGAATACAAAATTAATAAATAATAGTGTTTCAAATGTTAGCATCGTAGAAAAAGTAGTTAACATTTTCTCAATAAATAATAAATAAAAACATCTAAGTAGTTACCTACTACCAAGTAATGCTTGTAATATAAGTACTAGATTACGGAGATTATTAATACGGATTTGTATACTTTTATGTAAATACTTACATACTTATTTACTTACTTACTTTATACTTTATTGCACATATATACGTATAGTAATAATAATAAAAAAGTATTAGCTTTTTTACGAGCTTAACCCTTATAAGAGCTTTCTTCCAGCAAACCTAAGTAGAATAAAATAGAGTTTATTTGCAACAACAATCAATAATAATACAAAATTGTAGCAATAAAAAATAACTAGAGACAAGCAAGATTTTAAATATGAAGGGAAAAGTGTACAACATTAATAAATAACAAAACTATCAGAATAATAAGACACACTACAATAGATAATAAATATAATTATGTTTACTGTTAATATAATATAAGTACATTCAAGCCTTATTAAACATATATTAAACATACATAACACATTATAATACATACCAAATGTACATTTGTTTCCTCCTGCTTACCTTAACATTAATATGGCTTGTACCTACTTGTTTAAAGCGTCGGTCCGCTTTCACTCTATTGCTATGCCCTAATAGGGTTATTATGTATATTTTTCAATCATAAGACCATTGTACCTTTACATAATTATTGCAATAAATGACTATGACTATGACTATGACAATACAAAACAATTACAATCTTGTTCCTATCGTAAGCTATGCTTAGTTTGGGGCTAGATGGCAAGTGTGAAATTGATGTCCTGTAACGTTTATTTATTTATTTAATACATATTACACTAAATATATATGGAGAGGTAGTGCTCTTGAAGATAGCTAGCGAGGGACTAGCGCGGGTATAAATATACTAATAAATACAGAAGAAGCATCTATGTTCCACAAATGTTTGTCCCGGGTGGGTATCGAATCATAACCCACAGCGCCAAATGCAGATCTAGGTAAGTACTACCAAGTGAGTGAAGCTTAGATTCTCAGTCCTACAAAAACGACGAACCTATTCTGCAGTAACCTTATTAGGCATGGAAGCATAAACATCAAATGATATAAAAACTCATCGAGAATTGCTTTTTAAAATCGCTCTCCGGTTGAAGATTGAACCTTTGTTCAATTACGGGGGAAAGGCGTGAGGTGGCATTGTTCCACGGTTCTCGCTGGAATGGACCCTACTGCTTGGTATGAACACTAGATAATTCCATTTTATTACTCACCAAGTTGCAAAAATATTGCCATTAGTAGAACTCTCAGCTCAAGTGAACGCGTTTTATAGTTTATGGCAAATAGTAGCTTTATTATCACGCTTTAACATCATGTGGATTTAAAAATGCGATATTTGCCACTACAGTTTATACAAACAAAAGTATTTTACGTATTCAAAGTTTAATTTTCCATTTATTGGTTTCCTAGCTGAGCGAAATTTAATCTTAAAGGTTAATTTCGTTAGGGAACCGCAAAGAAAAATCTAAACATTTAAGTAATATAAAAATAATATAATTTTGCAATTTTTTACATGAAACTCTTATGTATACGAATTTCACGTTTTCTTAAACGTAAGCTTACGAAACACAGCTTACGAAAAACCGTTTTAATTTGTTATTGTACGACGGAGGAGCACTCGGTCTTCATCTCACCTTGTTTCATGTTATGATCAGGCCGAAGGTGGAAGCGCACTTCACCCGAATTCCTCAGCAGACTGAGGAGTTGGCTATCTTACTTCTAAATGGCGGAATAACAATTTATAAATTGTTATAGCGACAGACTTAGGTAAGATGGTATAGCTAGCCAGGCGGACTTAAACAAAGACCACCAACCAAACCAAGCCCAATATTGTGCTCTCCTGGGGATCGAACCTCTGGATCTGATACTGGTAAGTTAACCACTTGACCCACAGTACTCATGCTTACCCCTGAGGCTCCACCTTAAGCACAACGCTGATTAAAACCATTGTTGTGTTGTGCGTTGTGCGTGATTCTATGTAAATTCTTAGATAAGTACCAAGCTATATTTGTTTGCGTTCATGTCCAGATCTTCTCTTTTATATTAGTTCCATGCATGCATTACATAATTATGCTGTCAGTTTTTTTTCACAGCATCTGTCACCGGTAAAAAGATCATCTTAGGTTTCACATCTCCGCTAGGACTGAAAAAGTCGACAAAAACCTCGTAATTCGATAATCGAATGCCGTGTAGGGTTTCGTCTAGACGCCGTTCCTTACACGGCCAACTAACTCGTGACAGCGCATCATACACGAAACCAAATTATTTTTACTCACGTCAGAACCTATTTTTTTTACGTTTGCTTTGCATTTTCGTGTCCCTGCTTGTTGGCATTTCTCGGGTTAGTCACGTTTCCGGTAATATATCGTGTCTGCTTATCAGAAGGGCTATCTTGATTTTTTTGTCCGACCTATGCCAACATTTTGTCCCACGTAGCGCACTCGCCTACGTGTAAATTCTCCCGAACGCATACTTATCCTTCGCATCCTGGGCATAATCCCAAGATAACTTTTATTTACACATCAGGTAAAGCAAAGAGCGATAGAAAGCGCTCCAGAATAGATTATTATTGTTATTTTAATAAACACTATTAATGCCGCATTCAGTAGACGCCATTCTGATCCCGTCCCCCTGAACGTGGACGTCGTTTAGAGAATTAACAATGAAATATTTCAATAAACAGCCAGCGACGGCGCAGTATAAATATGCCCGCGTCCTTCTCGAAACTATTCTTTATGTAAATACTGTCATGGGTGATGTGGAGTGGCTCCTAAATAAATTTAATTTCATGGACAAACGGTTGAGGCTCTTCTTTAATCCGTGGGGTGTCGCGCCCGCGTCTCCTGCAGGTGGTTAGGGTAAACATAAACCGTGATGAGAATCACAATTGTTAATACGGGTTTAATTTTAATCCCTTCTGACATAGACACGTTTTATCTTAAGAAAAAGTATGCCTGAAGTTGAATGGATATGAAGCACCTAATGCACTAAGCTGAATTAATTCGAGTGCACTCAGGCTGGGTTATGAAGCTGGCAGAAATAGAATTAGGCGTGTGCTCCATGCTGCATGCAGGCGGGATGTGTAACATGAATATGCAACTCGTTATTTTCAATTATGTCGAGCTTCGGTTCAGCTCCGACTAAAGCCATGCCATCCATTGTCTAACAAACTCGCGCAATTTAAATGAATTGTCATGTGGTGTGCTATTACTCTTGGGATCACCTGCGGAGCCAAAACTGTTAGTGGTTTAATTAATTTCATCGTTGGATGAATGAAAAGCTTCCATGCATAAAGCCCGTAATTAAATAAGATTCGACCTGACCTAAGCTTTAGATGGGCAGATTCAATTTTAAACAAATAAAACACCCAAAGCACCAGATAGCGACATCTTGGCAGGGTATCCAGGTCAGTCTGCAGCTGAATAAATCCTTTTATTTATAAATAACGCAAAACAAACTGAAACCGACCGCAAAGTCGCGAGTCAAAGTTTGTTTTTATACAAAACGGGAACATCATTTCGTAAATTGGTCCGCCATTTGAATATGCTCAAAGAGATATGTTAATTTCTCCTGTTCTCGACAGTGATACATATGACGTATGTAGCTAGCGTACGTGAGCGATGCATCAAGTGCACGAGAAAGATGAAGACTTAAAAATAGCGTTGGTGATCGATAGTTGGACATATTCAAAATAATGGGTATGGCTTTCGAGGGTCGGACACTCAATCACATCTCGACGCTTCGTTCGGCTCGTCGGAGCTGTGGCAATTTGCCTCGAATGGATGGAGACGTCAGGGTTACAAAAAGCTTCGATCGATCAGCTCGGGGTCTGCGCCAGCGCATATGTCACCGGTGTTTCGGAATTCTGATACTTTTGATTGCACGTGCCATCATTCAAACGTGTCATCATTATAAATTCAACCGGGAAAATTTAGATGTCAAGCGATTTTCCGTCGTACAATGAACAAAACAATTTTAAGAAACAAATCATAAATGTGATTTAAACGCAAAATTATATTTTTTTTTCTGAGAATATAAAATGCTGTTGCTGATTTTTACTTGAGCCATGTTTTGTAAGCAGGCAGTTGTTTCCAATTTAAATTTAGCTTAGGTATCATTACTTACTAGTATTGCATCGACATAATCCAATATCTGAGAGTGTTGGAGTAATAACTTCTGAGAGTTCTCACTGCTGCACTCCCGTGGGAGCGGTAAGCATATAGGCACACAATGGGAAGGGAAACGCGCCTTTCCAAGATACGGAGCAACGCCCGACCGATGCCATTCTGGAAATGAACAAAAACATGTGTGTAAAAGTGTAAAACACACATTTTAAATACACGCATTAATGTATCAAAGGATTGACCGAGAGTCAAAGATGAAGAGTTCAGCGAAGTTAGACACAGGGCAAGCAAACGGTCATCTGCCTACTTCACCCTCATCCGGCAACTGACGCGTGATAGGCTGTCAAGGCGTCCATCAGCTGCCGCCAGACGGTGCCCAGTTTAAGCCCAGTTTAAAACCTGACAGCTCCCCAACTGTGATAGATGATGCATTGGAGCGAGGAATGCGACGGAACTGAAATAGCAGGGCGCCACGACACCGGCTCATTATCGCTCACAACTTATGACGTTACATAATGTTAACCAATTGAGTTTTCCCATTTGAGGTGGAACTTCGAGGTTTAATACGCATGAGACTGTTTTGGTAAATTGTAGCTTCAAAAGTTCAAAACACATCGAAGATTCAATAAAGTGATAATTGCCATATTTGTTCCCAAACTGACAATATAAGTTCTTTGAGTTTTGAAGCTATATTTAACCAAAATATATCGCGTACTTAACCCAACCGCTGTGAATGGAAGCTACGTTTGTTTTTGTTGAAGAGTGCAAACCAATCCCACGTCCATACTTAATTGTAATAGCTGGCGAAGAAAATCTCTGGCCGTGGGGCATTAAACCGCAGCGTGAACAATATCGAGATTCCTGTAGCGCTGCCACACGACCGGTGTTTCATTCTCCACCCTGTTTACTCAGAGCTCAAAAACGTCCCATTAGGGACATCCCGGCGCCACCCATGACAATCGTGTTTAGTATGCCGTAATTGAATAGGCGGATGGGAACCGCGGCACGCGACACCATGATTCCGCAGAAAATGTGCAAATAAATGGTGTAATAAACTATTGTGCCTCTCGTTATTGCACAGATCGAAGTCGTTATTTCTCGCGCCAGAGACGCTGTGTCACTAAAAGCATGTAATGCTACGAATGTGCGAGCCATTCACACTTCTGGAACATTATCTAAATTGTTAAATGCACTTAAAGCCTCCGTAATGGAACATTAAGATGGCAACGTTTCACACATCATTTCTCTCCTAAGATGGCACTGTTTGATGTTAACTTAAAACAAAGTAAGAACTGGGTCCCGATTCTACCAATCGCTTCACTATGACCATATCGTCGCAGAATAGCCACTATAGGTGCCTTTTTGGTTGGCGCGGAGTTAGAAGATGGCTATTACTAAGTTTGAATTTATGTAGGTAGAGAGTACAGACCACACACAAGCATCGGCTCCCTACGCAAACAAGCACGGCGTGGATATCGTACCTGGTTTCGTAGTAGCTGTATATGCGTTCCCTCTTACCTTCTACGTCGTGTTAATAAGCTATAACCACATTCAGCACTATCATTATGAAACTCCATTCTTTCCCTTGTTATCGACTCGATAACTTGAATCAGCTTTCACAAGTTAAGGCACTTATTTTGTGTACGTTTGCAATCGCTTACTCGATTTGAATGTAGGTGTTGCTCTATCGCTGGTCCCATAAAAAGATATTGGGTGTTGGCAAAACAGTGTTACCGAAATTGGTCTCGTCTTAATTGAGAACCGTGAAATATGGCTCGCTTGTGTCAATTGTATGGTATCCAAAAAATGTGACAATGCAGTATTTACGGAGAAGGACGAAAAATAAACAAACAAGGACAATCGGACGTATAAAATATGCCTGACACAATGCAGGGCCAGCGTCATAATAAGGCAGTGGCTTTTGTGTCACTAGCTGTAAATCATACAGTCCTTTGGAGAGAATGGCACATCATAAATAATGGTTTCAAAACGAAATTTAGACTGCGCGATGTTATCCACGTTTTTGGTGCCCGTGAAGAGAATTTTAATGGCGAAACAAATTAATCAATAGGGTTGCGACAATACTCCACTTTTTGCCGTGATCTCTTGCGATAAATGTTTATGATAGTCGTTGCACCTGAATGTAAACATTATATAGCCTTATCTCAACTTTTTACCAGGTGAGATGAAGGCCAAGCGCTAACCCGTAGTATAATAAAAAAAAAACAGCCTGATGCGCACAGGGCACCGAGGGTTCCGCGACCCACATTTCTATGCTAAAATATCACGTTTCTTGTACGTTCCTTTACTTTATATTTATATGTATCGTTTGTTGCTAGAGCGGAAATATAAATACTCAATCTGTGAAAATTTAAACTGTCTACCTTTTACGGTTCATGAGGTACAGCCTGCTGGCAGATAGACGGACGGACAGCAAAGGATTATCAATACTCTCCCGTTGGCACACTTAGGGCACGGATACGGAACCCTAATGTTCCCTTCTTAGAAGGAACATTAAGCAGATTTAACTTGATATCCAAGCAGTAATTTATGTCGTAATCATAAACCAAGCATGCCGCATTTATCGATAATTGTTACAATTTAATAGCGTTCCGCATTTAGATTGAAACCAGAGCTGTAAATATTTAAGCAGTGCAGCCACTTTCAATTTTTATGGGTTCGTAAGAAAGCAATTAACTTGGGCATTATGACAGTATTGAAGAATTTAACGTGGTCGACGTTGTTACGGCTGCGTTTAAATGGTTCAATGCTCCCCTGAATAAACAAAACTATTCAGAGTTAAATTTGCTTGCACCGGATATGACTGCCACTCGAACGCATCCATCATTTGCCTCTATGCTGGACTACTGCAACTCTTGCCACTTGAAACTACCAAAATCACCTTTACAAGGAGCATTTTCTATAGGTGGGTCATCTGTTTTATGATCAGTAAATCTCGTTGGTTATGAGCTTCGAAATAATAACATTTTATTGGCCACCGCCGCCGTGGTATTGACGAATGCATTTATAGATGGTGGCTAACTGATGTGTCCTGGGATTCATGTGCTCCCATGAAGTTTATTGCTAATGCAATGTGGAGGTAAATCAAGGTTGACTCGTGAAGTGAAGTGGGAACGACATTTCTTGGGAAACCTTGTGACACCGCAAAGGTGATAAATAATGTGGCAGACAGTACGTAAAATTTTACGTTCATTGTTATGGATTGACATTTTCAGGGTTCCGTACCCATAGGGAGCCAACGGGGACCCTTATATAACTAAGCCTCCGCTGTCCTTCCGTTTGTATGTCGTTGACAGGTAGACAGTAGAAATTTCCACAGACTGCATTTCTTTACCGCTGTATTTAAGCATTTTAGCAGCATTTCTGTGTTTCGGTTTGAATTATATGGTTGCCGGTGAAGTTACGGGCGTGCGAGGCTTAACACATTTATGCCTCAAGTTGACGGGCACAATGCTGTGCCGCTTTGGCTATGTTCTTTGTGGGTACCTACGCAGTAAGGCTTTGTTATAGGCAATAGGTACATCAGGTTTGCTGTTTGTTGGTTCCGCCTTTAAGTTGTATAAAAAAAAAGGCCCCTAGAACCGTGTTTTTTGGCTCTAAAATGTGGGTCGTCGGAACCCTCACTGCGCGTGTCCGCACTTGGCCGCTTTTTAAGTCCAACCATAGTTTTTCCGTTATCTAGAAAGACCACCACCGACGGTATCATAAAGCCCAGCGGGATATCAACCGATAGCAATAACGCCAACTCAATGCTATCTTTGCATTTCAGTGTCGCATCACGTGGGGATAACGTGTGGGCTTTATTTGCTGTGTGGCCCTGTTTGTTTGGTAACAATCCATTTTTTTTAATAGACGGCTGACGTGGATTGATTTGGGGTTCAAATTGAACGGTCGGAAGTGAATTTGTATGTTTCGCTGCGTGAAGTAGACGATGGAGTCATGGCTTGGGTCCCGGACTCCCGCGGAGCCTGGCCCGCTGCGGAGACCTTCCCGAAATTTACATTTTGATCCTTTACAAGGGTTACGTGAAGCCTGTTGCGATCCTGTCTAGTCATTTCTACCGAAATCAATAAGATCAGCAGAATTTGTCAATTCAATCCCGCGGGAACGTCCTGTCTTATTGTGTTGCGTAGGTTTGTGTATGCTGGCGTATATTTACGTAGGGGCTACGAAGATGTATGTTGTTTTTTACCCGACTGCCTCAGAAGGGCAATGTTTTCGAGAGAATGGTGACGCTTTGCAGCGTAAACGGCCTGATGCTTGTACTGAGGAGCGAAATTCAGCGTTACTCAGAGGCTCATCTTTACTCTAGGTTCGAACTAACATATAGTTACAATAAAGGTGACATTGCTTTACGCTCAGCCACGGCGCTTATGACAATCAGATTATCAGATAGAATATATTTTACATTAAACATATTAATTTTAACAATAAAAAACGCAGAGCATAATAATACTGTGTTATGTATATACTGTATAAAGTTTCAAATTAGGCGTATTTATTGAAGCGCGTTCATTTTAGGTACAAATTAGAGTAACATTTTATGTAATCGTGTTTTCGCGATCTAGCATCAATCCTGAACTATAACATATATATTATTCGAAAGGCTTCTGTATTGTGGAAGATTTGATCGCTGAAGCTAAGCTAGTATTCATCGACTCTTAAGTCGCTTCGAAATAATTATGCGTCATTTTCTGGCTAGAGACGGAAAGCTATTATTTACATTCGTCTGAAGTCTTGCCCGGGCAAACATTCGTGAGCGTGTCAAACGCAACGGTCCAACAGCCCTTGCGCGTTCAACGGTGGAATGGTAGCTTGGGAAATACACTTTTGGGAAGTAAACAGTATACTTACTCAAATAGACGAATCCGTCGAGGAGTGCGTGACCCAATATTTGTTCTAAGTGGTAGTTATTACCATTGAAGTAGTCATCAAGACCTCTAGAGGTATCGTTGAACTTTGTGTGTAATTTCCTTAGTCATCGGTTGTTAGCGTTATTTCTAGAACGGTTGCGTTGTTCCTGGGGACCGATTCTAGTAAACCAATCGCTTCATAATGACAATGGTATTATCGCAGAATGAAAAAATACCAATATCATGTTTATTTTTTTATACAACTAGGAGACGGAACAAGCCTATAACAATGCCTAGTGTAGGTCATAGTAGTATCACAAAGAACATAGCCTACACGGCACTGCATTACGCCCGTCAGCTTGAGGCATGAAGGTGTTAAGTCTCGCGTGCCCGTAATTTCACCGGCAACCATACCCTTCCAACCGGAACACAGCAATGCTGCTTGGCGGCTGAAATAGGTATGGTGGTAGTTTCCCCGGACTTCCCGGGTCTCCCTAGCCCTTTCACAAGGGGGCTCTACGTAAAGTTTTATGGTAAAGCGGTTGAATGAAAGAAAGAAAGTTCGCTTATTTGAGACATAGAAATGCATCAAATTGGCGTTCGACTCAGCATTATGCTGCGCTATAATTATAAACTATATAATAAATCATAGAATGTAGATTTATTGTACTAAAGTTTAGTGGAATAAATCACATAATATAGATTGGTTTACTCTACAAACGTTTAGTGGAAGCGGGGCCCTGGTCAGCAATCGTACGTTAGCCGGTAATGGGAGGCTGACTTTATTTAACCGGTCGTAACTGGACACGTTACGACCGCATGTGGATTTTTATAAGATAACCCGCTCTCACACCGCGTGGCGTCTCTCAATGCAATGCTCGTTAATCAATTATGACTGATTCGATTTGTTCAAACTAATAAACGTTAAGAGAAGAATAAGGCGTACAGACATTACATTTCTACAAGCTTCAAAGCTCAGTTGGTAGTAACTCTGCCTTCTATGCTGTAGGTTGTGGGTTTGATTCCCATCCAGGACAAACATTTGTGTGATGAATATAGATGTTTGTTCTGTATTTTGGTGTTGTAAATAGTAGGTGCGTATGTATTAAAAAATATATATGCAAGTATTCTATCCGCAATCTAGTCCCCATATTACAAGCTATGCTTAGTTTGGGGCAAGATGGCGCTGTGGGAAATTAATGTCCTGTAATAATATTTAACATTAATGTTTACCTATTTATATTTGACATAACACTTTTTTTTTTCTTAGAATCTATATCTATCCAGACAAAAAATTATATGGAGTGGCTGTTTGTAATTTCATAAATACAGATTTTTAATAAATGCTTATGAAAGTATGCATTTAGTAAAATCTTTTGTTTGTTTGTTTGTTTGTTTGTTTGTTTGTTTGTTCTGGCTAATCTCCGAATTGGTTGGACCGATTTTGACGGGACTGGTAAATTAGGCTTTTATTTCAGAAATATAATAATATCGCGCAAAATAAATAATACCCATGAAATCTAATATATTTAAATATATTCAAAGTTCTAGACACATTCTGTTCTTCGTTCACGTTCATGACATTACAGCCCGCTGACAGAAGCACGGACAGCTGAGTTAGTAATAAGATCCCGTTAACACCCTTTGGGTACAGAAACCTATAAAAAAAAATCTCCCCTAAAATTCCAAAGCGTGTGCTTCAAATGTCAGTCATCTGCGAATCACTGACATTTCAAAATGGCGAGTCGTCTGCAGAGGTCAGATCTGATGAACGCTAACGAACCATGCAGGGTTGTTAGGTTAATTGTGTGCGCCGGGGTATCGGGAGATCTTTGCGTCCACGTTACCATGTGTGTCCCAGCTGATCGCATCGCAGTCGTGATCGGGGTAAACGTTCATTGTGTCCTTTGGTCACGTTTCACGTTTTCACTTGATCACGTCTGTTGCCATCTCCGGGATGGCTCAGCCATGTATCAAATCGAAGCTCAGGGGGTGACCATGAACTCTTTTTTGCATTGTACGACGGGTAAGCACTTGGCCTTCATCGCACCTAGTTACACAAGTTGAGATAAGGCCGAAGGTGGAGCCGCACTTTACCCGGAATCCTCAACAAACTGAGGAGCTGGCTATCTTACCTCTAAATGCCGGCAACAATTTTAGAATTGTTATTATTGCGACAGAATTAGATAAGATTAGTAGTAGTAGTTGGTAGCTAGCCAGGCGAACTTCAAGGTCCTACCACCATCCAAACCAAGCACTATATTGTACTCCCCATGGGGATCGAACCCGGGATCTCTGGATCTGAAATCGGTGGGTTGAACCACTAGACCACAGAGGCGGTTTTTATATAACTTAATTTTTGTCACTATCTGTCCAGTGTAGAAAGAACGAGACAAACGTAATGTAATATCAAAACGAGAATGCTTCAAGAGTTGTGGTACGGTCCCTGGTCTCGATTGAGCGTCGCGCTGGCTAATAGGTGATGATTCGCTTGTTGAGGCCAATTTGCAGAGCCTAGAACATAGACGGCGGGTTGCCAGACTGTCTGTGTTCTATTAATTCAAGCACACACAGACAAGCCTCATAGCTCAGTTGGTAGTAACTCTGCCTACGGCGCTGTAGGCTGTGGGTTCGATTCCCACCCAGGACAAACATTTGTGTGATGAATATAGATGTTTGTTCTGTGTTTGGGTGTTGTATCATATAGTACGTATGTATTTACAAAAGTATTTAAGTATTTTATCCGTAATCTAGTTCCCATATTACAAGCTATGCTTAGTTTGGGGGTAGATGGCGCTGTGTAAAATGAATGTCCTGTAATATTTATTTATTTATTTATTTATAATTCCACTTTGGCGAGTGTGCGCACGATATCTTCCCTCCATCATCGGACTAGTAGACGTACGGCAGGCTACAACCCGAACGATAATGCTCCATTACGCCGAACACATCGTTTCGCCTGTACCTTTATCATGAATATTGTAAGGAATGGAAATCCTTGCCCTCGTCTGTTTTTCCGCACGAGTCTTGGAGTCTTCATCGCTTCACTATGACAATGAAGTCGTCACAGAATGACCACAAAACTGAGGAGCTGGCTATCTTACCTTATCTTATTCTTTAGTAGAATCTCGGACCTGGACGAGAAGAACGTTGCATTCACGCAATGCAACAGTATGCCATAAAACTCAATATTTCACGTCAAGCGAGCAAGATATTAAACTTTTATGCCTTTTCAAACTAAAAAATGACTCACAAGCACGCTCGTGAAAAAGCTTAGTAAGACCGCTTTCCCATACAAGGATTCGAATGACATTTTCGCGGATAGAATTGGATAGAGATATATCAATATATACAGAACATGTATTTCACACGGCGCCATCTATCCCCAAACTAAGCTAACAAAGTTTGTAATATGGTTATATACTCGTAATTATATGTGATAGTCTGTGTCCTTGATGCGAATAAAAAGAGTTTTCGCCTACAAACACTCTTTTCTATATATTTAAATGCTGAGAAAAAGTAACGATACTTATTACTATTTGTATACCTATAGACACGGATTATGTCTATGTATCCCATTATACTTGCAGTGTTATTCGAAAATAATTACAAACTACGTTTGTACTGAGGAGCCAAAATCAGCGGTACTCCGGGGCCTTCATAAGACGAAGTTATAGACATTACAGGATAATGTTACAGAGTGTGCGCTATCTACTTGCACAACCTTTATGCATATGCAAATTTACCTCTGAAATCTCAACGGTACAAATAAATATTTAGATTACTGCCGTGTGAACGTGTGTTTTACTTTTTAAATCCGCGCCAGAGCTACGAGTGAAAGATTAATATTGACCGTGTGCAAATCTTTTGCGATATAATTTATGCTGTTGCGCTGAGAGTTATTACTGTATGAGTTGAATGTCGGTTTGGTTAGGGTTTGTGGTTTCTGTCCGCGTTTAAACCGGGTATAACGTAACCTACATGTTTTACTAGCCCAAAACAATATCTGTGCAAAATTTCAGCTCAATGCGTTAAGTTGTTTTGGCGTGAAAGGAAAATATAACGAATCAGTTTTATATGGCGATTCATGTTCGATATCCCTTTGCGGAAACTGACTGAACTGACTTATGGGATAAATTCAGTAGCCTGTCCTACTCTGTCTAGATGCCTAAGGCAACATAACGTGCAAAGTTTCCGTTTTTTTCTGAGTTTCGTTTAGTTTTTGCTTGAAGGAGGAACAACCATCCATCCAAACAACTTCGCTTTTAGAGAGGTAGTTGCGTCGTCATTAACGAGTCAGTCGATACATTCGAGCTTAGTTTTCAGTTCGATAAAAATCCTCCTGGTTCCTTTTTGCTATGAGACCCACGCTCATTTGCTTTTTTATTTTTGCCCGCAACTTGTACATATCTTTGTTTATTTTTCGTACGCCACCGACAGCACACAGTCGGTTCGTGCGCGTATGTTGTTTATTTTTCGGATCCTATCCTAACCTGACGTGACATAGGACTCTTTAAAGGCAAAAACATAATTCGGTTGTCGTGTCGTGCCCCTGGGTCTCTGTTTCGGTAGCGCTCAACTAAAGTGGCTCATCTAATTGTGATGGGCAACGGCCTTGTGGAACGTTCTTAGCCCCGAAGCTCTAAAAAGCGATGGGCGTGGTGGAGACCCTGTTTGTTTTTCGTCTCGACTTTAATCGACGCCGATAGCCGAATCATTTGAATCCTTAAATCTGATTTATAGTCACCGCATGCCGTTATTATAAAATTATGGTTATATCTCCCGCACCGGGCGGATTCCCCTTGACGTTCCGACCCATAATATCAATTAACTCGTTCATAATTCTTAGTTAAAATTCAAATTAAAAATACTGCTGTATGCGAACCATCTTCTAGGAACATTTTTATTACAATTATAATTCATGATGATGTTTTCGTTGAATCTGGCTCTTACTGCTGTTTATTTTTGCCACGGTATCATGCAATCTCAGGCTGATTTGCTTAAATTACTTGGCGTCGAGACGAATATCCTGATTGGTAAGTCGCGATAGCTGAAATGCGCATTCCAGGAATAAATGGAGCTTGTTACTTATTCCTTCGAAACAATGGCGCTTCCTTTTCCAGTACGGAACTGAGGTGACTTGGACAAATTGTGAGCAATTGAAACTCTGTCAGTTATCCGTAGTGCGCGGGTTAATACCTGCGATCCATCACGCACTCCAACCTCGTCTCGGCGCTCGATGATGGATCTCTGATGGGGATCACGATTTCTTTGTTGTTTTGTCTTGTTGATAAACGCAGTGCGCCGCTTTTTCCTTTGCATTAGAACCTCGTTACATTTGAATAGGCCATTTACGAGGTTAATTGGTTTGAGGCTTGCGTTGAAAGTTTGAAAAGTGGTTTACATTTATCTACCATCTAGAATTTTTCAACTTCTGAGTAGTCATTTCTATTCAAGAGATAACGTCAAACGGAGCGTGCATATTTCAAATCTATGTGAGTAGGTGGAAGTGTAGTATCGCAGGCATTGATCAAGGGTGCTAATGATAAATCGATTACACTGGCATTCATTTAAATATATGGTGCGTAGGCTTGAAGAGCCTCAACTGGACAGATAACATCATCTCTTGTGTCGTCGTATTATGGGGTGTCTTGTAGAGCTTTCACCGATGCGTCAGCGCTGCGATGCTTGTTGAGCTTGTGTTGTGACAGCCTCCCACGATAAACTCGGTGTTTATGCGCGCGCTGCCCGCCATGTTTGTTTTATCTCGATCCAATGCGCCCGTGTTAATAAATGTCTTGGATCGAAAAGAATTATCTCCACTTTTTATTTAATATTTTTATGCCCCTATATTTATTTAGACATTCTGTTATTATTAATAATGGATCCTTCGGAGACGTTAGATCGGGATTTAAGATCTACGTGTGGGCAGGTTTTTTAGCCGTCGGTTGTGTGGGTCTCATTTTTATTGGGGTCTAAACGAGGTAGTGCGGGCACCGGGTACGTGTTGGTGTATTATATATTCAAAACAGATGTTATCCTGCGACGATGCTTGGGAAATTAATTGAATGTTTGTTATTCGATACGAATCACACGCATATTTAAACGTTCTCACATTTGGATTCGGCTGGGTACTTAATGTTACGATAACGACTACAATATACAGCACGTAGGGGCACCAAAGCCCATTGCCCATGTGCCAGTACGGTCGGTTGCATAGAACTCATTTATTAAATAGGTTGATGCTGGTTATTTTATTGTTGGTTTTGATTACCGCATCTCGTTATGGTTTACGAGCATATTTAGTTGGATGGGAGTTTCGGTCCGGGAAGCATTGTTGTCCGGAAATCGATCCCGTGACAGAAACCGTGGAAAGCCGTGTAATTGGATCGCTAAACAGCCGCGTCCGACACGCTCGGTGGTTTTGCCTTAATCTGGATTGTCACGGCTGTCCATCAGACCACAGGATTCTCTTGGAATTAGGTTAACTTTTAAATTGATATTGAAATTCTAGGTTGTTTTAAACCTTGATTACAAAGTTTTGAAGCTGGTGAGAGAGCAAAGTATGCGCTTAGTCTACGTACAGAGTGTAATCGCACCGTATCATTTGGCTCGCTCTGTAATTCACCCACAATTTGCACCGCGGCCATAGCTAGAGCAGCGTATCCCTTTGATATTCAAAATTGTATTTTATAAGAGTTGGAAAACACCACGAGTGCACCGTAGGACGCCCGGCTTGCAGCCGAGACCGTTTACAATTTTGCTCTTTTTTCCCATTGTTTACTTTACGGGCGATGTTTCAAGTTTTATGATTTCCATGATGAGTGTGGCGCGGGACTGTAAATCTTTTCTGAACGGTTAACAATTCGATGAACGCGATTCCCGAACGCAATTTCGAGTGAACATTTTTGATACCAGCTCAAACGGAGCGTTGAATTACCGAGCACTGAAAGCGAAGAATGTCTTTTATTTTTAGGTTGCAATTGCCTTATTGCATTACTTCATAATCATCATCCTAGGTGCTACAGCTACGGCCTGGTCACTTGACCAGGCCGTGGCTGTACATTCCGTGCCAATTTGGTTTCTGGTTTCTTCTTTCCAGCGTCTCTTAGGTTCAGCTTTACTTCATTGAGCTTATTGAGCTCTGGTCGTCTTGGTGCTTGATGTCAGAACGTTATTCATTAGACCGAAGAAGACCCGCTTTCGGCATTTGGAATATAATAATGGTCATAATTGTAGCGTTCAGAAGTCGCCATCATCACAGCATCAAAGATGCGTCGAGTTTTTTTGCTCTCGAACATCATCCTACTGCTTCTAAAATTGCTCGGAATGATTTTCGAATTACCTCAACATTAAATATACGCAGGTGTTGAGCTAGGTCCTCTTCTGGTGTAAACAGCGCAGGTGAAGCACGCCTGGCGTTAGAGCTCGTAGCCTCGTCGAGAGCTCTCCGTAAACTGCTCACTTGAAGCCTACGCTCAACGATTTAAACTCCACACGAGCCTGGCCATTGTTTCCATCATGTTCTTGTATTATTTTGGAATAACGGTCTGGGCGATGACAACAAATTATAGCAGATACATAGGAGCTCAATAATGTCCCTCTCGACTCGTAACGGCGTCCTAAGTTCCAAAGTAAACAACTGTCTGTTCGGTGCTCCTGTCCCGCACTCGCTGTGTTAGTACAAAAATGTACAAATCCACGACATAATACAGTGTGGCGGTCGGAAAATATTTGGTGAACGCTATTTGACAAGCGTGTTCGTGTGTTTTGTTATTGGACACCTCCACTCCGCACACAGTTTCTATTTGAATTGCTGTGACAAAAGCAAAGAGAGTTTTCAGGCTATCGAGACAATGCAGTTCTAGTGGCCCGCTGACAAAGCGAGGCTATTTTGTTTGCACATCTGACTTTGTGAGCCATTTCATCATTTTGTTTTATGATGGTTTAGCTTTTGATATCTTGTCTTGCCTAGCTCTAGGATGATGTCTACGATGGAGCGAGATTTCTCAGAAGTACACGCTCTCCCGCACTGACGGAACACGGCAAACTGTTTCGTGCTGGACTACTGCAGGAGAGTGGTCGCCAGATGGACCTTTATTCCCAGTGTTGTAATCAAAAACACTTTCTAATAGGTACCCAGTAGCTGTGACGTTTTATCAGTGTAAGATTTTAAGTCGAATATAAATCTTCTTATCGGTGAGATCCGCTCGATAAGGAATCGATTTTGTATGGTAAAGGCTACCGAGCGATAACCTCAAACGGTATAGGTATGTGTGCAATCGATATCCCAGAGAAATGCAGTTGAGTATGCTTGAATTGCACGTGAGACAGCTTCTTAAAAGAAATTTAAATATTACACGGCACAAAATCATGCAGGGGTTGTTCATAAACCCACAACATTTATAAACACATCACGACCGCGTTCTTGTTTTTAGGGTTCCGTACACAAAAGGTGCCAATGGGACACTATTACTAAGCCACCGCTGTCCGTCCGTTTGTCTGTCTGTCTGTCAGCGAGCTGTATCTCATGAACCGTAATAGGTAGACAGTAAAAATGTTAACAGTGCGTGTATTACAATTACCGCTATAACAGCAAATACTGAATAAAAATAAAGTACCTAAATGTTAAAATCAACGTGTTTTTAGGCTTGAAATGTGTGTCGGAACCCTCGGCGAGTGTGCCGGTTTATTTCTCGGTTTCCAAGCGCTGCCGTTTGTCACAACCCTGAGCATGGGAGACACTCGAGTCGACGACTGAAATGGGTAACTTTTTGTATCAAGTTTCATGTTACTAGCTCGTATTTGTAATCTCCAGAGATCGGTGGGCAATTTGGTCCTTCACCACTGCCATTAGCCGGTTTCCCGGAGCTATAGCGGCTGTCTTCGACCTGTGGTTTTTGCGGTCCTCGGGCAAACACGAACTATGGAATAATCACGACTTTGTATAGGAATTCTGATACATTTCAGTGGCCAAGTGTTCGAACCTAAATATGGAATACTGAATCCACTTATTGTGAAACTAGCCCGAACAGCTGCGCGCGAGTTACTTGTAATAATTCTCATTACATTTAACAACAGAACAAGTAAAACTGTAATAATCCACGAACGCAGCAGGACAGATCCTCGTAACTGATTACAGTGTTGGATATTATTTACATCTAAGTGGCGTTGTATGTAGCTTTTTTTTTTAATTGTACGACGGGGAAGCGCTTGGCCTTCATCTCACCTGGTTACAAGTTAAGATAAGGTTGAATGTAGATTCTGTGATGAATATAGATGTTTGTTCTGTGTTTGGGTGTTGTATCATATTAGTACGTTTATATTTACATAAAAAAAACTACCTATGTATTCTATCCCATCGTACAAGCTATGCTTAGTTTGGGGCTAGGTGGTGCTGTGTTGAAAATTTTAATTCAAGAAACGTCAAATAATATAACTGTGAATGTGTGTGTGACTAGGATGGATAAGATAAGGAATGTACATCAAGGGAAGAGTAGCGCCAGATACGGAAAGAATGAGGAGTTTGCGTGGTATGGACATGTCATGAGGAGGGAAGAAAGTCACAACGAAAATAATGTTACCTATGAATGTGGACAAAGGTAGGAGAAGTGGTAGACCAAGGAAGAGACGAATGGATTGTGTGAGTGATGATATGCATGCGAGAGGAGTGGATGCTGAGTTGACGGGAGACAAGGGAGTGTGGAAGAAAACGTGCAGTGCCGATCCCAAGTTTGGGATAAGGGCAGGAAGAAGAAGAGGTTAACCTAAGATACGATAAAACGGTTCAAATTTGTATACCTACTACAAAACTTACAAAGTAAAACGGTCTTCAGATGTGAACACCGCTTGCTTACTCTCCGAGTTGAATAGGTATACAAATAATAAGACGAAGAAGACAAGAATTTAAAAAGATAAAGCTAGGAAACTAGGGAAAATATTTATTTTATTGCTTTTTATTGTACCAACAATATCTAGCCCCTCTTCAGGATGAGATGTAGTAAGCTGGAAACTCGTATAAACCTTCCTTTTGACTTTCTTATAGTTGTCTCTAAAGTCGCATAAAATCTCGCTTCTGCGTCGTAAGTTATTCAAGGTCATAAATATCGTTTTTTCGTGATTATCAATGTTTTTTTAGCTCCAAAAGAAAGGTGTACATTCGAGTTTCCAGCTTATTATCTCTTATTTCGAGTTTGACAGGAGTCAAACTCGAAATAAGCATAACAAGGATGTTATGCTTAGTGACTACTAAAATGGTAGGAAGAAAACCTTCGTTACGACTTGAATTTATTTACTTTTGAAATAAGCATAGCATGCCTTGGAACTTAATGTTTTTAAATTTATAGTAAAAAAAATTACAATCAGTGTTTTCTTGACTGTAGTGCTACGTGGTTTTTAGTTTAGTTTTTTTACCGATATATATCAATATTGATATTTATTTGATCTAACTTGATTAAATACAAAATGGCGTAAATTTAATACTTTGTAACACTTACATGAGTAGGCTGACGTTTTTTCTTGTTTTGGTCCATAAAATATAGTCAGTTTATCACCTGGATATGATTATAAAACAATAAAAAATGCTGAGCTAAAATCTGTAAATCTATTAAAATACCTATCATGAATAATGTATAAATGTAATGGGTGTTGTATTGTATGATAAGTATGTATTTACAAATAAATGTATGTGAGTATTATATCCATTATCTAGTTCCCATAATACAAGCTGTGTAAAATTAATGCCCTGTTTTTATTTTTATTATAAATCGAATCAGTAAAACACTGGGTCATCTCTAGTTGATTGGATTTCGAGCTGTCACAAATAAATGGTTGGACCAACTAGTACGTGGCAATGTAATATTTACGTTTTCGCCTTGTAATTCAACGACAGGTGGGCGGTTGGGCACTCCTAACACATAACAGAAACACTTCCAGGCGTCCGAATATAAATCTTTCGTCGCTGTACTCCCAGGCTGATCGTAACAGGGCCATGTTTGTTTTATACCAACACTTATTTATTGTATCGTTAACATGTGTATGGCCGATAATAGGAAACACGGTCCAATCAACTCGCCTTTATTAGATCATTCGCGCGTTGGTAAATAAATACGGTGTTACAACTAATGAGCTAGAAATGGTTAAAAATTAAAATGGATCGTCTATGTTTCCGCCCCGGTACACTTAATTAGGGATGGCGCTCTAATAAACATGTGGCATTGGGAGACAAAAAGTTTGGAGTAGATTCCGACTGTCAAGCTAATTCCAAGGGATCAGTCGGGAGTGGGGCACGTGGGCAAAAACGCTCATCAATCAACACGCCAATGCGGATTCGGAATTTCGGTGCACTTCATTTAGTTTGGGGTTCTCGGCTTGATGTGATACTATCGGTACCAAGGAGGGACAGAAAATTCAAAATAAAAAGAACTTGAGAAATGAAAGGGACGGCGCTATAGCTGAGCGAAACGGGTGAGCGGGATTTCATCGCAAAAAACACCGCATTTGTCAATTACGTGATAACTATGAAGGTATATTGTAAATAAAAATAAAAACAGAATCAATATGTACTAATAGCTAGGTACCTATTTAACCAATAACTACTGAAAATTATCGCGCCATTTCAGAGATAAATATTCAATTAATGAACATTTTCACGAATCATGTTTCTGAAAATCCAAATAGAAGACAAAACTCAAAGTTTCATGTGACCAAATATTAGCCTCTTAGCTTTTATAAGCGCCGGGAATTACAGGTGTTTTAAGGTATATTTTACATACAGCCCCTTAATACGAATTTATATAGTAGTACTATAGAATTCACGCTGTGGTGTGTCATTTGATACTAAGCCGGTTTATGATTCATGGCCATAGAAGAAGTGGTCCGGCGCGGTCTTCCAAGAAAATTATACGCAGCTAGCTCTTCCAATATCACCTTACTAACGAGATTAACTAATGAGAATTGCATATCGAAGCATAGTGCATCTTGTACGTATATTAAGTACGTTTTGAACTGCATACTAGACAGGTTACATGCAGAGACCGAATATCCGTAGCTCGTGACAAGGTTATTATAGCTACGTTTACCTGTTATATGCAAATGAAACATAAATTTGGAACTGATAGCATTGATATTGTCACTTTAGAGCGGATAGTTTTACGCAACTAGGCCTGCTGTGGGCCCTTTTTGTGTGGGCCGTTCCTGCTGGTCCAGCAACCCAATGTCCTCCAAGAAGGCCAGCAGCTCGAGAAGCCAGCGCAGGCCTCGATGGGATTCCTCGTGTTCCAAAGTATTGCAGCCGTTGAGACGAGTCGCTACTGCACTCTAAGAGTACAAGCGCGGCTGTCTCCTCTGCTGCCAAGCACCCTCTGCATAGGCTGTCTGTAATACCAAAAAATATGTAATCGGTCAGCTACCTAAACTATCAACGAATTATTTAAACGGTCAGCTAATTAAAGTGGTTTTGGTGAACTTCATAATGTATTTTGTCAGCAGACAAAATCGTAACAACCTCCTGACGTTATCCGCCATCTTCACAGCAAGCATTTTGACAGAAAGTAGGTAATTCGAAGTTAGAATTACCTACTTTCTGTCAAAATAACTTTTTAGCTAACATTTTTCGCTGATATACTGTATACTGTATACTGTATACTGCTCAAATACGTTATTGATACCAATAAAGGCCCCCGGTCTGTAAGAACGTGATAAAATAAC
Source organism: Venusia cambrica (assembly GCA_951394065.1). Lineage (NCBI taxonomy): Eukaryota > Metazoa > Arthropoda > Insecta > Lepidoptera > Geometridae > Venusia > Venusia cambrica. The sequence continues at coordinate 8,952,613 of OX596044.1, read as the reverse complement.
ATAAAAGCTCCATCGAACTGGACCCAAAACCTGTTCCAAAGTGTTCGAAGTAATTTCTGAGCTGGTTGGCGTTTCGTATCACACTTATCGGTGATTACACTCAAACTGATCACTCGTTATCATTCCAATTAATTTATTTTATGTTATAGTGTGTTTGCGTAATTGGAGCTAATTATAAATAAGATACAGAATTGAAATGAAGCAGTTTTATTAAATGCTATTTTAAACCTTTCGCATTAACATTATAATGATTTTATGTTCATACATAACACTATACACCAATCCACTTGCCAAGCTAAGTGATTATGGCAAAGCTTTTCAGTTTCGGTTTAAAGGAACCTCTCCTCTCCTTCTTATACACATTAGTAGGCTGTTGATGGTTAGATTAAATGGTTATTTAAATGGTTATTTAAAAAAAAATATTTCACCATTTCAACAAGCTTCACAGTTTATTTGGTCGTAGGTCGTAGCTCTACCTTCTGCGTGTAAGCTGTAAGTTCGATTTCTATCCGGGACAAACATTTGTGGGATGTATGTTTGGGTATTGTATTGCGTGTTAGTATGTGTATACTAACAAAAAGATAAAGTATGCTATCCGTAATCTAGTCTCCATGTTACAAGCTGTGCTTAGTTTTGGGTTAGATGGCGTTGTGTAAAAAATACAAAGTAACGCCCAAACTCAGAACAAACATTATATTCATCTCACAAATGTTTGATACGGGTGGGAATCGAACCCACAACCAACAGCACAGAAGGCAGTGATACTACCAACTGACTTGTGGAGACCTGTGAGACCCGTTAGTTATTTATTATATTGAATACTAAACAAAAATACTTTTAAAAGACAAAAATTATACAAACGTGTTTCAAGTTTATACGTAAGCTTTATTGGTGTTTCTGCACAACTTAAAGGATGGAATGTTAAAGGGGTCGCGTTAGATCGTTGGTTGGTAGTTGCTACCGTCTCGACTCAACACACGATTTAAATTAACAAATTTATTAATTAACGCAAATGTTACTACATTATTGCATAATTATTCAGTAGGGGAGGCTGGGGGTAAATGGTATGTGTAACGTTGCGGTGAAGGATGGCTGTGATTATTACACACATTACTCTCGCCCCTACTTCCTCTTACGCCCCCGAGCTACGAGTGCGTTTCCTCACACCTTGATTTTATTACGGACATCAAAATAAGAAAGAAACATGACAGGTCTTGTGAATGTTTGTAACCTTTTGTGTAGGTGAGTTCAGATTTATTATGCGTATTGCAGACGCAAAAGAGGCCAATACTTACATAGAGGCATATATATACATTACATAGCTTGTAATATCGGAACTAGATATTTTTTTAATACTTACCGTAAGATACAATATAATACCCAAACACAGAACAAATATTCATTATTGAATTCACCACACAAATGTTGGTTCCGGGGTGGGAATTGAACCCATAGCCTGCAGCATGTTAAATCTTATGTTAAACTATCATAACACATATGGGGCATAATAACATCATATCATCATCACCATAACTGATCACGTTTTATAGAAGTGTACCTTAGTTCGTCTATTTCTGTGGAGTTTATTTAAAACCGTTGGTGCATTTTTTCTGTCCGGTATTAACTGTGGCATTTATTAGTTTCAAGGTCCTTTAATAAGACTGAAAATGCTTGCACAATACTAGATTGTGGCATATGTATTTTTTTAACAAGACCAAAAAAAAACGTGCTATCTGTTATCCAGTTCATGTGATACATGCGTAACCTAGTTTGGGACTACATGGCGCCGAGTGAAATTAATGTCTAGGAATATGTATTTAACATAAAACACGTTTCGTCTAAAGAGACTAGCGAGTTTGGCCTTAAAAGACAGCTTTTCGCACCTCAGTCTTCAATATCACGGGGCCTTTGTTTCACAGACCAGCTTTGAGGGGCTTTTTTGAGCACACAAGGGCAAATCTCGTTAGGGACAAAGGCCCGCTCATGGACCAACAGACACGCAGTACATATCATGTTACCCAACTCGTTTCCGGAACACTTGCTTTGAGAAACCACAGAATTTTACGCCTGATCGCACTTCCAAAGATTTTATAATAGGTTCACTACAAAAAACGCACGGAGAACTTTTTGTCTAGCAATTGTAATGACGGATAATATGACTGCCCCAAAATCATCTATTTAGTTCCTGGTATCAAATTATTCTACTAGCTACCTAACATAAGGCATGCTTGATGTATTAAAGTACCTATGTCAACACTTTCGTTGAATGTCCGCCTCTGTGGTCTAGTTGTTCAACCCACCGATTTCAGATCCAGAGGTCCCGGGTTCGATCCCCATGGGGAGTACAATATATTGTGCTTGGTTTGGTTGGTGGTAGGAGTTTATTTAAGTCTGCCTGGCTACCACCATTTTACCTAATTCTGTCGCCATAATAACAATTCTCAAATTGTTGTGTTCCGGCATATAGAGGTAAGACAGCCAGTTCCTCAGTTTGTTGAGGATACCGGGTGAAGTACGTCTCCACCTTCGGACTTATCTCAATAAGTGTAACCAGGTGAGATGAAGGCCAAGGCTACTTACCCGTCGTACAAAAAAAAAAATGTGTTTCATAATTTTGTATATTTCTATTAAGACGTGCCACTGCTTGGTCATTTAAATTTTTATGAAGTGTCCTTGAATGCCTATATTTCTTCTGTGTCTAATCTAAACTAAGGAAATTAAAAAACTATCAAAATCCTACGCTCGCATTTGTTATATTTAACAGCGAACTAGATTTTTTTTATACCACTAGGAGACGGGACAATCAAGTAGCGCACCTGGTGTTAAGTGTACTCTTGCCTATGACAAAGCCTTACTGCATAGGTCACATCCACAAAGAACATAGCCTACACGGCACTGCTTTGCGCCCGCCAACTTGAGGCATAAAGGTGTTAAGCCTCACGTACCCGTAATTTCACCGGCAACCATACCCTTCAAACCGAAACACAGCAATGCTGCTTGGCGGCTGAAGTAAGTATGGTGGTAGTAATTCTCCGGACGAGCCCTTTCACTAGGGGCTTCTACTACTCTTAGATGGCGTTTATGTGTTTTTAAGGATTATTTAGCAACACGACTATTTCTAGCTTCCCCTAAATCGCGTGCGTAATAGTTATTTACTATTAACGGGACAGAATCGTTCGCCATAATCACCACGTTTGGCAGGCGGATTGACGATCGTAGTAAAGTTGTAGATCATTCACAGAAGGAAGCTACTGCCCTTCTTCTGGTGATATCTCTTAGTCGGCTTTTACGTCATCCATAGGCAGAGTTGGAGGGGTCGATCCTTAAGCCGCGACCGCAACGGCAGGCGCCACTTATAACACCAAAGGAGAGTTACGTTTATGTTTTATGTGTTATGAGTGATGTCGTGAGAGCATTAGCTTTCATTCACATCATCATCACATCAACAGCCCTGACCGAGTGCAATGTTCACTGTTGGACGGTGTCCTACTTGCGGGTAAATTTACACTGACAATGTAAATTTACCCGCAAAGTTGTGGGTCGTAATATCTCTTTTTGAAACTTTACCCCTTTGTCTTCATTACAGACATGTTCGTTCAGTTATGATTTTTCTTTCAGTTTCAGCTACTAAGATTGCTCGGAAGAAATTGGGCGTCCGTATCGCATTTAGTGATTAGGCCACCCATTGTACTTATATTATTTATTTAACAATTTATGAATTTATTGAAAAACCAACGGCTCTTAAAGTTAAAATAACAAAAGCAATAGAATCAGAAAGCTAATAACAGGTTTTCACGTCTAGATAACAGTATGAAAACAAAAATGTGAACAAATGATCGACTTAAATAGTACACTATCTGTAAGTTTTAGGTTTCATAAATTATGCCGTATACCTAGTGTAATTTTGTGTACAGTAAAGCATTATTCAAATCTATTCTATTCAGTAGGTAATATAGCTCCGCAGAAAAAGTTAAAATCAAAATATATGGTAAATAGTTTTCCCATGCAAACACTTTTACATAGATTTGGAATATTAATGTGTTTTTAGAAAAAGCAACACGTCACACAGATTAGAGGTACCTATCCAATGATACATGCATTATTTTTTCTTTTTTATTGTGCTACGGGGAAGTGCTTGGCCTTCATCTCACCTGTTTTTTTTTAAGTTATGATATGGTCGAAGGTGGAAGCGCACTTTACCCGCAATCCACAACAATCTAAAGAACTGGCTTTGCTTCCTCTAAATGAGCTGTAATATAATATATATATATATATTTAATTAACATAATATATATGTATATATAAATGAGCTGGCTATGATTCCTCTAAACGGAATACAATAATTTAGAATTGTTGTTATGGCGACATAATTAGGTAAGACGGTGGTAGCTCTAGCCATAGCCAGGCGAAATTTGACATAGACGTGTCATTTGGAACTGAATGACAAATTACGTTTGTGGAGTGTGAAAATGAGCAGTACTCCGGAGCGAAGGCATCGGAATCTGATAGCAAACACATTAGCAGCCCGTTTTAAAAGTTTCAGTTCCAACTACCGATAGTTTGAAGAAAATTACGACCGTTTTCCGGTGGCTGACCATAAAACTGTCGCCGTTGCAACACGCAGAATACATTCTGTAGCCTGGTCTTACTGGGTATGGTCTGCTTTAATGCCAATCGTGAATTCTTGCTTCACTTCCATGAAAACGCTGTGAAATACTACCTCTCTTAATATGATGGAGTTAAATGCTGGTTTGACTGAACAGACTTGTCATTTTGAAATAAACGGCAAACTTAAAAAAAGCGTATAGTTCCTACGTCTATATCGCAGTTTTTTTTTTTTATTGTCTACGGGGAAGCTTGGTGGGTGTTGTATTGTATGATAAGTATGTATTTCCAAAAAAATATATATAATACATTTTATTTTATTTTATTCCTTATATATTTATTTGTGGGTTGGTGTGTTCCGGCATTACATATCTATTTGAGACTTTTGGGTCCGTGGGCAGCCGGTGCCCTACGGGTTTTCAAAAATTTTGCGGGGATTTTGATTGAGGCGACACGTGACCCAAGGGCTGGCTCTTAATTAGGCCAGTGAATTAGCATAGCTATTCAGCGTGGCACTGGTACTGGTCTGGAACATTTGAGTTACCTATAGGCCGTTTGTAACGGTCCTTAGATAAGCTGACTGATTCCTTTGTCAGTTAAATTGTACATTTTATTAAATTAATGATACAAGTTGACTTGTATCTTGTATATAGTACTTGGTTCTTTACGACTGTTTACATTTTACGGATACCGTATACCTTCCATAATAACACGATACGATTCCGCCACCACCTTCACATTCCATCCATGTTTACAAGCCATTATCACGGATGTGGTAGGCTGTAAAACTAAAGCGATTATTTACTTAGCGGTTTTCCTGCCCTGTTCTGGATTATCGATATATTATGGATATATTGGATATTCTTATTAAAATCTGTTTATCAAGAGACAAAGTTTATTTATTAAATAACTTTTTAGGGTAAATATTGAAACGTTAAATCTAACGGCTGTTCGGAATCGAAACCTGCACAAGGAGGAAGACAAGAACCTCAGGCTACTGAATTTTTTGATGATCCATTCAAACACCTTTGAATAAGAGTACAATACAATCGCTTGATTATGAATTACACGCTTTCTTATCTTTTAGGTACCTAATTGGAAACTTTGTATAAGTGTAATAAGCTTTAGAGAGAGAATTATCTTACAAGTTTTCAAACACGTTTATCTTTGCTCAATAATCTAACTCTAGCTTAGGTTACCGGGCAGTTTGCTGATCGATTTGTTATTCCCTGTGAGGAAACAGGATGCTATTAATCGCCGCCATAGTTTGTGATGACGGTGTTGTGTTGTGCAGAGTATTTGTCTGGAATAAGCTTTGTTTTGATATCAGTTCTATCATCAGCTCAGCACAACATAGTCCTAACAGATTTTCATCGAAATCTATTCATAAAAGCGATCAATATTTACCAACTCGGAAGCTCCGGGTTCCGAGTCCGGGTGTGGTTGGTGGTAGGACTTGTTTTCAGTCCGCCTGGCTAGATACCACCATATTACCTAAGTCTCCCATTGTGAAAGGGCTCGTCCGGGGAAGTACTACCACCATATCTATTTCAGCCGCCAAGCAGCATTGCTGTGTTCCGGTTTGAAGGGTATGATCACCGGTGAAATTACAGAAACGTGAGGCTAAACACCTTTATGCCGCAAGTTGACGTGCGCAATGCAGTGCTGTGTAGGCTATGTTCTTTGGGATGTTTGATGTATAAAAAAAAAAGCCAGTTTCTCAGACTGTTGAGAATATCGGGTGAAGTGTGCTTCCACCTTCGGCCTTATCATAACTTGACATCAGGTGAAACGAAGGCCAAGCGCTTCTCCGGCATACAATAAAATGTGTGTCCGCGAACGATTTGAATCATCAATTGTGAAGTACCTAGGTACCTACACGTTCTACTTGCTCCCCTTGAATCACGCGACACCTGCATTTTGTTTTATTTCCCTGCACGTCTTCGCATTATTCCGTAACACCGACGAGCTCCGGCCGAATCCGGGGGGAGCTTTCTATACGAAATATCAGACGTATTGTGCCTCGTTCTATTTATCCTCACAAATGGGTTTTTGTGAATGTAATGAGCGCTTTATTCGGAGGTGCGAGTGTTGAATGCGTGACAGACACGCGATTCAAGTTGCTGTCCTGGAATTTTACAATTGGATTTCGTTTTTCTTCTCAATTCACGGGTTTAATATAAACCGGCCAAGTGCGAACACACACCTAGAGTTCCAACCCACATTTAAAGATAAAAAGTCGCGGTTTTTGGTATGTTCAATTCATTAACATTTTTACTGAAACTGTTTACTTATTTTGGTTCATGAGATACAGCCGACGATCGGGCGCGGGCAGCAAACGCTTAATAATAGGGTCCCGTTGGCAACCTTTGGGTACGGAACTTTGGGTCTAGGGTCTACTTTGCTTTATCAGTGCTGGAGCCAAGTTCATTTCGCTCCAATCTGGCACCGTCTGCCACTGTGGCAGTCCTCGGCGCAAACAGCGATAAGCTATAAAAGCACCGTAGTGTCTCAGGGAATTAGTTTGAGTAGCCACAAAAAGTGAGCGCCTGCGAAGCTATCTCTAGTTATTTGTCGTATCAAGTGGTTCTTTTTTAGACGCCGCATGTTCAAAGGAGCCGCGAACGGTAGCAGTTATTCTACCGCGTAAGTGGGAAATATAGCGTTTTTAGCGGTTTATGGTTTACGACGGTATTAGCAAACAACCTCGTAAAGTTAGTTAGCTGCATTCCACAACTTTTTTAAAAATATAATGTACCTACAATGTTAGCTTTTGACTTCAGCTTGGTTAGCTCTATATAGCCAGAGCAAGGATGGTCTACCATGAAGCGAGCATTCCCAGAAGGTATCTCTTTCGCGCACCGCAATATGTTAACTTTTGACCTTACGGTTGACAGAGCAAGGATGCTTTAAGATTGAGTGAACTTTCCCAAAAGGCATTATTTTCGCGCACCGTGACCATTGACGCTGGACTACGGCTGGAGGTCATACCACCAGTGGTGACATCATTCAACCGCAAAGGAAAAGGCAAAAGCGACTCCGCTGCCCAGGGTAGACTACTAGGCAGATCACACTTACCCAACTCTTCATCTCATTGTTCTAAAAGAAACACACATCAACAGCACATTAGTGTCCACTGCTGGACAGAGCCACCTGCAAAGCTGGAGGGTTTTTCCCACAATTACCACGCTTACCGGGTTGGCAATCGCAGTAAATGTGTTGGTAATAAACAGAAGGAAGCTGCTGCCCTTCTATTGAGCTCCATTAGTCGGCTTTTACGACATCCATGGGCTTTGGAGGGGTGGATTCTTAAACTGCGATCGCCACGGCAAAACAAAACGGTAAACACATGTAAAAGATATCTAAGTTTACATTTTTAAACATAATTTCTAGGAAATAATTGAAAGATCCCTCAATGATAATGGTGATGATTAACTCGAGATGTCGTATTTCGAGGTATCCTAAGATACCATCGAATGCCGGTTTTTTTTATTGATGTGCTGCCTGATTTGGAGAAGGTTAATTTTATTATTATTTTAATGGCCACTGGATTTATGACACAAAATATTACGAAATCAAATACATCTGCATAAAGATGAGCCGTTAAGATATAAAGTGATGAACTGAGGCTGTATTATAATCTGCTTAATTTTAAGGTGCTTTTTGGTGCGACGCTGGTTACAACTTACGTTTTTTAGAGGCTTCTATGTCTAAAGGTCTTTAAAACACCGATGATTCTCAGTGCTAGTAACACTCGTAGCTATAGAAATAATATTTGGGTATATAAAAAACTTTGGTGTTTTGTCTGAAATTTGGTTTTCAGAATCACGATTGGTGAACATTTTCTTCAGAGAAAATATTTTTTAAAAGAAATGTGTTACTCTGAAATGGCGCGATACATCTTAGAAGTTTAGTTAAAGCTTTAAGGCATATATTGATTCTAGGTTTTGGAATTGATTGTGTTTTTTAACAAAAGTTGTATTTTTGCAACCAAATCATGCTCATGCGTTTCACTCAGCTACGTGCGGCTACGTATAGCATCATCCCTCTCATTTTGCGCCGCCCGGTAGCCTCTTTAGTTAAAAACGTATTAATAAACATAAATAGCCAGCTTCAAAGACGCTGCTGTCGTAAAACTCCGCGGATTTGGTTTGTGAAAATGTTCGCGTTGTTAAATCCGCGAATTTGTCGCGTATATGCAAATATACCGTTGTATATTACCGCTATTACCCTGTATATTACTGCTATTACCCTTATCTAACCGCCAATAAACAAACTCCCATTAAACCGGCTGAATGGTGAATCTGAAATGGTGGATTTAATCAACTAGGGAGCAATTTAATTTGCATATGTAACGTGTTTACATAGGACTATTTACTAACGCTGTTGATGATAGGACCGTAGCCGCAAAGTACCGGACTGTCAACTGTTCAGAAAGCAGGCCAAGGAGTGGGGGCACTCTTATAGCATCCTAGTTTTGATATTACTTTACTTTTATCACTTTCTATCCAGTGTAGAAAAAACGAGACAAAAGTAATGTAATATCACAACGAGAATGATATAATAGCTACAACATCATATTATAGCATAGGGGTCTAAACCCCTGTAGCTTTTCTCTTTTCATAAATGATGGGTAAGCTCTTGACCTCAAGTGGTCAAGAATTCACATTCGGCTTGTTGAATTAATATTGTATACGATTGTTGTTTCCTCGTTTCCTTTCGACGCACGCTCCGCCCATCAAGTCGAGCTACCTTATTTGCATACGATATATCCCGCCTCTTTTCGCCGTCGTGCATATCTGAAAGGTGCTACTACCGGACGCTTAAGAAACATGCATAATCGTAAAATTAATGATTATGTTACGTGATCGTCCGTAATAACACGACATGCTTGTGAATATTAATTGTAAACATTGTCGATCGATGGGCATCAAAGAAGCTGATCTGCCAGGAAGCTCCTATAAGATGTTGTATGTGCAGTCGCTTGCACTAATTCATATATTATATAATATGAGATAGTGGTAGATAGCCAGGTTTTGAACAAAGTCCTACCACTGTCAAAACCAAGCACAATATTGTACTCCCTGGGGATCGTACTCGGGACCTCTGTATCTGACACCGGTGGGCCACGAACCACTAGACCACAGAAGCAATTCAAGTATACTACACTTAGTATACTTATAATATAATATAGCCTTTTATTCAGATCTCTTAACAATAATTTGAACACAAAAAACGAACACTTGACTACTATTTAAACGAATATCTGTTGTTTTGTTATCTTTCCTAGATCTGTTTGCCAGTCGGCAAAGGCCTCCTCCAACCTTTTCCGTTCTTTCCTTTCTTGTGCTACTCTGTTCCACATGAGTCCTGCCACTTGTCTGATGTTATTAGTATATGTAATATAAGTGCCGACTGTACATATTACTTGAAACAGTGAGACGCCCCGTTTGTGTGTGATGAGTTATATGAAAGTACAAGTTTAGTATTAGGTTATAGTAAATTGTAGTAAAGTTATAGTAATATAGGAATCCTCAAACAGTTGAGGATTCCGGGTGAAGTGCGCTCCCACCTTTGGCCTTATCATAACTTGTAAATCAGACGAGATGAACACCTCCCCGTCGAATAATAATAAATAAAAAAAATATTGTAAACGTTCAGGTTTTTGAATAGTTTATGTTAATATGCGACGTTCAGTTTCCCGCCTTAGTTCATCGTGTTCATTTATGTTAATTCATACAATTTGCAGCAAACTTACCAAAAACAGCTTCTGAACAATCCTGTGTCTGTATCAAAGTTTCATAAAAAACGTCCTCCTCATCTCATATTACTTTTTGGTCGTAAACCGGTCGACTTTTTTCTCTAAGTCAGTTCCCATGATTTGTGGACAGGTGGCGCGGGCGTCGTATTGCGGCATCTTTGTAATGCCACGTTTGATGTCGCCGACATTGTACGCGTGCGCTTTCAACTTTTTGCGAACAGGATTCTGTGCTATTGATGCCAAGATTTCGTTTGTAGATCGATTTAGTTTGATTGACGCGAATATTGTAAAAATAGACTTAGGATTGTTCTGTGAATGGCAGACAGCAAGGCGTCGCGTTACGTTTGCTTTACGTTACTCGGCTATTATTTTCATCTAGAAATAGAAAACGTTCATAGCTTTTTCATCCGACTTCACAAAACGGAGGAGGTTCACTATTCGGTCTGTATTATCTATTGTTCGTTTTCCAAATCACTAAGGTATCGTTGGTTTGTTTACAGGTCTAACGGCGGAGCTTTTCTACGTGCGCGACGGACAGATCAACTTCTATGCTCTCAACTTCGAGGTCCCGGTGCCGGCTACCATTGGAGAACTCCACTTCACCTGGCAAAGCCTTACCAGAAAACCTGTAAGTGTATTGCCGCTTATGTCTACTTGCAAGCGCCATCTAGCCTCAAACAAAGCAGCTTGTATTGTAGTATGGGAATTAGATTACGGAGAGAATACTGATACATTGATATTTTGTAAACTTATACTTTTTACTTACACCCAAACACGGAACATACATTAAATTCATGACACTTTTGTTTGTTCTGGAATGGAATGGAACTCACCACCTACTGGAACTAGATTAATACGGATATATGTATATATATATATATATATATATATTTGTAAATACATACTTATTGCCTACAATACAACATCCAAACACAGAACACATTTACATACATTCATGACACAATTTTTGTCCTGGAATCGAACCCACGACCCACAGCGCAGAAGGTTGAGTTAACTGACTGACTGATAATCAGCGCACACCCCAAACCAGAGGTCCTAAAGACTTAATTTTCCACTAACTTCATTTCGTTTTGTACGGGTGAAACAAAGAGTGATAGAAAAGAGGATTTTGGAAAATTTACACGGGATGACGGAATCGTCCCGCATGTATGCTAGTTTAATTATATTTAGTCTCTGCCACGGGTAAAACTAAAACACAGCTTAAACTAGTCTACTGCTTTGGTCTCTTTTTTTTTTTAATTCTCTCATCTCACCTAATTTTTTAAATTACGAAGGTGGAACAAACTTAGGTAAGATTGTGGTAGCTAGCCAGGTTGGCTTAGACAAAATCCAACCACCAACCAAACCAATCACAATATTTGACTTGGTTTGGTTGGACCTCTGGCGATCGAACCCAGTACCTCTGGATCTGACAGTGGGCGAACGACCACAGAGACGGTCTACTATGGTCGATACAGCATTCCAGTTTCGATCTATAGAATTCACATCAATATTGGCTTTGCAAGTAAAAAATGATCATAGTACATATCAAGTTTTACAGCAGTTGAACAATCGATGTGATGGGAGCGGGACACTCGCATTATTATGGTAATCGGAAGCACGAGCAGAATTCCAATTCTTCTTCGAAGTTACACATTGTACCCAATGTGAGAAACTCAGAAGAAATAAATAAATATTACAGGACATTAATTTCACACGCCATCTAGCCCCAAACTAAGCATAGCTTTGTAATATGGGAACTAGATTACGGATAGAATACTTAAATACTTTTTTTTTTGTAAATACATACTTATCATGCAATAACACCCAAACACTGAACAAACATTATTCATCACACAAATGTTTGTCCTGGGTGGGAATCGAACCCACAACCTACAGCGCAGAAGGCAGAATTACTACCAACTGAGCTATGAGGCTTTTAATGAATATATATATATATATATATGTATAGAATGCTATTGGAACTTCTCCCGTCTTCTCGTTGCGATAGCGCCATCTACCGGATCCAATCTAAACCATCAAGAGTCAATTCAAACACACAAAAACTTTATCAAAATCGGTCCAGCTGCAGGAGTGATAAATGACATAAATACTTTAACGGAAGATCAGCGCAGTTTCTCTGAGCCTGCATATGCAGAGTTAAAAGCTTTTTGTAGCTGTTATATCACTTACATGAGAACAGTTTTTATCATACAAAATTATTTACAGTTCAGTGACAAACACACGTATGTACAAACTAATAATAAATTATGCAAAGACAATCCCGGGTTCCCGCTATCCCGTGATTTTTCCTAAATTCTTTCATAGTGCAACCAAGCAAAGGAAGTTTTTTTAGTACTACTTGGAGATAGAACAAGCAAGTAGCCCACCTGATGTTAATTGCATCTCTTGCTATAGGCAAAAGACAAAGCATTACTGCGTAGTCACATCCACAAAGAATATGACCAACGCGGCACTGCATTGCGCCCGTCAACTTGAGGCATAAAAGTGTTAAGCCTCGCGTGTCCGTAATTCTTGTGTTACGGTTTGAAATAGGTATGGTAGTAGTACTTCCCCGTTCGAACCTTTTCACAAGGAGCTCTACTACTCTTGTAGCTACCGTGTACTTTATAATGTTGTATTTGTATGGGACTTCGGGTTTGAACTTATATCACCCCCCGATTCCTACAGGACTCGTAGGTACCTAAAAATAACTGTTCGACCTGAATAGAAATAATTCGCTGATGGAGGAAAGTTGTGATGCTTTGAATACAGTTAAGTGGAAAACGTAATTAAATGTAAGAGGAAAGTTTCGTGTATTTCGGATTCAATAGCTTTGCTCTACTTCGAGAAAGGACTGGGAGATTTGTAAACAAGGTCATTTCATTATTATGGTGATTCTTTAGAGTCTTAAGTTTAGACTGCTGGGTTTAACTTTGAAATCTCTAAGTACGTATGCAAATAAATAGAATTGAAAATATTTTTTGCTAAATGCATGATGAAAGTATATTATATACAAAATATTTTTTTTAATGTTTGTCGATCTGACTGTCTGTTTGTTCCGTCTTATCTCCGAAACGGCATGACTGATTTGACGGGACTTTCATTGATATGGTAGATAGAGCCTTTTTTAAAATATTAATAATATTGATTATATTTATAAGCTGCTAAAATTCAATTTGAATTCGTATCAAAAAACTAGCTTATCGTTAATGTAGATCATCATGTAACCTATCATTTAAAATAAATCGAAAGACAATATTCAATGTAGGTATCCAAATATATCGCTTGTAAATTTTAAAACGTACAATTGTCAATAAATATTTTTGTCGAGATTTTTTCTGCTAGTATGTTTCAGCTTACCTTTAATGTAGATAAGGTACCTTAAGTTATATATACATAAAAAGTGGACTCGTGACTTGTTCAGAAGTACTATAATTTTCCATTTTAAAAGAGGAAACGTCTACTGACAGTGTTTTAAGATCGGACCCGACCGACATGTCATGTATGTACTGGCCCTAATACTAGCGCTGTCGGTGTTTCAAAATGTTCAATAGCCGGTAGAACATCCTTAGACTGTATCTAATTCAAATAAGATCGCCTTCCATGCAAATGGCGGCTGGTTCATAAACCGTTCGCGGTTTATTTACCTCGGTATCCTGCATCGCTAACCAAATATTATGTGCATTTATTTATTTTATCCGAAGCCGTCAGCCGGCAGACGGACGGCCGGTCCAAAGCTTCACGATTTTGATACGAAATGCCGCTTGAACGCGCACTTCTACATATTCAGTGGTTTTCAACTTTTCAACATCAGCAAATTCAATGTGTGTGTCAGTTGACTTTGCGCTTATTTAGGCGAGGTACCTATACCTCGAAGCGCACCAGAGTTTTCGCTTCATTCAGTAGATATAAATGTTAAGTTTTTATTCCTCGAAGCGGCTATTTGCAAGTCATACGAGTTTATTATGAACGCTCAGCTCAGCCCGCTGTTCCATACATCGAAATGTCAGGTCCGATTCCAATAAAATTTTGCCGGTATTCAAATACAGATATGTGTTTGTGGTGGGTCACTTTAAAAAAAAAGAATACAAATCAAAATATATAGAAAAAAGTTTCATATGAACAGTCATTCCATAACACAACATTCATAGTTTTGAATTTATTGTGTTTAAAAAAAAAGTGTCGTACTACGGACACAGATTACTATCCGATTAAACCTGCAACGTATAATTTGAATAAGACTGTTTTTTTTTTTGTACGATGGGTAAGCGCTTGAGCTTAATGTCATCGCCGAATGTGGAAATGCACCTCTCCTGGTATCCTCAACAAACTGAGGAACTGACGTGCTTTTTCGAATAATGAACGATAAACTAAGTTTGTACTGAAGAACGAAAATCAGCGGCTTCGATATGTGAAAGCTTTGTGGCGTATTTAAAAAGCTAATGTGGGATATGCTGCGGTTGCGATCACGCGGCGGCGGCTTATCAGCATCTCGCGAGCTTTGTTCCCCGCCGTTATCAGATCGGCACGAGCCCCCTCCGTCGCGCGACGTCCTGTACTTACTCCCTTATTTGCTCGGCGGCGGCGCCTTTGACTAGCCACACTAAATATTTGGTAACCGGTTAACTAGCGCCGATGAGCGATCGCGCCACCATTGTCTGTACTCGCCGACTGCTAGTGATAATATTTAATTAGCGGCTTCGCTGTCGCACCTACGCGTTGCGAAGCATCCGTCGAGAGCAGGCCGAGAGCCCGCGGCGAATATGTTTATACAACCATTTAAGTAACGCCGCCGCATGATTAGTGGAATAATAACGAGCCATGCTCATAATATTTAACTAGTTTCAAAACAAACCGACTTCAGTATGTTCTAAACATCTGCATCTCGCCGAGTGTGATTATACGCGTCACCCGTCATACGGGAAACATAAAGCACGCGGAACGATCCAATAATATAAACATACAATGCAAATGTGATGTCCCACTGTGATGTGTCGGTGATGTATGGGTTCCTTCGTGATCTCCAGTCAGGTCGCACGTCACACTCGTTTGATCTGGGTTCACGCGGTCACGCATTCGGATAGACCGTTTAGGTGCCGCCCGTCTCGCGTGCCGTGTCCGTCAATTGCGCATTTTGGTACAGTTACATCGTGATAGGGCCATCCCGTTAGGAATGTACGCTAACTTTATAAAAACCTGCAAGGCTTGCGATAGCAACTTACGTATGCCTATTTTGTTGCAGCTACCGTACACTCTGCGAGTAGACGTTCCACCGAACCAAATCGCGATGCACCAGCCGACGTTCAACATTTCCAGCGAAGGCTTTGTGCCGATAGAGCCTCAAACATGGCGGGTGGACCTGCCATGTACGCGAACCACCGCCGCGGAGGTGCAAGTCAACATCTCCTTAAACGTCTCGACCGGTTCTACATCTACGCTTTTACACTTCCGGAGACGGAAAATATGTCTAAAAGAGGCAGCTCGTCCGGCCGTGAGAGTTGACAGCGTTCCTCACGCGTCCACGTCCGCGGATATTTTCTACGCGGGGGCAGGGTGCGCTGGCGCCGCGCTTCTGGTGGCAGCGATCGCCGCTGCTGCCTGTAGGGCACGAGCGAGGAAGCTCAGGCGAGCCCAAAGCGACGAGCAAGATGCCCACGCGTTCTTACCCGACTCCTCGTGTAAATCTGCCGCGAGCTACACCAGCTACCGCCGACCTACCTCCATACCCGCCGCGGCAGCTGAAGAGAGAGCCAGAGACTTACAGCAAAGGATAGCAGAACTGACAATTCAGAGGTGTCGTGTCAGACTACGATCTGTCGCTATGGAAGGCACGTTTGGCAGAGTTTACAGAGGAACATACGCGGATGAAGAAGCGAGAGAGCAAGAAGTGCTCGTAAAAACTGTTGCGGAACACGCGTCTCAAGTTCAGGTAACCATCGCAAACCGAGCACATTTAAATTCTGACGCAAATAGACACAAGTGATTATCGTATTCTTCTCTTACAGGTATCACTTCTTCTCCAAGAAGGATGCATGCTCTACGGTCTGAACCACGAGCGCGTGCTTTCTGTCCTCGGTGTCAGTATTGAGGACCAAACGGCTCCCTTCCTCCTGTACCCCTGGACCGGTACTTGGCGGAATCTCAAGCAGTTCCTTATGTCGTGTCGGGGGGTGGCGGTGGGGGGTGCTGCGTCGGCGCCTCCTCCGCCGCTGACGACGCAGCTGGTCGTCAGGATGGCTCTCCACGCCTTGGACGGGCTGATGTATCTTCATTCGCAGCATGTGCTGCATAAGGATGTTGCTGCTAGGAATTGCATGTAAGTTGTTGATCTTTAAAATATCAAATGCTTGTCTGATTGTAATTATCTGTTCACGTATAAATGCGAAAGTTTGTTCGGATGTTTGGATATTTAGCTAAAACTTTGCACGTATTGTCCTAGGCCAGGTATAACATATAATCATTATCATCACCTATCGTAGTCCACTGCTGGACGAAGGTCTTTCGTAGCCACTCTCTACCCGCTAGTAAACGAAGGCTCCAAACATAATAACATAACGAGGGCGAACCCGCGAGCAGGAGCTGAATTTATAGAAGCTTATATCATTTTTAAAGTTCATCTTCAGCATTTATTTACAATTATAACGGCATTACTACGATTTTTCCTCCTCTAATCCATTATATCTTTGTTGAATCTTCTCCAATAAACCTTGATGTTTATTTTCGATAGAGTGGACGAAAACCTCCGGGTAATGATCGCCGACAACGCCCTATCCCGGGACCTGTTCCCCGGAGACTACCATTGCCTCGGCGACAACGAGAACCGTCCGATAAAGTGGCTGGCTCTCGAAGCGCTGTCTAAGCGGCAGTTCAGCCCAGCGGCTGACGTGTGGGCGCTCGGGGTTCTGCTGTGGGAGCTGACGACGTTGGCCCACCAGCCGTATGCTGAGGTCGATCCGTTCGAGGTTGCGGCGTACCTGAGGGATGGCTACCGGTTACAGCAGCCCGCGAATTGTCCTGATGAATTGTGAGTTATTTTACTAATCGTCTCACGACTGGGTAACTCCACTTAAAATTTTTGATACTGGTATATTGGTATATTGCCGTCGTACAATAAAAAAAACTGGTATGTCTTAGTTTTGATTTTATTTCATAGATATAGAAGATATTTATGTATAGCGAATATATAGAAAATACTTTTTTGAACTAATAAATAGAAGTACATGGGCGAACTTAATGGTACGAAGCATTTTCTTTCAGATAACCCTTGCGTAGTATGGAGTGGGTGGTAGATAACGGGAGAAAAAAAAAAATAACAATGTATTACTAATACTTAATATATAGGTGATGACAAGCCTCATAGCTCAGTTGGTAGTAACTCTGCCTTCGGTGCTGTAGGCTGTGGGTTCGATTCCCACCCAGGACAAACATTTGTGTGATGAATATAGATGTTTGTTCTGTGTTTGGGTGTTGTATCATATAGTTCGTATGTATTTACAAAAAGTATTTAAGTATTTTATCCGTAATCTAGTTCCCATATTACAAGCTATGCTTAGTTTGGGGCTAGATGGCGCTGTGTAAAATGAATGTCCTGTAATATTTATTTATTTATTTATTTATAGGTACCTTCTTACTTATAACTATATATTTCGTGATTCTTCCTTTGAATTAATGTTTCTACTTTTTTTATAAATGATGGGTTAGTGATCGTAAGCTTCTCAAGCTGCAGGCTGAGGATAGGTTAGGATGAGGTCTGCGATGGAGTGAGCTTGCCCAGAAGGCACTGGCTCTTCTGCGCACCGATGTATTGCAGCAAAGTGTTTGGCGCTGTCATCTTCGACCACCATACTCATAATTATTTCTTACATTGATCAGCCCTTTGCTATTATCATACTAAGAACACCAACGTAGCAATGTTTCGCGGCGAATATCTGTGAACATTTCTCACTCATAAATCCATTAGATATTTTTCCTTTTACGACTTGACTTGCGAAATAAGGGCACATGTGCTATGATATCATTAGAAAGTGGTGCGTTACAAGCATCTGGCTAGTGTGCTCTTATCTTTTGATGATATTATCGGAATTGAGGCTATTATAGTATTTACATTGGTACTTTATAAAATTGATATTGAACATCAAGTGCCTCTTATTCTACGCTCGAAAATACCCTTGAATATTATCAATATACATTCATTCAGTAGGATGTTTTCGGATCATTTTGAAACGTCAAATCTACGACAGTAGATTCGCTATTCCGTATCCCGAGCAGACATGCTCGGAATACGGAATAGCGACCAGCTCACAAAGAGAAAGGCAATAACTTCGGGCTACTTCATTTTTGAATGATCCATTAAAAAAAAACTACTCAGAACTAATTACAGTCCATTCGCTGGAGCAAATGCGCCTTTAATGCCACTTATCTTCTAGTCTTTCTCCACCTAGTTAGTAGGTACTAGGTACCCCATACTTCCCGTAACCGCATTACGGGAAGTATGGGTGGACATTCCCTGGTCAAAAGCTGAATAATATAATGATTATATCACTTGCCTAACAGGCGTTGGTTATCCCAGTAAAGGTGTTGATAATACCAGAGACCAGTATAATACTGGTCTCTGATAATACACAGAAGGAAACTGCCCTTTTCTGGCTAAATCCTTGAATCGACTTTTACGTAGCTGAATACAGCAAAGTTATGCCGACAGTACTTTTTTTACCACAACATCACTTAGTAGTGTTAATGGCTACTTAGGTGGCCTTGCATTGCTTTGGTTTGTGGTCTTCCATTGAGCAGGACCTGGGACTGAAGGGTTAGGAGGTTTGAAACAATAATAGAAATAAATATTACAGGACATACATTTTACACAGAGCCATCTAGCCCCAAACTAAGCATAGCTTGTTATATGGGAACTAGATTACGGATACTTGATACTTTTTGTAAATACATACGTAATATACGTACTAACACCCAAACACAGAACAAACATCTATATTTTGAATTGAATGTTGCAAAACATGGTCCAAGGTTTCAGGGTGTCAAACTGTTTAACTCATTACCGGCATTTTTTTCGGAATTCATTTCATTCGGAATTCTATTGAGTTCCGTCGAATATTGTTTCATTATTTCACGTCATTGTGATTAAGTGTAACTACATTATTGGCCATACATAAGGGATTGACTTAGAATTTGTAGTTTATGTTGACATAAATATACTTAAAAATACCAAAATAAATGTCGTGAGTTGTGAATTTTTGTGTCATCATAACATTTGTGAATGTAGCGACCAAGATACTTGAAATACAAAAAAAATAATGTTAAATGTATTTGTGAGAACATCACTCACAAAATTATTTTGTTTATTGGAATAGTCGAAAATTAAATGATATGACAGCGGCCAGGCATTGTCTGCTCGCTGGCCTCACAAGAGCATTGCGTGTTGTTAGAATAACCCGTGTTTTTTTTAATTATTGCCCATAGTATTTAAATATTTTTTTTCACCAGATTCGCGGTAATGGCGTACTGTTGGGCGATGTCGCCCGACGATCGGCCGACACTGCAACAATTGCAAATCTTCCTGCGGGACTTCCACACGCAGCTCACTAGGTTCGTCTGAACGCGCCTTACAACCCAAAGATGACAGTGTCAATGACAAGTTATAGTGAGATAGTGAGTCTGTTACTTGCACACGTGCTACGGACAAGTGTGTGTAAAGTTATCAGGCCTTATGCAAGTAAGTGCGGATTTCAGTGCAAAGTGAAGTTTCCAAGACTGATTTTAGTGTAATTTAGTTATTTGGTTGTCACATGTTAAAATTTACACCCCGTTTAGTGATTTACCCGAGAATTATTGTTTTAGTTGCTATTAATGATCTTCTTATATTCATCTTTATGTACTGATTAATTCTTTTTCTGTTATTTCATATGTTTACGTCTATTTTTAGCTTATTTCAAAATATTTTGTGTTGCGAATGCTTTGTCCATACTCTCTCGTCCTAGCATATGTTAAATTGTTAGACATCTTTGTAATTTTACAATTTATGAATACGCAAGCATTTATGCATGAAACATTTTGAAATATGTCAATCTAGGAAGGCATAGAAACGGATGTCGAGTCAATTGATATGTAATGTAGCGCACAATATTAATATAACTAGAGCAATATTTCTTAGGCGTTTTGATGTTAATGTTTCGTATTGCTATGATATTTCTAAAGGCATTTTTGTGATAGTTCAAGTCGAAAGTTTTTTAATCCGATGGATCAGCTCCTGGTTTCGAGGCTTGCCTGGGCAAGAATGAGGTCAACGAAGCGAGCTTTTCTATGCCTATTAACTCTCTCATATCACTTTATTTATAGGTGATTTTTCTGGTTGTGGCTAAGTAAAAATAACCAGGGGACATCGTCTATAAATAAATGTATGCTCATTTCTATATTTAAACTTTTTAGCGAACTTTTAGCAAAAAGTCCTTCTCCACCGATCGTTTTGAGATGGCCTTACAGAAACATGCCTATGTGACAACATTTTACCCGCCTGCCTCAGAAAGAGGGATAAAGATTTTGTATTTTTTATTATTCTTAACCTGAACACTGCCATACTAGATTAAATGTTGATTGTACAATGTAAATATAATAATAAAATAAAATAATATGACTGTAATTATACGTATAATGTGCCTCAGATTTTATGAAAGTTTTAAATGTTTATTACAATTAGCTGTTTTACATTTTCTATGATAGAAAAGGAGAAGAAGAGTTTTATCGATATGTGTTTTTTTTAACGGTAAGTGCCAAATTGAATAATGATTTTGTGAATTATTTTGTTGATACGTTGATATATTGTTGATACAAAACTGACATTCTAATAATTATAACTATTGGAGATACAACCATATTGTATAGTTTTCTTCACTATTTGATATGGCAGCCTGTAACCGTTTATAGGATATGAGCCCTAAGTCTAGAAGTTTTTATTTCAATTTCCACGCTTGGCATATGTCACTTGGTTGGAGATCAATATTTAAAATGCACAAAAGAAAACAATGCTGTTCATTTGTCAATATTCTGGTTTCTTTTTTCTTTTTCATATGTAAGTGCAAGTATGTATATGTACTTCGATGAATAATTCTAAAATTTTAGAAAGTACTTCCGACAGTCTATGCAACTGGTTATTTGTAAATTTGTGTAAATAAATCAATGAAATGTGAATATATGAGTGAAACATTATACTTTGTTTAATTCAATCACCTACAGACTAGTGAAGGGTTAGAGAGTGGATGAGAAAGGCCAACGATGGTTCAGTGACGCATCTTGGGAGAGCCCAGCTGTGAATTGCGATAGGTGAAGCTGATGATGATGGCCTAGAGACACAGTATGGGGGATTTCAAATAGGTCATTTTTTTTAAATAATTGTGTACGATTGATGCTTCTGGTATTGAGGGCGGACAAAGGCAACGAAAACTTCCATTTACGGACCATCTCCAGGTGAAATCCCTCAGTCGATTCTGATGAGATCCACGGGCGGTTAGCAGAAGGACCCATATTGTTTGTGGGGCCGCCGCCGCCACGCCGCCCTTATCTAGAAACCTTGCATTCTTGGATAAAAAAACTGATCTAAACTTGCATTAGAAATTAGTGTTAGTGTTAGTGGTTGTAATCACATTAACGTACCTTTTTTTTTCTCATCTGGTAACAAGTTGAGATAAGGCCGAAGGTGGAGGCGCACTTCACCCGGAATCCTCAAAAAATGAGGAACTAGCTATCTTTCTTCTTAATGCCGGAACACTACAATTTTTAGAATTGTTATTATGGCGACAGAGTTAGGTAAGGTATGTACCTACGTATTTCTGGTAGGTACGTAGGAGAGATCAGAGTATATTTCTTAGCGTCCTATTTTATGAGCAAGTGATACTGCACCTACACCTATTGTCATAGGTTCGTCTACTAAAGATAATTGAAGTTTATAAATATGGAAAGTATTTATCTGGCGTCATTTTAGAAAATAAGTAAGCGAGTCTATGTTTGTCATAGATTTTGAATATACTGACGCAAATCTATGGTAATTGTAGTGTTGGATCTCTATGAAAACGGTGGAAGGTAGAGATTTTTTTTTTTACTTTTATGTGAGGGTTTTGAAATTCTGATTCGCAACCTTTTTGCGTGACAAAAAGTGGTGGTGCACTGTGTCGGGTAAAGTGGGATATAATTAAAATGTTCCATGTATTACAAAAGTTTCACTTCTATCGTGTGTATTTACAACACACCCTGTTTTCCTTTTAAATGTACTTGACCTCTAGACTTGCAAGGATCAGGTTAACGATGAAGTGAACCTACCCATACAAAAAAAATACTTGAGTACATACCTACTGCCACTAATCTCTCAACTAATCAAGCCTCAACGAGTGTGACTGGGGATTTGCCATAACCACCAGGCGATTTGATGATTTGTGTTTAGTACTAAAGTGCATGCTGCCAACCATCTCCCAACAAGATTAATGAGGGGATTTGCCATAATCACCACGTTTGACAGGTGAGTTGTGTTAAAAGTGTTAAAATCCCCTAGTAAAATCTAATGACATCCACAGGTAGTTAGCCGAGAAACCCATAATCTTTGCTGTTCTGCCAAGAACTAGAAACTTTGCTTTAGATAATATTGAATGTCAGTAATGTAAAATCACACTTCGTTTTTCTTTGGGGTTTTCGGGAGAGATCCAAGTGCATATGTATTTTCGTTGTCATTATGTTATGTGCTATTCCTATGATACTACACTAGTTCTAGTATGATAGTAAAATAACGTAAGAGGGGGGGTAACTGTGGGATAAATTCAAGGGGGGCCTATACAATTATATGTCCATACTTGGCCGGTTCATTGTAGTTAGCAGGTTTTGTTCATATACAGCTATTGATTTATTTTGAACGATTAAAATAGCACTTTAGGGTTTTGATAAAATGTACTGGCAGTCAAAATAACGACATTTGTTATGTATCTTGAGAAGAGTGTTCCTGGAGGGGCAAAAGAGTCTACTTATTTGAGAACTTGGTTTTATGACGCTTATTTTTACTGACTTTACTGGCAATATAAAAAAAATGCATACATTTTTCTCCCTACAATTAAACAATCACTTTGTAAGAATACCACTTTCTAACTACGAACCAAGAAAACGAAAACCTAAAGGGGACAAAAATTTGGCTCACACGATTTTATGCTGATCAAAAAGCTACGATTTTACGTGAGAACTCTCGATCTCGATCTCGACCGTAAAACATCCCCTCAACATTGTTATATATGTCAGCGTTAGATTGTAAGACAGTAAACGGACGGTTTTTACAATCTCACGGTGACATATACATTATAAATCGAATAAACTAACTGAGATTGTAACATTGTAACGACAAGACAGACTTAGAGGACGAATGCATGTTAATAAAGAGAGGAAGGGAGAAAATAAAGATCCTCCATCATTCTTTTACTACGATGTAAACGATATAAAGTAAAAGATTACAAATAAAGAGAAAAAAATAAATTCATTTGAGTTTAGCTTCAACCCATTTTTTTTCAAGAACAAACAGACATGAAAAAGTATAAGCAGAATTTTGAGAATTACTCTACATTATCTACATAACTACCTACCTGAACAGCAGACGCGCTGAAATATTATTCTCAAAAGTTAAAAAAATTCCCCACGGCAAGGCCCCGACGAGATTCGAACTCGTGATCTCCTGTTTACTAGACAGGCGCTTTAACCAACTAAGCCACGGCGCCTCGAGACGCGAACGCGAAATTATGTAACGTAAGCGGCGTAGACCACAATTAATCTAGACAATATTTATATTTATGTACAAATATAATGAACCATGCCTAGAGTTATTGTACTCTCAGTTTATAATAGCGAGAACTTCCATACTTTAATACGACCATATGTGTGGCAAAATCTCAGAAACCATCCCACTATTCTCAACGATAGGTTTTTGATTGTAGTAAGTCTGAACACGAATTTTCACAAAACGTACTGTTATTCTGTGACATAACTAACTTTCAAACATTCAAATTTCATTAAAAAAAATCCCCTTATTTAATACCTTGTGGATTTCAGAAAAAATATAGGTACCACCTATATAAATGTAAATTAGAACGAACCTATATAATACTCAAACAAGATTAATTCAATTTTAAATTCATAAACCAAAGTCTAAAATAGGTTAGGTACCTACCAATTATTTCTATATGCAAATTCTTAAATGACGCACCTGTATACAAACATTTTATCATGCTCATATTATTTGCTATTAAGGAACTTTTTTGCCAAATATCATGTTTTTCATAAACTTTATTAAGTACATTATACGCAAATACCTTAATTTTGTTCTCCGGGTATAGAGCAGCCGTGGCCGAGCGGTTAAGGCGTCTGACTAGAAATCAGATTCCCTCTGGGAGCGTAGGTTCGAATCCTACCGGCTGCGACATTGTTTTTGTTTTTAATCATAAATTATTAGTCTTTGTGATACGAGATATTGAATTCCTATTAATTAATCTCTATATTTTTTTTGTTTCCGAATTTATTTTTATAGGCTACAATTTTACGAATATTTTCATTTACGTTAGGGCGCTTTATCGGACGTGTCACAGGCTTTATCCACAAAATGATGGCGTGCCGTGTTTTAATGATGTAGAAAAAAAACATAAATGCGAAACCGGCTTTACTTCCGATTATTGCGGAATAGAGCTGGCTAAATCCGGCATTGTTTTGTAGCCGGTAAAATATATTATGTAAAGTGCTAAGGCATACAGTGACGATCTGAAATTAACAATATTACAGCTATATTATTATTGCAGGTTTATTACAGGACCCTATGAGCAATATTACTGAAGGTTGGACTAATGACACTGAACATCTGTTCATTTATTTATTTATAATATATTTTTATTAATATACCAATACCTACATGTAGTTTGACTTCGTTTATGTTTAATGTGTTGTGTTTACCTCACTCGATAGAGAAGACATAGTAGCAGGGAGTCGGTGGATGGACCGGGCTCAAGTCACATTCAGGCATTGCATGGGATTTTTTTTTGTACGACGGGGAAGCGCTTGGCCTTCATCTCACCTGGTAACAAGGTATAAAGATTGGTAGAGCGTCACTAGAACAATACCTACATTGGTTAGGATTTGCCCGGCTTTTTATTGTTTTGTCGACTTTTTGCCAACTCTTTGGTTAGGAAAGGTATGTACAAATATATGGTACGATGGTAGTACAGAACAAGCTGAAGGGCTGAATTAGCAGCCGGGACGCGCCATTAAACTCTTTGTTTACCGTTCACCCGGGCCACTTGTGGGCATCACGGGGTGTAAGGCTTCGTAATAAAACGGGAGTATTTTACGGGTAATGCGATATCCTTGTTTGTTATCTAATTGTTGGGAAGTAGGGAGGGATGATCAAATAAAATGTATTTTAGGAAATTAATTAACAGTCTACTTTCTACTAGGTAGTAGTTAATAGCAATACCAAGTTACACCTACTCCGTAAATTTCGAGTCTACCTACCTATTTAAAATATACCTACTCACGTGTGATTATGAATACGTGAGATACATGTAAAAAGAAAAGTCAAGTGAAGATGAATTGCTTCAACTGTACTAAAATAATTATAATTTACCTATAAAACAAACTTGGGCCGAATGTGGAGCCGAAAAGTAGAAACCAGAATTTTTTAAATAAAATCTGCTGTGGGCCGTATACGGTATACAAAGCGGGACGAATGCAGATTTTTTTATGTGGGCCGAACTTCCTCGGGACTAATATGACATATCTCATACCAACTACTACTACCCTCATAGCTACTACATGCTCAGGCGGGATCGGCACAGCATGTTCTAATTTTGCACTCTCTCCTGTCTCCCGTAACCTCGTCCACTCCTCTCGCATGCTTATCATCACACAATCCATCCACCTCTTCTTCGGTCTACCCCTGATCCTATATCAGTCCACATCCATACCTAACATTATATACCTAACTCACGTGACTTTCTTTCCTCCGCATGACATATCCATACCACGCTAACCTGTAACTGAGGAGTAACTCCTCATTATTTTCTTCATCTACTACTTTCAACTTCCCCTGACGCTTTACGAAAATTTAAGTTTGTAATTTTAGGCTAGCACTCATACCTAATTTGACGACAGCATATTCAAAGCGGTAGGCATTAATTGTATAACTCAAATATATAACTGCTAAGATTATGGAGATATAATCTATCTCTTGCTGGTCTCCGAAACACGGTTTAATGTTGAATTGGGGACGCTACTGCCCCGTGGGACGCGCTATCGCCCCAACTAGGTTATTTTATCATGGTGCTATAATCTACCACAATCTATAATTATACGATAGTAGAACAGTGCATTAAAAATATAGCACATTCAATTTATCTGTGTTTTTCTGTTTTTTTTTATACAACTTGGAGTCGGAAAAAGCAGCCCATGATGATAAGTGTATCTCTTGTCTCACAAAGCCTTAATGTGTAGGTCACATCAGAAAACATGACCTATGCGGCACTGCATTGAGACCGTCAACTTGAGGCATAAAAGTTTTAGACTCGCGTGGCAGTAATTTCACCGGCATCCATACCCTTCAAATCGTAGCAAACCAATGCTGCTTAGCGGCTGAAGTATCCCGACTGAACCAGACCAGTACCAGACGGAAGCGTGTTCAAGACATAGGCTGCATTGCCACGAGGCAGCATGTTGAAAGCTAATACGATGTATACAAAATAAAATATATAGTTTTATGTCAAGCATGACGTAAATATACCTAATTATTGAAAAAGATTAATTATTAATTATGATGTATTACAGATTATAGAGTTTGGTCGTGTTAGGACTTTGTTTAAGTCCGCATGGACAGATGCAGAAGATGCTTAGATAGATGAAAATGCTATGCTTCTGTCGCCATAACAACCATTCTAAAATATTTGTTTCAGGATTTAGAAGCAAGATTGCCAGTTCCTCTGATTGTTGAGGATTCCGGGTGAAGTCCGCTGCCAGCGTCGGTCTTATCGTAACTAGAAAACCAGGTGAGATGAAGACCAAGCGCTTCCCCGTCGTACAGTAAAAATAATAATTATAATAAAATGATGTCCCATATCATTCTAATTTGAGTACACCATACGTGTACTCAAATTAGAAGCCCATTTTCAAGACATGCACTCAGTGCTAGGCGTTAGTTGCACCGAGCTTAGTAGGGGGAGTCCGGGAGACTTGAACCAACACATAAACTCGTATAAAAATGTACCTAAGGTGTGCGATTTGTTTTAGTACATATAGATAGTACATTTCAATAGCTACAATATGGCACTACCAAAATTTTAATTATTGATCAAATTACGCAGCTGTGCTATTTTTTTTTATTAAAAATGGGATTTGGCACAAGTCTCCCCGATAGGCGGGACAGATGGAGGGAGAACTGATCATAGGCCTTGAATTCTCCGTAGATGGAAAGGTCTGTAGTTAAAAGAGTTATAGGTTTATCGTCGTGAAGCTGTAAAGGCCTGTTGTCGAAAAGCTCTGCTGGTGAAACGGAAATAAATGAATCGTCGTGTCGACGAACAGTCCAATGGCGAATCGGTCATAGGAGAACGGTTGCGAAACCGCTCAAGTCTCTTCACTGGCCCAGTCTGCCGGACTCCTCCTTAGTTTTTTTAACCGCCTCTGTGGTCTAGTGGTTCAAGCCACCGATTTCAGATCCAGAACTCCTGGGTTCGATCCCTATGGGAAGTACAATATATTGTGCTTGGTTTGGTTTGTGGTAGGACTTTGTTTAGGTCCGCCTGGCTAGCTACCACCATCTTACCTAATTCTGTCGCCATAATAACATTCAGAGGTAAGATAGCGAGTTCCTTAGTTTGTTAAGGATTCCGGGTGAAGTGCGCCTCCACCTTCGGCCTTATCTCAACTTGTTACCAGGTGAGATGAAGGCCAAGTGCTTGCCCGTCGTACAATAAAAAAAAAATGCACAGAGCTTAGAAAGTTGCATTCTGCCCAGTGCCGCACAACGCAGCCATCTAACCATCCTATGGGGAAGTCCATGTCTGACAGTGGACCAGCAAGAGGATAATTTCAGGCTGTTATGATGATAATACTTATATTTTATCATAATCTGAAGCACATTTTGTAACTTCTGCAAAATAAATGATGAATAGTCCTGTATACGGATACAGCAAGCTCATCCATCACCACGCGACAGGTCGATCGTGTTATCAGATGCTTTGACGAGCAAACAACCATGTTCCTTGGATATGAATGAATGAACGAACAAACGCATGAATGAATGAATGAATGAATGAATGCCAATGATTGCTGTTGGCACTCTTACAAAGTGGCAAAATAGTAATACCGGCATTTAGAGGTAAGATAGCCAGTTCCTCAGTTTGTTGAGGATTCCGGGTGAAGTGCGCCTCCACCTTCGGCCTTATCTCAACTTGTTACCAGGTGAGATAAAGAAAAAGCGCTTCCCCGTCGTACAACAAAAAAAAACAAAAAAAAGTCGAATTTTTATTCCGGTAAAGCGCGAGAAAATGGCCACAGGTAAATTGAATAAACAAAACCAGAGATAAAACAATGTCAATTTTAATTAAACGATTAAAACGACACAACAACCTCAATAAATTAGCATTAATTATACAAAATGCCAAAAGCTGCTCCATATCGTGTGTTCCCAGGGTCATAATTAACATGTGTGGAATTATAGGCTTCTAAGGGTAGCTGGTAGGCAACTGAATTTATAAACGGTCTTCGTACTTTATGCCATGTGACACCCTTGTGTAAATGCGAGGGTCGAATGCCGTAAATAGAGGCCTAGGTGACGATGATTGCAACAATAGCCGGTATTGAGATTAAATTTATTTTTTATTTTTTTATACAACTAGGAGACGGAACAAGCAAGTAGCCCACCTGATGTTAAGTGCACTCTTGCCTATAAAAATGCCTTTGGTACTGCGTAGGTCACATCCACAAAGAACATCGCCTACACGGCACTGCATCGCGCACGCCAACTTGCGGCATAAAGGTCACATTTCTGTAACTTCACCGGTGACCATACTTCGAACCGGAACACCTAATGCTGCTTGGTAGCTGAAATAGGTATGGTATATACCCCGGACGAGCCCTTTCACAAGGGGCTCTACTACTCTTAAAAGTGAGATCTAAACGCAGATTACAAAACCCCCTCCTAGTGTCTACCCCGGGCAACGGATTCGTGCGGCTGTTTTTTATTAATTTTGTTGTTAAGATAAGGCCGAAGGTGGAGGCGCACTTCACCCGGAGTACTCAACAAACTGAGCTGGCTATCTTACCTCTAAAATGCCGGAACACAACAAATTTAGAATTGCTGTTATGGCGACAGGATAAGGTAAGATGGTAGCTAGCCAGTAGTACCTTAAATAAGTCCTACCGCCAACCCCACCAAGCACAATATTTTACCGGTCCCGGAATCGAACCCGGGACCAGTGGGCGAACCACAGACCACAGAGGCGGTTATAATGTATACCTACTAACAATGCATGTTTTCAGCTCACATTTTTTTTACTGCCTCAGAAGGGTCACAAAATGATGGATGGATTGCTGGAATCCTCAGGTGCGATGCGCACAATCAATCATGTTTGTTTTTAATCAATTTGCGACAGTTTTCATCCTTCGTCCACTGTTGGCAGGCAGCGATCGAGTGAGAGGAATTATCGATTACACCTAAATATTACGGCATCTTCCACCAGAACAAACATTTGAGTGGTGAATGATTGAATGAATGAAAATACTTTATTGCCCACCTTAAAAATAAAACTGTATAACTTAAAAAAAGTACCCATGTACAATTATGGAGAGGTTGTCTGGAAGAAATCGCATTTTTTTTTTATTTTATGGCTAAAGAGGTGGTTGATGGTGCACATCATTTAAATGGGGTCTAGCAAAATTTACTATATTATAAAACATTAATTTGATTAAATTATTGTTATTTGTTTGGGTGTTATGATATGATAAGTATATGTATTTACAAAAAGAAAGCATATATGTATTATTCCCGTAATCTAGTGCCATACAGCTTTGCTTAGTTTGGGCTTAGATGGCGCTGTGTTACATTAATGTCCTGAAATTTGTTTATTACGTTTAGACAGTTCCTGACCTCAAATAGCTCAAATAAGTGACCTCTGTCTAAACCAATATATTTACGCAATTTGTGATCCTCAGTCGAATCAGTATGTAATTTTGATCAAAATTATTTAAAGTTATTTTTGTTCAGCTAAATTTGTTGAGTTTCAGTAACACACAATCGTGTTTAAAGAAAACAATTTGTAGCTAGCAAATTACCGTTAGTATTTTATTATCTGTGCTAATACATAGTTACGATGGGTCAGCTCTCATTTCAGGCTTGCTTCTTCTAGACGGAGAGAGCCTGCCCAGAAGTCCTGGAGACTTGAAATTACTTTTCAACAATATTATAACGCTCACGAAATGTCAAGAGATTTGTCACATAAGTCAGATCCATACATTTAATTAGACTGCATCTGCCCTGTTACCTCACGAACCTTTACTGCCTTTCCTATATTCAATTCTGAAACACGTCGGTTCATAATAATTTACTTCGAATCGAATAAATGGTTAATTGGATTCCCGATATTAATCAGAAAACCGCTTTTTATTGGATTAGAAGGGATTAAACAGACCCAATCGCAAAAAAAGACCAATCTCCGTATAATGAAACCACTGAAACGTAAAACCCGAATCCTTTTTCTGGGTAACCCGAGTCGAGCATACACAGCTCTAGCGAAATGTCACCACAATATCACTGCCTTTCGCTTCAATAAGCGCTATACAATTTTACTACTCACAAAAACGCCTTCGCACACCTTTTACCTGGAGAGTAGTCATTAGCAAACTACAGGACATGATATGTATAGTTTCCATCGAACTATGGAATTCAAGCCATAAACATGGCGGTCGTGGCTTAAGAATTTACCCCTACAACTCAGCCCGTGAGCGGAATGTCGTAGAAGTCGAAAAAGGGAAACTCAGCAGAAAAGGGCCGCACCCACTTCTGATTTATCTAGCCATCCGCCTGCCTGACGTGGTGATTATGGCATCATCACGCATCTATATTCGCTGTACCTAGTATAGTTTTTTTTTTATTAAAAAATGCCTAGTGGGATATTTAAGAATGTTATTTAATAGAAACATTTTACTATTCAAAACTTTGTATAGCATATTTACCTAGCCTGTTACGAGTTCGATAGAAACATTTCAAAATATGTAAGGATACCGTTCGAGTTGAAATTATCATGTTTGTGCCATCGACCTATTAAACAAATTCGTAGATCGATGTTATGTGATCGATGTATCGATAAAAGGTTGTCTGAGAGATGTCAATGATTATGATTAGTTTTGTTAGTTCGATGTTTGTTCAGAAATGTATTTGAATGGTCGTTAACATCGAAACATAATAAGCTTTAGGTTATGGTATTAGGTTTGTAAGCATTATTTTAGGAGTACGAACACTAATGACCTAACCTTTCTTTTCTTATTCTCAGACCGTTACCTTCACATGACTGTGGTACCCATGTTTACCCGTCCGAAGAGGTGACACTTCATTTTCTTTTCACCCAGCAGAAACTCTTTGATATTCTGCGGCGTCTGAACCTCCACTTTGCATAATGAAGCATGGCTCTGATATTCGGAAAACTCGATAACGTATCGCTTGCAGATATTCAGTTTAATCGAAAGTAATTGCTGACTTTTGCTAGCATCCATTTTACTATAGTATATTAGTTTCCAAAACTTTTCCATAACCACCACGCTTGGCAGGCGGATTTGTGTTTTTTTTGTTGTACGACGGTGAGCTACCACCAATCAAACTAAGTACAATATTGTACTCCACCTGGGGATCGAACCCGAGACCTCTGGATCTGACACCCGTGGGCAAACCACTAGACCACAGATAATACACGGAAGAGCTGACCTTCTTCTGGGGAAGATCCCTTAGTTGGCTTAACCCTTAGGGGAGACCAGCCCATGTTAAATGTATCATCTAAAAATTAATCAGCCCGAGGTTCTTGCCTTTCTCCTTGTATGCTGGTCGCGATTCCGAACAGGCGGTAGATTTGACGTTTCAAAATGATCCTAAAAATCTTTATGAATAAAAGTATTTGACTTTGACTTCGGCTATCTATCTTATCGCTATACAATTCAGCCAGTATTTATTTTCCAGAAGTGAGCAGCTAATTCTCAGATCTCTCCCATTCGCATTGCTTCCGAGTAACAAAGCAGCAGCTGTCGTCACCTTCGTTTTGGAGTACATTTGGCTGAAACAGTGCCAACAGAACGCCTCCGTCCGCGGTTCATTTAGCTGAATACCTACAGCTGCCAACTGCTAACGGCCATGGTCTGAATGTGGGGATTGCCTTGTTTTGCTGATGGATTTTAAATTACATAAACGTGAAATCCAAGTTTTGGGTGCGCGTTGGGTTTTTATGCCGTAGTTTAAAAAATATAGATAATAGTCCCACTCAAATGTAAGTTTATTTATTTGTTTATTTATTTATTTACTAGGCACACAAAACAGAATATAATCAAAACATGACAAGCTTAAAGATATTTACAATTTTGATCTAGATCATATTCCAAAAACATGTGTACACAGACAGCATAGTTAAAAACAAGAGCAATATTTGCGTATACTGAGGATATATAGTAAAAATTAAATAAATAGACATCTGAAAGAACACACAAAAAATATATTTATAATATAATATTAATGAAGTATTTATTCAAAAGTGCTGACAAAATAATGATAGATGAATCTCTGCTATTTCGAGATAAATTATATTTTATCTTAATTTTTTTTTTTTTATATTAATTATAATATATAGGGTACGAAATATCTATATATTTTTTTTTATTTAAAATTTAATGCTATCTAAATATTACCTCTCGCTCACTCTAATACAAGAGTCGCAAGAGCGGCCTTTTTAAATTTTGGTAGACTGCTTGTGAAAATATCTAGAGTTTCATGATGTTCAATAGATAAATCATTAAATAATCGACACATCCTGACCACGGGATTATAATAAGATGTATTATTAGTATAAACCTGTAGGGCGAAAGTATGAAGAAAAATAAAAGTTAGCAAGTATAATAAGATAGGGATAATAGGTTAGCAGCGTTTTACTTGTACGAAAAAAAAAATAAAAAAAAAATGCTGAAGTGTTTCACGGGAATAACATTTTGCCTCCATTTTGGAAAGTGAAAATCGTAATCTACTACCATCTTACCTAAGTCTATCGCCATAAAAAAAAATATAAAAAAATAAAAAAAAATATGTAAAAATGAATGTCCGATAATATTTATTTATTTATTTATAATATTTATAACAACAATTCTTAATTGTAGTGTACCCATATTCAGAGTAAGATTGTCGCTTCCACCTAAGGCCAAATCATATCTTGATTCCAGGTGAGATGAAGGTAAAGCGCTTCCCCATCGTGCAATAAAAACTACATACTTAAACTGTGGTGGTCGTGGCAGGCCTCGATATCCTGGGACGTTTGTGAAAAATCTCAAAGGTTTGCTGGTAGAAAACTCTTTAAGGGTTAAGCTCGCCCCTGTACATATGTTTTCCTATGACATGTTTAAATCATATTTATGTGTAAAATAAAGAATTACGAGAAACTAACTACATCAAAAAAGAGTACTCTGAATAAACCAAAACCACTTTTAACTAGCCTTAAAGATTCGTAGCTACCACACAACCCGGTACTACCTAGTAATACCTTCTAAAAGGTATAATACCCATTATACTCTACGAGTAGGCCCTTTGTGCATGTAATCACATTTGTCTCGCCTCCAATTTGAATGTAAATGAGGAGCGAGGAACGATTAATTCATTACATTATTGATACGGCTGATATGAATCCGATTATCATTCGACAGCATAATAATTGGCGCAGATCAGAAAAGAGCCATCTCGTTTTCAGTGTAGCCGCGTCTGTGTAGTTCGCCCACCGATATCAGATCCAGAGGTCCCGGGTTTGATCCCAGGGAGGTACAATATTGAGCTTGGTTTGGTTGGTGTTAGGGCTTTGTTTAAGTCCGCCTGGCTAGCTATCACCATCTTACCTAAGTCTGTCGTCATAACAACAAGTCTAAATTGTTGTGTTCCGGCATTCAGAGGTACCTACGATAACCAGTTCCTCAGGCTGTTGAGGATTCTATCGCTCGTTCGCTCACTCCATCGTAGACCTTCTTGCTCTGACCTAATAATAATAATAATAAATCGTTTATTTCTGAACAATTTACAAATTGGTACTTATAATTAAAAGTGAATGGTCATGGCTTAGGTCAAGAGCCAACCCATGATTACCTAATAATAAGAAAAAAAAACTTTAACAGATATGAATGTCCACTGCAATTGGAGCGTTTAGACAATTCAATGCAAGTAATTTTTTCACGGTGATGTCATGGATTGACTGATATACACAGTCAGGTCATAAATTCTGTCACAAGTTTAATATAAAATAATTGAAACAAGTTTATTCATTATGTAACCATTTATATACCAAAATGAACTTAACGAAACATAGATTCTTATAACAATAAAGTTTATTCAAAATGACATTTGTGATTTTGAATACAGGCCTTCAATCTGCGCGGCCAGTCGTCTATCGCAGCACGATCAAGGTCCATGTCAATATCGGCGGCTGCCTTAATTTATAATTTATAATTTATTTTCACAATACGGCACTAAGACAAGGCTTAATCAAGGATGTCTTGAGTGACTCCAATCTCCAAGTGTTGCAATATCTTGTAATCTAACGGACTCAAATCTGGACTGGAGGAGGGCCAGTCTTCGTGCCGGATGAAGTCGATTTCACGCGACGCCAGCCAGTCTTGTGTGCTCTTCGCTCTATGAGCTGGCGCCGAAACTTGTTGGAATACCCAGTGCCTGTTATTGAACATGGTATGAGAAACAGGTTCCACGAGGTTCGTCAGGACTGTATTTTGATACACAACTGCATTCGTTTTTACACCTTTCTCACAAAAATGTACCTCTGTTAAGCCCCAATAAGAAACTCCCAACCATACCATGAGCGAGGATGGAAAATGACCTCGTTGGACACGCGGAATACGGTTGCTCGCTTCTTCACTACTGTGTGCGTACACCTTATCATTTTGTTTGTTGTAGCTCTCTTCTACGGTAAACATTTTTTCATCCGAAAAAAGAATTTCCCGATATTTTTTTCTCGCGTACCGCTTCAACAAAACGCGACATCTCTTCAGTCTCAGGTCCATTAGACGAGCATTTAAACGATGTCCTGTTTTTCTTCGATATGCCCGAAGCCCTAAGTCTTCATTTAACACCCTTTTCACCGTGGTTCTGCTTAACCCCTTCTGAAGGGCCAACAGTTTCTGCTTACGTTTGGGATTTCTTTGAATTCGCGCCTTCACAGCTTTTATCACTGCTGGAGTCCTAACAGACCGAGGGCGACCACTTCTTGACCTGTCATCTACACTAGAGTCTTCATTGTATCGTTTGATGGTACGATAAACGAATCTTTTGGTTATATTAAAATTTTTCACTATGTCAAAAATTTGAATTGGCGCGTAACCGCAACGATGCAACGCAATAACTGCAACACGGTCTTCTTTAAGCGTCCACTCCATATTTAAAAATGAGTAAAATTCTAAATAGTATACATTTTTATTTTCATGAACAATTCGAAATTCGAATTCAATAAACTTTTTTTGTGGCCAGCATTCTAAAAGAAAAGTTTTTACTGTGTGACAATACTTATGACCTGACTGTTTATTACATAGATGTCGATAAAGATTAGGAAAAACATACATAAAGGGCTCATTTGGCTTAAGTCGGTTAGTTTTTATCCAGGTAAGATGCGGGCGAAGCCGCGAGCAGAAGCTAGCAGCTTTATATATTATGTTTATATATTGTACGACGGGGAAGCGCTTTGTCTTTATCTCACCTGGTTACATATGAAGATAAGGTGCACTTCTCGCGGAATCCTCAAGAAACTGAGGAACTGGCTATCGTACCTCTAAATGCTGGAACACAACAATTTAAGAAATTTGTTGTTATGTCGACATAATCAGGTAAGATGGTGCTACTAGCCTGGTCATAACTCTAATAACGTGTCAGGTCATTGACTATGAATCCCAATGTTCAAGAGAATTGGCCAGAAATGATTGTAATCTGTACGTTTGATGCTGCCTAGATAAAGCTAAGCCTGAGCTTATGTAGAGGAACGAGAAAAGAGGGTACAATTGTTTTGAGACAACGGCCAGGGCTATATGGAGTGAGTCGAAATACATACAATACAATTAGTGAACACACAAAAAACCCAAAGAACTATCTTAATTAAGCTCACTGACATGAGAACTATGATAATCTTATGCATATAAAAGGTAGTGATCGTTCTAATAATCCACGGCGGTCGCGGCTAAGAATCGACCCCTCCAACTCAGCTCGCGGATGTCGTAAGATTCAACTAAGGGATTTTTTCAACAGAAGGACAGCAACTTCTATTATAACTTTATATATGTATAGTATAGTATGTAGGTATTTATATTTATATTATATAAGTAGTGTGTATATTTGTAGCATAGCTTTACTTATAATGTATGATATACGTATAGTTAATTTAGCTAGACCCTAATTAATTAATATGTGCACCACCAGCCACCTCTTTAGCCATGAAATCTTCTCCATCCAAAGGTAGTCTGGAAGAAATAGCTTCTAAGCGATAAGACCGCCCTTCAAAAATAAATGTATGTACAATGTACATACATTTATTTTTAAGTTATGCAGTTTTTATTTTTAAGATGTGCAATAAAGTATTTTTCATTCATTCATTCAACTTTTTTATGTACTACTCAACACCTTTACTTTTTCAACAGGCCTCATAGCTCAGTTGGTAGTAACTCTGCCTTCTGCGCTGTAGGCTGTGGGTTCGATTCCCACGCAGGACAAACATTTGTGTGATGAATGTAGATGTTTGTTCTGTGTTTGGGTGTTGTAATGTATGATAAGTATATATTTACAAAAAAAAAAAAGTATTTAAGTATTCTATCCGTAATCTAGTTCCCATATTACAAGCTATGCTTAGTTTGGGGCTAGATGGCGTTGTGTAAAATTTATGTCCTGTAATATTTATTTATTTATTTATTTACTGCAATCACCAATCCGTATGCCAAGCGTGATGATTATGGCAAAACCCTCCAATTGTGGGGGGGTTCTGTCCAGCAGTGGACATTAATGGGCTGTTGTTGATGATCGTTCTAATATTAATAATTATGTTGTTAATGATAAGGTGTGTATGCTAGGTAGAGGAGACTGGGTACGGTTGTAACATTTTTTCTTCTGTCATTAATAGAATCAAAACTATTTGCCCTATCACTATAAGCAATGCACCAAATGAAATGGCGTTTATCTACCTTAAAATGCATGGTAAAAACTTAACCCTACGTATAGTAGTTACACGATACTAAACCGTTTAAAAAATATCTGCCTCTGTTACAATCGACCCCCATACCAGGGGCGGTTGTAACAGAGGTGGGGGGCAGTTGTAACACCACAAAAAACAATAATTATAGAAAATCTAAGTACTTTTATTGAGAATAAATCACATTAATAGTCCTATTTTGAGTCAATGGTAGGTACAAAACCCATCTAGTAAGCAAACAAACTTAAAATCTTGTGTATATAAAATCAACAATAACAAAAACTCTAAGCCTATCATTAATATCTTAGGAACATACATTTTAAAATCTACAATAACAAAAACTCTAAGCCTATCATTAATATCTTAGGAACATACATTTTAAAATCTACAATAACAAAAACTCTAAGCCTATCATTAATATCTTAGGAACATACATTTTAAAGAATCAATCGGATATGCAGTTATGGCACAAGAAGTTAAGATCGCCATCGGTGCAATCTTCGTGCGCCCAATGCTTGCAACTAATGCATTGAATCCACTTTTCTCTCGGTCTGCTTTCAGAATAAGGTGCCACGCAGATGAGGCAGTAATATTCAGATTCTGAATCAGATGATGCATCAGTCTTTTTTGTCTTTTTTGTCTTTGCTCTTTTATTATTTCCCATATTCCTTTTTATCTTCTTGGCTTTTGTCTTTTTAATTCGTTCTTCGTTTTCCTTTCTTATAGCTTCTTTTTCAGGTGTCTGTGTAGATGGTGGATTTTCTGGTCTTTCGCCCTCTGTTTGATCCTTTCCTGGGACCAGCTTTAGGAAATGGACGTATTTCAGCTGGTGAAAACACAGCAACTGTGCTTGTAGATGGTCTGGGTGAAACTGACTGGCCCATCTCTTCATTTGGTGTTACCAGTGAAGGAACTAGTTGAGAGTTTAGCGTGGGTGATGGTGTTCTCAAAATGGCTAAAACACCATCTGTTTGTGAAACTCTTGGTACGGTCAAAAGCTCTTCTTGAACATCAATAAGAGCTTGGATGTTATCATCAGTGATATCTTCCAAGTGAATTGACCCCACTGATAGCTCTTGAATTAAAGATGGCGACAAAGGTGGTGTTTCATCGTCTTCTGCATTAGTAGGAGCAGTTTCATTTTGGTTTGGCCTGTCTGTCACGAAACTGGGTGCGAAATCAATTTCCGTGAACAGGTTTCGGTTAAATGGGTAAATTCCGGTTTTCCTAAAACCAGCTTGAATGTTTGTCTGGGTCACTGCAAGAGGCATAGCTGTTGCTACAATTCCTGGAATATCATAAATTGACATAGTCTTCCCCGGATTGTTACGCATCCAAGCGTCACATGTTGTGTTCACAGCTTTTTTTAGTGGTCCGTAGACAGACCGATCTAATGGTTGTAATTTGTGTGAACAGTGTGGAGGAAAAGAAAGCATAACTATTCCATTTTCCTTGCAGAAGTCCAAGTTATTTATGTGGACATGAGATGAGTGGTTATCTAAGACTAGGAGCACTTTGTGGGACAAGGTAGCATGTGAGTGTTTTTGAAAATGTTTTAAAAACACCATGAATGATTCTTCTTGCATCCACCCTGATGGGTTGGCTGTTCCAACTGCGCCAACAGGTCCATCTCTGATAAAATGATCTTGATACCGTGCCCGGGGGAAAACGAATAATGGTGGTATTGAATTTCCTACGGCATTAACAGCGAAGGTTACAGTTACTAATGTACCTCTTTCTGCTGATGTGAGCGCTCCAACCTGCCTTGAGCCACGTTTCGCAACAAC
The DNA here is from genome assembly GCA_951394065.1 of Venusia cambrica. NCBI lineage: Eukaryota > Metazoa > Arthropoda > Insecta > Lepidoptera > Geometridae > Venusia > Venusia cambrica. The sequence continues at coordinate 8,912,972 of OX596044.1, read as the reverse complement.
TTTGTCGGGCTTCTGCACGGTAGTAATACCAGTTTCATCTAAATTATATATGTCATGCGGTTCAAAGTGATGGCGATCAATTACGACTTGTAAATTGTTATAAAACGCTTCTACGTTTGTTGTATTGAAACTAGTTGCTCTCGATAAGCTCGTAGCTTGAGCTGTGCGAACGGAAAGTTCTGGATTTCTTTTCATAAAAGAACGAAGCCATTCTTCGCCAGCCATTTCGTTCTGAGCACAAGTGGACGGTTTCGGTAAATCGTATTTTATAGTTAACTCGTAAGCTAATTTTCGTACTTCTCTAGTAGGCAGTCCAAAATAAATATTTGCACAGCGTGTTAGATATTTGGCCAGTTCTTTTTCTTGATCTTTACTGAACACTTTATTGTGTGCAATATAACCCATATTCACGTCATCTTTACCGCCATTATCATCTCGTTTTCGCACGTATCGCATTAGTGATACGTAATTCAGTCCATTTCTATCTGCGGCAATCCTTAAGGACGTACCAGCTTTCACTTCATCATAAGCGACTTTATATTGCTGTAGAGCAACCTCTGCCCTTGTTGTGGTTTTGGCTCTTACTCTAGGCATCTGGAAATTCTGAAATAAATCTTTTGATAAAATTTAACTAGTTAGATAATTATAGTTATCAAAAATATAAGACGCACGAAATCATTCTACTTATAAATATATAGGCAATCAGGTAAGTCAAGCCTGCAATGTCCTACCAAAACTGAAACAAACATCACAAAAATGTGCTCCACACGGGATTCGAACCCACTACCTCCAGATAGAGAGCCACATGTCCTACCACTAGACCACGAAGGTGTCTTAGGAATTAGTTCAAAAACATACCACATAAAAAAAAATTAATGTTTTTATTGTTACAACCGTCCCGTTACAACCGTCCCCATTCGGTATTATTGACAATAACAATTCATAGTATCGAAACCAAACATCACATACATAAACTGATTACTCTTAACTGACGTCTTATATGTCAGAAACAAGCTAGTAAACACTCATACGGCTGTCTTTAACAATTGCGAAATAATTAGCAAAAAACTTTGATCAAAAATACTTACTTTTGGGTGTCGTAAACACATAAATCCCTCTACGCACAACCACTCTGCGCCGGCGCGGCCGCGACACTGTGCATCGTACTTAGGCAAGCATACCTCTCCCTTCTTTCCTTGCACCCCGCGGCCTAGCACTTATTATTCACAAGATATTGCTACTGTTTCAACCGTCCTTTGTTACAACCGTACCCAGTCTACCCTACAACTCATTATACCGCATTTGAAAAATATTAAGAGTTTTTTTCGTGCCGATAATAATAGAGTTGCAGTACGTTAAAATTAAATTAATAACATTATGTATGTTACTAGTAAATAATTATAATTTGCCAGATAGAATAGATAGAATTGCTAGAAAATAATATATTATTCAATAAAAAGTACAATTAAACTAACTATGTACAAAGGAATCAGTCAGATTACCTAAGGACCGTTACAAACGGCCTATAGGTAACTCAACTGTTCCAGACCAGTACCAGACGGAAGCGTGCCCAAGACACTGGCTGCATTGCCACTCTGAATAGCTATGCTAATCGCTGGCCTAAATAAGAGCTAGCCCTTGGGTCACGTGTCGCCTCAATCAAAATAATAATAATAATATATAGGTCCCTATGGGATACTTGGATTACGATGTAAAATGTAGGTAGATATATGTTAATTTAGTTTATAAGGCCTAAGTAAGACGATTCCTTGCTTCGGAGAGCTAAGCTGTCGGTGCGGGTACTGTACCCTCTTAGGTCATGTCGTTATAGAGCTATGTTAGACAGTTTTACTTTATATTTTTTTCTACCTGTCTCAAGTTTTAAAAAGCCTTTCCATTTAATGCAAATTGAATTAAAGAATAGAGTCAAAGTATAATCCTTGCATTTCACTTGTTAAATTAATTATGAACACAACATTTTGTTGCGTCATTTAGTATTATGTTCACGTTTTTTTTTCTATATTCCAGGTACAATTATGTTACCAATATTTTGAAGCTCCCTAAACTTAAAAAATCTTGTAAAAATACCCCCTTTTTTAAATTGTACGACAGTGAAGCGCTTGGCTTCCGGAATACAACAATTTTAGAATTGTTATAATGGCGACAGCATTAGGTAAGATGGTGGTAGCTAGCCAGGCGGACTTAAACAAAGTCCTTCCACCAACCAAACCAAGCACAATATTGCTCCCCCTGATGATCGAATCCGGGACCTCTGGATCTGAACCACTACACCACAGATGCGGATACTAAGCTCGAAGCTCTAGAGTACCTTGATGGTACGTACTGAAAGCATAGAATCTTGACAACATTCTAATATCGTTCAATCCCCTAACGCCCACAGCCCGCTTTAGTCTTTTGTTAGTTATTTGTCCCATGCCTTAGCTCTTTTAAGCTCATACATTTGTTGTCAACAGTTAGCTCTATTCTCCGGTAAGTGCCGCTATTGTATTTGATACTAGTAAGTTAAAAAAGCGAGGATGTGAATAGTTAATTTATTGCAGTGCTTAATATGGACAGCATGCAGGCAGGCAATTTATCTCATGGTAAGTATATGAACATAGGAATACTTCAAAATCATGTCAAACAAACTTTTACCTCGCTTGGCAGGTAGAAGCTGGCGCTTGGTAATCGTAGCAACGATTGTTTTCGGAATGAGATTTTCATGGCTTGATTAAAACATAATATGCTTTCGAAAAAATCGATAGATTTGACTCGAGCTGATTGTATGCTGTCTCTTAAATTAAGGTTAGGGGGTAGCTTAGATCTAAGTCTGTGGCTTTTGATGATATGTGATAAATGAATAAAGAGCCTTTATACCGACTTCAAAAAAAGGAGGAGGTTCTCAATTCGGAGGAATCTTTTTATTTTGTATGATCCCCGATTACTCGATGACGCCTGGACCGATTTTGATAATCATTTTTTGTTTGAAAGGGTATTCTTCCCAGGTGATCATATCGTCATCTGGTCAGGATCTGATGGTTCTCCTGAGGGATCCTGGAAAAATCGAGGGAACTCTTCAAATGTTATAGGCGAAGCGATTTGGGTGTATAACCTCAAAAGTAAAGAAACGGACCCCATTTATGATCACGCGATTGTCTATCTGTCTGTCTGTCCGTCCATCTGTCATCAAAATATTTGGAAAAAATACGTCATCCAGGTAAACGAAATTGTATCATATTCTTCATTGAAGTCGATTTTCTTTTTCGTTTAAAAACGTAATTATTAGTTCCTCAACTATGTTTAAACTAATAACTTTTGTATTTCGTTTATAAGAAGAAACATTGATTTTTAGTTTAGGCCCCTTTTGAGTTTTTCCTTCGACCTTATGTGACCTTATGTGTATGTTTACATATTGAATGAATGAACACTTTATTGTATACAGAAATAATACTATAGAACAACACAAACATTTAGTAACAATAGTGTCCAAGTACAATGGGCGGCATTATCGCTAAAAGCGATTTCTTCCAGGCAACCTTGAAAGGCGTAATGTAATCAGTAAAATATAACAGAAGTAGTGCACAACAATAAGAAGAATTATAAACAGAAATCACAACACATACAAGTAGTTACATACAAAAATAATACAAACTATAGACTAATGCATACAACTACAATACAAAAAACAATAAATCAACAAATACATTTAAATGATTAGTTGATTTATTGTTTTTTTTATACATTCTATCATATTCGAATAGTTATTATTACGTATTAATTTAGATATGTTTTGTTTTGTTAATATAAATATTTACTGATTTTCTTTTATTATGTACACCCTCTTACCATCAACCGTATTGGAGAGGATAGTACTCTCCATCCTAAGGTTGTCTGGAAGAGATCAAAAAGAGATAAGACAGCCCATTGTACTGTTTACTTTAGTTTTAAAGCTGTCAATTGTTCTATATTTTTATATTACAATAAAAATTTAAATAAGAATTTTCATTTCAATCCGTTTCATTAGTTGATTTGTTGTTAGTGTAACAATGTTATGAATAAATGAACTATGAACTATGTGATGTGACTGCATTTTGTAGACTAGTAGATTATGTATAATCATAAATATATAAGTAATCATATAAGGTTCTGAATCCATCAATATAATTTCTGTTGGACATTAATGGATCCAAGCTTCAATAATCCGGAGTCCCTTTCATGCTTGAACACATATCCTGAGTGGTTCCATTAATTGAGCAAAGAACGGGGCATGTGCTAAAACGAATGCTCCATTCGCTAACTACTCGAACAAACAATGGAGCACTTTTGAAACAGCGCTAATATTATGAAGAGTTACTTTGTTTTAAGGTTTCTGCAAAGTTTGTTTGAGGTACCTACATAGGTATTATAAATTTCCATGAGTGTTCGTGTAGTATAAAAAGAGAAAAAAAGAAAATGTTTTCACTAATATACAAATAAATGTTATTATTATAAAACGCAACATAAATAAATGTAATAATTATACCAGCAAAAAGGGTCTACCTTAGCTTTATGCAGTATTACAGGTCATTACAGGACAGTACAGGACATTACAGGACATTACAGGACATTACAGGACAGTACAGGACATTACAGGACATTACAGGACAGTACAGGACATTACAGGACATTACAGGACATTAAAGGACATTAGTTTCACACATCGCCATCTTGTCCCAAACTAAGCAAAGCTTGTAATATGGGAACTACATTACGGATAGAATTCTTAAATACTTTTTTTTTGTAAATACATACATAACAACATCCAAACACAGAACAAACAGCTATATTCATCTCACAAATGTTTGTCCTAGGTGGGAATCGAACTCACAGCCTACCGCTCAGAAGGCAGAGCTACTACCAACTGAGCTATGAGGCTTGTTATCAAGTGCTGATTTTCAGATAAAATATTACTTACCTACACACCTTACCTATATCATGTTTTATGTACTTAGCTGTAAGTTTCCTGTTATTTTCATTATTATGGTTCATGATAGTCTATAGTAAATATTACCTTACCTATTTAGTTATGAGCTTATATAGCCTACGTCATTACCACAATTTAAATGAAAAAAATACTCACATGTCAAAATCAATAAAGCCGTTTAGACTTTAGGCAGAGCGTTACAATGAAATAGACATACATACATACTCTCCAAACATTACCCACCTCCTCAGGCAGTCGGGTAAAATCATTCAACGTCTTTTCTTGCAACAATGTTTCTCCTGAAAGGATTAGGTAGACCGCTTACTAGTCGCTTTGTCACCAGCTATTTGGAAACTAACTAATGGTTGCAAAAGTCTTAGCCTTTACTGATATGAGATGACATTGGTCTGTGGTTTTGTGGCCCAGGTAACTAAAAAAACTACTTTCTAGAATTTTTATCATTCAGACCGCTCACTAGTACGTCGCTTTTGGAAATAAACTAATGGTTGCAAAAGTCTTACCCTTTACTTTAGTGGCCCTGGTAACTATAAAAACTACTCTCTAGATTTCTTAGTAAAATCATTCAAAATCGTTATTTTCTTCATAAAATGTTTTCCCCAGGAACTTTAAAATAAAACCGGATAAATAAAACTTCGTCCACATCTTGGGATTCTCGTCTGTTGACACGAGGTACAAAGCTACAGAACTGCAGCCCCCGATTTGATTTGGTATTCAGCTCGCGTGTTCTGTATCGAGCGACCTGCCGACGAAGATAAGCCTCGCGAGAACACCACATTGTAAACAGTAGCATCACAGATGAAAAACATAGAAATATCTACTTTTTTGTACTACGGGGAATTGCTTGGCCTTCATCTAACATGGTGTCAAGTGATAAGGCCGACGTTGGAGACGCATAACACCCGGTTTCCTAAACGGCCTATACTACCTCAGATTAGCAACTCAACGCAACTTCACTCTAGTTTCGAACTAAGATGTAGTTATAATAAAGGTGACATTGCTGTGCACTCAACCACGGCGCTTATGACCACCAGATGACAGAAATACGCGTGAATTTCTACGTTTTATTTTTTTTACGGATAAACAAACATTAATTTTTAAAATCTAAGACAAAGACCGGCTGCTGTATACTGTGTTTATTTACTGTACAAAGTGTCAAGGCCTAATTGGGCGTATTTATTGAATAGCGATCATTTTTGGTACAAATTAGAGTCAAAATTGGATTTTTTTTTCTAGCGAGAAATTTTTATGTCATCGTGTTTTCGATACACTAGCGTTCTAGCATAAATCCATACTCGTATATTAATTTCAAAGTAAATGCTACAGTATTGTAGAAGATATGATCACTGACGCTAAGCCATTTCACGTATCATAGACTCCGAGGAACTGCAATGTCTTAATACCGGAACACAACAATTTATAGTTTTTGGTATGGCGCCAGACTTTAGGTCTTTGTTGGTAATCGAACCGGGGACTTCTGGGTCTGATACCATAAGACACAGAGGTGGTTACAACATCATCCCACACAAGTTGAGGACCCAACGAGTACCAGAACTCAGTTTGTAGTAGCTCTGAATTCTGCGCTGTAGGTTGTGGGTTCGATCCCACCCGGGACAAACATTTATGTGATGAATGTTAGTTCCGTTTTTGGGTGTTGTATTTTAAGATGTAACAAAAAAAAACTTCTCTTTTTGGCGTCGTCTTATCAGCTCGGAAAAGACTGAAGTGATATAATGTAGAAATGTATAAGCGTGTTGATGTGGTGTCCGGCTAAGGAGTTCCTTCAATAGCTCAACCCCATCCACTCACGGTGTCGTTTAAGGCGAATAATGTCATCACAAGAGAAAGCTTCAGTGTGGGGTGTTTATACGTATACGTAATACGTTTATACATAATATACTTTGGCGCCATTTTTGTTGTTTATTGCACTGCAATCTAAAACCCTGTCAAGCGTGGAGATCTCGTGGAGAATCGTGGAGGTTTTTGCCATAATCGGGAAGTTAAATATGTTGTGAATCCATTCGTGTAGGATTTCAGACAAGTTTTTAAAATTACTAATGGTGTGTTGCGAAGTTGTAGGTACGTGTTTTCATTTTATGCAGAGAATTAAATGGAACTACTGACTTAATTTAATCTACGTACTTGAATTTACGTGTTAAATTAGACTCGGACGTGCATCTATGTTTAATTTGCTACTGTTGTTAAACCACCTATGATCGCATTCCATATTTTAGCCAGTAGTAAGATTTTGATTTATTTGACGTGTTAATATTTTATAAGGCAGAAATAAACTATTCTAATAACTAAAAAAAAAAAATTGAGCTTATCTACTGGTTCTGTATTTGCATCCTGTACCTTACATCTTGCCTGGCTTCTTATCATGTGAATCCGGCTTTACGTCGTACAATTATTCCTCCGCATTAGTTATTATATTATACCGAATAAAAGCCGCCTCACAGGAAATGACACACGTTCTGTTCGAACATAGGAAGATCAAATAAAATTTCGACATTTCTGAACGAACTCTTGCCTTTATTCACGCAATTTCTATAGCTATTGTTGGTACAAACTACAGGCAAAATGCATTTTTATGGCGAACTCGCGATCTATTTAATAAGTGTTGCAGGCCTATTTTAGACCTAGATCTATTCTGTACGAGCGTAAATTCTGCCAGACAGCGACTGACCAGAAGTTACTTTAATAGTTACGTAGTAGGTACTTAGGTTAACCTATATTAACTTAACGTATCTACATAGTTCATTGCTACACACATGATATCATTCCATGTCATTGTCTACTGAGTTTTTGTGTACTTGTGTGTTCACATTATTGTTAGTTATATTGTTAATTGAGTTAGTTAGTTAGTTGATACTATATTTTATAATCGATCGAGTGAGCGAAGCGAACGAGATCTTCATGTTAAGAACAAGAATCTTCTTGATTCTTGTTCTTAACTTGAAGATCTCGAACAGATTATCCGATTTTCATGAAATTTTAAGATTTTTTCGTTTTGCGTTTGTTTTTTTTTTCTTTCAGTAAGTATGAGGTTTGCTAACTTTTCAATTTACTTGTTTCGGTGCCGCGATAGTAATTAGTTAGGTAGACTGTACTTACTATTCATCTTTACATTGCATTGTATATTCTTACATTTATATGGGTCTAAGTTAAATAATAAATAAATAGGCAACAAAAACATCAACATACAATATATGATATTATATATGCATATATATACATAGTATAAATATATTCGATAATAGGTATTGCTCAGCAGAATAAACATTTCAGATTAGTATACCAAGGCTCCAAAGGTGGTTCCTCAGGGTATGCGAAATATGGTTTTCAATTTTAGTTTCAAAACATTATCGTGGATGCAAAATAGTGAAGTACAAGTAGATAGGTACCAAATTAGGTCCCTGACCGAGCGAACTTTGCCCGTAAATATTTAGTTACTTTGGGAACCAATATGGAAACATCATGTACGTAGAAGCAATTTCACATGTTTAATCCACTATGTGTTTTGAAGCTAAAATGTACCAAAAAACTGTAAAATGCATACCAAAGGCCGAGAAACAACCTTAAATTTATAATATTCATCGCCATAGCAAGTGTTTGTTTTACCGAAAGAAATCTAATTGAGCGGGCGCCGGTACAACAGCGGCGAATTTAAACCGATCCCATAGTAGCATAGCGTAGCGATAAGCGCAGCAACCGACCTGCCACAAACATATTTTATAGTATTTATCAAAAACAAAATATAATTACCGTTTGCCGCGGAACACCTAAATTGGCGAACTACAGAAACATTTCTCCTTCCATGACGCAGGAATTGAACACACAAACATCCAAGAACTACCAAGACATCAAGCCTATTAGAATTTATAAATAAATATTTTAATATTACAATTCCACACATCGCCATCTAGCCCCAAACTCAGCAAAGCTTGTAACACGTGAACTAGATTACGGATAAAATACTTGTTTACTGTTTTTGTTGTAAATTCATACTTATACAGAATAGATAGATATAAAATACTTTATTGCACTAATAAATTAAAGTACATGGGAGAACTTAATGCTACAAAGCATTTTCTTCCAGATAACCCTTGTGTAGTATGGAGTGGGTGGTAGTTCTACTTAACAAACGGGAGAAAATTACATACTAATTTATTATCAAAATAGCACCCGAACATAGAACAAATATCTACATTAATTACACAAATGTCTGTTCCGGGTAGGAATTGAACTCACAACCTAGCAGTGCAGAAGACAGACCTGCTACCAACCGAGCTGTGAGGCTTTTATTTTATTATATTAATATATATTGTAATATAATGGCAATGCAGCCCGTGTCTTGGGCACGCTTCCGTCTGGTACTGGTCTGGAACAGTTGATCCCTATAGGCCGTTTGTAACGGTCTTTAGGTAATCTGACTGATTCCTTTGTATACATATAGTTTGTTTAATTGTACATTACGCTTCCGTCTGGTACTGGTCTGGAACAGTTGATCCCTATAGGCCGTTTGTAACGGTCTTTAGGTAATCTGACAGATTCCTTTGTATACATATAGTTTGTTTAATTGTACATTTTATTGAATAATATTCTTTATAAAGTTCGATATCGACCTATGGTTTCAGAACCTAGCTTAATTATTAACTTTTTCATGATCCAAGTATGATTAACTCGCTCTGCTCCGCTCGTGCAAAACAAAACTGTAGACTTTGATTAATTATATTTACTTTGTTTATTCCGTGAAAACGCTTTCCTCCCTACGTCGCGGCACAGACCGAGATAATGAACTTTTGGAGTGAAAAGAGCACTGTAAAAGTGTATAAAATTATATGAAAGTAATTTAAACTTGCGACAAACAGTGACCAAAGCTGGCAAAGTAAATAATTATACTCGAGTTGCGGCTGATATTAAAAGTAGTAAAACAAAATGGAGGTGTTTTGTATTAAATATTTTATAGACATTTTAGGTGTTGACCGCTTCTGTGGACTAGTGGTTCGCCCATAGGTGTCAGAGAGGTCCCGGGTTCGATCCCCAGGGGAGTACAATTTTGTGTTGGATTTGGTTGGTGGATCTTACCTATTTCCGTTGCAACAACACATATACATATACATATACATAACAACAATTCTAAAAAATATTGTGTTCCGGCATCTAGAGGTAAGATAGCGAGGTCCTCAGACTGTTAGTATTCCGGGTATTCGGAGTTATCGTAACTTGAAACCAGGTAAGATGAAGGCAAAGCGCTTCTCCGTCGTACAATAAAAATAATAATTAAACTGTTGCTTATAAAGACGGTTTTTTATAAGCGGCCAAACGAAAAAAAAAAGTTGCAGAGGGTTCGGTCAGCTCCTTAACATATAAGTAATTATAAATTTATATTGTCAGCAAACATACAACATTTAAATGAATAAGGGGCTTCTGAATGCAAATACAAAAACAAATTAATAAAAAAAAGAGAGACTATAGGCCTACATGTGGGCTAAAATTATTTTATTTAATATACCTAAATTAACATGGCTTAGATTTAGAATATGTGTGGAGTAAGTAGATACGGTCCTACTTACTTGGTACTTGTTTGTCTGCTGAAGTTTTACACTTCCCAGTACCCTTTATAGGCACACATCTTCAATAGCCAAAAACTTACCGGCCACAGTTTGGTGGAAGTAGTAAGGATTCGCCGATCAAGGGTGTCTCAAAAAATTGTCACCCCGTAAAAAAAAAAAAAAAAAAAAAAAAAAAAAAAAAAAAAAAAAAAAAAAAAAAAAAAAAAAAAAAAATATCGACCACGCTGAATCGATGTAGCGCATCCATTTTACGCTATTTCAACTCGTTTCGGAGATAGGAATTTATGTTTTAAGCGCCTAGTACCCCTAATTAGCTAATCAGGGATTAACTAATCACCACCAACCTCGCCACGATGCTAATCACCTTGTTGTGAAGGGAAGCAGCATAGCAATAACAACGAACTATTTTTATTATCCTTTATTTCAATTGAACAAGCATTTAAACATATAATATACCAATATATCATTATAAATACTATCGTTTTTGAATAATCCTAGAAATTCACGCAAGGATATACCCTTGAATTTGTGATATATATATACATCAAGCAGTACTCGCCACATACTGAGGTCCAATCATTTTGTACTCTCCTTCTATTGTAACACCATTGTTTTGAGTTCCTTTTTAAAAACCACAGGTCTTAGACTCTATAAGGGTATTGTAATGAATAACACATATTTCTGGTACAATCATTATTTTATTTCAACTCATTGACATTATACAAAAATAAAAAAAATATTTACACAATGAACTACAACTTTAAAATTACCTTAGCAACTAATTATACACATTTATTAAATCTTAGATACTATTTCTTATTCTAAAATGACCCCATGCTAATGTATCAATACTGTTGGGTAAAATATATCTCTTAGTATCGCTGTATGATAAACATGTTTTGTTAATTTTTTGCGTAAAAATTGTATGCTTTATCGACTTAAATCTATACATATCACAAAATTGATTTTTTTTATCAAACAGGCATGATTTGAAATTTTCTATTTTCATCTTTTTTGTAACACATTTATTGACACCTTTTGCTTTAGCTGTAATTTTATTCTCCACTTTAAATTCCACAAAACTACTTTCAATAACAGGGTAGTTAGTTAATGTGATAATAGTTAGCAATATATAAATGAGAAACTCCAAAATAATTTCACAGTTGTTTGCTACCGTGAACAGTGGAGTGAATATATTTTAGTTTGAAGTGATTGATAGCAGTTATAGCATAATGGAGGTATGAAAACTACTTTTTATTTTTCTGTAATCATTTTAGCTATTGTTTCTATTTCTATTTTTTTATAGCCACATTTTTTTGTTGCAGAACATTGATATTAACGAAGAAAATACTTATAAACAGTACTATTACAATACAATTTCAGATGATAGTAATGATAAATTAACCATCACTGAACCTCCGATTTTAAAAAGAAAGAGACCTGAATCTGTATACGAGAGTATAGATGATTTTTTTAATGTACCAAGCAAATCTTATAAAAAAAAGCTGTCGTCAACAATATCTCGGGCGCATGAAGGAGGTACTGCATTTATATCGACAAATAATGAAGATGCTAGTAAAGCCACTCATTTAATAAAAATAGAGGTTTATAACCTCAAGAAGATATCAAAAATCCCTAAAGAACAACATTGGAAGCACGCAGATTTAAGGACAAAATATTATCTGAAAAATAGTGATGACAACTATACTCATGCACAAAACCTTATTTACAAGATAACAAAAGACATAGCAAACAATGAAGGTTCCAAAAAATATTTCTTCAAGGATAATTAGTAAAACAATGTCACTCTTAATTTTTTTACAAGATTTTTAAGATTAGCTAATGAGTGGGTGTTCTCAATTTACTTTAATGATAAATAACATTTTACCTGGATTTAATATATAAAGGACATCGAAAATACCTCTCCTGGTCTCAGTTTGAGTCAGAAAATCATTGCAGTACATTGTCTACTAGTAATACAAGTGCAATAACTATGGATCACGAGAGTGATAACGAAAGCAACATCATGCCAACAAAAATACCAAGACTTGATGCTGAACCTTCATCTTCCGCGTCGTTGAGACTTCGGACTGACGATAACGATAAGGTGAACTGTGGCATTTGTCAACTTCTAATTAAAAAGCGTTTCTTCACTAATCATTTAAAGAGCAACACTCACAAAAATAATGTACTAAAATCACATGGTGCCTTGTCAAATGTATCTGTAGTAGAATCTGCTTTCGGTCAATGAATTATATCATATAAAATTAATTGTAAAGATAGTGCATCATCAAACTCAGTATTCGAAACACCCGAACAATTTTTGAAGTCAATTAAAGATGATGTAATGTTATTGATTGATGAATCAATCGAACAACATACAGTATTCAAAGTTAATTTCATTTTACATGCTGATTTTGTACAGCAGTCTAAAAATATGACAAATGCATTCGACTTCCAAACATGTAATTACATAATATTTCGTGGGGATGACTTGAATATTTTCTTTTCATCTTTGTGTGACACTATGACAAATAAGATAGATTCTTTTGAGAAAAAAGATAGTGGATGGAGTCTCAAAAAAATAAACTGTTTAGATATGAATGTAAATAAATTCAACCCACTGCGAGGAACCTCATATATTGAATTACCTGCAGATGTAAGAGCAAAAAAAGCCGTTATAAACGTAAAAAATGCAGATAATTTATGTTTTAAATGGGCATTGCTATCAGCCCTATACCCAGCCAACAAGCATTCTGATCGAGTAACATCATACAGTATGCATGCAAACAAACTTAAATTTAACGGTGTACCTTTTCCAGTAAAACTAACTGATATACATAAAGTTGAAGCATTAAACGATATAAGTATCAATGTTTTCGGATTAGAATTTGATATAAAAAACAAAAAAAATATTGTTGTAGGTCCTTTGTTTTTTACCAAATCTCGTAAAACTCGTCACGTAAATCTTCTATACATTCAAAACGGTACAAATGGTCATTATTGCTACATCAAAAACTTGTCGCGATTAGTTAGCAAACAACTTTCTAATCAAGAGCATGCGGTTTACATTTGTGATGGTTGTTTACTTCACTTCCCTTCAAAAGAAAGGTTAAGTAACCATCAACAACATGATTGTTCACACATTTCAACGAAGCTTCCAACTAAAGAAAAAATAATGAAAAATTGGTTTGGTGAATTGGTTTCTAATGACAAACTAAAGTTTGACAAATTCCAAAAAAAGATGAAAATGCCATTTGTTATATATGCTGACTTTGAGGCATTATTAAATCCAATAGAAACATGTGTTAATGATCCTACTAAACCATATACTACAAATGTAGCAAAGCATGAAGTTTATAGCTTCGGATACTATGTTAAATGTTCATATAACGATAGTTTATCAAAATATGAAACTTACAGTGGATCCAACTGTGCACAAATATTTATGGAACGTTTATATAACGATTTGAAGGAAATTTGTAGGGTAAACAATTTTCAAAAGAGCCCTAAACCATTAACACCTGAAAATGAAAATAAAATTGCAAACACCAAAAATTGTCACATCTGTGAAACAAATTTGAATGGAGAACGTGTTCTTGATTTCGATTGGCACACAGGTAATTTTAGAGGTGTTGCACATGATATTTGTATTAAAAACTTTCGACCACCATACTACGTTCCAGTTTTCCTTCACAATCTCAGTCATTACGATGCACATTTTATCGTACAGGCGTTAGATTTTGTGGAGGGTGAAATAGAAGTTATTCCTCAAAATAAAGAAAGGTACATATCTTTTACAAAAGTCCTCACCATAAACAATCAAAAGATTAAACTAAGATTTGTAGATTCTATGAAATTTTTATCGTGTAGCCTCGATCAACTAGCAAAAAATCTAAATAACGATCAGTTCAACACCCTCAAATGTTTTTTTCCTAATGATGAAGACTTCAGTCGCCTAAGGAAGAAGGGTATATATCCTTATGAGTTCATGACATCGTTTGAATCCCTAAAATCAACATCTCTCCCTAACCAAAACCAGTTTTACAGTTCTCTTTCCGATTCAAGCATATCAGATGAAGAATACAACCGTGCTCAGGATGTTTGGAAACACTTTAAGTGTCAAAATATGATGGAATATTCTAACTTATACTTAAAAACAGATGTCCTACTACTGACAGATATCTTTGAAAACTTCAGAAACCTTTGTATGATAACATACGATTTAGATCCTGCTCATTATTATACAGCACCAGGGCTAAGCTGGGATGCTATGTTAAAGTATACAAAAATAGAGTTAGAATTATTATCAGATTTCGATCAAATTGCATATATTCGAGCTGGAATACGAGGTGGTGTGTCCCAATGTAGTAATCGATATGCAAAGGCAAATAATGAATTTTTAGAAGACTTTGATAAAAATCAACCTACATCATATCTCACCTATTTAGATGCAAACAATCTATATGGTTGGGCTATGTCTCAGTACCTTCCAAAGGGAGGCTTTGAATGGGTGAGTCCTGACACCAACTTTATGGTTCCTGATAACTCTGAATACGGTTTCATATTAGAAGTTGACTTAGAATACCCCACAGATCTTCATGATCTACATTCAGATCTACCTCTTTGTCCCGAGAATATTTGCATAGGAGGTTCTAAAGAAAAAAAGCTTATTCCTAATCTCAACAATAAAACAAAATATAAAATCCATTACAGAAATCTAAAACAATGTCTTGATATGGGTCTGAAACTAACGAAAGTTCACAGAATTCTTAAATATGATCAAAGTGCTTGGTTGGAAAAGTACATAAATTTAAATACACAATTAAGGACAAAAGCAACTTCAGATTTTGAGAAAGATTTTTACAAATTGATGAATAATTCTGTTTTTGGTAAAACCATGGAAAACATCGAAAAACGTGTAAATGTAAAACTCCTAACGCATTGGGAAAATATAGGAAAATCTCTAGGTGCTCAAGATTTGATTGCTAAACCAGAATTTCATAGTCTATCAATTTTTAAAGAAAGTTTAGTCGCAGTGCAATTAAAAAAAACAAAACTCTACCATGACAAACCAATATATTTAGGGTTTAGTATATTAGATATTTCAAAAACATTAATGTATGATTTTCATTACAACTACATGTTACAGAAATTCCCAAATAAAACAAAACTATTGTATACGGACACCGATAGTTTTATCTATCAAACTTTTGCGGATCATTTTTATGATGATATCAAAACGGACTTATCCTCCAGATTTGATACATCGGATTATCCAGTAGATAATATATTTGGTTATCCGAGAATCAATAAAAAGAAGTTAGGTTTTTTCAAAGATGAAAATAACGGTAAAATTATGAAAGAATTTGTAGGCCTCCGATCAAAAATGTATGCGTTTGAAGTGGAGAATAAAATTACAGCTAAAGCAAAAGGTGTCAATAAATGTGTTACAAAAAAGATGAAAATAGAAAATTTCAAATCATGCCTGTTTGATAAAAAAAATCAATTTTGTGATATGTATAGATTTAAGTCGATAAAGCATACAATTTTTACGCAAAAAATTAACAAAACATGTTTATCATACAGCGATACTAAGAGATATATTTTACCCAACAGTATTGATACATTAGCATGGGGTCATTTTAGAATAAGAAATAGTATCTAAGATTTAATAAATGTGTATAATTAGTTGCTAAGGTAATTTTAAAGTTGTAGTTCATTGTGTAAATATTTTTTTTATTTTTGTATAATGTCAATGAGTTGAAATAAAATAATGATTGTACCAGAAATATGTGTTATTCATTACAATACCCTTATAGAGTCTAAGACCTGTGGTTTTTAAAAAGGAACTCAAAACAATGGTGTTACAATAGAAGGAGAGTACAAAATGATTGGACCTCAGTATGTGGCGAGTACTGCTTGATGTATATATATATCACAAATTCAAGGGTATATCCTTGCGTGAATTTCTAGGATTATTCAAAAACGATAGTATTTATAATGATATATTGGTATATTATATGTTTAAATGCTTGTTCAATTGAAATAAAGGATAATAAAAATAGTTCGTTGTTATTGCTATGCTGCTTCCCTTCACAACAAGGTGATTAGCATCGTGGCGAGGTTGGTGGTGATTAGTTAATCCCTGATTAGCTAATTAGGGGTACTAGGCGCTTAAAACATAAATTCCTATCTCCGAAACGAGTTGAAATAGCGTAAAATGGATGCGCTACATCGATTCAGCGTGGTCGATATACTTTTTTTTTTTTTTTTTTTTTTTTTTTTTTTTTTTTTTTTTTTTTTTTTTTTTTTTTTTTTTTTTTTTTTTTTTTTTTTTTTTTTTTTTTTTTTTTTTTACGGGGTGACAATTTTTTGACAGTTTTTCCGGTTCTGGACCTCGGTCCAGAACCGGCGAATCCTTACTACTGGTGGACAGCTGACGAGATCTTCCAAGGCTGAAGGATAAAAAAGTCGATCCGAATGAAAGCCCAAAATTAAAGATGTTCATACTGTAAATAGGTCTATGGAAATATAAAAGAGTCAGTTCATGTCATGAGTAGGTACATTAACCAAAAAAGTTTTGGGCCTTAATGTCCGGCGCCGAGCGAATGAGGTTTCGGAGGCGTCCCTAAGCTAACAAAGCCCGCTTAAAAGCGATGCCGACTTCGCAAACACCTAGCTACTGACAGAGACTCCACGTCAAACCAACGGCCATGTTAGACACAGCCTCACCCGATACTTACATTTGTTTTATCTCCCCAATCCAAGTCAAAGTTCGTAAGTAAAAACTGTTTTTGGGCTTCTCACTGGAGGAGAAGCGGGTAAAATGTTACCCATATAAAACTGTTCTAAAACATAGTTTTATAACTTCCCAAGTGTAGGTAACTTTATAGGTAAGTTGAGCGCATATAGCACAGCATCGAAGCCAACCTACCGGAAATTTCGCTTGATTACTGCGGAAGTGTATTCTGTCTGGAGAGCTACGTGTGTGAAAGGAAATGTTACATGCTGTACCTGCCCACAGCGTTTAGGTATCTATGGAAACGGGACGGAAACTTAAGGTAACGGTTCGCTTGTTTCATACATTTCATTTTAACCTTCATTTTTTTAACATTTATAGGTAAGATAGCCAGATCCTCAGACCGTTGAGTATTCCGGTTATGGCTTCAGCTCCAAAATTCCGGTATTGAAATAATTCCGGAATTCCGACCCATTTCAATATTGTCTCTAATTCCGGAATTGGTTTAGTAAAATCCGATATTTAGATATTGAAAATAAAGTATCTAAAGTGTCCTCGCTTTCACTCGCTAGGCTTGACTCGCTCATTTGCTCCCAGGTTCAAGGAACTGCGACTGCGACACGTGCGACAGAAGACTGAGCAGTTTGAGACGTAATTATTATTTTTTAAAACAACAACAAAAGAAAAATCCCTTGTATTCCTTTTATGCCGGTAATAAGATATCACGATCTCTTTTAGTGAACGTTATTCATTTTAAGTCTAAAACTTTCTTTTTAAATTAATAAACTAAGTATAAATTGAAGTCCGTCTCTCTCTTCATCTCTTTATTACAATTACAGACAAGAAAAGTCTTGTCTCATTCTTGTCGGTCTAAAGAAACACTTTTGACACGAATAAATAACGCAATATGACACAAGAGACATTTAGATAGGTAACAAATACAAAAGTATTATGCATTATACACTTGTAGATTTCAATTCCGGAATTTATGAATTCCGGTTTTGAAATGCTCAATATCGAAACTCAATTCCGGAATTGAAAAATGGTCTGATATTCAAGCCCTAATTCCGGTTGAACCTTCGGCCATGACATAACATAACCAGGTGAGATGAAGGTTAAGCGCTTCACCGTCGTACAATAAAAAACACATGCAGTTTTTAAATGGACAAGTTGAAAGTTGAAACTAGTAAAAACTCGATATTTTTTAAATAACCCAAACATTTTTTTTACTCAAATACGACTTAAAAGACAATATTTATGACAATTTATTTATTTTCCGGACTATTACTTTCATTTGATGTTTATATTGGTGTAATTTAAAACCGTCTTTTATATTTGAACCATTACAAAATTATATGATTTTATATATTATATAATTACACATCCACAATTGATACAAACGAACGACTCCTCACACGCCAACATCCATGAAGCCGTTAAGGCTGCGGAGCGTGCACACATGCATACACACATCCATACACACATGCTCTCTAACATACCCTTTCTTCTGAGGCAGTTGGTTAGAAAGTCAAAACGGATTTTCTTTGCGGGCTTTGTAGATGTACAAAATAAATGTTTGCGGTAATTTTTGAGAATAAAAAGGACCTTTACGATATTTTCTTTTAAATTCTCAACACTAATGCTATCACTAATCCGCCTACCAGGGGTAATGATTACGGCGAGATCTATACTAGGGCAGGCTGTGTCCATTACGTCTCATTAATGGACTGTTCATGTGTTTGCACAGGACTTTTATCCTCCTGCGCAGATTGCGACTGCGATATGACAAGCGACTTGGTCATATCTCCTCCCACACGCCACCCCAAGTGCAAGACTTCATCTAGATCTTATTTATGGTTGAGTTTAAGCGATAACAACCACCATTGTTCCGCGAGCCCGTAAATATGGGACACTTGTTGTAACGAGCCCCATTGTTTGGCTGTGCGTGTCCATTGTCATACGAGAAAATGTCACCGCAGTGCAAAATCGAGAACCGGTTATTCGACCGCCACGGCAATGTTTAAATTATTGGAGTCGAAATGCCCGGAAGGAACGGGAAAGGACTTAATTCCCAACATGTGAAATTGATTGATGATTTGAATGATTACTTTTTTGTACCTGCCGCAGTAATAAGAGTTAAGTATGGCTATGAGTTTAGTAGAGCTCGACGAAGTGCTGAAAACTTAAAAATGCTGGTCTTCGTCGGACATGTAGAGGGAAAGAAATCTAGCGGTAGATCCCCAGCCAGAGTTCTGACCAGTTTAAAGATATACCTATATTTAATTATGTATATCATATAATTATATATATTATATTTAAGATAGGTATATTTAATTTTACGACCAGTTAGTGGTGCAGATGGCCACAAATCGGAGTCGCTGGAGACAGATCGTCCATGCTTATTAAATGAGTCAAAGTCAAAGTCAAATATGTTTATTCAGTAAGATTTTTTAGGATCACTTTGAAACGTCAAATCTACCGCCTGTTCGGAATCGCGACCAGCACACAAGGAGAAAGGCAAGAACCTCGGGCTAGTTTTTTTTTTTCATGATCCATTACAATAGCTTAAAATTATCTAATACTAATTACAATTTATTCACTGGAGCAAATTCATTTTTTTTAATGCCAGGCTTTCTTATCTTCTAGGTAATCTGAAATTTTATAATAAGCTTTCCTGGATAGCTTTTGTTTTACAAAATTTTTGAATTTATTATTTGACAAGCTTAGCACATCACTTGGCAATTTATTAAAAAAGCGTACAGTTTGCCCTATGAACGATTTATTAACCTTATGGAGCCTAGTTGTGGGAACAGCGAGTTTATTCTTATTTCTAGTATTATAATTATGTTAATCACAGTTTTTGTCAAATAAGCTTATGTTTTTACGCGCATACATAATATTTTCATAAATATATTGGCAGGGCATAGTCAATATATTTATTTCTTTGAACTTGTCTCTTAATGTTCCAGGTTCCAGGTGATCACGATCTTCAGTATAAATGGAACCGATCACAGAGAGAGGTGTTTATTATCAGTCTGTCAATATTCAGTAATACAACAAGACATATTTATAACTTTTACATATGAATAAATAATTATTCGACCATCGGTGTCAGATCCAGAGGTCCCGGGTTCGATCCCTATGGGGAGTACAAAATGTTCTTGGTTTGGTTCGTGGTAGGATTTTGTTTAAGTCCACCTGGCTAGCTACCACCATCTTACCTAAGTCTGTCACCATAACAACAATTCTTAAAATTTGTTGTGTTCCGTTATTTAGAGGTAACATAGCCAGTTCCTCAGTTGGTTGAGGATTCCAGATGAAGTGCGCTTCCTCCGTCGGCCTTATCATAGCTTGAAAAATCAGATGAGATGAAGGTCAAGCACCTCCCCGTCCTACCATAAAAAAGAGAGTCAAATGCTTAGAATTAAGTATTTCGGAATATTGCCGGATGAAAATTACCACTGGATTCCGCGGCTCTCACGTCGCGTCGTGGTTATAAAGTCGTGTGACAATGGAACAGTGCCCTGCAGTGCAATATCGGGTGGAGGTGAATTCGTGCGTGCCCAGTTCGCGGCTCTCTGCGTTGACCACGCTCCATTGGACGCTGGTCACAATTTTAAGCTCCATTTCATAATCAGGAAGAAAACATGAAAGGTATATTTATTTCAGTGCGATATTTAATGTCAAACGAGTACCTGCATAACTTGAAACATTTGAAATAATTTTAATGATTGCTTTGGTATTTGTATGCCTCTACTCTTAAACCTAGGTCTAGTATTTCCCGGGTTTGACCCTGAGAGTATACATTTGTGCTCGGTTCGTCCACTAGGCTACCTTCTTCCTATCTGTCGTCCATGAAAACAATTCTAACTTGCACGCGTTCCGACGTTTAGTGGTCAATTCCTCATTATGTTGAGGATTCCGGGTGAAGTGCACGTCCCCTGCGACCTTATCAATAATCATAACTTGACACCAGCACCCTTATTCTGTATGACCAATCGTGTCTTAGCACGCGTTACGATATCTGCGTGGAATCATCGTATTGACATATCGTAACGTCGGCGCGTTAAGACACGATAAGTCATACAGAATAAGGGCTTTGCATGGAATCATCGTATTGACATATCGTAACGCGGGCGCGTTCAGACACGTCAATAAGGGCTCAGGTGAGATGGAGGCATCACTGGTTATCCGAAGGCTACTCCAACTTGATTTGGACAAAAGGTCCAAGGTGCTGCCTTGCTTTAAATATCTGGCTGGCTCCTGTGACTTGATGCAGTCATCTTTAAATCTCATCAGGCACTTTACTGACTACACCGAAACTTGACAAATGTCACATGGCAGCTGCCCAGCTGCCATGTGACTTTTGTAGTATGGTCGTGGAGGTATATCACCTTTGCTCTTCACCGAATTTCTTTTTA
Organism: Venusia cambrica; assembly: GCA_951394065.1. Classification (NCBI taxonomy): domain Eukaryota; kingdom Metazoa; phylum Arthropoda; class Insecta; order Lepidoptera; family Geometridae; genus Venusia; species Venusia cambrica. The sequence continues at coordinate 8,891,252 of OX596044.1, read as the reverse complement.
CACGTCTGCGAGTATTAATGTAGGTAGATACCTAGCACCAGTACTAATATAAATAAATAAATATTACAGGACGTTAATTTCACACAGCGCCATCTAGCCCCAAACTAAGCATAGCTTGTAATATGGGAACTAGATTACGGATAGAATACTTAAATATTTTTTTGTAAATACATACGTACTATATGATACCACACCCAAACACAGAACAAACATTTATATTCATCACACAAATGTTTGTTCTGGGTGGGAATCGAACCCACAACCTACAGCGCAGAAGGCAGAGTTACTACCAACTGAGCTATGAGGCTTGTTAATATAGCACGCATCCGATCGCCTTTTGTCTTCAGCACTGTAGGTTGTGGGTTCGATTATCTGTGGCCCGATATTGCTATACCAGTTGACAGCTTTTGTGGTGATTTCTCAATGTTAACAAACTGCGCATTAGGTTTTGTACCTAGACCTACCTAACTAACCTTTAGTTTTAAGATTTAGTTTAATGATTCAGATACCTATACTTCTAATGTAATTTAATTTATTAAAACTGTTTACCTAAATATTGAACGGATCATTAAAAAATTCTCGTAAAAAAAATGAGTAGCTCGAGGTTCTTGCTTTATTTTCATATTATCATCTTTATTATCATAAACGCATTTTGACTTTGACTTTGTCAATTTTTAATTAAAAAAAATTATAAGTATACAAATATTCTATTATACGTAATCTAGTTCCCATATTACAAGCAATTACATTTTTAGTTTGGGGCTAAATGCTTTGAGAAAATTGAATGATGTGTATTATTGATAAAATTATCTCGTAAAAATGAATGCAAACGCTCTTTGACGCCTAAGAATTTTTTTAGAAAACATTGGAAAACCTGTCTTTTCCATGAAAATAAAAGATCACATTTAGTGATAAGACCGCCCATTGTACTTATTTTAAAGGTTGTTCCTTGTTTTTTTGTACAGTTTTTTTTCTTGGTGTACATTATAGGGTTTAGATAACCCTTCATAGCTCAGTTGGTAGTAACTCTGCCTTCTGCGCTGTAGGTTGTGGGTTCGATTTCCACCCAGCGCAAACATTTGTGTGATGAATTTAGATGTTTGTTCTGTGTTTGGGTGTTGTATCATAGTAGGTAAATATGTATTTTAAAAAAGTATTTAAGTATTCTATCCGTAATCTAGTTCCCATATCACAAGCTATGCTTAGATTGGGGCTAGATGGCGCTGTGTAAAATTAATGTCCTGTAAATATTTATTTATTTTTTACATATTTCTATTCGGTATGTCCTTCTACATAAATTCCAATAACATTAAAAGTTGAGCTCCCAGTTTGAAAACTGTAATTTCTAATCCCGGCCCTTGAGTTGGTTATCGAACAAGCGAATCGTAATTTACTTTTAACTCGATAAACCCGCTTCTAACTCAATTTCGCGTAAATAATCGCACAACACTGTCTTTGTTTGTGCTTGCTGCTCGTAATGGGATTCGCGCCTTTCTTTAGTGTTGCCAGCTGTAATTGAGAAAAGTCGGAAAATAGCAGCTAGCAGCATTTAGGTTAAAATTATTTTTAATCTAAATTTTATTGCAATAATATTAATTTGATAGTAATATATACTAGTGATAATATAAATGATTCGGCCGAGGATCACAAAAGGCGCAAATATAGTGGTCTCGACAGAGCTTACCTATTTGAGCCTTTTGGGGTGGAGACCTTGGGTCCGTGGGGAGCCGGCGCCCTCCGGGTTTTCAAAAATATTGCGGGGCTTTTGATTGAGGCGACACGTGACCCAAGGGCTGGCTCTTATTTAGGCCAGCGAATTAGCATAGCTATTCAGCGTGGCAATGCAGCCAGTGTCTTGGGCACGCTTCCGTCTGGTACTGGTCTGGAACAGTTGAGTTACCTATAGGCCGTTTGTAACGGTCCTTAGGTAATCTGACTGATTCCTTTGTACATAGTTAGTTTAATTGTACTTTTTATTGAATAAATAAAAATATATATATAATATGATAATAATATAATGTTATTTTTAAATAAATACGCAAAGAGACTTCTTACTTCGGAACTCTTTTTAAGAATATTGTGCGAGCGAAGGAGTTTGTCTCGTGGAGTCAATGTTAATTTTAATTTCAATTTTCAGTTGACTTTCGACAACTGTACTGCTTCCAGAAGAAATAGACGTTCTATTGTTCTTGATTAGGAACTTAATTTTGGTGATATGCTAGGTATGCTATTACAAGGTAATACGTGGTACTTACCGGATTGTTTTTTTTTTGTACAGCTTAATTTTGTAGTTATGAATAGAGATTACGGAATCTCCATCGGAAGCTTCCGAATTCGATCCGATAAAGCTTCTCGTATGTTTGAGAATAGCCAAGAAGCATTGACTCAAAAGTTTTTTGAGTAACAACCAACGTACATATAAGTTGGAATTATATGTACGTTGGTTGTTTTGGTTTTTTGTACCCAAAACCACCTTGCTATTTGAATTCACTTTGTTTGCTGATAAAATACTTTTTCGCCAAAACCTAGCATTAGCTGACCGTTTATTTTATTAACAGAATGACAGCCTAAACAATTTACGAACTTGATGTTTTAGTGTAACATTAAGTAACGAAGGAAACTGTACGTTACTTGTAAGTACTGCCGATAAAAGCTGACTAGTTAACTTTTTAATATCATAGCGGAAAAGCCGGACTACCGGACAAATGGTCAAGGCTAAGTACCATCAATAAAAGCTGAATAGTTAACTTTCGTATATCATAGCGGAAAAGCCGGACTACCGGACAAATGGTCAAGAGTTGGGCAACTCTACGATGGTAATTTTATTCTCTCATCCGATGGTGATTTGTAATGATTTTAATGGACAAACGAAGGTCGGGCACGCGATGTATTTGTTCACTCACCCCTAGATTTACTTTTATTGTCCTCAAGTGTATAATTGTCCAGTAATTTAATGAGGCATGATGGATTGTTATGGGATCTTGTTGAGATTTTTAGTTATCAGAATGGCAAAAACTTCCTAATCCAATGGTAAAAGGGATCCATTGGAACCTACTGATGGGTTCCTTTTGAACAACGAACGAACGGACAGTGAAGGCTCCTAAAAGAGACTTTGATTTCCGTTCGATGTCCAAAAATTTTAGAGTTCCGGCATTCAGAGGTAATATACCCAGTTCAGACAGTTGATGATTCCGGGTGAAGTGGCGGTTCCACCGTCGTCGGCCTTATCATATCCTAAAACCAGATGAGATGAAAAACAAGCGCTTGCCCGTCATACGAAAAAAAAAACAGTTTTCTCACATTGATTAACGAGTCTGCTTATGTAACATTCCTCAAGAATTTTATTCTAGACTTTGGCCATTCGCCAGATAGTGATTTCCCGCAGTTAGTTCATGTTACAATTAGTTACAAATGTATTTCGCATTACAACTGCACATGGCGTGCGGATACAATCGTATTCAATTGTGGTAGTGCTTGAGCATACTGCGGAGAGCGAGGCGATAATCTATTATTTCTGTTATTTGACATTTGAAAAGGTAAACGTAGATTGATCGCGTCTTAAAATTTAGCCAATCTAATCCTCAGCTGAACGTTAAATATCATCAGCATCTAGAGGTCTTAATAATAATCATAATTATTTATTAGCTGATATCTAATATACTGACAACTTTAACATAATATCCGGGCCGCCATGCGTCAGTGTCCCACTGCTAGGTAAAAGCCTACCCCAGTTCCCAGACTTCTAGATCTTGGTCATCATTCCTGCAGTCTTCAAGAAATGCGTCAAGCTCGGCACGCCATCAATCTGCGCTATTTGTCACTAACATACATATAACTATTACGTGAAGTCTGTACCTGACTCACTTGTGTAGTTTTGTAGTAGTTGTGTACCTGACTCACTTGTGTAGTAGTTGTGGGCGTTTGCGATACCTATAGCTCGATTGTTTATTAGTTAAAAATAAACATGGGTTATCAACAAAAATCTGGTAAAAGTAATTTTGACTGTGTACACTTCCAGCTTAGGGAGTACGTCTATAAGTTGTTAGGTTTTTTTGCACCCAGAAACACCTCGTTTTTTTAATTCACTTTGTTTGCTGACTTAATATATTTTGGAGCCTCTTTTTAACATTTGATAATAAGCGGCTCTAGGGCTGATGTGCTTATTTCAAAGTGTTGGTTTTTAATACTTAGTTGTTCCATGTAGTTAATAGGTTATTTTAGGTTTGTAACCAGTTGTCCTGTTTGTTTTTAAAGTAGTTTACAGAGGAGGCGGTAACCACTTCTTTTTTTTTTTTATTTATTTCGTATGTACAAAGTTTTACTCAAACAATAGACATACCTTATAAAACTAGACGTAGACGGTAGATGGTTCCAGTTTCGTATTAATCTAACAGAGAAATGTAGGTATATCGGGACTCCATGGTGATCTTTATTAAATAACCGATTAAATTATAGCCAAATAGTATATCTATGTATTATTTCCATCCAGTTTTACAGTAAAATATTGCAAAATGATTCAATAGCCATTTTCAAATTACATTCTGAAGATCACGAAAATGATAATCTCGCTATTCTCTCGAATTCACCACATCTAGCTTCTCGCAGTACTCCGGGGCCCTTACTGCTCCGTTTAATCCAAGCTTTGTAAATACGCCGGCTCTGCCATATGGCATCTTACAAAAGACTTTGACAATGTAGGATTTAGTTGCATTTGATGATTGGTGTGAAATAACAATCGATGCGACACAAAGGTTATTTAAACGTATTTATTGACGTGCCGTGATGAATAGGTTCTGAATAGATGTTTATTCTGATCGTTTTGTCACGCGGAATATTTTGGCATTTAATTTTTGGTGGCATATTGTGTAGAATCATGTTAAACTTGAATAGAAATATATATAATTCAAGCTCTACACAGCTGGCGTTCAGAAGTTAGGGCCAAAATTGAATATGATGTCATTTACGTTTTCAACACAAGTTTCTCCGCCATTTTGAAGAATTACCAAAAACTGAATCGACAAAAAAATCTATACACTTATTGAACATACATACAAATTTCAAGAGAACCGGTTGAGAAATGCGACCTGTAGTTCCCCGTTGTGCATCCGGACATCCGCCCGGACATACGAAAGCATTTTTGTTAAACCTGAAATAGAGACGCTTTGTTCGGTCAATAACATATTTTTTATAAATTCCTCCATGACTATAGGTACTTAATGGTAGTTGGCGGTAGGTGGAGCATGGACCCGGACCCGCCCCAATTTCTATTGGATAATAGGCCTCGATTGAGTCCAGTTTGACTTTATAAAAAACATTTGAGATTTTCAATAGCATTTGAAATAATTAGCTACGTCTTTATTCAATAATAGGTATGTACAAAGGAATCAGTCAGATTACCTACGGACCGTTACAAACGGCCTATAGGTAACTCTGGCCTAAATAAAAGCAAAGCCCTGTAAGATTTTTGAAAACGCGGAGGGCACCTCCGCTAGCTACTAGCTACGTAGATCGAAATATTATAAATATTATAATTTAAAGATTTTTAAGGTTAAATTATAACTGAAGTAAATATGTTACCTGTCTTCAGTCAGAATGAAGGGAGACAACAAAAGCCTGCTCCCCAGGTTTCCACCACACCTTATATTTCACGGGACAAGTGGTCCGCATTAGAAGATTTGAATGCGTTCTTTGTTGTGCAAATCGTCCCCTTGGCTAAAGGAAACCCGAAATAAAATGTTAGGGGAAAATGAACTTGTTGGCTTAATTTCATCACGGAAACCTTCCAGGAAAGTTGTAAATCATTATTAAGATGATATTAAAAGCAACCTGAAAATTGCTGACCATTTTTTATGGGTAGCCCAATAAGTACGTATATATAATACAATAAAGGCTTCAGTATAGAACTTGTTGCATTCATAGCAGTATAGTTACATTTTCGATTTACTGTAATTGTGCGCAGACAAATCTGTGTGTTGGGTAGTTAAGTACTAAGTACCTAGTACGAAGGTTAGCCTAAAATGCGTCCACTACTGAAAATAGGCCTCCCAATCTAACTAATAACAAATACACTATAATAATTTCACATTTCACATCAAAAAACATGGTATCACAAACAAAGCAACATCTTCTTCCAATAAATAAAACGAATGTTCCAGAACTAAATGCCAAAAACAGCATGTTTAAAAAAAAAAACTAATTTACATACAGGACTACTTAAAACTAATAAAAACAATATATTTGAAAATGAATGCCAATATTTTCCGTATCGGTTTCATAACTACTTCAGCTTGCAAAGACTCAGACATAGCTATGGAACCAATATGGAAAACTACTCACAGAATTTCAAAAACTTTGTTGATTTTAGTTAGATATGGCCAAGACACTGGTTGCATTGTCACGCTGAATAACTTTGCTAATTCGCTGCCCTAAATAACAGCCAGCCCTTACCACGAGTCGCCTCAATCAAAAGCCTCGCAAGATATTTGAAAACCCAGAGGGCGCCGGCTGCCCACAGACCCAAGGTCTCCCAAAAGGCTTAAATAAGTAAGATCTGTCGAGACCAATATATTTGTGATCCACGGCCGAATCAGCCGCCGCACCAGTCCTGACTGAAATTATATGTAAATTGAAATGATTAAATTTATATGAACTTCACGTTTTTTTTAAACAATATGTGTTTTGAAGCTATTTACTTTTATAGATTTTGGTAAACATCTATTTCGCGCGTACATAGCCCAGAGGCACCACCTTAAATATAGTTCACCAGTTCGGTCTATAAATACCTACCATTTATTCACCCACACACTATTTCCAACATTTTCACTCGAATCAGCCGTTTCCTCAATAAATTAAAACTGTAATAAATCGTTTCAACTCATAAACATTTTGTGAACACTCTGTATGCAGGGGAGATTTGAATAGTGAATTTGCAAGACGTCGTGTGTATGGTATTTTAATATGTTATACGTGAGGTGGTTGGGGATATAAATATCTTGGAGCTGCCCGTAGATGTCAGTGGTTTTGTTGTATGGGTATCATACTAACCAACAATGTAATTAAATCATACGAAATTAATTTTAACCTACTTCTAATTAATTCTTGTCGTAATGAAACTTTGTATGTTGTTCAGATGACAGAACTATAATTTGGTATCTTGGAGCTTATCTGATAAAGCTACCCCGATAAACCCCTCGAGTTTGGGCCGTATGATAGGTTTTGACGAGTCCAATTGATGTTTGTTATGAAATGTTACAAATAACAAATTTCAAAGAGTTATTTAATTTTAATTTATTTAAAAGTTAATTTACTGTGATATCTTTTTATCCTAAACGAGAATAACTATTATCATAGCGTTTTTTAAATTATCGCGATTATTATACATAATTAATAACAAAAACGGGTCTTCATCGCGTACCTTTTCATATTCCCGACAGTTTCGACCGTGACGGCCGTTGTAACACGGTCGAAACTGTCGGGACTGTAAAAATTATCATGTACAATCGTGTCAAAATTTGATTTTTGAAATCAGTTTTACCGCCTCCGTGGTCTGGTACCGTCTCCGTGGTATTATCCTGGGTGGGTATTATCTTTTGTGTGATGAATGTGATGTTTGTTGCAAGTTCCGTTGAAGCGCGGAAGAGCTGATGCCTTCTTTGGATAGAAAAACGGTTATTTTCCCAATAATGTTTTGTGAAAATCACAAAATTAGCTATTCGTTTACTGTCCAGTAGACTCAGCGACCAAAAATATCCAGTCCTAGGCGTATATTGTCATGCTGGACAATTGCCTCAGAGGCAAAAAAGGTCCCCTCTATAATAAAACACACTTCAGACATATTATTCGTCTACATTTCTCTTGGGCTATCTCTCACACGCAGCCAAATTAACGATTTATCTGACCCGCACTGAAACCGAAGACAAGACCAGGGACTGTAAATCACTTTTATGACAACCCATAACCTGAATTTCACGGTCGCTTTTACGATTTCATTTAAGAGGCCACCGTAGAAGCCTACAATGAGAGGGACGGTGCTATACATACTCGCATGTAACTGACTGAAACGGATGAGTGCCATTTTATTGTAAAATCACAACTTTTGTTAATCACGTGAAAATGTATCGAAAATTCAATAACCTAAAATCAAGATTATGCTTAATCCCCTTTTTAACAAAAAACTACTCACAGAATTATTTTGATACGAAAACCTCATGTAAAACAAAAACAATATTAGATATGACAGATCAACCGCCTCTGTGGTCTAGAGGGTTGAACCACTAGACCACAGAGTCGGTTAAATTATAGCGGATATATTATTATTTATGACCTTTCAAAGGTGGTATGCAAGATATTTTAGCGATAAGACTGCATTTATGCATTTTTCTTGTAACATTAATGAGTTCAAAATGATTTACTTCTGGTGCTCAATAGAGTTATTGTTATAATATATCGGTATATTGTCAGGACCTACATTACATTTTTTAATTCTCATTTTGAACAGCACATTTCTGCGTAGGCTTCATAAAACATAATGTATATTTGTATTATCCTAAAAATATGGCTGTTGGGTACTTTATACCCCGAAACTGGTGATGTGAGACACAAATTCTGGATATCGCCTATCTATCTCGTCAGACCCTTGCTGTTTTGCATACGTATCACTTCTTACACATTTCCAGCTCCTACACATTCTAGATTAATTTTATATCTACTACAACGGCTGATAATAATTGTAAAGTCAATGTATATTTCAGCTCTAGCACCATTGTGTCATGGGATGCCGTGATGGGTTTTCCACAGCATATCCTTTTTTTAATTAAAAGCACAATGACGGTCATGGTACGAAATTTGAATGTATTTTTAACGGCCTCTGTGGTGTTGTGAATATCAGGAATCAATTTAGGACATCATACCATCGAATATCAAGAATGTTGTTGCCATTAATGACATAATTTATTTGATAATAACAATCTGTGATAATAAATCAGGTTTAATAAATGAATGTTAATATTTAACCGACTTCAAAAGAAGGAGGAGTTTTATTTTTATTTTTGTATCTGTATAATGTATTTTCCCCGATTACTCGAAGACGCCTGGCCTGATTTGAAAAAATATGTTTTGTTTGAAAGACCCTTCACAGGTGGTGAATTCCATTGTCATCAAATCAGGATCTGTTGATGGGATCCTGTAGAAATCGAAGGAACTCTATGTACCTCAAACTCTATATCACTTTAAGCGATTTGGGTGTTTTTTAGGTGTTCAAAAATGAGGAAACAAGGAACCCCTTAGAGGATCACGCGTCTGTCTGTCTGTCTGTCCGTCCATCTGTCATCAAGATAATTGGGAAAAATACGTCATCCAGGTAAACGAAATTGTATAGTATTTTTCATTGAAGTCGGGTTTCTTTTTAGTGTTTAGAACGTTATTAACACTACGTAGTGTGAAACTGTTGGTGCCTATATACATCAACATAATCGTAAACGTGAGTAAAATTCGTGTTTAAAAATGTATATTACAACTCACGCAAGTTTTGAAAGTGATATAATATATGATGAATGTTGTTCGTAAAATTTTTATTTAAAAAATGCAAATATAAAATGATATAAGTTACATCAAATGATTATTACATAATACATACAATTCCACAATTTATTTTAAGCTTCAATTTACCTAAACCACCTCGCGCGTACTAAACTGGAGGATTCACTAAGCTCTTAAGGACGGTATTACATTTTTGACGCGCTCGAATTTAGGTATCTAAGCCAGCTCACTACCAGCAAAGAGCCCACGCACACATCGAAACCGATTGACGCCCGATTTAATGCATAAACAAACAAATCTTGATACTTGAAGGTTAAGTAGGGTAGGTACATAAGGATAATAAAAAAAAAATTGAAATTGATTATTACAGATAGTAAAAATCCATATGGGTTAGTAAGAAAAGAAAACTAAAAACTAATAAATTAGGTGATAAAATTTTGCAATAGCATGTGGTGCTACACGAGTATTTAATTTCTTCTTCTTTCTATTCTATACTTATTCCAATATCTATATTTATAAAATTTTAAGTCCTGACTGACTGATATATATTATCAACGCACAGCCTAAACCACTGGTCCTTAGAGACATAGTCATAGTCATTTATTGCAATAATTATGTAAAGGTACAATGGTCTTATGATTGAAAAAGTTATACATAATAACCCTATTAGGGCATAGCAATAGAGTGAAAGCGGACCGACGCTTTGAACAAGTACAAGCCATATTAATGTTAAGGTAAGCAGGAGGAAATAAATGTCAAATAAATTCAGAAAGTGTAACATTATCACTAAAAAAGACGTTCAAATTATAATAGCATTTCTCAATAAGTAGGTATTTCAATTTATTTTCGAAGATAGTGTTATTTTGTTCATCTTTTATCTTATCGTTCAGGTAATTTATTGTAAATTTTTGATACCATTTATTTAACCCTGAGCTGTGCATCTGTAGTTTAGACTTTGGTAGATCTATTTTGTTTTTATAACCTACAAGGATAGCGTCGTGGTATATCACCTTTTTTTCTGAAAAATTGAGGGTGGTTTCTTACAAATTTACAAGATTCAAATATGTATATACATTGTCAGTGTTAATATTTTTAGGTTGTAGCCTTTAATTGATTTTTGCAGCTTTCGGGGATTTTTATATTGGCAATGGTGTAAATGTAGGACGAAAAGTTTTTTATTATCAGTACTATTTCCCCATAGTATAATTCCGTTTTGTAACCAGGCGAACGCATAGGCATAATATGCTGAGATAGCTGTTTTTTGATCGGTAGCTCTTCTCAGTTCCTTAAGAGCATAAGTGAAGCTAAAAAGTTTTGACTTTATCTTTTGGATATGGCTTTTCCAATTTATAGTTGAATCTATATTTAGTCCTAATAATGTAAAAGAGTTAACGCATTCTAATTTGATGTCATGGTAAATAACATGAAATTTGGAGGGTATGTTTGTCTTGATGAGCAAACGCTCACTAAGAAAGTAATTTTGAAAATGTTCACCCCAAGGGGTTCAAATTGGGGCTCAAAGTTCGGAGTGAAATGGAATATTTTCGAAACCTTACATGATAGTTTGAAAATTCGTACCTATGTGGATAGCACATATGAAATAAGCAATGCTAAATTTAAGGGTAGGGGGTTCAAATATTTAAAGAAATAACCTGAGGAGGCATATATTTTTAACTGTAACAGGTAGCAGGATCACATTTTTAGAGAAAACGTATTATTACATTAAATAACCTGAAAAAAAATGAATAAAAGGGATTCACATACAAGAAACATATTTATACAGTGTTATTTTAGCTCTCTGTCGTTAGCTAAAGGTAATATCGATATTTTTTTAACTTAGTGTGAATATAGCGCTCAGAAGTTTTTATTCGCTATCTTTGTAGATGAATATATAAGCTTTAAATTTTTACCATGACAAATCTGCAGTTGTGTTTCCTGGTTTATTAAATGGTACCTAAACCATTGATGCGTCCCTTACTTGCCATCGTCATTCGTACTCAGAAATAATTTTGGTAATTAATTAAAATATCATTTTCCGAAAACTTCATACATACAGACTTGATGAAGCTGTCGAATGACTGACACACCCAAACCATGGTGCCTAATAGACTGGATATTTTCAGGGAAGATTACATTTCTAGTAATTATTTTAGTGCACTTATATAGCCCCGGGATAGCGGGAACAAAATCCCGAATTTTCACAAGCATTTTTCATATTTATCTGTTTATGATTTAGTAGGCTTTCTCCGGACATTTGCGCTCTCTCGGCTATAAATAATGAAATTAGGGAGCTTACAAACCTCTGGTGCCTACTGTATGAGCCCATGGGGTTTATAAATAGGAGAGGAATTTTGAACTGTATTATTCAGTAAGGCCGAAAAGGTTCTTTGTCAAAATAAAATAATAACCAGTAAGTGAGTATGAATGAAGCAAATATGCGTTTCGCAGAGTTTATGCAAAAACTAGTGAAAAGACATTTATTTCTACCTCTATACCATTGGGAAATGCTTATGTAACTGCTGTAGCTAATTTAACTTTTGTTTCAATCATATATTATCTTATATTTCTGTGGTTTTTCATTCATTCTCATCCAGTCTGATCCACATCGTGTGTCTGTGAAAACATCCCTCCATATTTTTTTCTGCCTTTCTTTCCCTATCTAGTGGGACTCTGTTACTCTTTTAGTCCATCTCTCATTGTCTAGTCTAGATATATGACCAGCCCAACTCCATGTGAATAGTCGTATAGCTACTTTCTTTTAAATCTGAAACTAAATTACTAGTTTCCCTCGAATAATTGTATTTTTAAGTTTTTCGTACCCATTATACCGTGGGAATTTGACAAAATCCTAAGTGTTTTTCTGCACTACTACTTATAGAATAGAGAGCTACCCTAACAATTTAAAGTCTCTGGAACCTCTGGTTTGGGCGCTGTTTGTAAGTTATTCAGTCAGTCAGTCAGTTAGCTACACGACTCATATATAAGTCAACTACACGACACTTTGGTAACATTTAGAATGAAACATCTCGTGATCAAAGCTGCAGCTTTAATTTAATTTGCAGATCAGCTGCAAATAAATCCTTAAATCATGTAAACATTTAAGAGGAGTAGTTTTCTGTCGGATAACCTTAGGTACTCCTGATTCATCCTTCAGAGAAACGCCAAGCATAGCTCTTTTCATAGCACTCTGAGCGACTTTCAATATATGAAACCCAGTTAGTGTCCACGTCACTACGTCCTAGAGTTTATCACCTGTTTATGCAGGACTATTTTTAATTCATTATTTTGAATGAATTAGTTAGTTCTAAGATATCAGTGACAGTCATGAGACATGGTCGCTATGCTAGCGAGCTATGAAGAGAGCTGTGCTTGGAGTTTCACTATCTGATAAAATCCGAAATGTGAACATCCGTAGTAGAACCAAAGTCATCGACATAGCTCTCAAAATTAGCAAGATGAAGTGGCAGTAGGCAGGCCACATAGCTTGCAGAACCGATATCCGCTGGGGAATAAAGGTTCTTGCATGGCGACGGCGATTAAACGCGAAACGGAGTGCGGGAAGACATTGTGGCGGTCGCAGGGAGTCGATGGATGAAGGAGGCTCAGGATCGCTTTTTGTGGCGTCGATTGGGGGAGGCCTATGTTCAGCAGTGGACGTGAGTTTTAAGCATTTTTAAAACATATTTATTTTACACAATACTTTTGGTACCCAAAAGTTACGTTGACTAAACGGTATTCGGTTTATCTATCATTAGATACAGTTCATCTTATGAACCGTAGTATATAGACAGTTGAAATTTAAGCAAAGTGGTACTTATATTGCTGCTTTAACACCAAATCATAAAAATAAAAAAATACTACAGAGGTAGCTTGAATTGCTACAACTAATGACGATGAGTAACCAACATGTTGGAAGAATCAATTCATAAATCGAAGAATGCATAACCTGCAGCCCAAGACGCTGGCGGCATTTCGCGTGTACCTTCTTACTAAACGTCATGATACTCAAACTTCAACTTTCTTTGGTGAACTCCAAAACTGTAGGCAAATAACTACTTATGTACGGTTACCTGGTACACCGGGATCATACATAATGGTCCTTCGAGCCGGATATAGGGCAGGCATGATGTGGGCTGCAGAGAACTTTTTCGTGTTGATCTAATGATGATGCATTGTCGAGCCTTTTCACAAGGAACTCTACTTTAGTCTCTGCGGAATGCATCATTTCAATTCCCTCAAAAATTCACGGTCACAGACACGAATGTATTTCCTATGAGCTTAGTCGCTGTTCTAATTCAAGCGTGGGCGGGCGGGACAGCGCGCGCCCACGCCCGCCCAGTAAATCATTGGTGGTAATAAACGGGACCTACGTGCTGGAATGGACTGCAATATGCTCCTGGACTGGTCACGTAAACACGCTATTACCCTCACTTAACTTGAAAAATAAACTTTTAAGTGTTTTTTCTTAGTGATGAGAACGTTAATTAATTCAAGCGCCTCTGTGGTCTAGTGGTTTAACCCACCGATTTCAGATCCAGAGGTCCCGGGTTCGATCCCCGTGGGGAGTATAATATATTGTGCTTGGTTTGGTTGGACTTTTTTTAAGTCCACCTGGCTAGCTACCACCATCTTACCTAATTCTGTCACCATAATAACAATTCTAAAATTGTTGTATTTAGAGTTCCTCAGTTTGAGGATTCCGGGTGAAGTGCGCCTCCACCTTCGGCCTTATCTCAACTTGTGTAACCAAGTGAGATGAAGGCCAAGTGCTTACCCGTCGTAAAAAAAAAACTGAAAACTACTGATAAGATTTGTTTTATATTGGATATACCTGGCTATCCGATAGTTTTTTTATTTTATAAAATTCTTTGCCGTTGTCTTTCAAGTTGTCTAGAAACATGCCGAAAAATAGACAAATACAACTAGAGCAAAATACCTTTTTTTTGAGAATTTAAAATATTTAATTCGCTGAAAATATTTACAAACATTTATCAACGTAATATTAAGCCTAAATAAGGCTTGACTAATAACTATTTCGCAATAGGGTTTCATTGACAGTAACTTACCTTATGTATAACAAAACTTACTAGGTAGTTATAAACTAAGCGGCTGAATGAATTTTGATGAAGGGCATAATTTGTATATCATCTTGCTCATGACATACACTACTGTAATACTGTGTCATAAAGAACGAAATAAACATCCATATCATAATTATGTTGTGTATGTATCTGGGTATGCGGGGAAAACCGCAGGTAGAAGTTTGATATATATGTATATCATGGACCGTTTTTATTGTGAGGTGGGGAAGCGCTTGGCCTTCATCAAACCTAGTGTCAAGCTATGAAAAGGCGCACTGCACTCGGAATCCTCAACAGATTGAGTCTGAGACTCAGTTTGTTTGCTGGAACAAAGATACCAAGATAAATACATTTGATTTATTCTTTCAATTTACAGTTGTTGTTATGATGACAGGAACTTACTTAGGAATGATGGTAGGGTAGCTAGCCAAGCGGAACAAAGTGCAACCACCAAGCCAAGTACAAACTGTACCCCCCTGGGTATCGAACCCCGGATTCTTGGTCTGATACAGGGTGAGCCACTAGACCACAGAGGCGGTTAGAGTTACTCGTAGGCTTCGTCCAATTGTCCGCCAACGCAACCTTTGTATTGATAACATATAAAGTTTTGTTTGTACTGTCGTCAGAATGCCATTTAGATAACGACCATAACCTACAGATAACACCAAGATAAACAAACAAAACAAGCCAGAAACAAAAAGACACACGCAATCATTTCTTACTCAACGCTTCTACGTTCATATCTCATATAATTTATCATCTTGTAACAAGAAATTGATATAATACATGCGGCGTGCCTTCGGACTATCTACATAAATCCTTGGTCTTGTTACATGGTTCAACCTTGAGATGAGCCCACCCAATCCGTGGAAGAATCAATCCTATGTATCCTGTTATTAAAACCTAGAATGCCGGCAAAGCTACCTGTGTAAGAAAACTTTGTTCGATGCCAAACCCAACGGGAGGCAAGTGTGGTAACTTTGTATTTACATGCGTGTTTGTTTTGTTCACATAAATCATATTTTATTAATTTATTTGTGTTATTTTTCACGCCACAAAACGGTGAATTTATTGGCAACGTTGCTTATGGAGAGGAGATGAGAATAATGCTCCTAAACATTTTATATTTTTACCTGCGTTCTTTAAAATCTAGTACCAATTCCCTCACTAACTTACTGAGTTAAGTATATTAAAAAAAAAATCAGACGGAGAAGTAAATACATAGGTATTTACTTCTCGGTCTGAAACATTTTTTTTATTATTGTTATGGTTAATTAATAACAAAAACGGGTCTTCATCGCGTACCATTTTATATTCCTGACAGTTTCGACTGTGTTACAACGGCCGTGGTCACGGGTAGACCCGTTTTTGTTATAAATTATGTATAATAATCGCGATAATTTTAAAAATTGTTATGGTATATATATTTTATCTCGTCTGATAATTCTCGTTCTCTTGAGAAATCGGTGGTGCACCGGCCAAGGCATATTATGATTTTAATAAGAATATTTTTATTTTTAATCATAGATAATCAGCGTAGCAATGCATAAGCCAGTGTAGGGTAAGCTTCCGTCTGCATGGTACTGGTCTGGAAGTGTTGGATTACCTTGGACCGTTTTAACGGTCGAAGCAACCCAACTGCTTTTATTGTATGGAGTAAGTTTAATTGTGAGTATAATTTTAAATTTCTATAATAAATATGCAGGTCTTTGAAAAACACTACTAAGATTTCCCTCTCTCCATTATTTCCTTCCATTTCCAACACTTTACTGATCATAAATTTACCACAAAACTCCGTTAGGTCCTTGATTCAAGGAGCGCGAAATACAAAAAATACCATTGCATAATTTGTCAAAGGTTGGATAAAGCTTGGATAAAGTTGGCAACACTTCCCAGATAATTTATAAGGCAACAATGTCAGTGTTGCAGTCTAGTCTAGCTCCTACTATGTGATTAATAATGGCAGTGAGTTATAGCTCGGCTTGGTTATATAGGAAAGGGTAATTAAAGCTTTGGAAAAGTTATTTTGCTTTAGAAAATATTTCTAGGTATTAAGTAGGATTATATTCTTTTGCCTTAGAAAAGATTTCTAGGTACCTATTATGGTTATCTTCTTCTAAATCTTGGCAATCGAACTCATGACATGCGCATATGCGTTTTATGGCTCCGTACCCTAAGGGTGCCAACGGGGCCCTATTACAAAACATTTGCTCGTCCGTCTGTCTGTCGCTCAGCCACAGAATAACTAATAGTATGGCTCAGCAGGCTGTATCTTATGAATCGTATTCGAGACACCATTTAAATTTCACAGAGTATTTCTTTTGCCGTTTTATGCACAAATAATTAACATATGCTACATACAACAGTTCAAGAACTAAAACATTTTTATTTATTGTACGAGGTTGATGTGCTCGGCCTTCATGTCACCTGATTTTCAAGTTATGATAAGACCGAAGATGGAAGCGCACTTCACCCGGAGTCCTCAATAAACTGAGGAACTGTATCTTACCTCTAAATGCCGGAACACAATACTTTAAGTATTGTTGATAAGGCGACAGAATTAGGTACGACCAGTGCTTAAATAAGAAGTTCAAACTTGGTATGATAATAGTCCTTATTTTGACGTATAACAACAAATACAAAAAAACGGCCAAGCGTAAGTTGGACGCATACGAATGCTGCAGAACAAAATGCAAAAATCCAGCATGATTTGCCCAAAGCTCGAAGCTTGCACATGAAAGGAGACCTGTTTATTTATATCCAATGGAAATAGAGGCACTTTATCCAAGTACGGCGAAGCGTAATTATGATTTTGACCAGTATGTATGTTTGTATGAGAATTTGTTTGTGTGTGTGTATGTTCGATAGAATCCGGAATGTGGATGTCCGTAGGAGAACCAAAATTGCTGACATAGCTCTCAAAATAAGCAAGCTGAAGTGGCAGTGGACTGGCCACATAGCTCGCAGAACCGATAACCGCTGGGGAGCAAAGGTCCTCGCATGGCGACCACGATTAAATTCGAAACTGAGTGGGTGGGAAGACCCCCCACTCGATGGACCGACCACATTGTGGCTGTTGCGGGGAGTCGATATTAGTGGCGTCGATTGGGGGAGGCCTATGTTCAGCAGTATATGGGCTGAAATGATGATATTTCATTTTATAGAATATGTTTATGAATGATGATGATCTGTTCCTAATAACTTTTAAACTACTTATCATAAATCAGGGTGAGTGTGCCTCTCGTTTGGTTTCGCGTCTCACATTCACTATGATGATGATTCCCCTGTTGAATTGAAACCGTTGGTGCATACATCAACATAATCGTATACGTGAGTAAAACCCGTGTTTTAAAATGTATAGTAGTCAAAATTTCTTTATTCATTAAATTTTTTTAGGATCATTTTGAAACGTCAATACTACCACCTGTACCTATTATTTGACTATTATATTATAATAGGTATCATAACATAATCCCAGCAATTAAATAATACGAAAATATGACCCTAATACACCATCTCTATTACAAACTCTCATCACATTGGGAACTTCTTCTTCTTCTTCTTTGATTGGCCTCTGCGTTTCGTTGCGTTTGCATAACAAACCATTTTTCGGTTTTATGATTAAAATAATTAGTTTTAAGGTAAAATTACTGTTTTATACCTTGAAATAAAAAATAATAAGTACTACAGAGTATCAATAAATGACATTCTAATTAAAAAAATATGGTAGATCGCATTTTTATAAAAACGTTGCGTTTCGTTTATTTAATATTTGTTTCTTATTGAAATCCCTAATCCATTGTATGCTAGGAGTCCCATCTTAACCTTGACGAACTTCATAAAGAACGGCGGTAGCATTGCAGACTTATCGATTGATGAAGATGGAGATGAAATTAATGGATGACAATGAACTTCGGCGAAATGCCCGGTAGCCTCCCAGTTCGGAATCGCGACCAGCACACATGGTGAAAGGCAAGAACCTCGGGCTGGTTAATTTTTTGATAGCAACATTGCTGACTTGAACATTAGGCAAGGTGAATCGGATGCATTTATTTTTCCTTATGTTTTGAAAGTGATATACTTATCATAATTTGACAAATGAGGTATCGTTGGAAGCGTATGTTTGTGTGTGGCATTTCACCATAATATGTATATTACCGATGTATCTACTACATACCTATTCATAATGATGTTCAGTGGTAGACATCACTATGAATATGTAATAGATACATTAAAATACAGAAAATAAAATACAGTGTAAATAGTTAATTGAAAAGAAGATTCATATTGAATAGTTTGACAATTTCAGATGAGAATGTTTTCTTGTTTCACCCTTTTTATAGAACGTGTTTTTTTTCCAGTCGGGTCTTAGTTTTTTGACTTACTTTTTATCATTTTTATATAAATATATGAAGCTATTATGTTGTTGTAATCGGCAATGTTAAAATTATTGTTGGACTACTTGGTGTAGTGGCTCTCGATCCCGAGGTCTTGGGTTCAAACCTCGAGTGGGGCATCTTTGTAATGTTTGTGCTCAGAACATTGCATGAACCACCTGACTGACCAAAATAATACAATGAACCAGCTATGTTTTTTTTTGGTGGTTTTGTTTTGGACAAAAAAACTAATACAATTCGTTAAACTATAATGATAATATCTTGGTATCAGTTTAAGATTAAAAAAAACAAATATTGTTCTTGCGTTCAGGAGCCAAGAAAGACATAAGACACCAGCTTGACAAGTTTGGCTGGTGATAGAAGCCAAATGCAGGATATTTGGCTTCTATCACCAACCGTTTCTCAAAAGTACCATTTGGTTCTGCATAATACCAAACAGACTAAGCATTTCCTTCGTTGAAAGTTTCAAGCACCCGAATGCTTTATGTCTTGCGCAGTCAAATTAGGTTTTGCTGGTTGCACGTGCGTTTGGCTTGTCAGCGGGCGATTAGACTGTCACCACCCACCCGACTCCGCATTAGGTATACCTACCATGAGCGAAATACATTGCAGGAAGCGGGCACTGAAGGTAAAATTATAGATGGTAACAAATTCCATAAAGAGAATTTGTGTCACAGTTTTTTGATGTACCATTAATTTTTATTCAAATGACTAGCTGACCCCACGTAGCTGCACTTGGCCACGATTCTAACGGCTTCATCCATTGTAGACATTATTCTTGCCTAGGCAAGCCTCAAAATCTTAGGAGCCCGCGTGTATAAAAAACTGGCATCGCCAGGATTATCAGTCGCATCTATCCCTCAACTCCACGTGACCGCCAGTTAAAACAGAGAGGTCGCTGTCATTCGTTTGCTAAATGTTGTGTTTATGGGCAATGGTATATCAGTTCAAGAGCTATCCATTTTAAATGAAAAAAAATATATATACCTTGGCCACTTCTTCTTCGTGTCAATGAATCCACTACTACTTAAATTACTTCTGCTCAGAAACTAGCTATTTTAATAGCCTGATCGGTTGCCTGGATCAGGTCCCTCTGTGTGCAAGCAGTTCCACTCAACGGCAACTTCCCCACACTCACACTGGACATTGTTGGTCACTGAAACTAAGGTTAGCACTGTATATAGGTATGTAAAGAGAATAGTGCTCCAATTAAAATTTTCAAAATTTATTGAATGTACAGATTTTGACCCGGTATAGTTTTATGATTAGTATAGATTATTTGTGAATAAATTGCATATAAGAGACTGTAACTAAAGATATACTGCAGGAACCATCTAGTTTTATCCCCACAGAATGTAAATGTGTCCACCGTTGTATCCGTTCACATCTCCATTTGTATTAATTCTCCATTTGTTTAGTATTGAGGAAGCGACGTTGGATTTAAGACTTTGGTGATTGGTTGATCGCCGGTCTTCGGAAATGGTTTGATGCTGCGGTGAAGCTTTGATTTTTAATTAGGTAGTTGTTAATTTCCTTGACGCTATAGATGAATACATATAATAACAAGCCAATAAAACATTGTGATATGTAATCTTTTAGAAAATGCATGAAAATATAATTTGGCTTATTAATGTCATTTCTGATCGTAAAGGATCAATTTAACTTTCAAAACATGCATGAGTGTGATTTAACATTTTAGACACCAGTGTCTAAAATGTTAAATCAAATAAAATGTTAGTTAAACCAGTTTTACTCACGTATTAAGAAGGGAAGACTTCCTGCCGTGGGAGTATTCAAACCGAAAATCAAACTAACGCTGATAATGGTTCCCTGGGAGAACCGTACCCAACTTTCCACATTTTTTATCATTGGATCATTTGAAATTATTAACAATTTCCAGTATAAACATTTTGCACATGTTATTTAATATCAATGAAACAAATAAGTTAACTGAAAGTGGCAACATCGATTATCATTATTTTTGTGTAGGTAAACGTTTTTCTTCTACATCATCTCTATTGATAAGCTCACGCGACATAAACTTTGGGACAAAATCGTTGGTCACAATGATATGTAATGTATTGACTGTAAGGAAAAGTGTCACAAACCTTACGGGCTAGAGTTCGATACTCGTGCATCCATAGCCTCAGTAATCCTCAACTTTATCCTCAAAGCAATGAATAGGTCATCCATGGGGTTTGAATAAAAATGAAAATCAATTTTATTTATTCTATTGTAGGACTTTGGTTAATTCCGCCTGGCTAGCTACCGCCATAGCTTACCTAGTTCTGTCGCCATAACAACAATTCTAAAAATTGTTGTGTTCCGGCATTTAGAGGTAAGATAGCCAGTTCTTCAGTTAGTTGAGGATTCCAGGTGGTGGTTAGGCACTTCCCCGTCGTACAATAAAATAAAAAAAAACCGGTTAGGTCCTTCACCAAGTGGGTAGGTATTCTTACAAACCATGACTCTTAGATTATGTTTCTGCTATCTATATTTTGTTAGGTATGATATGTGTAAATGGTGAACAGTAAAGAGTTATCTATCTATCTATCCATCAAATATTGTTAAAAAATATGTAAAACAAACCGGCTGCCGACTTAGGAACCTTATTTCCAGACATACAGATACACGGATGGACGGACAGTGGAAGCTTTGTAATGTTGCCCCGTTGTCACCCTTTGGGACGGAACCCTGAAAACATGTCAAACAGAAAGGCTAGAGATCAACATGGAGTACTAATAAGAATAAGAACTCCATTCGCTTCAAAATCCTCGATTAATATAACAAAAGGAATAATCAAGACCCGCAATCATCAAAGACACGATGACCTACATAGATCACCGACGAATTCCCATCGAATACTGTTTCAGCTGATTTCGTTATTGTTTATTCAACTGTGAATAGGGTTGCCAAATTCGGTAATGTACTTACGTCACGTGTCGCTTTATGTTCAACCTACGAATACCTACTTTGTTAGTTGTTGGCAAATTTCATAACGTTTTGTTGAAACGGTAAAACACTTTGCTGTTAGTGGTAGAACTTTCTTCAAGTCCTCCTTAGCTAACACCATCTTACCTATGTGTGTTTACAATTCTAAATAGTTGTTGGGATGACAAAAAATATTCCAAAAAAAAAGATGATTAAAAAAGGTAACATAGCCAGTTCCTCAGGCTGTTGAGGATTCCAGATGAAGTACGCTTCTACTTTCAGCATTATCTTGTAAACCGGGTGAAATGAAGACCAATCGCTTCCCCGTCGTACAATAGTAATTTAAAAATAATAGCTTTAAATGTGACTCAATAAGTTTATGTTTTATTAAATTTGGTGGTTGTAGAAATAAGTAATAATAATATTAATTATAAATTCATTTAATTCATAATTCATCATTAAGTAAACTTACTCTAGGTGTTAGTAGACATATTAATAAACAGGTTTTTTTCTTTCTTTCATAATGCTGGTGCATTCTTATTAACTACTTTGTGATTATATCTAGCGATTATATTATGTGTTCTCTAAGCGGAAGACTAGCGCAGGCTTCACCGGAGTTGTTTTCAATGATTTGTGTGTGTTTTCTTGAATAAAGTAAATATTTTTATTGTATCGAATTGAAAACATTTTTTATTTGAAAAATTTTGTGGCAGCGCACTTCACCCGGAATTCTCGACAAACTGAGGAACTAGCTATCTTAAGAATTGTTGTTACGGCGACAGAATTAAGTACGATGGTGATAACCAGGCGGGCTTAAACAAAGTCCTACCACCAACCAAACCAAGCACTGTGTTATACTCACTTTGGGGATCGAACCCGGGACCTCTGGACCTGACACCCGTGGGCGAACCACTAGACCACAGAAACGGTCAAAATATTTGAATAATTTGACTCGCAACGATCTAAAATCCCTTCAAACTGGCTCCAAGCCTTCTTGGTTTAGAAGGAACATACCGCTAGTTCAGAGTTTTCTCTCCACCATCGATATAGAGGCAATGTCATCTGTAGTAATTTTTACTTTTGATAGTGCAAATTCGTAATTGGCCTTCAGTTATACGTACAATGCACATATTAATGTGTTTTGCATGTTTTATTATATTATTACGTATTCGTTCCTAGCTGTAAGTTCAACTAAAAAAAACCCGTGGTGCCAACCCTAAAATATCCCCTCGTGGAACTCCAAAAGTAAGAATTAGGTTACCAAGTCGGTACCATAATATGTTATATCGGGGTTTATGGAACATTTCAGAAAAGTAATGTCGCGGTTCGAGAGGAAACTAGCCGTAACTCATCGGTTGTAAAAATTTACTGCCGAATCTTTCGCAATGTTTTGTAATGGAGATAGCGTTTTTGTTTGATAAGCATAATGAGAGTAACATCCAAGGGAATATCACTTTCATAACTTCCGTGAGTCATACTCATTTTAAAATGTATAGTACTCACGAATAACATGAGTGTACTCGTGAGTAAAACCCGTTATACACATATGTGAATGTAAAATTAACATAAGTATCTCGTGAGTAAAACCCGTTAAAGACTTTTGTTAATGTAGCATCAACGTAAGTGTATTCGTGAGTAAAATGTATAGTGTGAAGTATGACTCACGGAAGTTTTAAAAGTGACACCAACAGTTTCAATTCAACAGGTGATTAATCAACAGGGTGAGTGTGACTCGTCGGGTAGGTTGTGATCACGGCGCGCGCGGCCCTTTCTTTACACGCATCTAGTTACACTTATCTCGTTCGCTTCGCTCACTCGATCAACTATGTACAAAAGAAGCCGTCTGATTACCTAAAGACTGTTACATACAAAAAATAAAATAAAAATAAAAATAAATTATCAAAAGTGTAAATTCACTCAGTGGGTAACTTAAATGAATGCAGATTCTGTCAAAATTTTCAATTGCTTGCTTTTGACAATAATTCAATAGTAATAACAAAGCCTTTTATTTCTACCAATCCACTCATTATATAGGTTTTTTATTGTACGATGGGAAGGTCCTAGCGTTCATCTCACCTGATTTTTAAAGTTGTGATAAGGCTGAAGGTGGAATTCTTCATCCGGAATCCTCTACAAACTGAGGAGCTGGCTATCTTACCTCTAAATGTCGGAACACAACAATTTTAGAATTGTTGCTATGGCGACAGAAAAAGGTATGATGGTGGCTAGCAAGGCAGACTTAAACAAAGTCCTACCAGCAACCAAACCAAGCACAATATTGTACTCCCCTGGGGATTGAACCCGGGACTTCTGGATCTGACACCGGTGGGCAAACCACTAGACCACAGAGGCGGTTAAAGGTTAGTTTAGTAAACTTAACTTAGGAATCAATCACTAATTTGACTTACTTTCTTGATGTTCTTGGATTGGAACCCCTGTTGGGTTTAAGTCTCCTCCAGCTTATTCCAGTCTCTATCTTTCACTCTTGTTCTCTAGTTAGTTCCCTCTACAGCTCTGATATCATCACTCCATCTTCTCCTAGGCCGTTCTTTTCACCTTTCTCGAATGTTCCGTCCCACTTGGTGGCATGTATCGTCCGTCTTTTGTCTTCACACCTGTTTGTGTACGACTGTAGATTATAAAGCTCTTGCTGATTAGTTGAGTTGGAACAAAAGCTCTGTTGAGTTTATCGTTTTGTTGCAGAACTGTTTGTTTGTTCCTCAGTTGTTTTCGCTCTCTTATCACTCCCAAGCCGGTTGAAAAGCTCGACTGTTTACCAAAATATTTAAGAACTGGTTTTATATCACGGGTATGGGTGTACTTAAGGTTTTAAGCATGGATTAAGTCACAACTTAGCTGATTAAAACATTTTTTTTTATTAATGATGGTTAGCTTAACCTTTAGTCTTGTCTAGCTCAAGTCAGAGCAAGGGTGCTAGCCCAGAAGGCTCTAGCTCTCCCACTGAAGGAACACGACAAATTCGGAAATCCGGTGGTTTCTAGCCAGGATAATGAATATTAAATACCTATTGATTCAAAACGATTTTTTCTAAATTACATTGAAAATTATATTAACCGCCTCTGTGGTCAAATGGCTCAAACCACCGATTTCAGACCCAGAGGTCCCGGGTTCGATCCCCAGGGGAGCAATATTGTGCTTGGTTTGATTGGTGGTAGGATTTTGTTTAAATCCGCCTGGCTAGCTACCACCATCTAACATAATCCTGTAGCCATAATAACAATTCTTAAAAAAAAATGTGTTCCGGCATTTAGAGGATACCCATTTCCTTAGTTTGTTGAGGATTCCGGATGAAGTGCGATTCCACCTTCGGCCTTATCACAACTTGAAAAAATGTAACGAGATAAGTGTAACGAGAGCGCCGTGATCACAACCTACCCGTCGAGTCACACTTAACCTGTTAATGATTCACCTGTTGAATTGAAACCGTTGGTGTCACTTTCAATACTTCCGTGAAGACTTCATACGATACATTTTAAAAAACGGGTTTTACTAACGATACACACATCTTAATGTTACATCAACATTAGTGTATTACGGGTATTACTCACGAGTACACTAAAGAGTACATTTCTAGTTCCTCATTTTATTGAGAATTCCACCTTCGGCCTTATCTCAAGTTGTTACCATGTGAGATGAAGGCCAAGCGCTCCCCCGTCGTACAATAAAAAAGAAAAAAAAGATGGATTTTTACAGGTCTTGTGTCTTACCACTTGTGGTCTATAAGTCTCCTTGATATTATAAGTGAGCTCGTAGGCTCACAGAAAAATATTTTTTAAAACCAACAGAACCCTTCATAACAAAGATTATCATGTTTTAAACACGACAAAATAGCTAAACAAACGTATCATCAAGTTTTAAAAACAAACACATAAATCTTACGACCCTCCCTTTCCTATAGTAGACGGAAACCCTTCCGGCTTGACCATCTGTAATTACCAGCTATTGTCGTGAGAAACTGCCGACACCAATCGAGATAACTATGAAATATGACTCCCACTATCAATTTATGGTGGAGAGATGACAGTTGGTAGTTGCATGGGAGAGGAAGAAAAAACTTATAAGGGGAAACTGGAGCTTGTGGCTTGAGCAAATTCTATTTTTATACAAAGGGAATCCAGAGTGAATGAAATATGTTTTGTACTGAACACATCGAATTGCCTTTTTACAGTAAATACTATATAAGATGCAATATTAGGGTTGAAACTCCTTACCCCCGTCTAGTTTTTCGCAGCAATCTTGGAGGCTTTATGTCCATAGTGAGTAGTTCACAAATGTGCTCCATCTCTAGTTTGGGAATAGATGGCGCTGTGTAAAATTCATATCCATATTCATTTATTCATTGTAAAACACATGTAGGTAAATAAGATCTTATCATACGCGTAATGTGCAATATTAAAAATTAATACCTACTTACTAACAAAAGATTTTTAAAATTCGATCTTATGATTTAAGTTAAGCATACCAAAAGTAAAATATAATATAAGTTAATTAATTAATTCTTGCAGTGAAAAATTCTGTCATTGAATACAATGTCATGTTAATTAAATATTTGTACAAATTTGTTTCAAATTTCAAAAAGTCTTCGCACTTTCTTATGTCAATCGGTAACTTGTTATAGATTTTCGAGCTCATTACAAATATGCTATTACTGTATAGGGCAGTAGTATATCTGTATATCTCATCTGCCTGGGACATCAGTTAGGGCTGGTCCGGCGGCTGATTCGGCCGAGGATCACAAAAGGCGCAAATATAGTGGTCTCGACAGAGCTTACCTATTTGAGCCTTTTGGGGTGGATACCTTAGGGTCCGTGGGGAGCCGGTGCCCTCCGGGTTTTCAAAAACATTGCGGGGCTTTTGATTGAGGCGACACGTGACCCAAGGGCTGGCTCTTATTTAGGCCAGCGAATTAGCATAGCTATTCAGCGTGGCAATGCAGCCAGTGTCTTGGGCACGCTTCCGTCTGGTACTGGTCTGGAACATTTGAATTACCTATAGGCCGTTTGTAACGGTCCTTAGGTAATCTGACTGATTCCTTTGTACTTAGTTAGTTTAATTGTACTTTTTATTGAATAAATGTTGTAATAAAAAAAAAAAAAAAAGGGCAGTAGTAACATTTAATTTTAACTGTAATTTATCGCATCGGCGTAAACTCTCAACATGTGGAAAGATATGATGATGACGCTTTATATGAAGTACCGTCTCAAAAAAAAAAAAAACAGCGATGCTATTGTAAACTAGTTAAACATCTTAAAATATGACCTACAACTCTCCCATCTTTTCAGTCCACACACGGCCCTAATGCAGCTCTTTTGAGCTATTAATAAATCTTCCATATTTATGGCGTTCCTCCAGAACATACCATATCGTAACCTAGAATCAACGTTACCATAGTACGCTGTTAAGTGTTTTGATTAGCCACCTTTTTAAGCATTCTCAATGCATATTCTGCTTGAACTACCTTACCAAGCACAAAAATTAATCTCCTGTAATATTTATTTATTTATTGCAGGCCACTTCTTTGCTTCATTAATAAATAAGCTAAGTAGTCAAACGCATGGCTATAAAAAAAGTTGTTTTTTTTAATTACCAATTCATTAATTAATACCTCATTCACTCAATTTGTAATACCGTGTAAAGATAATACAAAGTCTTTAATTAAAGAAAAGTACATATTTTCCTACATATTATCCACGTTTGAGAGATCACGTTAAAACAAGCCGGCTTCATCTTAGGCCATATCTTTTAAATATTGTTCCATGTGTTATTATTATTATTCTACCGATAAACCAACAACTACTTGATTAAAAGTCCGATGAGATGATTATCTATAATTCATGCTGTCAGCAGCGTTCTATCATATTGAACGGTTAAATAGTTAACTGTAACTAATTGATGGTCACGCGCCGATCAATTTTAATTCAGTGTGAATTGATGTCGGTTCAAATATGTGACGACATCTTTTAAATCACACTAAAGTTTGTGTGTATGTTTATATTGATTAAACTTTCGCGATTAGAACACGTGGGTAAATATCCATTTTACGAATCAAAATATACATAATACATATATACGCATAGACTTATACCAGGAACGAGGCATAGACTAATACCGGGAACGAGGCACAGACTTACACCGGGAACGAGGATCAGATTTACACCGGAAACTTACTTACGCATATACTTATATATTGTAAAAGAGACACAGACTTACACCGGGAATGACGCATAGTCTTATACCGAGAACGAAGCATAGACTTATACCGGGAACGACGCATAGACTTATACCGGGAACGACGCATAGACTTATACCGGGAACGACGCATAGACTTATACTGAGATGGAGGTATAGTGAAATGGGAATGAGATGTTTAATATCGCGATATGAAATTATTTTTTATCTGGTGCTCCATCACGTTAAGAAGGCCCCGAAGTACCGCACTCTAGTACAAACGTAGTTCCTCGAGCTATTTTTTCTAGAAAACAAAAATAAAAACCAAGGAACACGGTTTTCCCTTAAACACTATGTTTTCTATTTTTGATTGCTCTTGTTTTCTGAGAATCTGTTAAGCATACCTACAATATTTCTTTTGAATCGGACTTACCATTTCGTATACTACAGATTGATCTGAAACTTTGCAGATAATGTTGCTCTTGCTTTGCTGTTGAAAATAACACATTTTTTCCCTAATATATCGCTACATGATGTGCTTGGCCTTCATATCACCTGCTTTTCAAGTTATGATAAGGCCGAATGTGGAAGCGCACTTCACCCGGAATCCTCAACAAACTGAGGAACTAGCTATTTTACCTCTATAATGCCGATATACAAGTCAGATAGCCTTAGTGATGAGTTTTGCTCTCATAAATAATTAAATATAACAGGACATTAATTTTACACAGCGCCATCTAGCCCCAAACTAAGCATAGCTTGTAATATGGAAGCTAGATTACAGATAGAATACTTAATTACTTTTGTAAATACATAATACGTACTATATGATACAACACCCAAACACAGAACAAAAATCTATAATTATCACACAAATGTTTGTCCAGAGTGGGAATCGAACCCACAGCCTACAGCGCAGAACGCAGAGTTACTACCAACTGAGCTATGAGGCTTGTTAAACTTGTTGTTGCTACCATCAATTTTTTCCAGAACAACAGGCTATATAGGTACATACTTTTCTCTTCACCCTACGTTTTTTTTACAAATTTCAATTTAAGGTTTTTTTAATTTTAATCAAACTCGAGCCCTATCATCATCATTCATAATTCATAACAACACTTTTAAGACACATACATACTTTACGTGCCATTAAATAATTAGACTAGATATAGTCACTTATGTATGTTACCTTTTTAAGATACATTACTATGGGCCGTAGACTAAGTTAGAATAAGATCTGTAATTTATCTATTGTTGCCTGAAATACAATTTTATTATGAGTATTATTATCATAAAAAACAAATAAATAATATAAAATAATATTAAATAAACTTGAACACAAACCTTTTATGTGTCCACGAGTTCATGTAATCAAAATTCCTATCATATACCTATTCGTTAAGAACGCGCAACACAGGAGTTTAGGATTTCCTATTTAGGTACAGAGAGTTGCCGCTAAATTCCTAGGAATTTATAGTTTTCATTCAATAATTTGCATAACCACCAAATTCTACTAAGAATGATCTGTATCTTATAATTATGTAAAATTTGGTTGTGTATTTACGGGGTGTCAAAAATAAGTTATATGAATACTAGATATCCCATAAATCAGTATGTATCTAAACGTGCTTAGAATGGCGACAAAGGGCATAAAAACTAATCTGTCACCGACATCTGCACAACTCTATAGCTAAATGGTTCGTGCTTAGATTAGTGGGCTGCCAATAGGGTTGCCAGTTATAAAAAGTAAGCTCGTAACGATCTTAAAAGCTAAGTTACGTTCAGGAATAGCGTAGTTACATAACTCACATAGGTATGACTGCATTACATAGAGTTTGCACGTACAATTAATTCCAATTCAAAATCAAAATATTATAAGGATCGTTTTGAACCGCCTGTTCGGAATCGCGACAAGCAAGCAGGAGAAATACTTATAACTCGGGCTAGTTAATTTTTTTGATGATCCTAGTATTTAACATTTATAAGTAGGTATCTACTCATATAAAACAAAATACTTAATACTATCTTAAAAATATTGATAACTTCCTAACTACTTAGTGGATAGTTTGTAAGTATTGAGGAAAAAACATTTACTTAGCTGCCAACTGATATAGCATCATTGGGCCATGCATTCATTTTTTTTTATTGTACGACGGGGAAGCGCTTAGCCTTCATCTCACCTGGTTACAAGTTGAGATAAGGCCGAAGTTGGAGGCGCTCTTCTCCGGAATCCTGAACTAACTGAGGAACTGGCTATCATGCATATTGCATGCCTGATCGGTAGGACATAATGGACATATTGTAATTACTTACCAACTTATCACAAGTTCTGGCAAATGAGCGATCTTATCTTATCTTACCTCTAAATGCCTGAACACAATATTTTTTGTATTTGTTGTTTAGGTGACAGAATTAGGTAAGATGGTCATTCTCATCATATTGATACATACATTGCACTTGTGTTGTGTCTGTGAATAAATGCGCGTCATGTCATCTCATCCAAATAACTATCGGAATATAGAATTATTCTTTTTTTATTATATTTTTAAAACACACTGTTTTCTCAAGTTGCATTGGTAGGTGTTGATTGTGCCAGCTCTCCGTTATGTGTATATGTCTTACAAATTTGAAATATAACTAATATCCATGAGATTTTATATTTGTTGATGAATAATGTCTAAAATCTGTTATAAAAGCTTTTATTGATTAATAGAAAGGGACGATTGCTCGAATTTCCTTACTTTTGCTCTGACTTACTAACATTGACAACCCTAGCGTTAGTTTACAATTCAAAGGGCCTCGTAAGGTCATAAACAGTGCCCTTAAATTTAAAACTTAGATTAAAGACTATCCGTCACTAGCAAACATTACGCATTCGCACTTTACTGGACATTTTAATCCTGCACTTGAAATATGTCTGGCAGGGAATCGAACCCGCGACTAGGGACAGAGGGATTCGACAACTCGTAGATTAACGCAAGATAGCTACGTGTTTTTTATGTGCAATGAATAGTTTGGGATATATGTAGAGCTGTTACAATACTAAACAAGAAGTACATTCCACCACAGATAATAAAATACTAACCTAACTCCACAGAGTTGAACGCCTCACTTGTGCTATTATATCGCAACTTAACGAAATTACATTATATGGCGTTACAAAAACATACTACTCAAACATTTTTTACTGTACGACAAGGAAGCGCTTAGCTTTCACATCTCATCTAGTGTCAAGTTATGATAAAGCCGAATATTGAGAATATATCCTCAACAGACTGAGGAACTGGTAATCTTACCTCTGAATGCCGGAACAACAATTTTGAATCGTTGTTATGGCGACAGAATTAGGTGAGATGGTGGTTGCTAGCCAAGCGGACTTAAACAAAATCCTACCACCAAACAAACCAAGCACAAATTTGTACCTGATTGATAAAATACTACAGCCAAATAAAATATACAAAATATATATAAAGTAACAGACTTTTTCTCGTTGGAGGTTTCATATCTGATCTCTCACTCACTCAGAGCGTTAATCTAATGAGGATCATCTATAAATATAGATATAAAATATGCTGCAAAATGTTAAATTCTAAGCATTGACAGAGTCTGTTTTTCCCGAGCTCACATGACATGGGAAATTTCAAGTTAAGAGTGAATAGGTTCTTTTTAGACAAGCGTGATTTTGTAGGCTGCGTCAGTGCTTATCATCAGGTAAAATAGCAGTCAAACGCAAATATATTTGCCAACTACTTATAAAATAATAAAATGTGTGTAGAAACTTTTTAAAATGCTCATAAAAATATTCACAGGCGCACACATACGTACTTACACGCGTACAATATGCATTTTTTTAATAAAACTCATTTTCTCGCAGAAGTAAATCCTATAGAAATATGTTTGTCACTTTTTCGTTTCATTGTATCGTGTTAACGTAAATGTAAGGATGAAATTACAATTTTTTCGTACTAGCCCTTCTAGTTCGTTCCGTAGCCTTTCTCATAAATAAAACAGAATAAGCTAGGTGAAATAGCAGTGGGCAGGCCACGAAGCACGTAGAACCGATACCGCTAGGAGTAAAGGTCCTCACTTGGCAACTATGTTTAAACCCAAAACTGAGTGTGGGTCTTCCCCCACTCAATTGACCGGGATGAATTGATGACAGCCGATGGATGGATGATGCCATCATAAGAGTCTATGATACCTGAAATGGCTTAGCTTCAGCGATCATATCTTCCACAATACTGTAGAATTTATTTTGTTTATTTTTTCATTTATTTTGTTGGGTGTAAGACGCTGCGCGTCTCACCAGTGCCGGTGCGGTGCGGCTGTAGATCAATTTGGTTTTCACGGACTTTCGTGCACAAGGTCTGCCGGCAGGATTTCGCGCTACGCAAGTCTTAATGACATTATCCGTCGAGCTTTTACCAGTGTCAATGTTCCAGCCAATTGATGCTAGAACTCTAATGTTGCGAAAATACGATTACATAAAATTTTCGATTGAAAAAAAAACAAAGCTGACTCTAATTTGAACCAAAAATGTTCGCCATTCAATAAATATGCCCAATTAGGCCTTGACACTTTGTACAGTAAATAAACACAGTATACAGCAGGCGCTGTGTATTAGATTTTCGAAATTAATATTTGTTTTACCGTTAAAAAATAAAACGTAGAAATTCGTGCGTAGTTCTGTCATCTGGTGGTCATAAACGCCGTGGTTGAGCGCACAGCAATTTCACCTTTATTAAAACTGCATCTTAGTTCGAAACTAGAATAAAGTTGGGGTGAGTTGCTAATCTGAGTATAGGCCGTAATAATCACTATTTGTGGCGTCTTTTTTTTACTATACGACGGCGAAGTGGTAACAACCTGGTAACAAGTTAAGATAAGGCCGAAGGTGGAGGCGCAATTCACCCTGAATCCTCAACAAACTGAGGAACTGGCTGTTATGGCAAATGATGAACTAATTCATATTACAGTAAATAATACGGAATGGTTTTATCGCTAAAAGCGATCTCATCCAGACAACCTTTGCATGGATACCAAGAGGATGTTAATATGGACATAAAGTCTCTATATCCCCTTAAAGTACCTTTAGTTGTACGATTAAAACGGCGGTATTAACAGCTCTCATTCGTGTAGGTACAATAGGAGTAATCCTCTTTGCACCCCGAAGCAGGGTTACGAAAATTAGACCCCGGGGAGTTAACTGCATCCGACCTGCATATGTGCATTGTGTTGAAACTGTTACATGCAATAGGTCACATTCAAAACTGTGTAACTTTTTGCTTGCGGCATTACCTGCATGGTATTTATTACCGAGACAAAAAGTAGCCTAGAACAAAATCAGTTCGAAATTCCAGCCCCGAAGTCGATAGTTTTGGCGTAAAAGCGTATCTATAACCAACATCCAAATTGCATTATAATTACTAAAAGTCATGCAGTGGTTGAAATTCGACCGTAAAAAATATAAAAATTAAATCATTTGTCCGATATTACAAGCGATTCTTAGTTGGGGACTGGGGATAGATGGCGCTGGGTGAAATTCATGTCCTGTAATATTCTTATTTTCTCTGGTACTAGATCACTGATAGAATACTCTTTTTTATAAATACATACGATATATAATACACAGAACAAACATCTAATTTCATCACACAAATGTTTGTCCTGGGTGGGATTCGAACCCACAGCCTACAGTGCAGAAGGTAGATTTACTACCAACTGAGCTATGAGGCTTGCTCGTATAAATAAAATGGAGTTCACACAAGAATTGAGGAGCAACAAAGCAAATTGCGAGTCACGCTTCATTCAGTAGAACACCATCCACCCGAATCGCAATGAAGTTGTCAAGAAATTCACGACACAGCGGGGCTCCATACCTTTATGCTGGACAAAAAACGGCAACATAACAGAATTGCGCTTTGTGCGAGGGGAGAAAGCAAATAGTAAATAATGCAATACAGTTAAAAGTTTAAACCCCTCTATTGACTGAACAATCGCTGGGTGCGATGATAAATGGAGTTCTGGAGCTGGTTGGAGTTATGTATGATGAGATTGCAATAGACTGGTGTTTATTCTAAGACAGGACATTTATTTTCATTCCGGGTGAAGTGCGCCTCCACCTTCGGCCTTATCTCATCTTGTCGTCGCTTCCCCGTCGTACAATAAAAAAAAAATCTACATCGTCATCTACCCCCCAAACTAAGCATATAATAAGGGAACTAAATTACGGATAAAATACTTTAATACTTTTTTTGACTCGTTCCGCAACTCGTACCGAATGGTGTGAGTTGGGGACATACACTGGGTGGGAATCAAACCCAAAACCTACAGCGCAGAAGGCAGAGCTACTACCAACGAGTTATTAAGCTTGTTTATTGGAACCGTAGTAGTAAAGTAAGTTCTACGATAAATACCAAACGCCATCTTAAGCTATTGCCGTGGCGGTCACGTAATAAGAAACGATACCTCCACCTCAGTCCATGGATGTCGTAAAAGCCGACTAATCTCACACCAGAAGAAGAGTAGCAGCTTCCTTTTGTATTTTAACTACTAGAAAAAGTATTGTGTAAAATTTGTTGAAATATTGGCTACTATTTTCCCCCGTCAAGGATTCACCTCTGATTACTACTAAGAGCGTGGATCTTATGAGGATCACCTACTAGGGGTAGTCAGAGGCATTTCCTAACTTACGTTTAGCACATGCCCACATGCATGGTTTGCACAACGGACTGGATTTGAACCCACAACCTCCGGATTGAAAGGCGGGCCCGTACCCTCTTGACCACTTCTTTCTTATCTTCTTGAGCACTTTCACAAAAAATTGTATGTACGTATAAGTAATAATTATGTCTGGACTCGGCAACCTTTCTCGCTGAAATAAACTGTATAACTTTTCTCTAATTCTGTCTACCTAAGTTTAGGTAAGTTATAAGTTACGAGGTATTGTAATAAGTTCCAGCAAAAATGCTAAGTTATAGTAGTTGAGCAAAGTTCATTCTTATGCGCCGCGAGTTTCTAGCGCTTAAAACTCTCAAGCAAACTTAAGTTTTTGTTCGGAGTCTGAACTTATACAAAACAGGGTTTACTAGCTAGTTCTGAGGCAAAGCAGAAAACTTTGTGTAGGTAAGTAACTACTAGACTAGACCGTCTGCCTAGGCACTGAAAACAGGGGCTAGAGCGTTTCTTTTTAACCAACTTAAAAAATAGAGGAGCTTCTCCGACAAATTCGTCAGAATCTTTTTTTTTTATTTATATTCCCTCATTACTCGAAAACGCCTGGACCGATTTGGAAAATTCTTTTTTGTTTAAAATGGTATACTTCACAGGTAGTCCCATCGTTATCAGGATCTGATGATGGGATCATGGAGAAATCGAGGGAACTATAGACACACTTGAAGCGATCCGGGTATTTTTAGGGTGTAACCTAAAAAGTAAGGAAAAATCGGGATCTTTATAGGACACGGGTCTGTCTGTCTGTCCGTCCATCTGTCATCAAAGTAATTGGAAAAACTACGTCATCCAGGTAAACGAAATTGTATCATATTCTTCATTGAAGTCGGTTTTCGCTTTAGTTTTTAAAACGAAAATATTATATAAATGATAGGTTAGCTCTTGACCTCTTTGCTGTCTAACTTTAGGCCAGAGCTAGGATAAGGTCTACGATAACTGGCTTTTCCGCGCCAACTGACCACGGAAAATCGTTAGGCGCCAGGGTAGACCTTTACCAGGTCCTTACTGTCCATGTAGATCACACCGACCCCAGTTATTTTACAATTACCAGGTTATTTTTCTTCCAGCCTCATAATTTACTGTACAGAATAACCGTCTTTGTGGTCTTGTGTGAACCACAGATTTTGATCCAGAGGTCCCGGGTCCGATCCCCAGTTGGAGTACAATATATTGTGCTTGGATTGGTTGGTGGTAGGACTTTTTAAGTCTGCCTGGCTACCATCATCCGACCTAATTCTGTCGCCGTAATAACAATTCTAAAATTGTTGCGTTCCGGCATTTAGGTAAGAAAGCCAGTTCCTCAGTTTGTTGAGGATTCCAGGTGAAGTGCGCCTCCACCTTAAACCTTATCTCAACTTGTACCTGGTGAGATGAAGGCCAAGTGCTTACCCGTCGTGCAATAAAAATAATAATAATAAGGGGAATTAGAATAATCAGGGAATCTTGCAATCAACGATTGCAAGAGTATCTGACTGAAATTGTTAGATTTCCAATTGCCGGCGATGGGTATTGAGAAAGTTGTAGGCCAGAACAAAAGACAGGACTGGAGGCGATGGAACGGAGCATTTACACTGGCTTTAATCAATGAAGTTCTGAAGAGAAGCCGCCACAAAGGGAATTGAGTCGGAAAATGGCTCAGACTATGCCATTCCTGTGGTCCAAGTCTGAAGCATTCATCAAAAGATAAAGTTTTGCGAATCAAAAATTGTTTGCGGGTAGCTTAAACCTACCTGAGACAGAGATAGAACTCACACCCCTTCAATCTCAAACAAACAAATCATTTTGCTTATAATCAGTTACCTAATCTACTTTCAAGCATAGAGAATTGTGTTTGCAGAAAATCTTCACCCTAGGGTAGTCCCTTGGGTAAAGATGAGAGTGCTATATACCTATTAGCATGTGACTGAGTGAAACAGAACATAAGGTCTATATATTACGGTTAGAATACTTTATTTGTTGTTTTGTAAATACATACGTACTATATGTTACAATACCCAAACACAACAAACTTGTGTGCAAAGTTTTTTTCTAGAGAGAAAATATTCATCAGTCTTGTTTTTGAAAACCCCAAATATAAGAAAAACACCAAACCCAAAAAAAAATGTATAGGTATTACAAGCACGGATATTTTTGGTGTTATGAAGCCCTATATGAACAACAGTTTTGCCGTGGCGGTCTCGGCTTAAGAATCGACCCCTACAACTCTAAGGATGTCGTAAAAGCCGACAGAGAGATCTCACCAGAAGAAGGGTAGCAGTTTCCTTCTGTGTATTATCTAAAACTTTACTGCGATCGCCAACCCGCCTG
Organism: Venusia cambrica; assembly: GCA_951394065.1. NCBI lineage: Eukaryota > Metazoa > Arthropoda > Insecta > Lepidoptera > Geometridae > Venusia > Venusia cambrica. Next base: position 8,854,078 of record OX596044.1, on the reverse strand, counting down.
TCAAGCGAAGTGATTATGGCAAAACCCTCCAGCTTTGGAAGAGGCTCTGTCTGGAATCTAATGGGCTGTTTATGTGATGTGATAGGACGCCACAAGAACTCTACAGCCAATGCCCTCCAGGGAATTAGGTATTAACAAGCTGAACGACAACTTTCTCTAATAAAGAAACACGTTGTCAAAACACCAGATTACCATCACAACCACTCGATCACCCGCTATCAATGTCATAAGTAAACAGCGTCACCAATCGATTAATCTTTCGTAATCGTCTGTGACTTAGGCAGCTGCAGTTATTGAATTGTGGGCTTTAGTGAGACAGCACTTTCGAAGGCGAATGTTGGAAAAATTGCCTTTGCAACAATGAAATCGGTCGTTGATAGTGTGGCGATAGCATGCAATAACAGGCATTGGAACGAAACACAATCGGGAGCTTTCGAAAAGAGAAATATTGGTTGGTGCTTTGTGATATTGCAGGCTGTGGCGCTACTGATATTTGTCTGAATTTTAGCACGAGTGAGCACGACAAATTAAAAACTTGTGTTTTGTACACCACTACGGTGGCGAACAGGCACACTTGAGGGAAGCGGTTACTGTAATTAATAGACGCTTGCAACACCAGAAGCATTACTCGCGAGTTGCCATAAAACAAAACGCCTTGTGAAACCCTTCACTTATCCACAGGCAAAACCTCGCGAACCATAAAATTGTCGAACATTACACAATTTTATGGTTCGCGGCGAAAGTTTTTTTTAATTGTACGACGGGGAAGCGCTTGGCCTTCATCTCACCTGGTTACAAGATAAGATAAGGTCGAAGATGGAAGCGCAATTCACCTCGGAATCCTCAACAGACGAACTGGCTATGATACCTCTAAATGCCACAACACAACGATTTATGAACTGTTGTTATACGACAGACTACGGTAACATGGTGGTAGCTAGCCAGGCGGATTTAATCAAAGTCCTAACACCAACCTAGCCAATACTGTACCCCCGAACCCGGTACCTCTGGATCTGATAGCGGTGGTCGAACCACTAGACTAGAGAGACGGTAAAACAAAAGTTTCCATGAGCAAAGATGAGTGTCAATTTCAAGTTTAAAAGAAACACGGGCCAAGTAATAAAACTCCATGAAATAAGAATTTCGTCGAGGGAAATGATCTTGAGTTTATCCAAGTTGAATAACATTGGTGCAGTGCGCTGGCAGATATAGAAGAACAGCTGACTCAGTTCACTGCGAATAATAAATGTTTTTATTTACATAACCAAACCACTTTTTACAGTAACGGGTTTCAAGGCCCTCTTTTAAGTATTAAGTATACTTATGCTACAGAGCCTTGCTCTTGCATAACAGTGTTAGTGGTTACCAAAAATACAGTTCTTATAGTTAAGTTTAGTATTAAATTAAATATTTTTACTATGCGAGGGTGGCCAGGTACGAGTGCGAGTGAGTGTGTGTGTGCGTTTGGATGTGTGTGTGTGTGTGTGTGTGTGTGTGTGTGTGTGTGTGTGTGTGTGTGTGTGTGTGTGTGTGTGTGTGTGTGTGTGTGTGTGCGTTTGTGCGAGTAATGTTGTTAGGAATTCTATAGCTATTTAGATGTCTGGCTTTGCAAGAAAAACCCTTCCTAGGCAGATTATGGGAAAGTTTGATCCAACTTATGTTTCTAGATTGAGTGATCACATGTTATTAAAAAAAATAAGCATTCTATCCGCTCCCATATCACAAGCTATGTTTAGTTTGGGGCTAGATGGCGCTGTGTGAAATTAATTTCCTGTTATATTTATTATTTCTTTTATATACGAACTGTTCTAGATTGTCACGTCATGTCCAACATTCATCAAGCGAGAGCGTTATATTTTTTCGTGAAACACTTTACTACAAGCACAGAATAACTAATAGTTCTTACAAGTTTGGTTTGGCAATTTTGTTGAAAACGAAATATGAGATGGGTATCACAGTCCCTTCTTTCACACAACAACGGAATATGTATGAACAGTCTCTTCTGTCACACAATAAAGGTTTTATATGAGTTTCGTTCATTAAGTATCTATTTATGAGTAAGTACCTACTTATTATTTAACATAGCTTCACCAAAACCTACTAGTTGGCTTACCAAAATACAGTGTTGTTTGTAACGGTTTTTATCATAAAATATATATCGCGTTAGTTTGATCAGATTTTGCTGCTGTTACCAGTGAAAGTCCGCCTGGTTTGTGACCACTCTTCTGCCTAAGTCCGGCACTAAGGAGATATCTGTGTTCAGTCGGTGCGTGGGAGTGCCAGTGCTTTTAATTATTAAGTTTTCCTCATGTTTTTTTAACCGCCCCTGTGGTCTAGTTCCCACCGATTTCAGATCCAGAGGTCCCGGGTTCGATCCCCATGGGGAGTACAAAATATTGTGCATGGTTTGGTTGGTGGTAGGACTTTGTTTAAGTCCGCCGCGTTAGCTACCCCATCTTACCTAATTCTGTCGCCATAATAACAATTCTTAAAAAAAAAATGTGTTCCGGCATTCAGAGGTAAGATAGCCAGTGCCTCAGTTTGTTGAGGATTCCGGGTGAAGTGCGCCTCCACCTTCGGCCTTATCTCAACTTGTTACCAGGTGAGATGAAGGCCAAGCGCTTTTCGGCCTTGCAATAAAAAAAATGTTTTGAAGGTCATCAGCTGATGATGCATAAATTTTGTATATTGTCATAAATCTGTATTTTTATTCACAAACAACGCTGCCAGAATCAACCACACAGACAACCCGGGCCCTGATACCATTCGAGTGGTTTAGTACCAATCTACTAAAAACCAATCGCTTCACTATGGTAATGGTATCGTCACAGAATGGCCAACTCAAGTGTCTTATAGTATTCTAACAGCCATTCCGTGATCGAAAGAATCGGGGCCGTGGTCTTTTGACCATAGTTAAACATGTATAACGATAACATTATTCCATAAACACGCCTTGTAGCCCCATTATCAGTGGAACGCGTTATTCCGTCACCAACACGCTAGCCTGTTAGAGTGTTAGCCGCAGTAATCCCTTGCTCAATGGAAGCAGTCGAATTAGGGATGCGCACTCACGTTTTGTAAATTAAAATAACGCCACTGACTTTAGGAGTTAAAATGACGCTGGTTTAAAATAAAACTAGGTTTTAATATATAAATTCGAATAGCTTGTAATATATATTACGGATAGAATACTTAAAGATGCCTTTTTTATGGATAATATGGATACATTATGATATTTTACAACACCAAATCACAGAACACAGAATATTCATCACAAAAATATTCAATGTCATGACAAGCCTCATAGCTCAGTTGGCAGTAACTCTGCCTTCTAAGCTGTAGGTTGTGGGTTCGATTCCCACCCAGGGCAAACATTTGTGTGATGAATATAGATGTTTGTTCTCTATTTGGGTGTTGTATCTATATACATACGTACTAATACATACGTATTAGTACGTATGTATTAACAAAAAAAAAAGAATATAAGTATTCTATTCGCAATCTAGTTCCCATATTACAAGCTATGTTTAGTTTGGCTTGACATGGCGCTGTGTTTAATTAACGTTCTGTAATATTTATTTATTTATCGTAATATTGCAACTACAGCGCGAACGCTGCAGGTTCGATTCCCACTAGGGACACACACATGCATATTATAAGGTCACACAACCAGGAACTCCTTTAAATATCAGTTCCTTTTGGATATAATGATGTGCGAATTCTGTAATATATTTCAAATAATTTTATTAGTTACTTGCAAACGTATCATCATAAAAATACTTAAAAATGAGTAGGTTATGTATATATTGAGATATTTATTGCACAACGGTGAAGCTTGGCCTTACCTCACCTGGTTTCAAGTTATGATAAGGCCGAAAGAAGCGCACTTCACCCGGAATCCCCAACAGTCTCAGGAACTGGTCATCTGAACTCTTAAGTGCCGGAACTCAACAATTATTTGGTTAACCTTTACACTTACAGCAACATTTTAACCCGCCCTGCCCATCCGGCAACCGTAGGGCGGATTACCACCCTTGCTACGCTGACCCGGTGACTAAGAATTGGAACGTCTCAATCAGAGTTGTGACCCTTCTTATTAGACTACATTCCCAGGCAAGAATGACAACGTATGAGCATTGCGTAGAGCTGACACATACATCTAGGTTCTTTGAATAAGCGTGCGTCATGTAGGCGTCGAAATAGATACCGTTTGTATATAGGTGACATGGTATTAGAAGCTAGTATCAAATTATATTTTTGAAACACACTGTATAAAAAAAATGATTGCACTTGTGTATTTAGTGTCTCTGAATAAGCGACGTCATGTAGCTGTTGAAATAATTACTATTTGTATAGGTGACATGTATTAGATGTGAGTATTCAATTACCTATATTTTTGAAACATATTGTATAAAAAAATATTACACTTGTGTATCTAGTGTCTCTGAATAAGCGTGCGTCATGTAGCCGTCGAAATAATTACCATTTGTATTGGTGACATGTATTAGAAGATAGTATTAAATTATATTTTTGAAACATATTGTATACAAAATTGATTGTACTTGGGTATCTAGTGTCTCTGAATAAGCGGCGTCATGTAGCTGTTGAAATAATTACTATTTGTATACGTGACATGTATTGAAAATTAGTATTCAATTATATTTTTGAAACATATTGTATAAAAAAAATATTGCACATGTGTATCTAGTATCTCTGAATAAGCGGCGTCATGTAGCTGTTGAAATAATTACTATTTGTATAGGTGACATGTATTAGAAGTGAGTATCAAATGACATTTTTGAAACACACTGTATAAAAAAAATGATTGCACTTGTGTATCTAGTGTCTCTGAATAAGCGTGCGTCATGTAGCCGTCGAAATAATTACCATTTGTATTGGTGACATGTATTAGAAGATAGTATTAAATTATATTTTTGAAACATATTGTATACAAAATTGATTGCACTTGGGTATCTAGTGTCTCTGAATAAGCGGCGTCATGTAGCTGTTCAAATAATTTCTATTTGTTTAGGTGACATGTATTAGAAGTTAGTATTAAATTATATTTTTGAAACATATTCTACAAAAAAAATATTACACTTGTGTATCTAGTGTCTCTGAATAAGCGGCGTCATGTAGCTGTTGAAATAATGATTATTTGTATAGGTGACATGTATTAGAAGTTAGTATTTAATTATATTTATGAAACATATTGTATAAAAAAATATTACACTTGTGTACTAGTGTCTTTGAATAAGCGGCGTCATGTAGCTGTTGAAATAATTACTATTTGTATAGGTGACATGTATTAGAAGTTAGTATTAAATTATATTTTTGAAACATATTGTATAAAAAATATCGCACTTGCGTATCTAGTGTCTCTGAATAAGCGTGCGTAGGAGACGTAGTTTCATGTGGCGCAGTGCTAGTTAATTTCAGGGTAAAATCCTTTCGTAGCGCAATGTAGGTGTGCTCTAACAAAGGTTTGTATGAAATTCTCACGAGATGACGGAAACGAAATTTCGGACGTTTCAATAGTCTAGACATTTATTACCTATCCTTTAATTTTATTTTGGTAAAAGTCCGTAGTCATCCCATGCTGAACATTAAGCTCTTCCAAAACTGGAAAATATCAACATAATTGAATTACCACGACGACGGTATGAAAGTTTTTTTTTTTTTTTTGCGTTTTTTACACTTTGTCTTCGACATCTACAGGCTTACATAGCTGTAGGCCAGAGTAATGGTGAGGTCTACGCATGATGTCACTCAGCATGATACGTCCATTCGCTGGCTGGTGAGATCCCTTAGTCGCCGCTATGACATGTACACCGGCTTTAATTTCGACGGTTTCTTTTAAATTAGGGAGTAGCACTATTTGCCACCCCAGTGTATCGACAGCCGATAGTGAGAGGGTCGTACATTGTTTCGGAGCCGGGGGTGTAATATGAGAATTTTGGGGGCGACATCTCAATTTGCAACGGCCATGTCGCAAATCACATCATTTCGATTTTCCGAATTCCTTTGGGTATAATTTCACAATAAGAGACGTTCCAATAATTATGTTTGTTGTATATCAAGCGAAGGTACTTCGGAATTGTGTAACATTTGCTTTGCATCAACCTTTTTAGCCAATTTAAAAAAAAGGAGGTTATCTCAATTCGTCGGAATCTTGTTTTTTTTTGTTTTTTTTATGTATGTGACCCGATTATTCGAAGACGCCTGGACCGATTTAGAAAGTTATTTTTTTGTTTGAAAAGGAGAATATATATATATGTATACTGCACGTGGTCCTATCGTCATCAGGGCAAACTCATATTTTATAACATGGGTAAGAAATTTATTTACACTTTATTGCACACACACACACACAACAATAAAAGTGCAAGTAATTTAAGATTAAAAAGTATGGCAAAGGCGAGCTTACCCCTTATGAGAGTTTTCTTCCAGCAAACCTAGGTAAAGATAGAAACAAAATTTAAATATAATGGGAAAAGTGTGAAAAATTTATGGTGTGGTTAGTTTGTGTATTATGCAAATAATTTTATTAGTATTGCAGCCTCTGTAGGCATTTCTATCCAGCATTGGTCCGAAATAATCTTGATAAAATAAACAACAATTTGCATTTAAATTACAATACCCGATTAAGCCCGATTCAAGCCCAAAGCCATTCCATCGAATTTGGGGCATCCTTCGGCAATGTCCTACACAAACAGTGGCTCAATCGATACACAATATGATCACACTAGTGATGTGCAAAAGAGAAGCAGAAACCATGAAGCTTTCTATTTGTTTTTTTGTACTATCTTACGAGCACCCAAATGTTGCTTGCTCTGCCCTATTTGTTAAGGATAATATTGTAAAACAATTATCAAACGTGGTAATGAGTTATCTAAAAAATATATAAATTTTATATTTGTTTGATTTTTTTCTATTTTTACTACTTATGAGCTAATATAGTTCGTTAATTTTAATGTATTTAAGCAAGTTAGAATTTACCAAATCTGATTTTTGAATTTTTTTATGGAATCAAAAATATCGAATGTTTGTGAAAATTACTAACATTTTCATCCTTGAACGAAGGACTTTTCGATAGATTTATCTAGATTATACTTATAAAATCGTCGTGAAGCTGACTCAAAGACAATCAAGGCACAGACCAAATCAAAGGTCCTCAGACTTGTTATTTTCCCTTCGTCCACGTTCGTAGCTAAGATTTCATAACTGGCCTTTTCACTGTTTCATAACCAGTTATCAAACAAGACCTTTTTCCATTTTCATAACAACAACCTCTTTTCTCATGTATCCTTTTGATATAAATTCCCATGGATGACGCGGGAACGAGATTCCGGGAGTTTCAATGGTTCTAAATTAAATTCTTCTATCCTAAAAGAGTAAGTGTTCCTTGTGAAAGGGCTCATCCGGGGAAGTACTACCACCATACCTATTGCGGCCGCCAATTAGCATTGCTGTTTCGGTTTCAAGGGTAGGTATGGCTGCCGGTGAATTTACAGGCATACGGGGCTTAACTTTATGCCTCAATTTGACATCATTTTTGTCATCTTCTTTGTGGATTTAACCCAAGCAGTAAAGGTTTTGGAAATGTTGGAACATTAGATGGGCTGCTTGATCGTCTTCATATCGAAAAAAAAACTTTGACGGTTAACTTTTTTTACATACCTATATTTCTTTTTTTTAACGAGCCTCATAGCTCAGTTGGTAGTAGCTCTGCCTTCTGCGCTGTAGGCTGTGGGTTCGATTCCCACCCAGGACAAACATTTGTGTGAACATAGATGTTTGTTCTGTGTTTGGGTGTTGTATCATATAGTACGTATTCACAAAAAGTATTTGAGTATCCTATCCGTAATCTAGTTCCCATATCACAAGCTATGCTTAGATTGGGGCTAGACGGCGCTGGCTCAAATTAATGCCCTGTAATATTTATTTATTTATTTCTATCGATGCCGAAACGCGAAATTTTAAAGGCAAATATACCTACTGTTGCGTTGATTTGCACAGAATAACTAATTAGTACCTACTAGCGTAGCAGTTGTCCGATTAGTTCCACGTGACATCACTAGCACCCACACCTCCCAATCGATGGAGCCAGCAATAATGCCCTACGATAATGAGGGTCCCGATTGACATTAGCGACACGTGATCGTGCATTCGTATTGGAACCGAAATTGCGCCAATAAAATGGAGATTGCAATCGAAATGTTTGAGTTTATCTCGAGCATGCAGTAGCAGTCACCAATATTGTTTTTCGCAACTGTAATGAGTTGCTAAAACAACAAACCATTTTTTACATTATACTTATGACAGGATAGAGCTTGGCCTTTACCTCATAGTGTGTAGGCGCACTTCACCCGGAATCCTAACCAGATAAATAATTAAATATAAATAATAAAATTTATTAAATAAAAATTACAATTAAACTAACTATGTACAAAGGGATCAGTCAGATTACCTAAGGACCGCTACAAACGACCTATAGGTAACCCAACTGTTCCAGACCAGTACCAGACGGAAGCATACCCAAGACAAATATGACAATAAATATTATAGGACAGTAATTTCACTCAGCGCCATCTAGTCCCAAACTAAGCAAAGCTTGTTATATGGAGTTACCATAATTACGGAGTTACTTAGATACTTTTTTGTTGTGAATACATACTTATCACACAGAGCAACACCAAAACACAGAACAAACATCAATATTCATCACTCAAATGTTTGTCCTGGATGGAAATCGAACCCCAGCGTACAACGCAGAAAGTAGAGCTACTACCTGTTGTGAGACCACTATACTACTAGAAGCGGCTAGCTTAAAGCGGAACATAAAAAATATAACTGTTGTTATAGCATAATATATATACTTAATATATATATACCTATGTTATGTATATGATTATATTTGTATATATATTATATTTAAAACTATATTCTTAGTAAGTAAATTAAGTATTATTGATAAATTTAATATAATTGATGTGTCTCAGTTATATGTTACTTATTAAGCTTTATTAAATTGTTATGTACACTATTTCCCAATTTTTATCTATCTTTTCTCTCTCCACATCGCTGGTTTGCTGGAAGAAAACTCTTTTTACGGTTAAGCTCGCCTTTGCCATGTATTTTAATTTTTAAGTTTTTCTTTGTTATTATGTTTATGTGTGCAATAAAGTATAAATAATATATATGTATTATGGACGATGAAGATATGTTGAATTAATGTTGATTGATGAATGATATGTTTTCCTATGACATGTTGAAATCATATTTATGTGTACATTAAAGAATTACAAGAAGATGGTAGTAGCTAGCCAGGGAGGTCAAACAAGCCTCTAAATATCCAATCAAACCGACCACAAATTGTCCCACCCTGGCGATCGAACCCAAGACCTCAGGTCCATACTCAGTTCTGAGATTTACGTAGATTTTATTTTTGTGTCCCTTGTAAATACAAGAAAGATCAAGTTCACAGGCAAGGTATCCTTAATAATGATTAGTTACAACTATAAGATAGCCAGTTCCTCAGATTGTTGGGGATTAAATTAAATTAAATTAAATATTACAGGACATTAATTTCACACAGCGCCATCTCAACCCAAACTAAGCATAGCTTGTAATATGGGAACTAGATTACGGTTAGAATACTTAACTACATACTTATCATACGATACAACACCCAAACACAGAACAAACATCTATATTCATCATACAAATGTTTGTCGTGGGTGGGAATCGAACTCACAACCTACAGCGCAGAAAGCAGAGTTACTACCAACTGAGCTATGAGGCTTGTTTGATTTTGGGTGAATTGCTCCTTCCTTTGGCGTTATCATAACTTGTAGAACTGATGAGATGCTGGCCAAGCGCTTCCCCGTCATATAAAAAAAAAACAACCAAGTAACTCAACCCTTCCATACTTTCTGCGCCTCATCGGACGCAAACAAATTGCTTTCAAACTGATCCCAAATTACAACTACCTTTCACAAGATCTTTAAAAGCTTTCTAATGTCGAAGCATTCCGACTAACAAACAAAAGTCAGAAAATAGCCGCAGGAACCGGGGGCTCATTAGAACTAAATCCAGGGGGCGATCAATCAGTATCACGCAAGTTCAGAAATAAGTTCAACTATTTTGTTTACAAACCACTTAATTAAGAGTGTCGACGAAGTTGTAGAGATTAGCGCGCACGCGATCACAATAAACTCTACAAATTATAGACGGGAACTGAAAAGTTCTGATTGGATTTCCAGGCGAGATTTCTCGAATAGCTTTGCGTTTGACGCTCAATCTTTTTGCATTTTGTTTTGCGATCTTTCAACTCCCATAAAATGATTGAAAAACGAGTTTACTTCATGACCCGAATGCCTCGGAAAAAGGGCAATGTTTTTCGTGATAATATAAATAAATACCTATATTGGCCATCAGCATTGCTGTGTTCCGGTTTGAAGGTATAATTCATCGGTCGGTGAAATTGGTCAATGTAAGACAATGTTAACACAATTATGCCAAAATTTACGTCTGAAGTCTTTTGCGTGTGGGCATTATGCGTTTCTGGCATATTAATAATTATAATATTACAAGACATTAATTTCACACAGCGCCATCTATATATCCAAACTAAGTATAGATTGTAATATGGCAACTAGATTACGGATGAAATACTTAAATACTTTTTTTTTTACCGGCATATTACGTATACTCACGCGCCGAATAGTGTAGGAGTGTCACAGTCTACAAAAACAGTCAATTTTTTTCCTGCGAATTAAAATTTTTGCAAACTCAACATTTTATAAATTCATATTTTTGTAAATTCAACATAGTAGGCTTCAACATGCTGCGAATTCAACATTTCGCAAACTCAACACCTTAAGCAATTCAAATTTATGTTCCTATATGCTAAAGTTGACGGACGCTTGTTCCATATCCAAGTCGCATAATATTTTTTTAAGTTTATGTAATGCTTTGAACCTTTTAATGGCCAAGAAAGGTTTGTGCAATTTTACGATGATGTTTTTTTTATAAGTACTCTACGAAACGTAATCGATGGAAATCTGTCGATAATCTCGTACCAGCGCAACATTGGAGGCGAGATTTGCATCTTCCAAATCATTCTTGCCACACTGTTACAGATCCACACAGAAACAACAAAAAAACAAACTGACGACAATCGGTATCAACAAGATCAGTAATTGATTCATCACACCAATTACTCATGTCTTCGCCCTCCTTCGCGGCCGTATTTCAGACGCGTACGTCTGCCAGACCTACGTCTGAGAGACGTATTTATCAAGTGGTACCATGACACGCCTAACAACTGAAATGGCGGTGTAAACTCGCGGGAGTGTGCGGATAAATCAACTATTTGCACTGCGCCCGCGCACGATGTGGGATAGGCATTTTTGGGTACAGGTTGATTCGTATCAACATGATTAACCATTTGTACAGCTCAGTTGGTAGTAACTCTGCCTTCTGAGCTGTAATTTGTGGGTTCGATTCCGACTCAGGACAAACATTTGTATGATGAATATTGATGTTTGTTCTGTGTATTGTATTGTATGATAAGGTGTAGGTCTTTACAAAAAAAAGTAAATACGTTTTATTTCCGTAATCTAGTCCCATAGCTTTGCTTAGTTTGGGGCTTTTTTTTTTGTGAAAGTATGTTACATACTAAATCTAAATAATATGTTTGTATAAATACTAGGTATTAGAACTTTTACACCCAAAGACCCAAGCTAGACTACGGATTTAATACTTGGAGTGGTCTTGGTTAACATATCGACCCCTCCAACTCAGCCCGCGGATATCGTAAAGCCGACTAAAGGATCTAACTAGAAGTAGGGCAGCAGCTTAATTATATGTATATCTTATACCTTTTTTACGATGGCCATCAAAATTTGGAGGAGGCTTTGTCCAGTAGGTTGAAGTTGAAATTATCTTAATACTCCTAAATGGGTAGGCCTTTGTTGTGGGACGCTACCTGTGTCGACACTTGTACGCCATCTCATTTGCCTGGGACATCAGTTAGGGGTGGTGCGGCGGCTGATTTGGCCGAGGATAACAAAAGACGTTGTTGTCTTGACAAAGCTTACTTATTTGAACCTTTTGACCTCGAGACCTTGGGTCCGTGAAGAGCTGGTGCATTCATGGTTTTAATAAATATTGCGGATCTTATGATTGAGGTGTCATGTTACCCAAAGACTCTTATTCAGATTAGCGGTTAACATAGCTATTCAGCGTGGCAATGCAGCCAGTGCCTTGGGCACGCTTTCGTCGACCGTTTGGAACGGTCCTTAGTAATCCGATTGCTTCCTTTGTAAAGGTACATAGTTAGTTTCATAGAACATTATTTGATATGCGCATAAATATAATACTCCTTAGGTTCAAACAGCCTGTATATGAGCTTGTGACATGGCATGCGCTGCCGGCTTCGATATCGTTAGCGACGGCCCCGGCGGCGGCGCGGCGCCGGCGCAGCCTGTCACATCGTAATTTACACCTACGACGTGCAATATTACCCTGAAACTGTTTACGTAGGAATGGAGTTAAATCTGGGTTGTGTTTGATGGCGAAAGACACACCGAAATAAGGTATGCCGGAAATATAAGATTTCTTCATGTTCAAAAATGTGTTATATTGCGATTGTACCTATTCAATTCGCATGTTCATTGCTGTTTTGAAACCTGTCCTGTGTTGAGTTTTTTTTTTATTTTTTATAATAATAGTAATATATTAATATAGTAAATAATATACATTATTTTATTTAATTAAACTTTAAGACTTAAAACAATTTAGAATGTAGTTTTAATGAGGCATCTGTATTGTACTGAACTATTTGTAAGTTTCTATGTTTTTTTATAGAAATGAAAATATAAGAAGAGAGTACAAGAATTACAAGTACACATAGTAAATGGTTTTATTTTTGAGCTGTTTACTTTTATTTCTCATGAACTGGTAAGAAAATACAGATTTTGAATTAGAACGACAACCATAGTAACTAATATTTCGATGGGCTACATAAGATTTTGATATACAAAACTAAATAGAGAAATTCAATTGCTTTCGAAACATATACATATTGTATAGAAAAAACGAGAGAAATCGATATTTTTGTGGTAGGTACCTTCCGAAAGCGGCCATCTTTCGTGCGAAATCCGCAACAGACGAAGCGACCAGCGGTTTGATTCATAGATTTAATGGCTTGCTGACATTTCAGACACAATTATAAGGAGGATGTATTTCCCTTGCAAATAAAATAAAATAAAATGTAATTAAATATTACAGGACTTTCATTTCACGCAGTGCCATCCAGCCCCGAACTAAGCAAAGCTTGTAATGTAAAAAAATATGGGAAATGGATTACGTATCCCCGTATGTGGAGTACAATATATTGAGCTTGGTTTGGATGGTAGGACTTTATTTAAGTCCGCCTGGTTGGCTACCACCATCTTACCTAATTCTGTCACCATAATAACAATTCTAAAAATTGTTGTGTTCCGGCATTTAGAGATTAGATAGCCAGCTCCTCAGTTTGTTGAGGATTCCGGGTAAATTGCGCCTCTACCTTCGGCCTTATCTCAACTTGTTACCAGGTGAGATGAACGCCAAATGCTTACACGTCGTACAATAAGAAAAAATCTGTTTGTGTGTAGGTATGTGTGTCTGTACGTATGCATGATTGGGTCTCCTGAGAACGCCGTAATCAAATGGGAAAGGTTTGTCAAAAAACCATTTGCAACCCAGACAGATAATTTAAATAAAGTCCGCCACACACAAGTAAAAGAAAGACAGGGAATTCCACATACGCAGTTCTAATTAAAGACATTACACACAGATTTACAGTCACATAGTGCTAACGGACAGACAATTCACAATCTCCATCTTTAACGTGTTAATTGCTTTCGTTACAATTTAAATGGCAAACCTCAATTTATCAAACAGATATACTAATGTAAGTAACATTATTATGAAACAACTCGGGTCTTACCAAGAGTTTTGTATTTTGATAGAACTCGAATTGTTAACATTTATAAGTAGATTATAAACAAAAACTTTAAGAATTAATAAATGAATTCATAAAACATAAACTTTTTTCAATTTACTACTAAGCATAGCTTGTAATATGGGAACTAGATTACGGATAGAATACTGAGATACTTTTTTTTAAAAAGCCATGTACTTTTGAGAAGGCAGATTCTATCAAAGATTATCGCGAACCATTAAACAAACATTAAACCATTACTCGTGATGAGCTTTTAATGTAGCTAATTAAAGGAGCACTCTAGCTTTTAAGATTTTATTGTATCACACATCACATCAACAGCCCATTGGTTTCCACTGCTGGACACCAATGGGCTGCTAGAGGGATTTGCCACAGTCACCACGCTTGGCAGACAGGTTGGTGATCACTGTAAAGGTGAAGATAATACTCGGTAGCAAGCTGCTGCCCTTCTTCTGGTGAGATCCCTTAGTCGGGTTTTACGACATTCATGGGCTGAGTTGAAGGGGTCGATACTTATGCCGCGACCGTCACGGCAATATTATTTTGTGTATAATCTGTTGGTGGTCTAAATAAATAAATAAATAGACGTGGATTGCTTGCTCTGTAAAACAAACTCGAATCTTATTACGAACCCGTGGTAGAGGTATCTGAAAATATTTCGCGCTGGCTGTTTATGAGCCGCAATAAATTTCGACGATTTTATTGTCCAGTGACCGATGTAAAATAGGCTTTATTTTATTGTAGAGTGCTTTGTTTTTCTTTTTCGAAATTATATCAGGATGTTGCTTTTTAGTCTGGGCTTTATTTGAATAAAACCAGACGCTTCGCTCGCGTGGTACCCAGGCAACAATAAATATATTACAGGACATTAATTTCACACAGCGCCACCTAGTCCCAAACTAAGCGTAGCTTGTAATATGGGAACTAGATTACGTATAGAATACATAAATACATTTTTTTTAAATACATACTTATCATACAATACAACACCCAAACACAAAACAAACATCTACATTAATCACATTAATGTTTGTCCTGGGTGGGAATCGAACCCACAACCTACAGCGCAGAAGGCAGAGCTACTACTAACTGAGCTGTGAGGCTTGTAATAAGACGCTAACTTCTGGGAAATCTTACACGTCTACTGCGATCACCAATCCACTTACCAAACGCGTTGGTTATAGCATAGCCCTCCAAATGAATTTTACTTCTACTTCAATTCTGCGCTGTAGGTTGTGAGTTCGATTCCAACCAAGGACAAACATTTTGTGTGATGAATATAGATGTTTGTTTTGTGCTTGTATTGTATGATAAGTATGTAGGTATTTACAACAAAAAAGTATTATAAAACTATTATATCCGAAATCTAGTTCCCATATTACAAGCTATGCTTAGTTTGGGGCTAGATGGTGTTATGTGAAATAAATGTCCTGTAATATAAAAAAATCTATCTTAATAATTCTATGTCCAATGTAAAGAAGAGGAGAATTGCATTTATGTTTGGAGATAGACACGTAGGTAGATTGAAATGGTTAATTTATCATTGATGCCATGATAAAAAAGAATCCAGAGCCCGTACACATAAAAATAGGGATCCGTCATAAATCGTGCGGCTCTTATCGCGTATTGGTATCTCGTAACTTGAGAAGTTCGTTTGATCGATGGCGGAACCCTTGTGTAAAAAATGTGATGAATTTGTTGCTGTGGGGTTGACGTTAGCGCTAACGAGAACATTATGGTGGCATACGAGATCATCAAACAAAAATAATGCGTTTAAAAAATATGGGAGTACGTAGGTAATGAAAATAACAATTGTTTGTTTCAGATATCAAAAATCCATATGGGTTAGTATAAGACAGTCAAAATAACAGGTAAGTAATAAGAGACTAGACTAAAAACTAGTAACACAAAGTTTAATGCTTGCGGTATAGAGCAAAGACCACACGTTTAGCCAAGCTGCGATCCCGCTTTGATGACCAAATATATACTCTGAGCGAAAAATGAGCCGGCCATCTTGTCTCCAGCGACGTATAGGTTTAAGTAGTTTAGTTTCATTTTTAAGAGTTACTGTTCCTTTCAACAAACCATCTTCCTATTCCGTACCTAATGTAAAATTGGCGCCCTATTCTGCAACTACCAAACTCTTAAAAAAAATACGACTACTGGCGTAAAACAAAACTGCAAGATGTCGGTCGGATTTCAGTAAATCGGTGTGAATGTGTGCTCCAATAAAACCAAATAACCGTGTAAAAAATATTCATATACAAATATTTTATTTGTCCAAAACATAGGTATTATATTAGTATAGATATTTGTCCAGAAAATTCTAATATTTTGTAAGTTTGCCCGGCCATGTTCCGCCCTTCAACAGACGTACAAATATTAATTAATTAATTGAAGAAGATTTTTTTTATAAAAGAAGTAGTGTGGCGGTACCCAGAAAGACAGGACATCTGCTGACATCCTGCTGATAATCCACCATGAATGACCATCTTATCTAATTCTGTCGCCATAATAACATTTTAGATTAGGTACCTACATAACATTTCCCTGACTCCCAAATTCCTACGGAGCCAGCTCTTTGTTTTGTGGTGGCATCTCAAACAAGGTACAGTAGATACATTTGCTTCTTAGTAAGCTTAAGGGAATGTATGATCTATCCCGGGCAACGGAATCGCCGGCTTTTGTTAGCGGCTACGGCTAAATGATTGGAACAGTAGTGTCAGTCCTCCAGTGATCACGACTGATTGACCACAACACTGGTGTAAGACCTTTAGTGATCACGGCTGATTGACCACAACACTAGTGTAAGTCTTCTTGTGATCACGGCTGATTGACCACAACACTTGTATAAATCCTCTAGTGATCATGGCTGAGTGACCACAACACTGGTGTAAGTCCTCTAAATGTCCATCTGGCTAGCGACCACCATCCTGCCGAAATCCGGCACTATACAGTGGCCGTGTTGTGTTCCATCGTTGCACGGGAGAGCCAGTAACCTTTTGGAAAAGCTCACTCAATCGTAGACCTCATCCATACTCAGGCCTAGAGTTCCACAAGCCAAGGTCAAGAGCAAACCCATCATTGAAAAAATGCGTGTTCCATCGAACCACGTTTCTGCTTGCTGATGAGTGTTTACAAATCATTGGACATGAAATGCGTGTTCCATCGAACCACGTTTCTACTTGCTGATGAGTGTTTACAAATCATTGGACATGAAATGCGTGTTCCATCGAACCACATCAACAAGCCTCATAGCTCAGTTGGTAGTAACTCTGCCTTCTGCGCTGTAGGTTGTGGGTTCGATTACCACGCAGGACAAACATTTGTGTGATGAATATAGATGTTTGTTCTGTGTTTGGGTGTTGTATAGTACGTGTTTTTTTTTTTTAAAAAAGTATATAAGTATTATATTCGTAATCTAGTTCCCATATTACAAGCTTTGCTTAGTTTGGGGCTAGATGGCGCTGTGTGAAATTAACGTCCTGTAACATTTATTTATATTTATTTACATATCTGCTTGCTGAATGTGACAGTAGTTACATATCATTGGAGATCTTTACCGACATTATAATTATTAAAAAACGAAAACGTCGATATACGATGCTTCAAACATCGATTTTGAACTCTCTCCAATGACTTTCAATGATCGAGACTTTATCGTCTGTCTTTATATTTGTGTAATTTTGTGTATGATCTGTTGGTGGTCCAAATAAGTAAATACGAACAGGCGACGAAACAAGTCGAAACAATGCGACTTCCATCGCATTTGATTTTAATGAATGATCTGTAAAACAAACTCGAATTGTATTACGAACCCGTGGTAGAGGTAGCCGAAAATATTTGCTTCAAACATCGATTTTGACTTTTGATTTTGATTTAGACTGTGTCGTCTGTTTATAAGGGATCAAGAATACTCTGTATTGTGTCTATTCAATATCCTATCGCTGGTGGACCTGTATAGGCTCGCCTGGCTTCGATCACACTCTTCCCGGCGCCAAGCAGATCTGGTACCGTCAGTGCCTTTATTATACAGCTTCTCGGAAAGCTGACTCCATCGTAGATCTTATCCTGGCCTAGGTTAATGTCCAGCCTCGAGGAAAGAGGTTACCCATTACAGATACAAAATGTATATAAGTATTATATCCGTAATCTAGTTCCTATATTACAAGCTTTGCTTAATTTGGGACTAGATGGCGCTGTGTGAATTTAATGTCCAGTAATGTATAATTTTATAAAAAATAATAATAATAATAAGATACGATCATTCAGAATAACTTCCAAAGGTTTTCGAAAAGGATGAGAGTGGGTGTGAAAGCATTGTATGGTTATAAGGCATCGTAACAATACGCCCACGGACAATGTAAAACAAACACGACATGTCATTTTTATAGATTACAACGTGGATTTTTTTAATGACGTGGCATTATCATAATTTATACGAGTATAAGGAATTGTCAAGAAAGTTCCTTTTTAATACAACTTGGTGGCAAAACGACACTCTAAGAAAACGGCTTATACCACGCCAAGTACGTATCTAGTTCTAACGCATAAGTTAGAATAAGAAAAACAGGACCTATCTGTGTTTTTTTAATAAGTATTTTATATGTATCTATTTTTGGCTGATTTTCTTTGGAATGAGCGGTAGTCAGAGGCACGTAGAAACTTACGTTCGGCACATGCTCATAGTTAAGCACTTGCATAGCTAATATTCTATGATGTAGAAAATGAATCCGATAGTTTACAGCCATTTGGCCAAGTGAATGTGTGCCTGACTTCCGTTTGAGAACTCCGTTCGTGTTGATTCACGGCAGTGAATATCAAAATACTACCGTGAATCAACAAACTTATCGTTTTTCAAGAATTTAATATTACATTTAGCATTAGTTATTGTTATTATTTGATTACATTTAGAATTTTATACCGTCATGCTAAAAAAACCAGTCACATACACAAATGAGTCCTAATTTCAGCAAAGAGATCTTACTAATAAACAAAACCTTTTTATTTATATTTTGTTGTAATCTTCTGTCATAAAGGCGAGTGCACATTGCCGTAAATCAAACACGTCGTAAAGCTTATCGTACATCTGTGCCCTAATTCCCAAATAATGGAATTACCATTAGAGTCACGGCCGTATCATAAACTTGATCTTTCGTATGTACGAGTATGTAACGATACATGAAATAGTATAATAAAATGATACATATAATACGATCCAATTCAATTAAGTTATATTACAATTTATAAAATTGTGTTTGAAATTTTGAATTTATCTATACCAATTAACCTAATATGCAATATAAAAATGAATAACGGATGCAAAGATCTTGTACTTACATCAATGGGTGTATGACATAAATAATAGGTAAAGGGAGACACACAAAAAATTTGAAGCTTGCAAACTTCATAAATTTTCTCGTGAAACTATTCAACCGGATATGTAAATTTCCGAAGCTATTTTTTTCATTTAGTTCAGATACAAAATTATAAAATGTATTTTGTTTCGGTGGGTAGTAGGTACGTATTGCAGTATGATCTCAGTACTTTATATACATTTGCTTTTCAAAATGAACTAAGTTTCTACTCGTATGTATCTTGTAATTTTCAGTGAGTTATTTTAGATAGTGAAATTTACTACAGAACTCCATTTTTTATGCTTATTTTGTGTATTGTGATTCGCAAGCGTTTTTTTTTCTGATCATATTACTTTATAGAACCATTATTATCAACAATATTACTTATATTGTAAAACTCTGTAAACTGTAAATATCTGGATAAATTTGACCAATTAGCTCCTAAATTTGTGTGCAGACACGCACACCGACGGTTCTGACCCAGACAAAAAATGCAGGCTTTTTGAAGTCTTAGTGCCGGTCCGACTCACGTTTGGCCAGATTATATTATTCATTTATTTATTTATTTACCACAATACCAGATTACTGTGTATCAAGTAGAAAAGTTACATTAGTCAAGGGTCGTAAATACAGTCACGTCAACAGCCCATTTATGTAGTGGTTAATTGGATATTGGACAGAGCCTCCTCCAAAAACGGGAGGGTTTTGGTGAGATCCCTTAAATCAGCTTTTACGACATCCGTGGGCTGAGTTGGAGGGTGTCGATTCTTAAGCCGCCACTGCTACGGCCGGGTAAATAAAAAAAAACATTTGTCGTTGAATGCCACGTTACATAGATTTCAAAAAGTATAAGCACGACTATTATACCATGCATTATTCAGGATTTCCGCTGGCATCATCGTAAGACCCTAGTTTACATGGTTCGTAGAAGAGTATCACACATACAATCATTTGAAATGCGCAACGCTCTTAGTATGTGTTACTGTTATTTACTGAAAAAACCCCTTCATATTGATTCCACTCCATCATCAGACCTTGGTAGTTTTGACATTCATCCATTGCATAAAGAGCACTCAAAATACACCAGTTTATTATAGAGACCATGTTTACATCGCGTTTTTTCTGTTAAATAACAATGTTTTTAGATTTTTTACTTTTAATGAAAACTTTCAACCCCTTTTTGAACCCCTTAGGGTACGAATTTTCAAAATCCCCTTCTGAGCACTCATTTTCGCATCAAGACAAACATACCCTCCAAATTTTATGTCTCTACGATTAGCCGTTTAGGCTGTGCGTATATCAGTGAGTCAGTTAGCATTTTATATAAGTATAAGATATAACTAGATTTCTTAATAATAAGTAATTATTGTGTAAGGATATATAATTCTCTCCAAAACCAAACTTTAAAGCTGGAGGGTTTTATCATGGATATTCAACTTTGGGAAGCTTATGGACTCGATATTATGTAAATTTCAAGTATTATATGAAAAAACATCATTTTGTGGGCGCGTATTAATATTAATATTCGTTCTATAAAACATTTTGGAAAACATATTCTTCTGTTACCTACTGTCTTAATATTAAGATCCTTAAACCTAAGCCTACAAGAATCCATTTTGGGGATATAAGTATGAACTTTGAGAAGCTTCCAACAAAAATACTTTCAATTTGCGACGCATTTCCCCAAGCTAAGATACCGTGGTTCATAACTGAAATGATGTAGGCATGGTATACAGCTCTCAAAATCAGATTAAGGGTTATGTCTGAGACATCAGCATAGCTCCAATAAGAAATGTAAATGCGCACAATAACTTATTTGACTAACAAGTATCGACTCCGATTATGCTGATGGCTGCATTATGCATGAGACATTTCCGTCCAAGCTACGATTGACGTAGGCACAGCTACGGCTGTTGCCATGGCACTTTACTCTGGTCCCCTTTTCCTGGCACTAAAACGAGGAGTTTTTTACCGCTTAGATCCAGACTTCGGTAGTACCTACCGTGGTCGTTAGCTAGGCGGACCTTTACTGGTCTTACTACCCGTGTTGTGATCAGTTAGCCGTAACCGCTAATAAAAGTCAGAGATTCCGTTGCCAGGGATAAAACACTAGAAGGTAAGTACCACCTATCCTAGATATTATGAATTTTGGTTTATGTGGTACATAACTTTTATAAACTTACTTTTGACTGCGATATTGCCTGTTGGTGAGTTACTTTATTTTATTTTTTTCGGGTTCAAAATGTATTTCCGATTAAAAGTAGGCATGACTTCGTTAAGTTGGCAGGGGAGAGTTGCATTTTCATTTTTTTTATATTTTGCCCGATGTTTATCTAAAATGTGGCACTATAACGTCCGAATACTGTACGTAGTTTGACGCAATAATATACGTCTACTATTTGTTAGTGTAGTTGGAATCAACCATTTCTTGTAATTCAAAACGATTTGAATAAAAAATTTTGTAACCAGTTATTGTAAAATGTTAAAACGTGTACTAGCACGTAAAAGTCTACACAAGATTTCAACACCGTTTTCGTCTACAAGCATCTTACTTGTACTTCCAAATAAAGTTCCAAACACACCACACTAAAAAAAAATTCTGGGAAGGCTCGATTCATCGATATGTTTTTATTAAGTAGATTAGTATTTAAATACAAATACGCATTTAGAATTCCTTACTTTGCAGCGCTCTAGTTGACCGTCGACCGGTTGGTCGTCCCAAGTATCGCTGGAGTGACAGACTCGAAGCTGACCTGCGCGAGCTTGGAACCGATGACTGACAAGACACCGCGATGGACAGGGTAAGTGGAGAGTTCTCGTATCGAAGGCCAACACTCACTTTGGGTAACTGCGCCGTAGGAGTAAGTAAATAAGATTAGTATTATTTCAAAATGTTATCACGACACAAAAATTCACAACCCGCGACGGGATTCGAACCCGCATCTTTGCCTTAAGCCTGGACCCTGGTTGCTCAATTGGTTAGAGCGTTTCCGGCTTTAGGAAAAGATGCGGGTTCGTGTCGAGTTGAGATTTTTTGTGTCATTATAACATTTGTAAATGCAATCACTTAAAATAAAAAAATATGATGAAAAAGCAAAAAAGTCATTTCTCACTAGTTATTTTGAATGTAATTTCAGACACGAGGGTAGTTCACAATTTAGTGAATCTCAGCTAGATTCAATTAAATTCAATTCAATCAATTTATTTGATGGCAAAGGCGATCAGCGCTCAAGCTGAGTATGGATAATGACACAAAAAATCGGAATCTGCGTCAGGAACTTTGTGGCATTATAACATTTGTAAATGTGACTAAGTGCAATCAATTGATATACAAAAATATGATTAGCATATTTTTTTATTATCCTTGCCCAGGCAAGGCTCGACGTCGAGGCTGAAGAACCTTTACTCCCCAGATATCAGTTATACGAGATCGAATTTTGAACAGCTGATTTTGTTACCTATGCTGGCAACTCGGAAGAATAATAAGGCTGTATTTACAATAATTATATGGACCAACTCATGATCTAAGCAGGAAGTCACAAAAACTATACCTTCCGAATTAGGAACCTTCTCATTTTTGCGAAGTCGGTTAAATAATTGTCACCTTGGGAAAATTTATAATTAATTTTATGATTTGTTATCAGTATATCAGTCCTACTGAAAAGTGCACCTGAGTAGATAAAACTGGTTAGGTTTTTAAAAGTGTATCTTACAGGAATAAAATCGTAGTTTTATTAAAAGTGAAAAATTACGGGGAAAGTGTATCAATAGTCTGTTGATAAATCAAATGTTCATCGTACCAATGTCAACACATAACAAAATTTATTTTGTTTCTTCTTACAGCATTTATTACAATAAGCTTCGCAGCTCGGTTGGTAGAAGCTCTGCCTTCTGTGTTGTAGGTTGTGGGTTTGATCCTACTTGGGATAATGTGTGTGGTGAATACAGACGTGTATTTAAAAATGTATTCTATACATAATCTAGGTCTTATATAAAATTATTGCTTAGCTTAGGGCTAAATGGCGCTGTGTGAAGTTAAAAGTAACCCATAACATTTTTTTTCAAGTCCTACGCGTTGATAAGCTAAAGTTAGGTAGGTACCTATTTAAATAATCGGCAGGTAAGTACAAAATAAAAAAAAACAACTCAGCCATGCAAAAATGCATCAACTAAAGTATTCCACTCACGAGCATTAAATCAAAGTGCTTGCTTGTTTACATCGTTGCTGAGTGGAATACTAAAACTGCGTGACAGGTCTGCGACTACGAGCACCACATCATTATGCATTGTCTTGTACAGCTGTCATAAACCTGTCTAGTTGTACCTTAGGTCCCCGTCTGGTCACTTCTAGGCAGTGTTAGGTATAAAACCCCTTTACTCTCTGGTGTCGTACAATTTGAATAATGGTTAGAAGCAGATTATTTTGTCTTGGACCTCCTTATCTTAAACTTAAAAAAACAGCTTATAGAAAAAGCACAAAACCACGCAAGATAATGGGCTTTTTTTATTATTTAATTTTAATGATTGAATAAAGTCAAAACCGAAACACGCCATTTTCCTTAAGTGCATCGTTTCATAATATTTTTTGTCAAATTATGATAACAAAAAATTATAAAAAAGCTTTGTGATTCTTGTAAATTTTCATGTGACTTTTCAACCGTTAAATTTTCTTTCAACATTAAAATTAGGGTCACACTCGTGAAAACCATTATAAAGCCCTTGGACCGCAATAAAGTGGACACTAACTACTAACAGCCCTCCTCGTCTCGAGGAAAAGTAGTAATTTATACTAACGCATTACCCCAATTGCCCACTCTACCTTAAACTACCCTATCTTGCTTTAAAACACAAATTCCACCTTATTGCAACGCGTTAGGGCTCAAAGTCGCTAAAGTCAATTTGTTATTTTAATTTGTGTGGCATCCTGGCCAGTGTCCTCACAGTCGGTCAAACATCGGGTCTGGGTGCTTAATTACGTGATAGGAGTCCGTATCAGAAGCCCAACTAAAGCTTACGCACTACACACTTATGTATAGGTACAGAGAGCAATCATTGCGTAGATCTAGCTTATTAACCAACTTCAAAATAAAGGAGGAGGTTCTCAATTCGACGGATTCTTTTTTTTTATTATTGTATGTTCCCCGATTACTAAAAGACGCCTGGACCGATTACGAAAATTATTTTTTTGTTTGAAAATGTCAGATCAGGATCTGATGAGGGAGTCCTAGAAAAATCGAGGGAACTCTTCAAATATTATAGGCACACTTGAAGCGATTTGGGTGTATTACCTCAAAAGTAAAGAAAACACGGACCACTTATAGGATCACGCGTCTATCTGTCATCAAAATATTTGGAAAAAATAAGTCAATCAGGTAAAAAAAATTGTATCATATTCTTCATTGAAGTCGGTTTTCTTTTTAGTTTTTAAAACGTAATTATCTGAAATTAGAATTCGTGCTAATAAATGAAAATTGGACTAAAAATACAAAATAAAAAAAGATTAAGAAATATAATTTAATGTTATCTGTATCCGTTGTGATGTTTTTTTAATATTACCTATATTTCCCTGCCTTATTATTATTAGATATTAATAATAATAAGGTAATAAATAATAACAGTTGAGTTACCTATAGGCCGTTTGTAACGGTCCTTAGGTAATCTGACTGATTCCTTTGTACATAGTTAGTTTAATTGTACTTTTTAAATATATATATTCTTTACATAAAAAAATTTGATATTATATATAAATATGTGTGTCCAAACTAAAATCGAAATGGAGCTGGTCTGCCGCATACCTGATGGTCTATGGGCCAAGATGAAATCAATGTAGGTCTCTGATATGTCCAGCTGGCGTCGCGGCAGACTGCGCATGAGATGTCGCGACGAACTGGATGCCATCCATCAGGGATGGCAAACAAGCTCAAGATTGGAGAGATTGGAAGAAATGGGATGAGGACTTTGCCCAACAATGGAATGACCAGGGCTTATAGTAATATTTTCCTACTGCTGGGCAAAATCTTCCCCAAATCCTCCACACATTGAGGGTTTTTGGGGAAATGCACCATTGCTTATCAAAATGATCGTCCATCCTGAGGTGTTTAAAGAGTTGTAGCGTTTGCTTATTTGTCTGTTGATATTTGTAAAGGCGAAACCGCCTCTGTGGTCTAGTGGTTCAACCCACCGATTTTAGATCCAGAGGTCCCGGGTTCGATCCCCAGTGGAAGCAATATTGTGCTTGGTTTGGTTGGTGGTAGGATTTTGTTTAAGTCCGCCTGGCTAGCTACCACCATCTTACCTAATTCTGTCGCCATAACAAAAATTCAAAAAAAATGATGTGTTCAGGCATTTAGAGGTAAGACAGCCAGTTCCTTAGTTTGTTGAGGATTTATGCGGCCTTCGGCGGTGAGAAATATCTGAATATAGATCTAACTATTTGTTTTGTCTGTAAGTATGAATGTTACTGTTTTTTTTTGTATCATTATTCTTGCAGCCTTGATTTCTTCTGGTATATTTGTATAAGTAACTATGTATGTATTAACGAAAAACAAGTACCTAAGTATATAAATGTTTTATCCATAGTCTAGTTCCCATATTACAAGCTTTGCCTAGTTTGGCGCTGTGTGAAACAATTTCCACAATAACGTGAATTGATATAAGAATGTGTGTATTTATTTATTAATTCATGACACAAAAAAAAACCTGATAATCATGGCTTTGGAGACATATTTTATAACCATACAATGCCTCAAGGAAGTGGGTAGTGGTAGTAGGTAAGTTTAAGACTGTTTTACTCTGTGTCCAAATTAAAGTAGGACAAGGGACAACTTACAATAGCAATTCCACTAACGAGCATGCGTTGGTTTGACAATACAATTCAGGGGTGTCTTGGATTTTGTCTATCTCTTTGATTAATCGGCCTTAATGGAGTCGGTGGTATTTGTGACTTTGGAGTACTTTGGAGTAATTTTCTATGTTGGATTTACTAATGTTATCCTGATGCGAACCGCATGGAGTTCGAACCATTTGTATTGTGCGGTCTTTAGATTAATTACTATTTGAGACTGTAGTTCTCTGTAGGTAGCTAAAAGTATCTTCTGTGTGTAATCTGTTCAACAATAGGGTATTTAGAATAAAATTCGAATTCAAATTATTTATTGCACTTATATGTTGTTATCAAGTGTTGTGTGGGTGAAAGTTTCAAACATCCGGTTAGGGCACAGCGATATTACACTAGGAGGCGCATTTAACATAATTAGCTATTACAAATAAGTATGTTTTGTAGCGAATATGCCGAATGACAAATCTGTCCAATCCAGAATCTATCCAACGCCGAGCAAAGGATAAAACTATAGGTAAGTATAAAAATAGTTAAAATATTAAAATAATTTACATTTTTTTTTTATTAATTATACTGTTTCTATGTCCTGCAATATTTATTTATTTATATTTATGCATACCTTAACTTTACTGACATACTAATTATTTAATCTATGTATCACCCAGAAACTAATACAAAGAGTAAAAGCATTTTTCTATTTAAGTAGGATTTTAGAGATTTTTGAAATTATTGGGGCGTTTGCTCGTTTTGCGTTTTTAGCTTTTATATTATTAGGGATTTTATTATATATTTCTACACACATTGCATATGGTCAAGAATGTATGATTTGTAATGTGGAGTCAGGTTGGGCTACTGGTCTGATTCGTTCGAATATTTCGCCTTTCTAATAATATGTGGGATGGGTAGTATCTACCTCCTAGTGGTTACCCTGGCAACGGAATCGTTGATATTTAGCCACGGTTGATCTGAATGATCCTATCGCTGGTGGTTGGATCTGTAAAGGTTTTCCCGGCTTGCAACCACCCTTCTGCCAAAGTCTGGCGATAAACGGTTTGCCGTGTTCCGTCAGTGTCCGGGAGTACCGCAGCACATCTTTTAGGAAACTCGCTTCCAATTCTCGCCCAAGTATGGCCCAGGCAATGCTCGTGGCCAAGGTTACCCATAAAAAAGTAATTATGAAAGGTAGCGAGAACGTGCGTTCCAAAACCATACAAAAATCGTAGTTATTTGTGACTCGAATTTTCACAATGCCTTCCCTGTTTTGTGCAACAGGATCTAAGCTCTTTATACTTTATTGACTCGTTTTTCGAGTAAAATCTAAAAAATATATAATGAGCCAAGCGTACATTATGAAAATACGCGAGCGTCTCATATAAAATTATTCATCTTCTGTAAAATACGAAAAGGATGTTCTGGCTATATATTACCACATTTTACTCATTTTGTAATGAAATACGAGCGTGGGGAGAGATTTACAGAGTGGAAACTCTTGAATGTTTCGCACGATTATCAGCTATTTAAAAATAAGCTTTCGAGATCCGGCACGAAAAGTAGGCTTCAGCTTATCTGTGGTAAGAAGTCCTTCATACATAATAACCTTTTTTCTTAATTCAAATTCCCATAAAATTGAACCGTGCCACTGGTCACTGCGAAAAGAAAACATCAATGATTTGAAAATAGAACACAACACGACGCAATGCAATCAAACCCAAATCCTGTTTTCACTCGCCATATCACTTGCTCAACGACATGACCATTTGCTAGACCCGTGGTTTTCTATTTCAGCGCCGTTTTTACACCAGTTTCTTAGGGCGCAAGGGTAGGGAAGTAGGTCATGATGTAGTGGCCAGGAATGGCGATATTGAGGGTAGCGTGAATGACATTTGCGTAAGCGCCTACACTCCCCCGAGATTAGCTACGATGATCCTTTTGTTTAACGTTGAAGACAATGAAAGATAAGGAAACGAACGTTACTAAGTAGTACTTACTTTTTTTCTAACGTAAGATAACAGTCAAATGGGCAGTTGTTTGTTCTAAACTCTGCTAAGCAAATTATTGACGTGTGAGGTGGAAATTTTCACATCAAATTGAAATTACCCAACATTTCGCAAAATTAACTGATATTTACAAAAATACAGGCGTATTGAGAACCTCCTCTTTCAGGAAAGTTGGTTTAATATATAAAACTATTTTATGTAATATATTGGTTCATTATATTGGTACATGAGGGGAAGAGGTAAGCGTTATTCTACATTGCTGGGCGGGCCCACTAATATGTAGAAAAGTATACTTACACATCTTAATTTTCAAAATTAGGATATCACTTTTATATTGACTTCTAGTAGATTCACGCTTGATATATCTGCCTCAAGTTGACGGGTGCAGAGCAGTTCCGCTTAGTTTTTTGTGGATGTGACCTACGTTACTACGTAGATGGCTTTGTATAGCCAAGAGTTGCATTTAACATCAGATGGGCTGCTTTCTTGTCCCGTCTGTAAGTGGTATAAAAAAAGAGTGGAAAAATCCATTTTGAAAATTGAGAAATTTATATTAGTATCTAGTACCTCCTATAAAGGTGAATGCAAAATAAAATGCAAAATTTAAAAGATAGTCCTCTCCACAGCTTCACCTAGTCGTTCGATAGAGACACCCATAGATCGTCAGTTTAAATTGTATCGGTCGTAATGGGGCTTCTGTTAAACTTTACGCGGCCAGGAGAATCGGCGATTGAGGCTCACGAGATTACCATTTTAAATTAGCTTTTCACTTTTATACATCTTATGTCATAAATCTTATGTATTCGTTGTCTTTGGATTTCAAAAACTTTGCTTTTCGACTTTTCTTACGATTTTGTGTTTCAAAGCTTTTATAGTTTGCTGAAATCGATGGCTAAAATGAATGAAATTCTTCCTTTTTATATTATCCGAGACCCTAATCCTAAGCCTACATAGTCTGTCTATCTGTCTGTAATAATACCTTTAAAAGATATACAGGCCCTTTAAAGGTAGGACAGGTCTTATGATTTCTATTAGGTGGATAGTTAAAATTTTCAGACAATATAGTTTTCGGATTGCGGATTTCCTGACAAAATGGTAAAGAAGCTCAAAATTCGAACTTTGTGTAATTATAGAACTTACCTTACCACTAATGCTAAAAACTGGCAAGCGTGAGTCGGACCTACAAGAATGCTCCAGAGAAAAAATGCAAAAAAACCCACATTTTTTGCCTTGAAATGTAGGTACTCGGTGCGCGCGTCTGACCGGCCAATATATTGGCAATATAATAAATATAATAACAATTAGATATATAAAAACAGATATCTCACTAAAACATAAACACGGTTACGTAGAACGAAACTTATTTTTCAGTGTAGGCCGGTTTATTTTTCTTCTGGTGACCATAGACAACCCGTTTGCATCTAAATTTTTCTCACAGCTTTTTCTATAAGCTTGTTTTTGATCCATTCTGTTATCGTAATAAATATTTGTTGAAGTCCCACAGGATAAAGAAATTAACAATATTAACTGGGTAACCTCTGGATCAAAATGTAAACTAAGTACAAAACAAAATGTAAACTAAGGTACAAAAGCTACCCAAGCCATGAAAGTCAAGTACCTCCCTAATTTCTCTGCCAATGGCTGCATCGGGACTGACTTTCCAACTTTCCCAATTTTATTCCCGTTTGTTCTGGTTTATACCGGTTTATTCCGCAATCGGAAAATGAAACATTTCGGTTTATTTCTGTTAGTTCTTGTTTACAAAGGGTTGGGTAAGATGTTAACTTGCCTCGTTAGCGTTTATTTTAGTCGTTTACTCCGATTTAACATAACAACTTGCTGGCGAAGCGCTCAATGGGAAAATAAATCATGTTTATTCAGAGTTTTGGTGTTATTGACGTATTTTCGGGATATAAATGCAAGCTTGCCAGCAAGGCATATTTTGCTAACTTTTTTTATCTGCATTTACGCTGGTACCTAAAAAGTCTTCTCAAAGTATGTGTGCCTGAAAGCTAGATAAGATACAATTTAATTTCAATTGAACTTTTTGGATAAAAATATTCCTATTTTTCAACTTTCACAAAGTAGTAGTTAGAAATAATAATAAAAAAACAATTAGAAAACTTGTTTTTTTTAAACTTGTAAAACTTTGAGTTGAACTTAGTGGAATAGACATTCCTTATTTATGTTTTCTTTATATCTCAACTCAATATTTTGTTTTAAAGGTATGGTAGGTACCTTCACATCCAGACTAATACAGAGACTATAACAAGCTAGGAAATTATAATATAAAGTTATATTTCATACTTATTATACTTATATGTCGTGATTCCGAACAGGCGGTAGATTTAACGTTTTTAAAGTGATCCTACAAAAATTTGATTGAATTAAAATTTGATTAAAATCTTTGACTTTGACTAATATTATAAAGGCGAAAGTTTGTTTGGATGTTTAGATGGATATTCGACTTCTTCACGACAAAACTATTGGACGGATGGAGCTGACCTTTTGCACAGTTATTATTCTAGATCAGGAATAGAATATAAGTAGAATACATTTCCTCCCATAAATCAGTTCCCGTGTATTGGTATTTTGAAGTTGTAGAATGTCAGTGACAGACAGAACAGACATAACCTAGGACTGACACTATCGTTACGTCAGGTGCAAGACTCAAGTCTTGACTTTAAGTCGACACTGGCAGAATCGTTGTTATAACGGTTGCACGCCATATCAAAGAAGTTGAAGTTGACTTAAAGATGTCAAATTCGTTATTTCTACATGTTTTTTTAATTTGTTTTATTGTACGACTGGGAGGTGCTTGGCCATCTCTTGATTTTCAAGTTATGATGAGGCCGAAGGTAGAAGCGCACTTAATCTGGAATTCTCAATAAACTGAAGAAAATGGCTATCTTACCTCTAAATGCTGAAACACAACAATTTCAGAATTGTTGTTATGTCATTCATCATTACGTTCTAAGCCATTCACAAAACAATAATGGAGTATGTAAGCATGCCTATGCCATGATTTTTAAGTTAACTTGTATAATTATTTATATGTGGTTGTGTAATAAAGTTTAATAATATAAGCAAACGTATGTTTGGATGTTTTGAAAGGTGTTGTTTTCTTCTTCACGCAAAAACATGGAACGGATTGAGCTTTTGACTTTGCACAGATATTGCACAGATATTGTTTTGGACCAGGAGTAACATAATATACCTATAGGCTACCTTTAACGGGCAAAGCTGCGAGCAAAAGCTAAGTTCGAAATAAATAGAAACATAATCATAAGTAGGTAAGTTACTATGTGTAACAAATTTAAAGGATGTTGAATATGTCATTTCCACATCACAGGATGTCATATTATAATGTTATTGTATGTTAATACCAAAGTTATTTCTAAAGGATATTATCAAGACATTCCGAATAGTGTATACAGTATCGCTTGGCGTCTGACGCGGGTAGTTAATTTCCGGGATTCTACCGGGACTCCGGGATCCTGGGAGCTGGGATAATGGAGTTTGTAGTAATTCTGTAAATACCACGACAAGCCGCGGCTCAAGGGTGATTAGAATTAGGAGGAAGTTCCGACGTTGATGGTTTCGTCGAGTTGATTATTCAATTTGTTGTTTGATGGCAACTTTGATAAACTTGGTAATCTAGCTGAAGTAGGCTTAAGTTTAGGCATAACTAACACAATTTGTAATATCGTGTTGCGGTACCTTTCCTTTCGCCATAACAACAATTCTAAATTGTTTTGTTCCGGCATTTAGAAATAAAAAGTAAGAAGGCCAGTTCCTTAGACTGTTGAGGATTCCGCTTCCACCTTCAACCACATCATTACTTGAAACCAGGTGAAACTCTGTCTAAATTTATGGATAATTTAACTATAAAAAAAAAAATACATATACATTATGGAATACCATAATTCGTTACCATGAGCGGATTTCCACATAAGTTCCCACTGTTTTTTTTTTCTTTGTCCATTTCGCGCTTGACGGAAATATGTATGTCATACCAAAATTTTGGTTTTATTTTGCCTTTTATTTTATTATACGACGGGGAACAGCTTGGCCTTCATCTCACGTTATGCAATTAGGCTTCTGGTTTCAAAATAAATAATCTGAAAACAGAAAGATATTTAATAAAACTAGCTAAATTCGTTTGAAAAATTCCATATAGACACGTGTTTTGCCTCCACACGAGGCATCCTCAGGAAATATTGTCTTGCTGCTAAGCTGACGCGCCCTCTGCCGACGTGTTGCTGATCCAAGGGCTGCGCTGCAAGGAAACATGCAAAAGTTTACTTGTAGCGCAGCGCTCAGCTCAGTGGAAGCTTATTTCACCTGGAATCCTCAACAGACAGAACTGGCTATCTTACCTCCAAATGCTGAAAGACAACAATTAGAATTGTGGTATGGTGAAAGACTTAGTTGAGATGGTGGTAGCTAGCCAGGGAACTTAAACAATGCCCTATACTATACCATTACCCCAACCAAGAACAGATTTGTAACCTCTTGGGATCGAACCCGTGACCTAGGAGTCTGATACCGGTCGGCGGACCACCAGACAAACAGAGGCGGTCAAAATTCCTACTGCCTACTGCACGTCAAAGAAACTGATCAAGCAAATAAAATCTATAATTAGTATCTACCAAATATGTAATGCCCCCCAACCGTATAACATAAAATCGGCCACACATATAAAATAAAATAAATAAATTATCCGTTCCCAATAAAACAACATCCTTTACGCTCCATAGACCGGGATACATCAAGCCCCAAAGAAAATACTACTTTACAACTCTATGAATATGTTTCAAAATAGTATGGAGATAATAGCACGCGCCACGTGGCCTCGATCATAAAAGCATTCGACTATTTTCTCGAACTTGCAGTTAATCGAGCGACTGTAAACATACCATTTTGCGAAATATCTCGATGGGAATTTGCAAATGACGAGTACATTAATCACGCATCGGGTACAATGCAGGTAATGGAGTGGGTTTTGTCGATGGTTTTATACAAAGCGGACAAAGGAGGCGTACATATCTAGCGAATGGCGCCGCGAATACGATGATTTTCGCAAACATTCGCGGTGCACTCGCCATATTTTACACGCTCTGATATGATATACAGGATTTGGTTTTGAATTAACAATGCTCTTTTTCGTACGCCTGAGGAACGCTTGCTCTTGAATCAATGAATGAAAATACTTTATTGCAAAACTTAAAAACAAAAATGGATTGCTTAAAAAAATATGCAAGTACAACGGGCGGTCTTATCACTTTTTTTTAACCTGTTTTGCCTCTAAGGCCAACAACAAGAAATGCTACAGAAATACACATAAGAAAACAGGACGAAGTTAAAAAAAAATGGTATGTATAATATACGGCATTATCATTTTCATCCGGGTAAAGAAGTTACCTGCCTTTTGTCACTCATTATACAGTAACAGTATTTACAATTTAAAGTTATTATTTACAATGGAAGCAGACTTTGGACCGTTAAAAACGGTGTAGGAAACCCGACCGCTTCCGATTTGGTTTATTGTAACTTATTTCAATCTACCTAGATATCTTTTTCGGTACATAATCGGTGCCATCAATATTTGTAAATTATCAGCAAACATTGAGCGAGTACCCCTCGAAAAATGATACGTTATTTGACAACGGAACTTGTATTAAAAATTAAACATAGCTTGTTAGTTCCTTCTATCACAAAAAAGTCTCAAAGTCACCTATTTATTCAAAGGAAACAAAACTTTAATGCCCAAAGTATATGATTGAAAGTTGTGTAAGCGTTTGCGGGTGTTAAAGGCTGTTCGCTTAGATTTTGAGGGATGATTAAAAATGGTCCGCAGCTATCAATCAAGCGACAAGTCGTCTGCGATACGCGGCGCTTCTTATTTGAATAACGCCCGAGCAAGGAAACTATTGAGAAGTGCAACGAATAAATATTTTTTAGTTCATGACGACTATTTTTATGAACGTTTACCCAAATGCCTCGAAATGGTATTTTTCGAGAGATGAATGAATGTATGCCAATTCCTTCTAACGCTATTTTGTGTGTAGGCAAAAAAAACCTTTTTTTGTATATAGAGAAAAACAGTTTTGAAATGCAAAGCCCTAATTAATGTATTGGCTCTACCAATTAGGTTTCCATTTCTGAATGGTATTTCCTATATATTCACAATTTCTCAATTTTTCGGTTATTTTAAATATAGTATTGAAATTGTTTGTCAAAATGTTCTATGAAAAAAATAATTAAAAATTGTCTGCATATGGAAAAAATCCGTTCGCAATCGAGTACTAAAGCTAAGGCTGTCGATGCGTGCTGACCTCCTCCATAAGTGACAGGATTCAATAAATTTCCACGGGATGACTAGAACGAATTTATGAGCGTTTCACTATTATTACTATTTTAATGAGCTGAACTATTACAGCTAAAAACTAAAAACACAAAAAAAATATGATCAACAACATTTCTGCTGAATTGGCTGCATGGCTGCATTTCTTAATATTAAAACACGTGTTGATTAGTTTTTTTCTCTTCTCGAGGCATCCTCAATCAATATAAATCTTGTTGCTAAGTTGACGAGCCCTTGGCCGACGTGTAGCCAATCCGAGCGCTGCGCTGCAATAATTATTGCGGATTTCACACAAAGCATATTTATGTTTTCAGATTGAAACGGATCTAATAAATAATACAGGACGTTAATTTCATACAGCGCCATCTCTTCCCAAATGTAGCATAGCTTGTAATATGGGAACTAAGATTACGGATTTAATACTTTAAATACTTTTTTTTTGTAAATACATACTTATCATACAATACAACAGCCAAACACAGAACAAAAATCTGTATTCATCCCACAAATGTTTGTCTTAGGTGGGAATAAAATGCAGAGTTACTACTGAGCAATGAGGCTCAGTTGGCTCTATGAGGCGTGAATCTACAGCTTTAAAATAAACGGACAACAATGATCTATAGGTGTTAGTAATTAATAAAAATAAAACGAACAAAAGGTGAATAGCGATGCTGTGTGGTTTGTTCCAAGGATATGATGAATTCAATTATGAATTTTTACTCTCAAAATCGTCTCTATTCGTTTAGGCTGCGTACAAACAGGGTGTTTTCAATCCGGGAGATTGATCGTTCCGGTATCGGCACGACACAAATTGCCGCTCATTTTAATATTAGATCCGGATAGAGCCGGTTCAAACTACATTATTAAGTGGTGGTATTGCTAAATAGATATAGGCGGCACGACAACAATGAAGGCCCCTTATATCCGTGGTTAACTTAACCGAAAAGGCTAACCTAGGGCATCAGCATCCGAGTTCTTTTTTTATTATTCAATGACAAGTGCTTTGCCTCACCTGGATCTCACCTGGTGTTAAGAGTACTCCGGATTTAGGTACGCTGATTTTAACTTGATTTTTTAATTGTACGACGGTAATGTTCTTGGCCTTCATCTCACCGGATTTTCTAGTTATAATAAGGGTGGAGGCACACTTCACCTAGAATCGCCAACAAACTGAGGAACGGACTATCTTACCTCTAAATGCCGCAACAAAACAATTTAAGAATAGTTGTCATGGCGACAGAATTAGGTAAGATGATGGTAGCTAGCCAGGCGGACTTAAACCAAACTAAGCACAATATTGATCCCTGGGGATCGAACCCAGGACCTCTAGATCTGACAGCGGTGGACGAAGCACTAGACCACAGAGGCGGTTAACAACTCTGCAGCACAACCGTAGTTAGTCTAGCATGTCCGATTAAAATTAAAATTGGCAGGTATAATTAGATGTACATAACCTAGGTTTATATTTCTAAATACATTATGAAAAAAATATACAAAAAATTAATATATGCAAAAAGGTTTCATATACAAATCATTTTATGTTACTTTGTTTACGGTGTTACTGGACTAACTTTATCTTAAATAACTAGGTAGCTTTAGCACTGGTAGTTGACTTTATCCCAAACCGGGAAAAATATTTGAATTCCCACCACGGCAGGTTTTTTAAGCATAAGGAAAATACTTTACTTTGAATATCTACCACGCAAAAAGAGAATGTAAGGTAGTTTTTATGAGACCTAGCAGGACATGACCGCACAGACCGGACAAGCCCGGACTCGATCCCTAGGGGGAGTTCAAATATTGTGCTTGGTTTGGTTGGTTGTAGGACTTTAAGTCCGTCTGGCTAGCTTATTTATGTCGCCATAACAATAATTCTAAAATTGTTGTGTTCCGGCATTTAGAGGTAAGATTCGTTCCTCAGGTTCCTCAGTTTTTTGAGGATTCCGGGTGATGTGCGCCTCCACCTTCGGCCTTATCGTAACTTGTAACCAGATCGGATGAAGACCAAGCGCTTACCCGTTGTACAATAAAGAAAAGCCATAATTACCAAATAAGTATGGTAGTTTCCACCTGAATGTCAGTTTGATGAACACACTTTTATTTGCTTGTGTATGATGGATGATGTACCGTATCGTAATCCGGTGTTTGTTTGTCCGTATCGCGTAATGCAGTGTGCACACAGCCTAATTGATCACCTACGGTTGTCGTACCAGTTCATTATTTGATTATTAATATTACATTTGCATTGGCTACAGAGAGCAAATAGGTTTGTGAATGAATGAGTTTCCTTTGCTGAATGGTGAATATAGTTCATGCGTAGTAGTAGCGGGTTTCTATATTCAAAATCGGCCTATGATTATATAACTTTGCTTTTTCTGAACGGCGAATAGTACGGGGTTAGAAGTGCCGGGTTTCTATATTCAAATCGGTTAGTGAATGAATGAATGAGTTTTCTTTAGCGAACGTTGTATATAGCTTAGTATTACCGGATCTCTTAATTCAAATTGGTTTATGAGTGAATGAGTTTACTTTAACTGAACGGCGAATTTCAATATTCAAAACACATCATGTATTTTCTGTAGTATAGCGGATAGGAGGACTGCTACGAAAAAATTTACATGGCGCATCCAATGATGGATAGAAAGTTTTTGGATACAAAAATGAAAGTAATTTTTCTGATCCGACCACGTGATTTTTTTTTAGTGGGTAGGGCTTTTTTAAGTTGTCTCGGTCATCACAGAGCACTAACTTGACCTGTATAAAAAGTGGCAAACTAGATTTGTGTCCTTTTCGTGGCGTAGGTCGCTACGTTGGCAGGTCTACATCATCCATACCTAACTTTATCAAGATCTATTCAACGTTTAGCCATGTAAAAGTTTTTATCATCTGATAGAAATTTATTAAAGAAACATTTTCATCTAAAAGACATAGCTCTTAAGCGATAAGACCGCCCATTTTAAGATTCATTTTTTTTTTAAATATACTTAAGCCATAGCAGATGTAAATAGTGATTAAAGTGAAATAAAGATTAGCATTCGTATTTAAATTCTAATTTATTCTCGACAGCTTGACAGATCGCCATTGTACATCGATTAAAACATCTCGATTTAAATCCGAATGATTCTCACTAAAATGCAACTAAATAACTCGGATCGAATGTGAATTGATTATTTGTCAAGCGGGGACAGCGCAATGTAAACATGTCTATGTCTGCCCACATGTTTGTTGGTTTTGTCCGTTTGTTTGTACAGTTGCCGCCAACGTCGAATGTCTTCGTATGTTATTTCGTTGAAAGGAATTGCTTCAGGTTTCTTGTTACATATCACTATAGTTCTAAAAAGTACCTTCCAACATAGGTAGCTTAGATCTAAATCAACAGCTGTTTAATCAGGCTTGGACGTAGGTAGTCTAGTTTAAATGTTTAAAAAAAAGGACATTCTTGTAAAATGTAAAGTAACAGTAATCTCAGGACTTCTTCCCCTTTGAAGATTCCTTATGAGGATCAACTAGTACCTATATAAGATCCTCATATGATCCTTTCAGCTTTCTATCTAAGTGTCCTTATTTATTTTTCCACCAACCAGTACCTAAATACTATGCAGTTTCATGTTATCGTTATCGTTTTTTTTTTAATTTGAGACGTAATATTCAAAATTCAATTACATAATATATGTTTTTCTCATTATTTTTCTTAGTCTACAAAATATCACATACCTTTTTTTGTATTGTAATACGGGGATGTGCTTGGCCTTCATCTCAGCTGATTTTTTCAAGTTATGATAAGGCTGAAGCTTGAATCTCATCTTAACCGGAATCCTTGATAAACTGAAGAACTGGCTATCTTACTTCTAAATACCCGAACACAACAATTTAAGAATTGTTGTTATGGCGACAGAATTATGTAAGATGGTGGTAGCTATATAGCCAGGCTAACACCAACCAAACCAAGCACAATATTGTTCTCCCCTGGGATCGAATCCAGGACCTCAGTATCGGACACCGGTAGGCGAACCACAAGACCACAGGGGCGGCTAGAAGAAGAACCTAAGAGGACATGTCATATTAGGCTTTAGCTGTCCCTAGTTATGTGATCACTACTGTATTGATTGATGTTTTGAATGATTATTGAATGATGTATATTGTTATAGGTATGATATCAAGTGACGTCCTCCGGCTAGGTGGAGTGACGACCTCCGTACAGTGGCGGGTGAGAGTGGATGAGAAGGGCGAAAAATCGGGCTCAGTATCGCACCTTGGGGGAGACCTACGTCCAGCAGTGGACTGCGATGACTGGATGACGGTGATCAAGTGTTTCATGCTAAGAGAGACGCTTTACCCAGGATGTCACAAATGCGCTTTGCCACAGTACTTTTATCGAATGATATTTTTTGAATAAAGCCCACCGACGTAAATGACCCAGTTTTTTCGTCGCAAAAACTGCTACGTCACGAAATGGGTGTCTCCGTTTGTGAATCGTGCGATTTTATCTGATATTTTAATATGCAATGTCATGTCATTACCATACCAGCCCAAAACTGTCAAGTTGAGTCTTTTGAATTTTCAATTAATTATACCTGATGATGTTGCAGGATCAAGGATACTTGGATAGGTAGGTATAGTAAAGACCAAATATTTCAATCGACTGTCTGCTCAACTGTAATTTTAATTTGAAAGTAAGTGACTTTTAAATGGTATTATTTTGTATTATCGTAAAACGGGTATTTGTCGCCTATTTTACCTGAGTATATCTATCCTGACGTTTCGGCGCCGCAGGCAGACTGTACCTCATTATAGATAGGTAAAATACGCAATGAATACCCGTTTTCGTATCAAAATAATGTGTTCCAATCGTGAAAGCTTGAAAAAGACTATGTAATGGTAATTTTTTAATATCGTTTTGTGAATCCAAGACCTCACAAGTGTGAAATAAAAAAGTTTTGGGAAATCAAAATAAACTTTTCACCGAAATTAAACGTTCTAGCTTGCTTTTTTATGTAAAAAAAACACAGTTTAAGGCTCTAAACATTTTCTTATCAAATTTGTTACACATTGGAGGTTTTGGCTGCGCATGTTTCAATGGAAATCCTCTAATGGTTATCATTTGAATTTTGTCCTCTAAATATCTACAGTTTTTTTTTGTGATATCACAGAATTCATAAGATACAAAATATTAATACAAACGTCAATTGTACAATAACATTTCTGAAGTTGGTAATACATTTTAACAACATTCTTTGATTTAAGTTGCCTGAGACATAATTTTGATTTGTGAACCTTATAAAAGTAGGTATTCCTCGTAAATAGTGTATTTTTTTAACTACCTTCACTATTATTATTTTTTATCTTTATTTATCAGAGGGGTTGGATCAAAATGATTATGTCACCCTCGAACTTACAACCTAGAATACAAAAAAAAACTATTCAAATCACTGATCGCCTACGCTTAATACCTAAGGTAACACATTTTACCAATATTTTGGCTTACCTTCACTATTTAATACAGTAAAAAATTGTATGGAGTAAATTTATTGTACTAATGAAGTAATTATGACAAAAGTTTGACATAAGTGGTTTTTGATCCGCAGCGATGATATGCAATATCATGTCGTTACCATACCAAGACAAGACTGTCCAGCTCAACTTGACTGTCAAGTTGACAGTCTTGGGCTGGTTTTTGAATGTTAATTTCTGAAATGATAAACATGATGTTTATTCAATTTATTGATTAGATATATGCAAAACATCGACCGTCTGCTAAGCGTAAGTGAAAGTCCATTATGCTTCGACCATAAACCTTCTAACTTTACCAACACTACTAAACGCAAAACTGGTCACTAATATGTTCCATTATCCCCATAATTTATGACATTTCACCCTTGACATGTCATTCCCACGGCACGCCGAGCATCTTCACAATCGCATTTTTTATTTACGACAATTATTTTGCTTTATTATTTTTGAGGGCTGGCCCTGACGCCCTGTTTATTAGTCAGGGTGGGATGACACACAAGTCTGAATCGGGTGTTGGTTCGGTTCCATGGGGTCTGTAGTTTTTGCACACCCCTGGGGTGACACGTGACGCGTGAGTCATTATTCTGGGAGGTGCTTGATGGTAAGTAGATAAGCCCAGGGATGTATTTGACAGTTCCATCTTACTGCCCTCTTTCGTTTGAAGCTTTGAGGCACTTGCGTTGCGTTCTATAGAAGTAAGCTGCCGTTTCGTACAGAGGGGGAGATCATTTGTATAGTATTAATAGCTCTTAGATTGAGAGCACAGGGATTATTATGCCACACGACGGTAGACGGTTTTAAATACACAATACCTGCATTGGTCTACTGGTGTAAAGATTCGCCTACCGGTGTCCGATCCAGAGATCCCGGGTCCGATCCCCAGGGGGAGTGCAACATTGTGCTTGGTTTGGTTGGTGGTAGGACTTTGTTTAAGTCCGCCTGGCTAGCTACCACCGTCTTACCTAATTCTGTCGCCATAACAACAATTCTATAATTGTTGTGTTCCGGCATTTAGAGGTAAGATAGCCAGTACCCTCAGATTGTTGAAGTGCGCTTCCACCTTTGGCTTTATCATAACTTGAAAAAATCAGGTGAGATGAAAGCCAAGCAATTTCCCGTAGTACAATGAAAAAATGTGTTATTTCCTTGATAAAAATGGGTATCAAAGAAGTGCGAAAAATGAAACGGATAAGCAATCCGCCTCAATTCTCCCCCGAAGCCGACACTGGGGCAATAAATGCAATTTATACATTATATTAAAGGGTGAAGTGCTACTTTAAAATAAAATTAACGTAGAACGGAAGGGGAGCTTTTGGCAAAGTGAGGACGATGCTTCAGATCGACCGGGATAGTGCCCTTTTATAGTTTGAGATGATCCAAAAGGCGTTGGCTCTTTCGCGCAACGGCGGAACATGCACCTGCCTCAGGTATGAGGTAGCCAGGTGAACCTTTTGAGATCCTAGCACCAGTGTTGTTATCATTCCGCCGTAACCTCTAGGAAAAGCCGGTGATTCTTTTGGCCAGGGTAGGCTACTAGTAGGTAGATCACACATACCCTATCTAAGATACATTCATACATAATATTTAAAAAAAATCATCAGACATGATTACCAACACAAGGTACCAACTGCGAAGTCATTCGTCCTCAGGGGAGTAAAATATTATACTTGGTTTGTTTGGTGGTAGGAATTTTTTCAAGTCCGCCTGGCTAGCTACAACCAACTTACCTAAATCTGTTGCCATGATAACAATTCTAAATTGTTGTGTTCATGCATTTAGATATAAAATGTTTCTCAGACTGTTGAGGAACATCTTATCTCTATATTTAACCGCCTATGTGGTCTAGTGGTTCAACCTACCGGTTTTAGATCCAGAGGTCCCGGGTTCCATCCCCAGGGGGAGTACAATAAAAATTCTAAAAATTGTTGTGTTCCAGCATTTAGAGTCACTTTCGGCCTAATCTCAACATGTAACCAGGTGAAATGAAGGCCAAGCGCTTCCCCGTCGTACAATGAAAAAGTTTTCCTGGAGAAATGCGCTTCCACTTCTAGCATTATCATAACTTGAAACCAGGTGAGATGCATGCCAAGCGCTTTCCCGTCGTATAAAAAAATAAATATAATAAGCAACCACATGCACGCACCATGTAATTTGCATCAACAGTAAAAAAAAGATAAAACTTCCCAGAAATTGGTTTGTAAACATGAAATTATCGTAATTGTAGACATGCTGACAGAACAGATAATCAATAAGTGGATACCGGGGAACAAGACTGAGGTAGAACGGACCTCGATCAATCCACGACAACATTATATTTAATATCTTGATTACTTACTTGTCGATATAGGTACAGGTACCTATCAACAAAATGTACAATTAAACTAACTATGTACAAATGAATCAGTCATACGAGTATTACTTATGGCCCGTTACAAACAGCCTATAGGTAACTCAACTGTTCCAGACCGTGGCTGCATTGCCACGCTGAATCGCTATGCTAATTCGCCGGCCTAAATAAGGGCCAGTCCTTGGGTCACGTGTCACCTCAATCAAAAGTCCCGCATGATTTTTGAAAACCCAGAGGGCACCACCTCCTCACGGACCCAAGGTCTCGACCCCAAAAGGCTCAAAACCAACTGATTATAGATCCTCAGTTTGTTGAGGATTCCAGATGAAGTGCGCTTCCACATTCGGCCTAATCATAAGTTTAAAATCAGGTGAGATGACGGCCAAGAAGAAGAATAAAATCATCTTAATTTAGTTAGTTTAGTTAATTTTGTTTAAGATCTTGTTTAATTTTAAGTTAAACTTTACTTTATGTTTATCCTAAAAAACGGAATAGGGCGTTGGTATCTGCGACACAGTTTCTGAACTAATGCAGACATCATCGTTTCTCACTTTAAGCGTACATGTTTCTGTGCCAAAATAAATATATTTGATTTGAGATGTTACATTATCGTTATATTTGATATCTTTACTTGTGTGGCTATAATTCTAAATGGTGGAACATAACAATTTTAGAATTGTTGTTATGACGACAGAATTAGGTAATATGGTGGTAGCCAGGCAGACACCACCAACCAAACACCACCAACAAAACCAATCACAATATTGTGCTCCCCTGGTTATCGAACCCGGGACCTCTGGATCTAACACCGGAAGGCGAGCCACTAGACCAAAGAGGCAGTAAAAAATTCATGCTGACAGTTTCGTTGAGTTGGTCAGTCCGTACTTAACGACAGTTCTACCTTCGCTTGATACATTTACCCGGTAATTTCTTAACCACGCTTCCATCGATGGTAAAACAAACATCAAGACAGACATACCCGATCAGAATGGAAGGTAATCACAGCTCGGTAAACAAATTACTAATTAAGTAACTGTACATAATGTGCCTTTATTTGTATTTTGAACGCCTTCGCGGGTGTTCTCTTATTAGCATAGCTTTGTCAAAGATCAAGTGAAGTGAATGCGGTGAGTAAGGTCGCCAGATCTCCAATTTTTTTTATTGTACGACGGGGAAGCGCTTGGCCTTTCTCACCTGTTTACAAGTTACGATAAGGCCGAATGTGTAGACGCACCTTACCCATAAATGCCGGCCTTTCTCACCTGTTTACAAGTTACGATAAGGCCGAATGTGTAGACGCACCTCACCCGGAATCCTCAACAAACTGAGGAACTGGCTAACCTTACCCATAAATGCCGGAACACAACAATTTTAGAATTGTGTCTTAAACAAAGTCCTGCCACCAACCAAACCAAGCACAATATTATACTCCCCCTGGGGATCGAACCCAGGGCCTCTGGATCTGAAGTCCACTAGACCACTAGACCACAGAGGCGGTTAAATTCCTATTACAATAATCCTCTATTTCTAAATTCCAATAATCGAGAAGGGCATAGTAGGATTCTCTTCTTCCTATTTGCGCAGCCCGTCTGGTGATATACATACCTCCACGACCGAGAGTAGGTTACTAGAGCGTAACACATACCTGCAACATAACATAAACAGTTGTAGCTTGACTTGACTTT
The DNA here is from genome assembly GCA_951394065.1 of Venusia cambrica. Taxonomy (NCBI): domain Eukaryota; kingdom Metazoa; phylum Arthropoda; class Insecta; order Lepidoptera; family Geometridae; genus Venusia; species Venusia cambrica. Next base: position 8,809,962 of record OX596044.1, on the reverse strand, counting down.
CAGAATGGCATTATTTATCTTATAGCGGGAAAGAGCCTTCATCTCACCTGATTTCCGGTTATGATACGGCCGAAGGTGGAATCGCACTTCATCCGGAATCCTCAACGGAGTGAAGGCTATCTTATCTTATGTCGGTACACAATTTGAAGTCGTTGTTATGGCGAGAGACTCAGGTAAAATGGTGATAGCTAGCCAGGCGGACTTTAACATAGTCCTACCTACAACCAAACCAAGCACAATATTGTACCACCCTGGGGATCGAACCCGGGACTTCGATAAGATCGTTTATTTATCAGAGCATGTGATAAGTTGGTAAATAATTACAATATGTCCTACCGGTCAGATATGCAATAGTAGATTATACATCGAGGGGCAAAGCACTGTTTTATGTCATGATATGTTTATATGTTATGTTATGATTTAACTCCCGAGCGCAGCGAGGGTGTTATGAGTAAGGATTATAAGTATGAAGCAAGGCTACTAAAAACAGCGTTTTATTCTAGTAAATTAAACATTTTAACAGAACTTTTCTTCTTTTTTGATATATTTTAATAAAATCTTTGCAGTTATTACGTATATTATTGCAGCGACTTACAATACTCGCGGCTTTTGTTTCATTTCAAATGTGTTCCATTCAGTTTGCCGTGGCCAGCTCGATTTTAGAAAAAGTTCGATTTTCAAATAAGTTCGACGCGGCGCCTGCCGCGGCCTTCGAGTATTAGTCTGTTGATCTATTATTACGAAATTAGACTTTAAGACCATTGCAATAAGAACTATGAAAAGTAAAAATATTAAAACCCAGCGGGTTATAATGAGATTCAGCCCAACATTACACCCCGGCTAAAGCCAAAGGCTTTAATGACTTGCTTTACGTAAGGTTGGCATGATATGTAATTTGGCATTGTCGAGCAGGTGGTGTGAAAATGAGATTAAATAAACAATTGAAGTAAGTAGGTAATAAAAATTTCTTAGTACTAAATCTTCCTCAGTTTAGTATAAGTGTCAATAATAATAATAACAATATGTCATAGGACATTTCTGGGATCACATATATCGGTGGGCGAACCACTTGATCATTGACTATGGTACCGTTTTACGCCGTATTTAATGAAGATTTGAAGGGTATGGTCGCCGTTGAAATTACATGCACACGAGGCTTAGCACCTTAATGGCTCAAGATGAAGGGCGCAATGCAGTGCAGCGTAGGCCATGTTCTTTACGACCTACGTAGAAAGGCGAGATGCACTCAACATCAGGTGGGCTGCTTTCTTTTTCCGTCTCCTAGTGGTATAAAAAATAATGATCACTGCTTTCCAAGATACTATAGATTATTATCTTACCAAGATCACTTAGGTACGATACCAGCCACAACAGTCTTCCACAGCAGAAGACTGTGGCGTGGACTCAATAATCTCTTATCATAACCATCTTAACTAGTCGCTATAACAACAATTCTAATTGTTATGTTCCGGCTTTTACAGGTCATATAGCCAGTTTCTCAGTCTAGTGAGGATTCTGGATGAAGTGCGCTTCCACCTTCGGCCTTCCTTATCTTGGCATCAGGTGAGATGAGAGCCAAGCGCTTTCCATTCGTAAAATGATAAAAGATCATTAAAAAACCAAGAATGCTGTGTTTTCGAATCATAATCCGTGGATTACCCTCATTTTAAATTTTAATCCACGAGTTGCCCTCATCCTAACCTTGTTGCACCATCTCATCTTGCTTCTATCGACGAAAGTAATCAACATTTAACGTATTTTAAACCTTATCCCGTCGCACTAAAGTGTAAGATGAATGTCTTATTTAATTATGCATTAAGCACAGGTGTAGGTGACTCTCCCTTTGGATACTTGGTAGAATTTAGTAAATTAAAGCATCGTTTTGTGATTTGTGTAGAGTAGGGAAGCAGAGTTTCCCTTGCAGTGTTGCTTTATGTACCTATAATTATAGATTTATTTTGTATTATTATGATTAATCATAGTATATAGGTACATACATATATTATATATTAGTACTCTTTGTGAATCTCACGGCGTTACTATTTTTTTTAATTAATTAAATTTTGTTTAATTTATTACAATTAGGAACATACTGTGGGTTTTTTGGAAAAGTTAAATAAGTAAATTTTAATAAGAATACATTTACCATTAGGATCATTGACTATCAGGTCACATCTAAGCACAATTCAAGAGTTTTATTGCAGAGTATGAATGTCGATGGCACATTCCAGAACAGCCTATGCACTTTGTGAAAAGGCAAACTCTACAATTTGCCTTCGACATAAACAAAAAGAAACCGTTCGGTTTGTTCAAATATTTGTAGGACCACCCATGCGGGTGGAAAATAATATGTGCTTTGATAGGAATAAAATTCGTAGCCAACCAATTACGATATTGTAATATCGTATCATAGAATAGGTAGGTATATAATTTTAATTTCGTGTTGTTGTTTAAATTGTGTTGGTTAGGAGCCTGTCTTTCAATCCGGAGGTTGTGGGTTCAAATCCAGTCGAGCATCAATGAACTTTTAGGTTTTTCGGAAGTTTATGTGCGCATTTGACACATGCACATGCTCTGCCGGTGATTTTTGTGTCACCGGCTAGTATTCTGCTAAGTGGAGATAGGCTTACAGTTTGTCACGTATTGAATACTAGTTACTTGCAAAGCGTGGGTATACGCTGGACGTAAGTAATGCCGTGCCTCTGACTACCCCATAGGTAGGTGAGGCTGTGAGTACTGATCAGTTATTGTTTCATTTCCACAGCTAATATAATAAGGGAAATAATTTACCGCACACCGGAAAAATATTCGCACATCTAAGTAACTTTACCTGATAAAATAAAATTTTACAAATACAAAGACCATATACAAAGTAATAAGTTAGGTTATGTTCGAACAGTGAATAGAAAATGATTTCTAAAGCCAATAATAATGATACCTACCAGATTAAGCAGAATCAAATACGTTAGGTATTTGAACCAATTATTATTGGCTTTAGAAATGATTTTCTATTCACTGTTCGAACTAGATTAAACAGAATCAAATACATTTGGTTACATTAATGGTGACATTATTATTTTAAGTAATATGTATATGTAAATGTAGTTTCCACTATATATATTTTTGGAAACAATAGGATAATAAGGACCGTCATAAACGGTATATAGGTAACTCAACTGTTCCAGAAGCGTGCCCAAGACACTGGCTGCATTACTCATTGCTACATTGCTCCCGGACACCATGGGCTGAGTATTAAGCATCTGAAGTATGCGGGGATCCACCTGCCAAGGCTTCTGTCCATGTTCTTCACAATGTGTCTAAGTCATGCGTACCTACCTTCTGACCTGATGAAAACTAAAGTAGTACCAATTGTGAAGAACAGGACAGGAGATATCTCGGATAGGGGGAACTACCGTCCGATCTCACTTGCCACTACAATAGCCAAGGTGTTGGACAGTGTGCTTGAATCTATTTTACAGAAGCATTTAAAACTACATGATGCTCAGTTCGGGTTCAGGCCCGGACTATCTACTGAAAGCGCAATTCTGGGACTCAAGCACATTGTCCAATACTACACCAATCGTAAGACGCCGGTATACGCCTGTATATAGATCCACTCGACCACTCGGCACAATATTACCATTCTTTTCTCTCATACCTGAATTAATTTAATGTAGATATGTATACTAACAACTAGTTTATTAAGTTTACTCTTACTAACATTAATATGGATCTTTGTGTCTGAAATAAATGATTTTTATTTTTATTATTTTTATTTTTATTTATTTATTACAACGCTGGATAGCTATGCTAATTCGTTGGATAAAGTCTACTTTAGCTACTAAATAGAATAAATACAACGTCTTTATTCTATTTAGTATTTAGTATTTCAGACGTTGTATTTCTATTTAGTTATGCATATTTAAGGGCAAATAGTATTTTTGATGTAAGTACGTTGTACACCAAAGAATTGGTATTTTTTGATGTGGGGTTAATTACTAGGTACCCATAAAATAATATAACAAGCCTCACAGCTCAGTTGGTAGTAGCTCTGCCTTCTGCGATGTAGGTTGTGGGTTCGGTTTCCACCCGGGACAAACATTTGTGTGATGAATATTGATGTTTGTTATGTGTTTAGGTGTTGTTTTGTATGATAAGTGTTTATTAACAAAAAAAAATATGTATGTAAGTATTTTATCCGTAATCTAGTTCCCATATTAGAAGCTTTGCTAAGTTTGGGACTAGATGGCGCTGAGTGTAATATTTATAAAAAAAACTTTTTCTAAAATAAGAAATATGTAACGATTTCTGCTGTACATATTCAACATGGCGGTCTCTATTATTATTTAACCCCTCTTCGGTCTAAGATAAGGTATATTACCAACAGTGGATGACTAACCCTGATGATGATGATGAGAGCACTCGGTCGTTATTTCTTAAAACATTTTTTAAACTCTTAACTAAACCCACTCCATCAAATTCGAGGTGATTACCGTCTTGTTTGTTTTGTTTTTTATCTAAATCGTGATTGACTAGCCGCATAGCTCAGTTGGTAGTGGCTCTGCCATCTGCAATGTAGGCTGTAAGCTCGATTCCCATGCAGGACCAAAGTTTGAATATTTACTTATTTATTTAAAACCAATTAGTACTTCACCATAACAGAATAACTTAATGCACATATTTTATAATATAAATTTTACCTAAATTTCAAACAGAAACTTCCAACAAAAGCTGTGCCATATTTATGACTTTCGGCATGCTATGGTCAAAAATATCAACATTATTATGTAAAGAAATATAATTAATTAATCTGACGGCGTATCTAGACATTTTTGAAAACTTGAGAAGGGTAGTATAATTGATATTCATATATGTTCTGTGTTTGGGTGTTATATTTTATAATGAGTATGTATACAATAATGTATAATGCTGGCTTATTTAGGCCAATGACTTGGCAATGGAGCCATTGTCTTGGGCACGCTTCCGTCTAATAGTGGTCTGAAACAGTTGAGTTACCTATAGACAGTTTATAACGACATACACACTACATACACAGTATATAGTAGGTTTATTTGTACAAAAATTATTTCTTTGTGAATAAATATGGAATCATTACATATATAAGATTTTTTTACAATTTATTTTAGTAGGTATGTATGTACAAAAACAAAGTTTGTAAGTTTTATCCGTTATCTAGTTGAGAGCGTGAATCTTATGAGGATCACCTACTAGGGGGTAGTCAGAGGCACGTCCAAATTCACGTCCAGCGCATGCCCACTGTTTTCATGTAGCTGATATTGAAAAACAGCCAGTAATGTTTATTATTCCACAAACCATGCTTTAAACTCTCACCCACTCCATCAAATCCGAGGTGATTACAGCCTTGTTTGTTTTGTTATTGTTTTTTATCTAAACACGATCGTGATTATCGAATGGAAGTGCTTTTGACGTCCGTCTGCGTCTGTTTGTTCTTTTACATATTGACGGCATCCACTTAGGGTGGAACCTAAGAGGTAAGCACATGAGACGGTTATTGGTAAATTATAGCTAAAAAACACATCATGGATGAACTTTGCCTTCTGCGCTGTGGGTTCGATTCCCACCCAGGACAAACATTTGTGTGATATATATGTTTGTTCTGTGTTTGAGTGTCTATTGCATGATAAGTATGTATTTTCAAAAAAAAGTATGTTAATATTCTATCGTCATCTAGTTCCCATATTACAAGTTATGCTTAGTTTGAGGCTAGATGGCGCTGTGTGAAATTAATGTCCTGTAATATTTATTTCAAATCGTGAAATTCGCCACTGCATACAAGGCTACATGTAACTTATAATAAAATTATATTTGAAATTCAACGTTCAGATTTTCTATTATCTAATTTCCTGATAGTTCTCAAAACGAATAAATCTCTTCATTATCATATTCATTTATTCATTGTGAAGCACATGTAAATAAGATCTTGTCATACAGGTAATGTGCAGTGTGTTCTATCCTATTGTGTGTACAATACTTTTATTTACTTATATAAAACCAATAACAACACCATAACAGATATTTAACGTAAACCAGTGCTGTAAGTAACAGAATAACTTAATTAACATATTTTATAATATAAATGTTACCTACATTTCAAACAGAAGCTTCAAACAAAAGCTGTGCCATATTTATGACTTTCGGCAGACTATGGTCAAAAAAGTTATTAGGTTTTATAAATAGTAGGTAATTAATAGACCTACCAACTTACTAACAAGATATTTATTGAAATTCGATCTTAATTATCAACAGTAAAATAAGGATATAAGTCAATATATATTGCAGTCAAATAATTTTGTCATTGAACATAATGTCAAGCTCAGTTTGGGAATCAATATAAAAATTCTTATTTATTATTGTACGGCGGGGAAGCATGGCCTTTATCTCTTTTGGTTACAAGTGAAGATAAGGCCGAAGGTCTTCGGTCGAAGGACGCACTTCACCCGGAATCCTCAACAGTTTGAGGAACTGGCTACCTTACCTCTGAATGCCGTAGCATAACCAATTAGAATTGTTCATATGGCGACAGACCTTAGACAAACACAAAGAGACCAACAAAATCCTACAAGGATTTTGTTTAAGTCCGCCTGGCTAGCTGCCGCCATTTTACCTAATTCTGTCGCCAAAACAACAATTTCCTACATTAAGAGGTAAGATATTTTCCTCAGTTTGTTGAGGATTCCGGGTGAAGAACGGTTCAACCTTCGGCCTTATCAGAACTTGAAAATTCAGATGAGATGAAGGCCAAGTAACTTCCCTTCATTAAAAAAAAAAATATCGAAGCTAAAATTTCCCAAAAACCATCTCACACTTATCTAACCCTGAGGATCCACTGTAAGAACGCGACCTCTGATGAGAGGTACCTGTCCGATTTTAATTGAAACAATTTCCAATCAAATTGCTTGATTGATTCGAGTATAAGAACAAGACAGTCAATATTTGGTGTGTGTTGTTTTTAGAAGCCCGTAGTAATAGTCATAGACTGGGGTCGCCAGCTGAGACTTAGCTGAGTGTCATATGACAGGCATTGCGTAAGCTTAGGAGGGTTTTGAAATTCTGATCTGTGGCTTGATCACGAATGTCTAACGTTATCGTAATGTTAAGGTAACGTTTTTAAGGACCTTTACATTACTTGGAAGCACGAAACACTATCGTATCACTCACGTAACAACGATAGGTAAACGTGAGTGACGTCTAGTGACGATACGTTAACGTTACCTCTACATTACGATACATGTGTCAAAAGGTTCGTGATCGCAAATTTAGTTCTATTTACGTACTGTAGAGGCGCTGTGCGAAATCCTATACAAAATGCTTACGTGAACGATACGCTTACGGTACGATAGCATATTCGTGAGCAACCTTTTTTTGTGTGACGAAAAGCGGTGGCGTACTGTGTCTGGTAGAGTGGATGGGAGGGTTTTTTTTTATTGTATGACGGTTAGGTTCTTGCCCTTCATCTCACCTGACTTACTAGATAATGAATATATGATAAGGCCGAAGGTGGAAGCGCACTTCACCCGGAATCCTCAACAGACTGAGAGACTAGCTATCTTACCTCTAAATGCCGGAACACAATTTTAGAATAATTGTTGTTATGGCGACAGAATTAGGTAAGATGGTGGTAGCATGCCAGGCGGACTAAAAAATCCTACCACCAACCAAACCAAGGTCAATATTGTACATCCCCTGGGGATCGAACCCAGAATCTTTTAATCTGACCCTGGAAGGCGAACCACTAGTCCACAGAGGCGGTCAAATTCTTATCCGCAACCTTATTGCATGACGGAAAGTGGTGGGGCACTGAGCCGGGTACATTGGATAGATAGTTAAAATATTTCCCTGTCATACAAAAGTTTAACTTCTGTCGTTTGTCTTTACGACACACCCTGTTTTTTATCTTTCTCTATTTTATATGAGTGTCTAATGTTGTAAGTTATAATGATTTGTTGTATAATTGTGCGATGTGGTCGCATAGCTACATAGCTCTTCCTTTTGTTGCTTTACAAAAGAAAGGTTTTGCATAACTCTACTAACAAGATTTCATTCTTGGTGCACCAAAGGTGCTACAATCCAGGTACATCTCGTTTCCTTCAAGTCCACGTCCACGCGTGAGCAGAAGCTATTAGTCAAAGATTTATTTATATTTTGACCTAGGTACTGATTTCACCGCAATGACCGCGGCCAATTCTTCAATAATAAACACCCGAGTAATGTTAATACATCGCCATTTTTTGTGCGTTAGTCGTGACCGCCTGCATTTATCAGATCCCATTTACAGAGCCATGTAACGAGAAGTAAGCTAAAAGGATGGCTAAAAGGTAGTAAAATCATCAAAACAGAATAATTTAGTAGTAGTAGATTTCCACTCACAGATGACAGAAGGTAGTTGTGGAGGTTGCGACTTAAGTGTCGATCCTTCCAACTCAGCCCATGGATGTCGTAAATAGCAATATCAGAAAGAGGCAGCATCTTATTCCTTCTGTGTATTATCTACACCTCTACCGGGATCACCAATCCGCCGGAAAATATCCTTGAGACGCCGCGCCGCGCCGGCAAGCTTGTGTCGCTGTTCTTGTAGCACTCAATAATAAGGGATAACTCAATAGTAAGGAATCTCCAATGTCATACAGAATAAGGGGGCTGCACATATTATGTGAGTTATCATGCTTAGTACTGAAATATGCATACTGTTATAAATACATTTAACATTTACCCGTGACTTCACCCTCATCGTACATGGGTCAAAGATGACTATTTTGTGTCCCATGGTGTATACTATATAATTTTTTTGTAGTTTTGGCGTTATAGAGGAATATACATTCAATCATCCAAACAATAGTTCCAAAAATCCAATCTCAATAGTTATCTATAAAAGTATAGCAAACCTTGTTTACCAGAACATCATCACAGTCCAAAAAAGTCAACTACATGAACAAGAATGGTTTGGTTGGTGGTAGGACTTATTTTAATTCCGCCTGGCTAGCTACCACCATCTTCCTGAAGTATGTCGCCATTACAAAGATTATAAATTGCTGTGCTCCTGATAGAGATATGATATCCGGTTCCTCAAACTGCTTAGGCTTCCGAGTGAAGTGCGCTTCCACCTTCGGCCTTATCGTAGCTTGACTTCAGATGAGATGAAGGCCAAGTGCTTCCCCGTCGCACAATTAAAAAAATCTCGCTACATCGTCGACCTCCATCCTTGCCATGCTAAAGCTCAGACGAACCGCGACAAACATCAGTTAAACGTCTAGTAGGTACTTATTTAATAATCTAGGGGTCGTGTCATATGGAATTGGTTGCTATAATCTACATATTAATGTTTTTTTTTTTCAAATACATATATTAATATTTTTCAATTTTTTTTTGTATACCTTTATCCAAAAACTACCCTTCCGCGAGCTGCATGCAGCTCGCGGCACTACAAAAAAACTAGTTAATGATATATAAGTACTATTGCTAGATAAAGCTTACACGAACACTGCACTCAGCTGTACCTTACTGCTACACAGTGTTCGTTCACTCGCTATCGGCATCGAGCTCACTCTCTTGATTGCGGGCCGTGCCATTTACATCGCTGTTTCGTGGACAGTCGGGGAGAAAATTCAAACTTACCTACTTGCTCCGCTGGCTCAGCGACTGTTGCGACGACAGCTAAGGTCGACCTCAAACAAAAGAAGACGCCATTTTCTAGTAACTTGAGCTAGCTCGCGCCAGTCCCCGGTGTTGACGCAGGTCCATCTCCACGATGTCTTGAATAATTTAATACTCATAAATGCTTCATAAACTTGTTTAGGTTATTGTTAAGGTTATTAAGGTTTTGTTAGATAAAAACCAATCAAAACCTCACATATTCTACTCAATATTCATATACCTCTTACACTTTTGACTCCGACTGTAATTGCTAAAGGGGCGCCCGACCTGAGAACTGGCGCACCATCTTGGTAATTTGAAAAGCGACTACACCCTGTACCTCGGCGTCTCCGTTCTAAAACAACCTGTATTTCACTTGCTCTTTTCTAAGGTACACAGATACATTTTCACAGATACACCATTGGAGTGTGCTTTGATATGATGGTATGGCAAGTATTTTTAACTAAGAAAAGTAGGTTGTATTGCATACTGTTTTGTCCCGATGTCTCTGTATTATCCTGACCCGGGTGAATAATTTAATTAACATATTTAAAAATAGTCTATAATGTAAACGGTCAGCTTATTAAAGTGGTTTTAGTTAGCTTCAAAATGTATTTAGTTAGCAAATAAAGTGAATTAAACAAACAAGTAGGTATAAACGAGCCTATAATTCGAGCAAAAAATAAAAAGTTGCTAAAAAATTTGGTCTGGTTTCTTTAAATAAAAATATTATGTGATAGAGTTTTTTCATATAAACAATTTTTTTATTCGATTTAACAATATTTTTTTTTTGAGAAAATAAAAACACGGTAATATCCTAGATTCTTCCTATCCGATTAAACCTGAAATATTATTTTGAATCGGACATGCCATTTTGAAATAAGGGACAAACTACGTTTGTACTGGAAATAGTAAATCTGTGGTACACCGGGACCTTTTAAAAGCACAAGCTTTACATACAGGCCCCTGGAATTTGATTTGGTTGGTGGTAGAAGTTTGTTTAAGTCCGCCTGGCTAGCTACCACCATCTTACCTAATTCTGTCGCCATAACAACCATTCTGAAATTCCGGTATTTAGAGGTAAAATAGCCAGTTCCTCAGTTTGTTGAGGATGTCGGGTGAAGCGCGCCTCCACCTTCGGCCTTATCTTAACTTGTAACTTGTGTAGGTGAGATGAAGGCCAGGCGCTTCCCCGTCGTACAAAAAAAAGGAATCTTCCAGAATATGATTTGTACCTTCGTATAAATTTTAGAGCAACAACTTAAAAATTCCGCAAGATCTCAGCTCAACTGCCTAACGCTAAGAGAACTCCAAGATAAGGCCGTGTTTACACGTACATATTGTGCAGCAGGAACTCGCGTGTATCAAAGAGCCAAAGCACTCCACAGGGAATAGAAGCAAATGTCCCTAGGATTATTTGAGAATACGGCCAGTGCAAAAGAAAGGTAAACAAAAGTGATTAAAAGATCTTTCTCCAACGATTTTCTTTGATACAAGTTTACCGATTGGAATGGTAGGAAATCTTATTCTGATCTACAGTAATATGTAGAAAGATGAATAGACTCAAATTCAAATTCAAATTCAAATTATTCATTGCACTTATGTTGTTATTAGGTATACAGGTGTTGTGAAGATAAAAGTTTCAAACATAAACCCTGTTAGGGCACAGCAATATCACACTAGGAGGCGCAATAAACTTAATAGCTAAATAAAACTATACATAATACTAAATTTAATAATAAACTACTATTCTTATTCATTATACCTTTACTTTTCTTACATGCTAGTTATTTAGTTCATGTATCACCCAGAAACTCATGCAAAGAGTAAAAGCATTTTTCTGTTAAGTAGGATTTTAAACACTTTTTAAATTTTTGGGGCGTTTGCTCATCTTTTATATTGTTAGGGATCATCTCAATCATCTAACGCTTTCCTCAGAGGATAAATCAGGTAAAATGTATGGGATCATCAAACCCAATGGGGAACCATTGATACCATAAAAAGTTTTCTTAATTTTTATTTGGTGATATATTTTTTTACAAAATGCAGTCTATTTTTTTTTAAATTATACGGGTAAATGTTATTTATTCATACGGCCAAAAATGAATTCTTAAAGTTGTTCTCAAGTTATTGTATGCATTTTTTGTTAAATAAAAGTAAAATAAAAATAACAGTTTATTTTTATCTATTTTGTAGCAGGTCTACGACGTAGCAGCTCTACGAAGATTATGTAACTTTCACAAAGTAACTTTTTATTATAGTTTTTTAACCGACGTGGTAAAAAGTATACGGTCTTATTGATTGTAAGCAGATACCATAGCGTAGGTGTCTATAAACACTAACATCACTGGAGGGGTTATCGCTAACTAGTGTTGTCTACTTTATAAATCGGAATGTTTAAAAAACACTCATCCCTCGATTTTATTTTGTGATTGAAAAAGGCAAAACAAATATTTTAAAACACGAGTTTTACTTACGTAAACCATAGTTGATGAAGCCACCGACTTAGTTTCGGTTCTCCTACGGAATTTTCATCCGGGTTCACGTGATTGCCGGTTAAAATGATCTATGAGATGACTATGATAATGCTTAGCGATAATATCAAGAATACTTTCAAATTTTCATACGTGGCAATAACAGCCCGGCTAGCTCAGTCGGTAGAGCATGAGACTCTTAATCTCAGGGTCGTGGGTTCGAGCCCCACGTTGGGCGCAACTGTTTTGTATGATGTATTTTTTTGTAACAACGGTACTTACTGTTGCAGGAATTCTATTATTTATTGATATATATTATATTTGATATTGATATTGATAAAGCGTAAATTTTCCTTTGAAAATTATGTTGGTAGGAATTCTACTGGAATTACTGTTTTTATTAATGTGATTCACCCTCGAGAAGCAAGATGATTTGCTTATAATTTTTAAGACCAGTTAATTAGAAATGTTTGTGAAATGATGTTTGTTAACACAAGTAATGCCATCTATTATTTCAGTTTCTTACTACGTCGCATCGTGGTTAAGCTATCTCTCCACAGCTGAGAAAACTACGCGTACACGCTTTGTTATTAATATACTATAGCAAATTGTCTGCATTATCACCGCTAGATGGCGTAAATTACAAATATTGTGCCTGGGTCTTGTAAGTGAAGTTTCAATCATAAACGAATGATAATACTGGGATTCTACTACAAACTAGGTATATACTATGTATATTCCTTCCTATACCTACGAGTAGGACCTATCATCTACCAAGACTATTTGGTAGATTCTAAGCTACTTTTGTACCAAATTCCGAAAAAGGAGGGGGTTCTTCTTAGTTAGGTACGCTTATTTAGCACAACATACTTGATCTAGTTGGTACGTAAACAAAGTTGGTAAAGTTTTTTTTTATAATTATTTTTATAGTTAGCTCTTGACCTGTAGAAGATTTTGTGGCTAAATTAATTCCTCCTAAACGGCTGGATCTACTTCGACGAAATTTATAGATTGTGTTTGAAAGGGTCCTTTGACAGTTAGATTCATAACTGGACCAGGTGGCGCTGCAATCACCACGGGAAGACGGGAATTATTCCCGGGCGTTATACGGTTATATGATTTAAAATGGTGGGTTCACGAATCGAGTTAAAGATTATGAGGATTTTAACCCACATAATGGTTCGCCCACCGGTGTCAGACCCAGAGATCCCGGGCTCGATCCCCAGGGGAATACAATATTGTGCTTACTTGGTTTGGCTGGCGGTAGAACTTTGTTCAAGTCCGTCAGGCTAGCTGCCACAATTTTACTAAAGTCTGCTGCCATAACAACAATTCTAAATCGTTGCGTTCCAGTATTTAGAGGTAATATAGCCAGTTCCTCAGACTTGTGGATTACAGGTTAAGTGCGCTTCTATTACCTTCGGAATTATCATAACTTTTAACTAAGTGAAGGCCACACGCTTCCCCGTCATACAATAACGAAATGAAACTTTTTACAATAATATGGGTACCAAATAAAAGGTAATATGTCAATTCTAAACTAACATTTTAACCTCAGTTCAACGTAACAGCCATCCATTAAGATGTAATCTCGCTTACCAATTTGTGCAAAGGTGTCCTGTTTTTTTCTTAATACCATGAGGAGTAATTGTGGTATTTCCTCTGTGACATCGTTTAGGAGTAATTTCAGTAGTTTATATAAAGCCCCGGTCACGCAAGATGGTTCTATTGTGTGACATCTTTGTGATGAAGAGGCTGCTTACAGTTTGTGTTACTATTTGGGGTGAGAATATTATACCAACTTGTAACATTGGCTGCATGGGATAAGTCAGTCGAAAGTCGAAAAACTAAAACCCGACTGCGGCATTTTATTACCTATTAATTGTACCCATTAAAAAACATATTTTTATTCTCATTTTTCATATTGAAATTACAAACCCATGACAAGCCTAAGAGGAACCAAACAACACCTTACATGTTAAAGTCTATCAAGCCATCTATGCTGCAGAGTCTTGCAATGGAATAGACATACATACCATATCTAATCTCATAAAACATAACCCTCCTGAAGCAGTTGAGTAAAAATAGACCGATAACTTTACCCCAATTTACTAAGCACCTACTCAGAGCTACAATAATTGTGGAACATTCATGCCCTCCGGGTTTTCAAAAATATTGCGGGGCTTTTGATTGAGGCGACACGTGACCCAAGGGCTGGCTCTTATTTAGGCCAGCGAATTAGCATAGCTATTCAGCGTGGCAATGCAGCCAGTGTCTTGGGCACGCTTCCGTCTGGTACTGGTCTGGAACAGTTGAGTTACCTATAGGCCGTTTGTAACGGTCCTTAGGTAATCTGACTGATTCCTTTGTACTTAGTTAGTTTAATTTATTGAATAAATGTAGTCTGTTGAGGATTCTGGGTAAAGTTCCTTCAGCCATCATAACTTGACACCAGCTGGCTTATAACTTAACTCTGTTTAATTTAGATTTCAGTTAAAATGCCTGCTTTTTAGATTGAAACCGATTGAAACCCAATGAAACTAAATAAGGTAGGTAATAGGCCAGCAGGTGTGATGAAGGCCAAGTGCTTCCCCGTCGTTGAAAAGATTGGCTCTCACTTATTATTTATGTGCGAAGATAGACAAAAGGTTAAAGGTCTCATGTTAATCTATGTACATTAACATTGGCCTAGATACCCTTATCTTAGGGCCTAGAAGATTAATAATTTAAATATATTTTGGTATCTCCTTAAAATCCTCTTCATCCAAAGTTTGTCTGTAATATTTGGCTTCTAAGTGATAAGACCGCCTGCATGTATACGGGAAAACCTACAGTTGTTGAAGTCTATAATTTTTTACAGTGTTAACCAAAAATTCAGTGGCTGAGGAATTAAAACTTTTTTTCTTGAAATGAGCTTTTGTAATGGGTAGTTTTTTTATTTCTAGCTGTTCTCCAGATGAACCATGGTATATCCACCAAAGTGGATTTTGATGATGAACCTCTCACAGTAAACTCCAGCAGTGTCCAGGATGATGTGGAAGTGAAGCAAACTATCATATTTTCCACCAAGCTAAAGAACAATAATCGAAGAGGTCTACACAGCAATGATGGTAAGACGCAAAGACATTTATAATTATTTTTATTGTACGACAGGTGTGTACTGGGTCTTCATCTCACCTGATTTCATAGTTTATGCTAGTTCTAACTCTAAACCGAAGAACTGGCTATCTTACATCTAAATGCCGGAACACAACAATTTCGGAATTGTTGTTATGGCGACAGAATTACGTAAGATGGTGGTAGCTAACCAGGCGGACCTAAATAAAGTCCTACCACCAACCAAACCAAGTACAATATTATACTCCCCCTGGAAATCGAACCTGGGACCTCTGGATCTAACCACTAGACCTCAGAGGCGGTTAGTATTATATAAGTAATCAGATAATAATAATGAAACATAATATTACTATTTTTTTATTGTATTGCGTTAAATATTGCGTTTGACAGCTGTCTCACCTGATGTTAAGCAATGATGCAGCCTTTGATGGAGCACTCTAGAAGGAACCTATTTATTATAAATATAAAATGTGATATTCGCTACTATGTACAGGCTACGTCTTACTACGAGTAATAACAACAACAGTTTTAAAATTAAATGTATAGATTTTCCATATAAAAAAGTTCGCCAGGTAAGGGAAAAATCTAAGCATTTTATTGTTCTAACGATACATGATTGTAGCTTGTATGTAGTGGAGAATTTCACATTTAATACCCATGTTGTGTTTTGAAGCTACAGATTATCAAAAACTGTAAAACGAAAACCTTAAGCCGAGTAACAACAGTAAAAGAAGCTTAGATATACCTAATCCTATGTAGAAAATGCAATCTTGATAAGGTTGCGTTTATTTGTAGGTGAAAATGGAGCACTTTACAGCATCGGACGTAGAGAACGTCCAAAAGAAGACAGCGAAGAAGTGCCTGTCATGCCTGGTTACAGAGCTGTGCAATCCACGCAAATCAGAACACCAGACTCTCGGAACAAACCTTCCCAAATACCGCGAGGCTTCCAATCTCCGCAATATTCAGATTCAGTCTTCATCAACCGTAACATTCGCGACGATCAAGATATCTTCCCTAACATTGCACTTACCCCTTCTCAATGGAAGCCTTCGACCCAATTCAACAACATCAACTTTTGGAGTCAAGATTCCAACAGAGTTTCGAACTTCGTGAGGAGAATCGACCGACCAACTTACCCAGACCATTCAAAACAAAGGAAGATCACGGAAGATGAAGTAAGAAGAGAGTTCTATTGTCGGAAATGTAAGGAACTTAGCTGCCAGAGTTACAAAGATGTTCCGATAAACCCACAGCAACGGGCGTGGGTTACCACTACACCAAAGATGAAAATAGACGGCAAATTGGCGAAATTAAACTAATGGGCGAGTTTCATTGTTTTTGCTCATCCTGCATCCGTGATGTGGAAAAAATGGTGATGCGATAACCTTGAGCTCGTACGAGATACCTACATTGAAAGACATGCCTTAATGTGGTTCTTCTGAATTAAGTACATGAAATTGGTAAATTTTTGCTTCAAAACATGTAGTGGATCTAAAAAAGTCAAATTCGCCACTTCATACAGGCACTTAGATACTACTAACAACAATTTTTTTTTAACATTTTCCATATATTAGTGCCATAACTGAACGAACTTTGCTTGAAAGGATTAGCTCAAATTGAGAATCAATATTTCGGAAATCTATGTAATTTTTAACCACCTCTGTGGTCTAGTGGTTCACCCACCAGTGTCAGATCCAGAGGTCCCGGGTTCAATCTTCAGGGGAGCGCAATATTGTGCATAGTTTGGTTGGTGGTAGGACTTTGTTTAAGTCCGCCTGGCTACCATCATAGCTAATTCTGTCGCCATAACAACAGCTTAATATTTCTTGTGTTCCGGCATTTAGAGGTAAGATAGCCAGTTCCTCACATTGTTATTCCGGGTGAAGTGCACTTCCACCTTCGGCGTTATCATAACTTGCAAATCGCCAAAAAGGCCAAACACTTCCATGTCGTACAGAAAAAATATCGCAAGAGTATTGTTAAACTTACTCAATTAGTTTCATGTAAATGTATGAAGTGGTGAATTTGTCATTTTTGAATCTATACAATATCCACAATGTAAAACACGTACTTAATGCGGAGTAATCACCTTAATGAGATAATCGTAATTGTGCTCACGTTTTTGTAAGGTCTTTAGTCTCTAGGCATGTGTTTAATCCAACGGAGCAGATCTTTCATTCAAATAAAAAACACCATGAACAATAATTACAGCCATTTCGGCGTTTATCAAAAAATATTGGATAACATTGTAACTTTGGGTTAAATAGGCGTAGCCAGAGGTGGAATAAACCTAGTCTGCACAATCAGTTGCATTTCACATTACACCTGATTTTCAGGATTCAAAAAAGCAATGAAGTTACTTCGCTCGTCATTATTGTGTGTGTGATTTCAATGACCTAGCAACTACATTAACAATGCTGGTAAGTTGCAAGTGATCTAGTATATTCTCTATTTTGCAATGATTTACGCAGAAGTTCCTAGCTACACCCACGTTTGGGGCATCGAACTTTTAAGATAATTATGGGCTATGCACAGAGTAGCCGCTGATCTGTCCGTTGTCATTGATCATAGTGTTTGCTCCGTGAGAGCTTGTTTTGCGTCCGTTCACATCTGACGAGGAGGAATACGAGGAGACTGAGACAGATTTGAAGCCAGGGCCGCTCGATCCGTCGCTGACCTTGTTGATGTTCGGGGAGTTCTGAAAATAGTAAAGTAATCAGTTGTAACATTTATGGAATAAATGTGGTAGACAGATGGGCTTGCTGGAATAAGATTTAATCAGTGCTCACTCAGCTTCGTGTTACATCGTAAACAATAGAATTCGATACAACACAGTACAATACAATAAATACGTCTATAATATATGACCAAGTTATGTCAAATAATACATAGGTACTCGTATACGAATGTTTGTTAAACATTTATAGATTATAGATTAAAAATCAAAGCTATTTATAGATAATGATAAATAGGCCTGCCAATAAAAATATATTTGTTCCAGCGAATCAATTGTAACTAATATTAAGTAATTTGTGCTCTATGTAACGATCTAAAGAACAGCTAACCCGAGGTTCTTGTCTTTCTCCTTGTTATGGTCGCGATTCTAAAGAGGCGATAGAATTGACGTTTCAAATTGAACCTAAAAGAACTTGCAGACCTGGATTTTGATTTTATTGAAGAATATTATTTTTCAGTTGAATTGTTTTATTATTTTTGAAGTTCGTTATGTGTAATGATATAATCATGATTCTGACTGTACAAGTTCATTTTGGTATATGGAATAAAACAAGGTAAATATAATTAATCACTATATAATATTCAAGCCAAATAAAATACAATAATTTTGTAAGTAATGATTATGATTACCCTATCTTATAGACCAAGGACCAATAAAGTATTAAGAAAAAAAATATCTCGAAATAAAAAAAAAACAACTCTCATTTGCTTGTAACATAATCGTAAACAGTATTTATGAGAACAGTATTATTGTTAAGACCAATAAGACCTCCGAAAAGATGGAGCTATTATTTTTGCACCAAAGTGTCTTGTGGTCTTGTGTCTTGGTCTTGTGGTCTGCTAAAAAGGGGCCATATATAAATAATATTATAGGTAACCTATGATACAAGAAGTAAATTTAGAATAACATGCACATGGCAAGGTCAGGTGACGATCTCAGACAGTTTAATCATGATTGTAAATGGTTACCTACTACGATGCCGTCATTGCGCATCTTGAGAAATACAAATGCTCTGGGTATTCCAATAATCGAAGGTAACGGTAACCGCCTCTGTAGTCTAGTGTTTCAACCCACCGATTTCAGATCAAGAGGTCCCGGGTTCAATCCCGAGGGGGAGCAATA
This sequence comes from Venusia cambrica, assembly GCA_951394065.1. NCBI lineage: Eukaryota > Metazoa > Arthropoda > Insecta > Lepidoptera > Geometridae > Venusia > Venusia cambrica. The sequence goes on along the minus strand of OX596044.1, from coordinate 8,790,837 downwards.
TTGTGCTTGGTTTGGTTGGTGGTAGGATTTTGTTTAAGTCCGCCTGGCTAGCTACCACCACCTTACCTAATTCTGTCGCCATGATAATAATTCTTAAAAAAAATGTTGTTTTCCAGCGTTTAGAGATAATATAGCCAGTTTCTCAGTTTGTTGCTTCCCCGTCGTACAGTTAAAAAAACACAGGTGCCTTTACTAAAATCTTAGAGTTGAATTTATAAATTAAAAATGTTGAATGTGTTCCAACAACTTTGGGCACTTGGTTATCATAATATGTTCCTCTAGTATCCCGGCCTTAACAATCATATGTAAATAAGCATTTATCCCACTAAACAGTTCCCGTGGGGTGGTAATGGGATTTTAAACTTCACCAAACACAGATAATTCGTTCTTTGTTGCTCCTTCACGCAAAAACTACAGATATGTAGCTAAATTTTGCCCAGATATTGTTATGATCTAGGAGACCTTTGAGTGATACAAATCAGGAACAAAGATTACAATTACAACATAAAACTGGGATCATAATGGCTCACCGGATTCGCGGGATTGATGGCAGCAACATGCTGGCTGAAACCTGGTCCAGATGAAGCTCCAGCATATGCGCTGTTTCCTCCTGAAGCACCAGTCGTCGGCAGCCCTCCTTCGAAGGGGAATCTACGAAACTGGGGTCCGTTATTCATGTTTGGGAATGCGCCGTTGTACGCTGGGAATTCGTTGAAGGGAGTCAACCTGGAGGGATTCAAATTCTGGGTTACAGCGGCCTGGTTCGAGGTCAAGTCGAAGGCCTTATGCGCCGCGTCAAGTGCTAGCTTTTGGTTGTCTAAGTTGGCTTGGAACGCCCTGAAACACAACATCTCATTCATACCAGAGGTCAAGAGGATATTGTAGTTATAGGTATAAGAAGACCCAGTAGTACCGCTCTCCCATACAAACGTAGCTTGTCGGTCTTTTCGCAATATATTGCCTTATTCAAACGAAAATTTCCAGGATAATTAGGTAGGGATAAACTAGGCTTACATCGCCTCGCATCAGTGTCGTTCACGGGACGTGCTTTTTGAGGCAATATGCGAGAGTTGTTATATAAAGGTCGGAGCCTCTTGACATTCATCGAGGCCAGCCACCAAGGTGGCCTCGATCGACCAGGGTGGTCTTAGTGAGGCATTCCTCGTAGCGCACCCAGATGTAGCGTACCATAGTACTTCCACAGTGAGTCGACGAGTCCGTCATTCTCACACTACCTTTTCGTGCGTGCGTTAGGCGTTATGCCTTACAGATTGTACAGATTTCCCCTAGTAAAAAAGAAAAAAAAAAGGTTTACATCGCTTTACTTTTAAACAAAAATAATTTAATATCTCTTCTGTATATATTTTTATCAGATTATCCATTTCCAATTTTACTTAAAAAAATCATATGAAATCGCACGTGGCATTTTGATTTAGACGACAATCTACTTTTGAACTGGAGAGCGAAAATACTTCGGGGCTCCTGATACTTTTCAGCAAGGTTTTGAAGTTTAGTGTGTAAGTTTGGGTGGTGACATCCATGCATACTTCTGCTAGTGTACGTGTTATGGTGTTAGCTCAGTAAAATAATGCATGGTTGTTTACCTGTTATAGTAATTATAGTGTGGAATAAAGTTAGGAACCGATCCAAAAGATGAGAAGTTTGGTTCACTGAATCCGTATCCATACGAAAAAGGTGGTTGTATGTATGGTGGTATTGGTCGGGGATAGTGTTCAAATCCTGGACTGGAATAGTAATCAGTTTAGTACCTAATTTTCTCGTTAAAATGTAGGTCGTTCCTCATCTTTAGGCATGCGTTTTACAACTTTTGGTAGATTATAGTTTCAAAATGTATCGTGGATTGAAAAATGAGTAATTCGCTACTACCTACAAAAGAAAATCGAACTCATCATTCTCCTGCTGTTATCCCATGCCAGGCGTCGGCACCACATTTTCTCTTCTTACTCTCAATCCAGCCGTCAACCCTGCATACATACCTTTCGGCCTTCACCTGCTCGCATGTCCAACCACTCTCATATTCATAACCTTTTTGGTCAACTGATTATCATCTTACCTCATTACAGATGATGAGTGCTAACCTAGCACTCATCCTTTATACAACTGACGCCACATTCAAACTTCTAGCATACACTCATTTCTTATCTTATCCAACCTTGTCACATCCATCTTAACATTCGCATCTTAGTAGCGAGCACTTTCCTCTCATCTCCATCTTCTTCACAGCCAAACACACTGATCGATGCATTGCGACAGGTCTGATGACCTTCATGTAAATTGTAAATCCCCTTGAGTTTAAGAGGCATTCATAGATCACATGTTTTTCTCGAGACCTGTCGCCACTTCATCCATTACGCATTCATTCTACATATCTCGATCAATATTGTCGTCGTCTTGAAGTGAGCCAAGGTACATAATTGGATTAGGCTACATCTAACAAGAAACAACGATATTTTTGGTATATAATGTTTAGATTTTTCATGTAAATTCCCTAACCGACCAACAAAATTTGTCTGCAAATATTTGTCTATGTGCAAAATACGCTCAAATTTCACATTATTGAATCCATGTTTTGAAATTACAATTTACCTTTAACCATAATGCGTACATAACCCTAAGGAACGATAGTCGAGAAACATTTGAACTATTTTTAAAACTACATATAAGCATTTTGTATTGATTTTTAACGTTTTCCTTTAAAACAGGGCAAAGTGGCATCTACTCTGGATCTGGCCATTAATATAATAAATATATTTTATATTATGCCAAGTAAGAAGTTATATTTACAATGTATATATAAGTTAGGTGTAGTATTTACAGTGTATAGTTATGATATTGTTGTGATGCGAAAAAACGGGTATTATCTCGTATTTTACGTATATTTATAACGTTTCAGCGGGGTTGAATCAGTACTGGTCATGGGAAGACTGGTGAGAAGTGAAGGCGTTTTTTACAACTACCCTCTGTTTTATTTTTTTATTTTTAGATAAACCTTCGCATTATAACGGTGCAACTTTTCATTCTTCAAGTATCAACACTTCGTCACATCTATCCTACCTATCCCTGAAAGTGTACAAATTCCAGTGGTAGGAATTTGTACACTTTTAATTATTATAACCGATCTATGATTCTTCAATACGTGATATATACCCTTTTTCTGTGTTTATCAAGTTATGTGTTTTATCTGAGCATGAATGTTAGAAAAGACAATGTACTTATTTATGTCTGTGCCTGTTTTCAGCAATCATACAATCTCTTGCAATTACTTTGTAATTTAGTGTTATGACTAACTCCAAGCATCCACCACCATCGTTGGCACCATGCATTCTATAGAATATCCGATTAAACAAGCATTCATCATACATACAAAACAAGTTTGGGGTAGGTGTGATCTTACTGGAGAATCATCACAATACTAGTGGTAGGACCTGCCGAAGTCTAGCACCAAGCAGTTTGCTGTGTTCCACTTGCCTGTGCGAGTGGCTGTGCAAGTTTTGAGGTCAAGAGCTAACCCATTTAATGCAACGAAATCGAAAATCGGAATTGGTTTCATTAAACATTTTTGTTTTCAACCATAAAAATATATTTTTGAACTAGGTACGAAGGGTTGGGGTAGATAGAATCTACTCCCAGGTGTTAGACCACTAGTACCTAAACAACGCGAAAGACGGTTCAGTCAAGTTAATTCTTAAAACTACCATCACCACATGGTTGTCGAGCCAGGCCATCACCGAAGAAACGAATATCATCAGTTCTTACTCTTGCAGCAAGTTTTCCAGGTTCCTAAAGTACTCGGGGAAGAATCCACCGAAGTCGTCCGGGTCACCGAAGGGTACTGAGAAATCAGTGGGAGGCGAAAAATCAGGAGGGGAGAAATCAGTTGATGGGGAGAAATTGGGGGGGAAGGAACCTTTGGCATCTACCACCGCGCCGTCTTTTAGACCGTATGTGCCTCCATACCTATTGCCGGACGAGTCCTGATAGGAGAACGCTCCTACTCCACTGGAATATTCTGGAATGGAAAAAAACTGCTGTAGTAGCCTTTTGGTAGGATTGAAACATTCGCTTGATAATGGTAATGTGGTACAATCGCCTGCAAAGATTAACTCAAATATACATAAACTCTTTGACTCATTCGTTCTTACTCAATTGATTGATTGAAAAATTAAGTGAAAGTAAAGTCAAAGTATGTGACCGTAATACAAGAAGATAAATTAAACGCTACATTAACAATGTAGGAAGTTCTGTAGTAATAGGGTAGGCGCATCTGCCTGTTTTTGGCAGCTGAACATACCGTAAGAGTATTATGCCTCCTCGATAAGCCAGCGTTTATATTTGGACTTGAATTAGGTCACTTGGGGCATCAATAATTGATTTTGGTAATAGATTGTAGACCGCTACGCTTATCTACGCTTGTGGGTTAGTGGGGACGAACGGGAAGTCTTATTCCCGGTCATCCCCAAATATTCTTACACGGGGACCAACGGGAAGTTTTACTCCCGTTGGACCCATGTAAGAGTATGTGAGGACCAACGGGAATAAAACTTCCCTTTGGTCCCCATGAAAATAAATGTGTGACCAACAGGAGGTACACTTTCCCCATCGGGGACGAAGCCTGGGGACGAGCGAGAATAACCTGATTTAGCTAGGTTTCGGGGGACTGCCGCCAGCTATATGTATATTTATGTTTACACTTCCTAATTTAAAAATGAAGCTCTTACTTTATATTCGCACAAAGCTTACAGCTATTATCGGCAAGTGACTGAAACAGGGCCCATAATAATAGGCTACCAGAGAAACGCCCATCATCCCGTGGGAATTGCTTAAAATCCTTTCATAGTCCACCCCTATACTTCTAAAACAACAAGTGCGTTGATTTTCAGTCAGTCAGTTAACATTTAGACCATTTTAAATATTAATTTATGCAGCCAGTGTCTTGGGCACGCTTCCGCCTGGTACTGGTATAGAACAGTTGAGTTACCTATAGGCCGTTTGTAACGGTCCTTAGGTAATCTGACTGATTCCTTTGTACATATTTAGTTTAATTGTTCTTTTTATTGAATAAAAATTGAATGTAAGAAAAAAAAAATGTAATAATATGGTAGTTCATGACATTTGATTTACCATTTATATTTTACCGCCTCTGGTGTTCTGCCCACCGGTGTCAGATCCAGAAGTCCCGGGTCTGATCCCAGGATACATAATTGTGCTTGGTTTGGTTGGTGGTAGGACTTTGTTTAAGTCCACCTGGCTACCACGATCTTACCTAAGTCGCCAATTTGGCATTTAGAGGTAAGACAGCCAGTTCCTCAATCTGTTGAGGATTCCGGGTGAAGTGCGCCTTCACCCAGCCTTATCGTAACTTGAAACCAGATGGAAAGCCTTGCCCTTTTCCGTCGTACAATTAAAAAACCGACGTAAATGCGTGGTGATTACAATATCAGGGATACAGAAAGAATTTGAGACTGGAGACACATTTTGCTCTCTAGACCAGCCATCCTTTACTTTAGTGTTTTAGAACATTTGATCGCAGTTACCTAACTTATCTAAGCTATCTAAGTTATCTTTAAATATAATAGGCCTGCCGGCTTATACGAGAGATTATATTAGATATAGAGACGGAACAAACAAGCAGCGCACCTGATGGTAAATGGAACCTTTAACAAAGCCTTTCTGCGTAGGTCATATCAACAAAGAACATGACAACTTGAGACATAAAGTGCTAAGCCCCGCGTGCCTGTAAATTCACCAATCAAAACACAGTAATGTTGCTTGGCGACGTAACTTTTCACAAGGAACTCTACTTACTCTTGAATAATAGATATATAATAGAAGTAGTATAAAAAAAAAGAATAGTGTTGCTATTTGATATTAATAGTATCAAATAACAATACACTGTGAGCTTAAACAACAACAAAAAATACAAATATATTTATACTGAGTCGTGATAAAACGCTTAACACGAAGCTGGCAGAAAAAAGGCTGATGCACATCTGAGATCATACGTATCAAGGAAAAACCTGACACCTATCTGATTTTATCATCGCAGTAATTGTTTACTGAGTTTTCCAGTGTAATTGGTTTAATCATACCTATATTTTGAATTAAATATTACAGGGCATTAATTCACACAGCGTCATCTGGCCCCAAACTAAAAAAAGCTAGCATATTATGGGATCTAGATTACGGACAGATTTTTTTTTCAAATAGTTACATACCTACGTATTATAGTACCAGTACCTCTAATCACAGAACAGACATGTCATGTACCTCTATATTCGACATATAAATGTTAGTCCTGATGAGGAACCGGACCCACAACGTACAGCCAGACACCAAACTGAGCTGTAAAGCCTGTTAAATAGTTATCAATCAATAACGGAATGTCACTAACCTTAACGCTATTTTAGAAAACTAAATGTCTGTAACAGTATCCTACTATATGTGTATAAATAAGATAAAAAAATCATTAGCACTAAACACAAATTCTCACAAAGGAAAATAAAGTATTATTTCCTTAGCATGTAACGCATGCCAAGATGATAAGGATTTAATTTGCATATTTGTATATCTACATAGTGGCGAAAATGTAATATACCTACGTACTGTTCAATGATGAGTCATGTTTATTTTTTAAAACATACCCACGCTAGGTAACAATAGGATCATTACTTCTAGGGTACATTAACATAACTTGGTACTTAGGTTACTTAGATTCTTAGGTTAGGTATAGATTCTAGATTTTGAATTTAAATTATTTATCCGAGATAAATTATTAATGGACGCATTTTTTTTTGTTATTATTCAAATTCAAATTCATTTATTCAGACGTCTAGGTCCAGTCCATTATACGACGAGGGGAAGTGCCTACCTTTCATCTCACTTTTTCACGGTTTTCAAGCTACGATAAGGCCGAAGGTGGAAGCGCACTTCACCGAAATCGAAGGAATCGAACCCGGGACCTTTGGATGTGACACCGGTAGGCGAACCATCAAGTGGTACAACCACCACAGAGGCAGTTAAATTGCAAGGCCTTGAGGCCTTGAGAGGTAAAATAGTGGATATAGCCACTCATAGCTCAAGAAATAAGGGCTAAAATAGAAAGTAAGCTACTGCGTTACGATCTTGACAGACAACGAGTAACTGGATGAAAACTGCTGCCCCAGTGCGTTTTAGTGGAGTTTTAAGTGAGACATTTTCGACACTTTAAAATAGAATAGAATAGAATATTGTTTATTGTCATATTGTAACACATGTCATATGTGGGTTCACTACACCTATCCGAAACATATTTCAACTGGTTACATTTCATCTTAGACGATTCATCGACCATTCAGTACATATAAAAATCTGTTGGTATTGATTAAATATTGATTATAGTTGATATTGGATTGTATTGTCATGTATGGAATGGTGCGAAATTCTTTGTTTGTCTAACTAACCGCGCTTGACTTGGTGGAACGCAAAGCCAAGAGGCGAAGATATCTTGCCAAAGCAAGACTCGGCAGTCTGAGCCATCGTCGCAAGGTTGCGTGTTTGTCGGTTTTTTACAGATTGTTTTTCGGTGAGTATGCCCAGGAACTTCCCGACTTTATTCTGCATTCCAGTTTGTTCTGGATGTTGATGTTCCACTTATCAGGACTAAGCGCTTTCTACTACTTAAGACTGACGGTCTTTTATTCTGCGCACTGCAACACTTGGAAACGCCTGATGCCAGCGTCTGTTACGACCCTGATGTCTTCAAGAAGAGAGTGAAAGGCACCTGGGTAGGGTAATTTCAAACAAGAGAGGTATAGCAGAAGCTAGATGAACACTACTGAGCTTAATCTTCGTTGCAATCTACTGCAGGAAATATTTCCCATGGAGCGCTACTGAGCCCAATCTTTAGGTTGTCGAGAACTCGTTGGGTGATTTACAGTAGGGGACGCGCAGCACCCCAATTGAATGAATGAATGAATGAATGACTACAGATATTTTTTTTCTTTTTATTGTACGTCGGGTAAGCACTTGGTCTTCATCTCACCTGGTTACAAGTTGAGATAAGGCGAAGGTGGAGACGCACTTCACCCGGAATCCTCAACAAACTGAGGAACTGCATGGCTATCTTACCTCTAAATACCGGAACACAACAATTTTTTGAATTATTGTTATGGGGACAGAATTAGGTAAGATGTAGTTTAGCTACTACGTCGATAGCAAAGTTTTGTGTACTATACAAATTAATTCACCAACAAGGACATCACTGCGATAATAAATAGGTATACCGGTATACCTCACCTGAACTACTGCGCAAAACACACTGAAAGAAATTTCCTTTGTTGGATACGTGTGACTCAATCAACCACGTGACTCATTTACTTAGTGTAGTATATCAAATTGTTCTTATATACGTTTTAAAAACTAAAAAGACAACGGACTTCAATGAAGACTATGATATTTCGTTTACCTGGATGACGTATTTTTTTTTAATTATTTTGATGACAGATGGTTGAACAGACAGACAGACAGATGCGTGAACCTTTAAGAAGAAAAGATTCCGAAGAATTGAGAACCTCCTCCTTTTTTGAAAGTCGGTTAAAAATCATGGACGCGTAAGCTCAGGGAGAATATTCATTTCTAACTAGCGAGATTCATGGAAAAATTGAGAAATCTGTAGAAAATAGGTATATAACAATCCTTAGGCTCTATGTATATAAATCAACGAATACCCCATCACTAGGAACCTCTAGGTGCTATTTTTGGGAATAGATTTAATATTAGCAAGGGCACCAAACCGTCAAATCGATAGGTGCTCTCAGTGGGAATAGGTACTATTCAATTAAAATTGGTGCTATTTTTTTACTGCTAATAGCTAACCGTTATAACACACTTGCAAAACAAGTAAAGATGTGGCCTAAGATGGAGCACGCTGGCGTATAAGGAACCTATTTTCACTCTGGACTTGAAGACTCTCAGGATTGTACTTTTGCGGAAAATCAGAAGTTCCATTCCTTGCCAGTATTCATAATAAATGAAGAGGCAAATCGATGTGTTCGGCACAATGGAACATCTACAAGGCACGGGTTAAAACAACGGGTTTTAACAAGCCTCATAGCTCAGTTGGTAGTAACTCTGCCTTCTAGGCTGTGGGTTCGATTCCCACCCAGAACAAACATTTGTGTGATGAATATAAATGTTTGTTCGGTGTTTGGGTGTGGTATCATATAGTAAGTATGTATTTCCAAAAAGTATTTAGGGCGGTATTATATCCGTAATCTAGTTCCTATATAACAAGTATGCTTAGTTTGGGGCTAGATGGCGCTGTGTGAAATTATCGTCCTGTAATATTTATTTTTTAAAACCTGCGTGGTTGAAAGATGAAGGATGGATTTGGTCGAAGATATCGCACTCGCCAAAGTGGTATTTATAGAACATAGACTACCTGGTAACCTGCCGTATGTGTCCTATGGTCTGTGAATTGGCCTCAATGAGCGAAACAAAAATATTTCATGTATTTTTTTTAAATTGGCCTCTTATTATGTGATCATACACTACATTGGAGACGGCTACCCTGACAAATTTAAGTCGCCAGGATCTCTAACTCCAACTACTATAAATAACTAGTACTGGCCCGCGACTGCGCCCGCGTGGTATCCGGATAAAAGGATGGTATTTTCCAGGATAAAGTCAATTTGCCATATAATTATCATTTGTTTGAAAAGCAAAAAAAAGTTACTAGTCATCACGCCTCTCATCTCAGTTGGTAGTAGTAATAGCTCTGCCTTCTGCGTTAAAGGTTGTGGGTTCGATTCCAACTCTATACATGTATGTTCTGTGTTTGGGTTTTGAATTGTATAATATGTTTGTTATGTGCTAACAATAAAAAAGTATGGGGGTATTCTAATCGTAATATAGTTCCCATATTACAAACTTTACTTATTTGGGGCTAGATGAATTGTGTTACATGAATGACCTTGAATGACCATTATAAGGCCATTTAACCTTAGAATAGATACTCGTATGGATGTTACAGAACAGCTACAATACCGTTTGAGAAAATCGCAATCGCCTCAAATCAAGACGGTCATAAGCACTAACGATGATGATGATGGTGATTGCTTAGACACTTATATATTTGACGGTTCTCGTTTTGGCCATTGCTCTATGATACAATGTTTAGTGCTAACTGACAACGATGTGTCAAAGCAAACAGTCCAGCCCACTTTTCCACTTGCTTACAGATGTTACTAGCTGTAGACCTGGGGCCTAACAATAACGTCTTATAGCATTCTCGTTTTGATATTACATTACTTTTGTCTCGTTTTTTCTACACTTGATGGATAGTGACAAAAGTAAAGTCATATCAAAACAAGAATGCTATAAGAGGTGGTATCCCTTTAATGGACGCGCGGAATGTTTTGAAGAAGCAGTGCAGAAGGCAAACATTTCATATTTCATCTTTTTAACCGACTTCACAATTCGTCGTTTTTTTATGTAAGTAGGTATGTTCCCCGATTACTTGAAGACGCCTGGATCGATTCGGAAAAATCTTTTTTGTTGTGGACCAGGTGGTCCCATCGTCATCAGGTCAGTATCTGATGATAGGATCCTGGAGTAATCGAAACTCTTCAAATATTACAGGCACACTTGAAGCGATTCGGGTATTTCTAGGGTGTATAACCTCAATTCCTTCCTTCCTAAAACCCTCATTGAAGTCTTCGGCTGAAAAACAGCGTCCATTGTTTACCAGCAGCGGGCATTTATGCTAAGCTGTGGCCTATTTGCTACTGTAGCACACGCACACCTATTTTGTATTTTATTGTCTAAGTACATTGTTTTTATTTATTTGTTTACCTTATTCTATTCTTTTTTTTTTCAAGAGATGTATATGTAAGTGTACTTACTGTGTTTTTTATCATTTTATATGTTGTGTAGTTTGCTATTTTGGGTAAATAAACGTTTTTCTTTCTAATCTATACCTTAAAGTTTTTAAAACGTAATTATTATGTTCGAATTTCAAGCTCTGCATGGGTTCTAGTTCAATTAGAAACACAACCCAAATATGGTAATGTGTTACTATCACTAAGAAGTGAAACAAACCGTTTTTTTAATAATGTAGAACAATATAAGAAACGAGTTTACATTCTCAAGCGATTAACCAGTTTATGGGTAACCGCGCCTAATTCAATTTACGCGATCAATGTAAGTAAATGTAACTAGGTGTGACAGAAATACGTATAGGAAAACATTTTTCATTATTATTCTTAGGCTTCTGTACGCAAAGCGTGCCAACGAGACACAATTACCTTTTATTTTATTGTAGGACGGGGAAGCTCTTGGCCTTCATGTCACCTGGTTACATGTTAAAATAAGGCTGAGGGTGGAGGCGCACTTCACCCGGAATCCTCAACAAACTGAGGAACTGGCTATCTTACCTCTAAATGCCGGAACACAACAATTTTAGAATCGTTGTTATGGCGACAGACTTAGGTAAGATTCGTAGCTATCCAGGTGAACTGAAACAAAGTCCTGCCAACAATTAAACCAAGCACAATATTGTACTCCCCATAGGGATCGAACCCGGGACCTCTGGATCTGAAATCGGTGGGTTGAACCACTAGGCCACAGAGGCGGTACCAACTAAGCCTCCGCTGTAGCTCGTCTGGGTGTCAACTCGGTATGCGTATCCGCACTTGGCCGGTTGATTTTATTCTACGACGGAGAAACGTATGGCCTTCATCCACACACAGTCATGATAAGGCCGAAGGTGGTGGTTCACCCGGAATCCTCAAAAAACGGAGGATCTGGATATTTTACCTCTAAATGCCGGACACAACAATTATGGTTGTTGTTGCGTCAGATTTATGTAAGAAGTGGAAGCTAGCCAGGCGGTCATATAACAAGACCTGTTTTTTTTACTGATGATAACCAAGCGTTCGACCACCAACTCACTTGAAAAACAAGTAAAGATGTAGCCTAAGTGGGGCACGTTTGTCTGAAAGGAACCTGTTTACTCTGGACTTGAAACTCCAAGATTGTATTGGTGAGACCTACTCGGTTAGGTTTAGGTTTTGTGTCAAACCACTTTTGTTTTTTTGTTACCAAACCGAGCACAAATTTGTGTCTTCCTCTGGGTTGTAATACCGGTGGGTAAACCACTAGACCACAGAGTCGAAATTCTAGTATTAATTATAATTGAGGGAAGGAAATGTTCATACAAAGGTCGTGTTTTTCCTGCGCTACAAATATCCTTTTGTCAATCTAAAGCTCGTAGAATCGGGTCGGCCTGCCTTGAACTTAGTACAAGTTATTTATAAAAATGCGCACCGTCTTTATCAACATAATTAAATAGGGGCAAATACTCATATAATGTTATTTCCGTATATACTAGGTAAGAAAGAAAATTCAGCTACGTAATAAGTAATTCTGACAGCACATAAATAATTGAAACTTGTGGTGGAGTATACGTCAGTAAGTTGTTATGTGCATACAGAAACGCCTTGCTTTTTTAACTCACTTTTTTTGCTGACATGCATTTTGGAGCTGACCAAAACCTCTTTATTTTACTGACCATTTAAATGACCAGATATAATTTATGTCAAACGTTGGATGAGTATTCATAATGTGAGAATCAACTATTATCCATAGACATTTTTAAAACCGTGTACCATTTTTAATTAGGATACGTTTAGACCTACTTACAAACAAGTTTATACCGCCTCTGGGGCATAGTGTTTGCACACTGGTATCAGATATAGAGGTGCTTGGTTTGGTTGGTGGTAGGACTTTGTTTAAGTCCACCTGGCTAGCAACCTCCATTTTATACTTATTTCTATTGCCATAATTACAATTCTAAATTGTTGTGTTCCGTCATTTAGAGGTAAGATAGCCAGAGCCCTTATTCTGTATGACCAATCGCGCCCGCGTTACGATATCTGCATGGAATCATCGTATTGACATATCGTAACGTGGGCAAACACTTGGCTACGATTCGAGCCGACGACTTGAGGCAGACACGAAATATACTTATACGTGTAATAAAAATATGGCAGTCGCAAAATTTCCGTAACGATAATTGGATGCCGCATTTGCGTAGGACTGTTATTATAACGAATGTTATAACTTGCTACGACAATTTTAACTGTGTTGGTTATTTGTTTGGGGAAAATTATAGGATTAGTGATGACTGGACTGTGATAACCTTGTAACGGGATGTTGTATGGAGGCGACTCATACTGTTATGTTGATATTCAGAAGACCCAGTAGTATCACTCTTCGATACAAACGTAGTGTTTCGTTCGTTTTCAAATATATTGTCTCATTCAAATGAAAAATTGCAGGTATATTTAGATAGGAATAATCTAGGTGTACATTGCTTAGTTACGGATGTGTGCCCGTGACCTCTTGAACCTCGCAAAGAAGGAGCCCCATTTTTTGTGGGGTTTTAGTGGGTAGGCCTTAATTCTGGTGGAGACCTTGCCTTACGTGCCGGTGGTATCCATAAAGGATTTCCCTGGGTTAGAAAAAAGCTGTTTCTTGCTTATTTTTTTCTAAAATCACAATTAAAATGGAATTACAGGCAAAATTATATTCCCACTCTTTTCTCTCACATGAACTGTTTAGATTTTCAAGAATAAGCGATGTAGACCTACAATATTTTTATTAGTCATACCTGCAAAAAAAATTGAACCAGGCATGCAATTCTGAAAGAAACGATAAACAATGTTTGTTTGTACCTACGCTTTATAAACCTTCCATAGGTGTTCTGGTGTCATAACTTTAGGCAAAAATGGCTTATTAAATAAATATTTGTATATTTTTTTTGTGCTTAATAAATATTACGTGTTCGTGTACGAAATGTATATTTAATCTAACATTTTCCATATGTAAATACTCAAGGAAAATGTAGTTAAGAGTAGTAGAGCCCCTTGTGAACGAGCACGTACGGAGAAGTACTACCATACCTATTCCTACCTAGGTATTGCGTGCTTATTATTTGAAATAATATCATAGATTAGGCTTCTTTCGTCTAACGCGTTAAAGTGAATCGCCTCTGGGAAACCCAATTAATTATGAAGCATATCATGGAATAGCCGTAAAAAATAGTTATTTTTGGTACTTACAATGTATGACTAAAGCTTACCTAGTTAGTCTGTTCTCGGACAAAGTTTTTTAGATTTCGTTTGATGTTAACGACCTATCTTAGTACCATAAAATCTTGCTCTTCTTTTAGCTGTTTCAAAATGGAATCAGAATTTTGTCTGCAAGCACATCCACCTTATTATACCACTTATTATTTAGTTGACGACAAGGAAGCGCTTGACCTTCATCACCTGGTTTCAAGTTATGATAAGGCCGATGGTGGAAGCGCACTTCTCGCGGAAACCGCAACGGTCTGCGAAACAATTTTAGAATTGCTTTACATAAGTGTCGAGAGACCTAAGGTAAGACGGTGGAAGCTAGCCAGGCTAACTAAAACAAAGTCCTACCACCAACCATACCAAGCACAATATTGTGCTCTCCCCTGGGGATCGAACTCGGGACCTCTGGATCTGACCCCGGGGGGCTTAATACAGTATTGCCACTTGCCTACGAATGAGTGCAAGGTGATGCGCATCATTTTTACCTTTTACATACGCTTTCTTGATATTGATTTGCGATTTTTCCTTGTAAAAATATATCAATCAAGGCGAACATTATTTAGCGTACCTGAATAATAATACTTATATTCGTCGGTTTATCGATAAACAAACTATTAAGGAGGTACCCATAACTGGTTAGGTTAATGTATTGTTGACTAGCATACAATGGAGCCTTGCCGATGCGTCAAACCTGACATCTATAATGATAGGTACATTGAAACTTAATCAAATTATGCGGATGCCTAAGTGTATGAGACAAAAGTATTTTTTTGGTTGGTGGCAGGACTTTGTTTAAGTCTCCTTGGCCTAATTTTACCTAAGTCTGTCACCATTGACAACAATTGTAAACGCATTACATGTCTGTAATAAATTTAGCTACACCCCTATTCATTTGTGCACCACCAAACACCTCTTTAGCCATCAAATCCTCTCTATCCAAAATTGGTCCGGAAGAAATCACTTCTAGTCGATGGACCGCTCATTGTTTATACATTTGTTTGAAAGGTTTTATTTATAAGGTTTGCAATAAATCCTAAACATTTTATTATACTTCGTTTCAACAATTCTAAATTGTTGTGTTCCGGAATTTAGAGGAGAGAGATTTAGAGATTTTTAATTAAGATATCCGGTTCCTCAGACTGTTGAAGATTCCGGGTGATGTGCGCTTCCACCTTCTGCCTTATCATGACTTGAAACCAGGTGAGATGAAGGCCAAGCGCTTCCCCGTCGTTTGATAATAAAAGAACGGACTACCTCTCATTATCCCTATTTTTTTGTACGTCGAGGTCGCGTTTATTCCTAATCTTGATTGTCAAGTCAATTTAAGTTCTCTGAGAACTTTTCTCTGATTATTATCTGTTGTTTTTACGATGGTGTGTTATTATCAACAGGCCTCACCGCTTATTTAGAAGACTTTTGCACTGTAGGTTGTGGGGTTTGATTCCTACCCAGGACAAACATTTGTGTGAAGAAACCTGGTTAAGGTCTGGAACAGTGATGTTACCAACCAATAGACGGTTTGTAATGGTCCTAGGTAACCCGACGGCTTCTTTTGTTCCTCTACAATCTCTACATGTTGGTATAATTGTACCTAATGACATTGACATGTTCTATTTTTGAAATAACAAAAGTATTTTTTTTGTATCAGGAACATGAAATTTATTTTTGAAAATGGAACTTTATGCGACCCACACTGCTGCACTAGGCGTTAAATATATGAAGAACAAGAAGGCATTTGAAAAAAGAAATTGGTAGTTTTCTGCAATATATAGGTAAATTTTTCTCTCGCTATCATAGTGAAAAGATTGAGTACCTATATGTAGGTACAATAACCATTTTTCAACCATTCATATCCACGTAGGCAAACATCGCGTCAGCAATTCGGTCCATTTAGTCCCTGGTTGAATAATTTACTATTTTCAAATATTCATAAAAAAAAAGACAACAGTTACTATAAAAAAAGCCGGCTTTCGGTAAGCACTTACCTTTAGCATAGCTCCATCCCAGCTGAAGACAAACAGCGCAGATCAATAAAAAACCCTTCATCACAAACACTGCGATCGGAACCAGTTTGTGACTAAGTCTAGGTATATTATACAGACACAAGTACACTCAGCGAATGAGTAACATGTTATGTTCGAGCAGGGTCCTTGCGGTCTATAAATGTAACTTCACCTTACGTTATCGAGGTTCTTCACGCTTCTATTGCTTTGTGATAAGACGCATATTCCGCTGCAGTTTTTATGTTCTAGGAGATTTCCTGGCAGAGATGCTTTCAGGTGTTCACATACGGGGGGTAATGGGTGAAAACACTGTCGAAGGACGATATCAGTTTCTTGGAAAATTACCACAAAGAAAAAAACTATAAGTCACAGAACAGGTAATCTATTTATTTATATATTGATTTACGAAATTTTGGGAAACTTACAGCTACGTATAAGAGACACAAAGTTAGACAGAGTATTTTTGTTGACGGCTAATTACAAGTTTCCGCAGACAAGTTATACTTAAGAATAGCATGATATAATGTAAGTTGACCACTTATTGGAAGTAACATAAAAAATACAATAGAAAAACGACGAAAAAACTAAAATAAATAGGTAGCTTATACATTAAAAAATTGGTCACTATGTAAGCGTTTAAGCTTACTTGTACTGGTGTTGAAGATGTCTACCTCACAAGAAGCTCTATAAGCAAATGCATTCTGCCTATAATTGCTCCTAACTAATGGAACGTATAGGGTATTCGGTTAATAATCTGTTTTAGTTTGGATGTGTTTCCTTTAAATGGGGATGAAAAAAAAATGCACGAAACAAATCTTTGTGTAGCAATGGATGGTCTTTTCGCATCGAGTGACCCCATCCAGAATTCAACTTTTTGTTTTTTTACCTTACTTTTTTTTATTTACCTGCCAAGTGCAAGCCTATGGTGACCTATACACCAATAGATCCAATAAGTTAAACCCAAGGCTTAAACGCCGTATACAGCATAAAAATTGCATTATAATTGTATAGGCTTAGTTATTTGCCAGGCCTCACAGGACAGTTTGCACCTTCTGCGCTGTTGATATTGGGTTTGATTCTCACCCCGGACAATTTTTTGTCATGAATAAAGATGTTGGTCCTTTTTTGGATGTTTTATTACATTTACAGAAAAAAAATTGATGTATAAGTATGATCTTTGCAATGTTGTTCTCATAATACAACCTTTTTTTTATTTATTTTAGGAAGACCATCAGCAAATAAAAACATTGTTGACACTTAATATAGGAAACAAAGTAGTTTAGTTTGGAATTAGAGAGCGTTGTGTTTATATCTAGTCATATTTATTTATATAATATTATATATTTGGGTCCGGTTTACCCCCTACTAGATATATCATATATCAAGCTATGGGATCAAAATATCGTAAAGATAAAGATAAAGATAAATTTATTCTCAGAAATAAATGGCACAATAAATTATGTAACTAAGCTAATTACTTAAAATAGTTGTACATTTGTAATTTATGTAGATCAATTTAGCGAGCTACAAAACCATACCCTCCGTGCTAGTTTTAACACTGTGTTACGCAGGTATCGTGCAGGAAATATTAAAATATCAAAGCTATATACATAATTAATAATCTTATATCAAAAGCACGCTATGATGTTATTATTTACAATTCAACCAATATCTTATCTGGAGATGTGCATGAAAGAGGAGTTTTTCTCGAGCCGACTTCATACAAACACAATTTCGCTTGCATAACTTTTAAAGGTACCCAAAAAAACAAACATTGTAGAATTTATTTTACTGTCCTCAAATCGCAGTCTTCATTATTGATGGTCATGATCCCCTGGTGGCATTCGTTTGGTTCTGATGTTCCTCCAGCTACATCTGTCCTTAGCGGCGTGTAGAGCGACGTGAATCGTATCCAAGGTCATCCAAATCTAGCCAGTGCATCTGGTAGGTCTACATTCTCTGGGTCGAGTGCTATCTATGTTACCCGTGATCGTCAGTTGTTCTAGATTGTCGCCGTTTTTACTAGACTTCTCAACGTAGGTATTTGTGTGACCAATAACCAAGTGTATAAAAATGATCGACCAAAATATTTTCAGTCGAATTAAAGTCCTCGTACGTCCTATACTCTACTATATAACTCTTGGAAACTAATAGAAATGTGGCCAGATATGAAGCACGCTAATCTAAAAATAATCTAAAAACTCTGGATTTGAAAACTCCAAAACTGTACTGTGGAAAAAGCGTCGAGGGCAACGAAGTCTATTCTTTACCAGTACTAAAAGAATGGACCTCGTACGACCTCGGGGATTAGGTCAAAGATATCGTGCGCTCTTTTACAAGAGTTTCGCTCGTATGGAGCGAGCTCGGAAGATCGTCTCTGATGTCAAGGCTAAGGTGTGGATGAAGATAATATGGTAACATTTTAATTATCAATATTCTGTACGTATCGTACGATATTTTTATTGAAACTGTTTTGCTTATATACACTTTATTTAACAAATTTCTGAACAAAATGTGAAGTAGGTAAACTAGTTTTATATATCTTACGTTCATATCTATATAGGTACTAAAATGTTATAAAGATAGTTGTATTTTTATCTGTATTGTTGTACCTAGATAAAGAAATAAACAAAGAACTACTAACAATTAATAAGACTTATGAAATTAATAACAATTAACAAAAATAAATCAAGACAGGAACTGATAGATGAGGAGAAAAAAAAACATACTATATAGGTACAAAAAAAAGAGAAAAATAATATTAACATTTTTTTTTTGTGCAAATTATTGATGTGTTGATGGCGTGTTGGATCTCGACTCATTAGTCGGTTCTCCCTCATTGATCATATACATTTTCCAGGACACGGGTTCTTTTCAACCGCCTTGTGTCACTAGGATTGTTAATGAGTGCTCTTGCGAGTGGGTTGACATGGCATTTCAGACTATCAACTTTGGGGACTTTAAGGTAGTCGTGGATTTCTCCAGCATCCACCAGAAAGCGTAAGATTTTATTTTGGCAGCGTTGGATGATAGCGCGGTTGGATTTGCAGGTCATACTCCATATCTGTAGCCCATATATCCACACAGGTTTTAGGATGCTATTATATTAAAACCTGTGTGTTTTAGTATAATAGCAAAGCAATTTAAGTACACTAGCCGCTTGTTTAGGAGAGACAATTTCGACTGTGGTCCAAGAAGCCAGGACATGTTCTGAATCGAAAGTCTAATTCCGTTTTCTTGGCTTTTATATGCTCCTTCCACGTAAGGCGTCTATCCAAATAGAAGCCCAGGTATTTGACGGAGTCTTTAGGGGGAAGTTCGTCGCCGCCAAGATGTACAGGGGGGCAATTTCCTCTTCTGAGGGCGAAGGTTATGTGAGACGACTTGGCAACTCTCCATTTGGTAAGCCACTTTTCTGTTTCTCCCAGTTCATGTTGCAGGTTGTTAGAGGTTACTTGGGCGGATGAGTTACAGGAGAGGATTGCCGTATCATTAGCAAATGTGGCCGCGCCGAAGTCTGGCGTCCGGGTTTAGTTCCGCAGTGTAGATGTTGTATAGTAATGGGCCGAGAACGGAATCTTGTACCTTGATGTCATAGAAAGCCGACTTTGATTCCCCGTGCTTTACCTGGAAGATTCTATCAGCCAGGTAGGAGTTGATGATAGGGCTGAATATGTGAGGCAATTGTGTTTTTATTTTGCAGAGTAGCCCCTTATGACATACTTTGTCAAAAGCTTGCTGGACGTCAAGAAAGCAGCAGAGTAATATTGCTTTTGTTCAAGGCTTTCCCTGATGACAGAGTAGACTCGGTGAACTTGTTCGACGGTGGAATGGCCATCTCTAAGCCCAAATTGGTGGTCCGGAATTGTCGAGAGCGCTCTTTTTAACCGTTTGGAAAAATATTTTCCCATAGCTTTGAGAGTACTGGAAGGAGGCTTATCGGTCTATACGATGTTACTGCCTTGGTTGGTTTCCCAGGCTTGTGTATCATTATGATTTGTGAGACCTTCCATAGGAGTGGGTAGTATGAGAGCCTGTACGTGGCGTTAAACAGCGACGTAATGAAAACTATGGCTTTCCTAGGAAGTTCTTTTAGGATCTTGGGTGTGATGAGATCGAAACCGGGTGCCTTTATTGAGTCAAGTCTCCTTATTTCTGTCCAGACTTCTGTTGGGCTGACTGGCCTTAGTCGAAGTCCATCTGATATAATTTCCTAAGGATTACATCATTTTCCCGCTCATCTATATCTTCGCCTTCATTAGGTTGGAATATACGAAACAAGTGAGTTTCGAATGTTTCGGCCTTTTGATCATCAGTTCACGCCCACTTTCCACCATCCATTTGTAGTATGTCCATCCATAGTAAGGTTTGTTTGTTGAGACCTGTTGAATGCTTTCGTTACTTTCCATACGGAGTGGTGACCCTTAGCGTGTGTGGAGAGAGATTCCAATCGGTCATTAAATGTAGCATTTGCGTGTTCTGTTATGAATTGTTTTAGTTCCTGTGACGCAAGATTGAAGGGCGTTTTGTCTTTAGGCAAGCGGCTGCTGTGCCACACGGCTCTGAGTCTACGCTTCACGGCAATATTTTGCTTAATTGCGTAAGGAATTTTGTTGGTATTTAATGGAAATATTGGTGAGGTGTTTGGAGTCGACTTCCAGATAGCCACTTGGAAGAGGTTAGTGATTATTTTACATGCTTCCTCCACATTATCTTGAGACTTTAAGGGGTCTTTCAGGTCCAAGTTATCCAGTATGAAGCTATCCCAGTCTGTTTGTGTTGAAGGCTCTCGTATTTCTTTAAAATGACATTTTACATAACGGTAAGGACGCATACAGTTGTTCTTGGTGTGTCCATACTGCTGACACCTTTGGCGTTGAGCTATAGATTTCCGTTTCTTAGGGTCTTCTAGCTTTACATGCTGATTGTGAATGTATTGATCATGATATCAGACATAATTATGCATGGAGTGCATTAAGTCTATGCAGCGTAGATTTCTGCGATATCTGCAATTTAAATGCAATAGTTTTGACCGTGATTATTCAGCTAAATGTAAAAGACACCACATACTTCCCTTACATGAGAGACGATTTATTGCTGACGTGGTACTCCTTTGTAAAATTGCACAAGGAGAAATCGACTCTCCACAGCTTCTCAAAAACATTAAAATTAAAGTCCCCAATAGATCTATTAGGCATCCTATTCATCTGAGCATTCCTTTTAATCTCACGAATTATAGGCAAAACTCCTTTTTTTAGTAGAGCAGTTACTACATTCAACGGTTTGGTTGAAATCCCCGACCTCGATTTATTTGACTCAAAAAAGTTTTGCCTCAAATGTCAAAGTCAGAGCCAAAATTCTCAAGACTCTCAGAACCAAACAACTAAGTCGACAGAATGGAATAAAGTATCAGCACCCTGCAACAAAAGAAGACGTTCGAACAGTCCCCCAAATGATAATGGCCATAGCAACCCAAAATAGTTTTGCAGGACTTAGACAGCCCTGCCGAAAAGGCACCAAGGGAACCAAAACCAACAAAACCACCGCCAATAATTCTCTATAGCATAAAAGACATCAACATTCTCGTAAAACCTATTCAGACTGCGGTCTTAGAGAAGATTGTTAACAAAAACCAACTCCGCGTTATGTTGGATAACGTGGACGCATACAAAAAGACTATCGACATAATCCGTGTACAAAAGTTGATTGAATATACATTCTTGCGTCATGTAAACTTATCACCCTTCCGCCCCTCTGAAAGGGCGAAAACCATTGTATGTAACTTGTTACTGGAAAGGATTTGGAACTCGAAACATCTTGTAATTTATTTAAATGGTAAACTATAATATGAGCTATATTCTCATTTCTCATCAATTTCTTGAAATTCTTCCCCGATGGAAATACAGGGTTGCAAAGTCACAAAATTAGAAATAACATGTACCTCTATCTTATACGGATTGACTTTCAAGTTGCTATATTTACTAAGGAAAGTATAAATCTATTTGTCATAATACAGATGTATCATGACACATTTGTTTTACGATGTTATAGCTTATAATATATAGAGTATTAGTATGGCTATAAAATCCAACCTTATATGACCGATATGTTCTCTGTACAAAGAGTTACGCTTGAGGAGTCTGAACTGAATGCCATTGCGTACATTCAATTCAATTCCAAGCAATAAGTACTATTTAGTACCCTAAAGTACTAAAGGGTTGACTTGAAATCAAATAATGACAAAATAAACCGGATTGTTACCGTCTGCCCCCACAAACGACCTCCACGCGGTGGCAGACGGTAGCACTTATGGCTATCTGCCCCTACGTATGAACAATGGGGGCATACGGGGGCATTACTACCATCTGCCACTGCGTCCAGTGCCACGGTGGCAGGCTTTAGATATAATAGTTTACTAAGCTGAGTTGAGTTTGGCACAAAAATTCGGAAACTGCGCCAGGGCTCTCGTTGCTCAATAGGTTAGAGCGTTTCCAGCTTGAGAAAAAAATGCGGGTTCGAGTCCCGTCGCGAGTTGTGAATTTTTGTGTCATTATAACATTTTGTAAATGTTATGCTAATGACCAAGCGCAATCACTTGAAATACAAAATGATTATCAACAAAATAAACTAGTAAATATAACTTCATGTTATTATATGCTTTAAGGATCTATAATTGACTAAGCCATGAATCTTTATCTCCACTATGTAATTAATTCATCGCCAAATTCATAGCGAGACCAGGTAAAAATTAGTCTTAATTCTGTCTGCGGTGTATAAAGTATAAAAACATTACATTGCATCATCATGAGTAGCGACATTTAAAGGCAGAGAAACTTCGAGAAACAGCTCAGATAAGCTCTTAAACTCAAGGCTTGCCTGGGCTAGGCATGGCTTCTCCGGGCAACCTGGATAAGCCCGAAGGTGGAAACGCACTTCACCCGAAATCCTCAACAAAACGAGGAACTGGGACGCTACCGCCGACGGCGAAGCCGATCTCCATTGGCTTAAAATTAGCTTCATGAGAACTAGAAACGATTTTTACCGTCAAATGTACTGAACGGATAGGTTTCATAACATCTGTACACTTTTGAGATGGGAAACGCCATTTTGGATATGACACATACCCGGTAGTAAAAATCGTTTCTAGTTCTCATGAAACTAATTTTAAGCCAATGGAGATCGGCTTCGCTGTCGGCGGTAGCGTCCCTGGCTTATCTCATCTTTTTAGAAGGCCTCGGAGTCCTGTATAATTTTCACTCTCTTTGATTTTAAACCGGACTAGTCATACCGATAAGCTTTGGTAGAACTTTACCGCCTTTGTGGTATAGTGGTTTGACTACCGGTATCAGGCTCCAGATACCGGTCCCGGGTTCGATTCTCAAGGGGTTCAAATTTGTGCTTGGTTTGGTTGATGGTTGGACCTTTTCCACACACAGCCAAAACAACAATTCTAAATTGTTCCAGATATAAAAGCTCTTCAGTTACCTAAGGCCTTATCATAACTTGACACCATAGGTAACCTGAAGGCCAAGCGCTGCTCTGTGGTACAATCAAAAAAGAGCGATACTAAGCCTTTATCGGTGATGTTTTGCATCACCGATTGAGAATAAAGGGTCATTGATGTGGGAAGAATACGGCAATTAAAAGGCCATACAATGAAAATTATATCAAATAAGTACAGATAATACTCGATACTTGTAAAAGTTACGAACTAATATTTGGGTACATATAATGTTGGTGTTTTATCTACAATCTGGGTTTACGAAAACACGATTGGTGAGAATGTCCATAGAAAAAAAAACTACTACGAATATTCCGTAACATGACGACAACATGCATGCTCGAATTTTGACAAATGATATGGCTACTTTTAGTTGTAGAATAGGTGTATCAACTCTAATTGTTTTATGAATTGAGAGAATTGCTGTTCCCTGACATTACCAAGAAATGTTTCGTAAAAACATAATTACCATGAGTCTGCTAATTAACAAAGTACCTAACTACTTCTGCGGTTTTGTAAAACAAAAAGTGACCTACGCAGAAAGGCATTTCCATAAAAAGTTATAGGTACCCTCAAACTTATTGTTGTTTAGGTTATGTATATTAAGCTCTATTTACACTGGTATGCATACAGTTTTGACGTCAAGGTTTTTCATATGTACTGATGAAATTTTCATTTACTACTTTTTTTTATTGGTTGCCAAGCGTTTGCACCAGCACACTACTAAACAAGTAAAGATGTGCCTAAGATGGAGCACGATTTCTAAAAGGAACCTATATTCACTCTGATCTTCAATACTCTAAAAATGTACCTACTATTGCGTTGAAAACAGAGGAGGGCAAAACGATGAGCTCGCCACAATTAAACATTTACAAGGTACGGGTTGTAGTGTAGCCTACCGTACATCTACTAGTCCGGTGGTTGAAAAGGAGGATTAGGTCAAACTATTATAGAACACAGACAGCAGATTGCAGTTTATATTTTAGGCTCTGCAAATTGGCATCATATTTATTTTTATCTAAGAAAGAAGCAACTATATATATATATATATATATTATTGTACGACGGGTAAGCACTTGGCCTTCATCTTACCTGGTTACAAGTTGAGATAAGGCCGAAGGTGGAGGCACACTTCACCCGGAATCCTCAACAAACTGAGAAACTGGCTATATTACCTTTAAAAGCCAGAACACAACAATTTTTAAAACTGTTTATATAGCGACAGAATTAGGTAAAATGGTGGTAGCTAGCCAGGCGGACTTAAATGAAGTCCTACCATCAACCAAACCAAGCACAGTATATTGTATTCCCCATGGGGATCGAACCTGGGACCTCTGGATCTGAAATCGGTGGGTTGAACCACTTGACCAGAGGCGGTTATATATTGCTTTAATTTAGACTCTTCTCCTTTTTATAATTTTCTATTAAAAAGGGCACTCTTTCTCGCAGGTATGTGTTTTTTTATAAATATGCAGTACCCACGAAGTACAGTCGCCTGCTGTTTTGATTCTCAAATTATAACGCCATTTACTTTTATATTTGAGGTATCACACTTTATTAAATTTCATATCTAACAGATGTGGATACAAAACCATTTTCAATATAATGAAGTGTATACTCACATATTTTGAGAAGAAGGCTTTACATACTTTAGAGTTCTTCATCGATCTATCTATATCACAATTTACATCCAACTGGCACATTGGAAATACTCAACGTAAACACCTGCCTGTCATTAGTCCAGTACAATACTAATACTTGAAATTAGAATTGAGAATCGAAGTCCATTTTGCCAAATTCAAACCTAGTTTCCTGGAACATGCGTAAGTAACAAAACTACCTTGACATACTGTATTTTTTTTACACAACTTGGGGCGGAACAACCATGCAGCTCACCTGATGTAAAGTCTCTCTTGTTATTGCAAACATTACTGGGTAGGATACATCCACAAAAAGCATGATATATGCGGCACTGCATTGAAACTTGAGTCATAAAGGTATTAAGCCATACGGGCCCGTGATTTCATCGGCAACCATACCCTTTAAACCAGAACACAGCAATGCTGCTTGGCGGCCGAAATAGGAAGTAGGTACTTTCCTGGACAAGCCCTTTCACATGGAGGTCTACTCTTACTACTTACTTGGGCACACCTGACTCTGCAAAGGATCGCAGTCAGAACGGAGACAAATAAATTAAAACTGATAAATAATACTGACAGACCACATGTACAGGCATGTACCAAAGCAATAACTTCCCCGCGACCTCGTGGTAATAGCCACAAGAGTTGATGCTAGCGTAAATAGCGCCAGCTATATAGGGCGTCTATATGATGGGAAAATAAACCTGAACAACGCTGGACAGACGAGATCATTTCAACTGCTGGAGGAAATAACAAGCCTCATAGATCAGTTGGTTCTGCCGTCTGGCGCTGTAGGTTGTGGGTTCGATTTCCACCCAGGACAAACATTTACATGATGAATATGGATGTTTGTTCTGTGTTTGGGTGTTGTATTGTTTGATATGTAGGTATGTATTCACAAAAAAAAGGATTTTAAGTATTATATCCCTAGCGCCATCTCATCTGCCTGGGACATCAGGTAGCTGGTGCGGCGGCTGATTCGGCCGAGGATCACAAAAGGCGCAAATATAGTGGTCTCGACAGAGCTTACCTATTTGAGCCTTTTGGGGTGGAGACCTTGGGTCCGTGGGGAGCCGGTGCCCTCCGGGTTTTCAAAAATCTTGCGGGGCTTTTGATTGAGGCGACACGTGACCCAAGGGCTGGCTCTTAATTAGGCCAGCGAATTTGCATAGCTATTCAGCGTGGCAATGCAGCCAGTGTCTTGGGTACGCTTCCGTCTGGTACTGGTCTGGAACAGTTGAGTTACCTATAGGCCGTTTGTGTAACGGTCCTTAGGTAATCTGACTGATTCCTTTGTACATAGTTAGTTTAATTGTACTTTTTATTGAATAAATGAATTATATCAGTAATTTAGTTGCCATATTACAAGCGTTGCTTAGTTTGGGACTATATGGGCTGGGGCTGTGTGAAATTAATGTCCTATATTATATATATTTAATTTTTTTATTGGATGAGCATGGCAATTGATCGAGAACAATAGAGTAAACCGGGGGAGGCATTTCCAAAAATGTAAAGGGTTCCTGAAGATTTAAAATAGCAATTTAGTTATATCACCTAACTTTGTTATTGCTTGTAAGGAACTAAATACGGCTTATTATACCTATTATAGAGGCCCTACCCGCAGAATAAATGATGTAATGCAGACGACTTTCTTGATTGAATAACAGACAAGCCTCGCAACTCAGTTGGTAGTAGGTACCCTTCTGCGCTGTAGGCTATGTTGTGGGTTCGAATTCCACCTAGAACAAACATTTGTATGATGAATCCGACCCAGAGGTCTCGGGCTCGATCCCCAGGGGGAGTACAGTATTGTGCTTGGTTAGGTTCGTGGTAGGACTTTGTTTAAGTCCGCCTAGCTACCTACTACCATCTTACCTAATTCTGTCGCAAAAACAACAATTCTAAAATTTTATTGTTGTGTGATAAAGGATAAATCCGAGGGGGGCCTTATCCTAACTTCATTCTTATCCTTATCCTATCCTAACTTTTAACCAGTTGAGATGAAGGCCAAGCGCTTCCCCGTTGTACAATAAAAAAAACCCCCAATGATTTTTTCAATTACAGAACTAAACACTTTGTAGTTATACATTCCTAGTAGTTCTGTTGACATTAAACAAATAAATTCCTCTTGATTATAAAACCGCAACACATAAAAAAAAAATGCTATTTATCTACAATAGCTAGGTATTTAAAATAGCTACCTTCAGACCACTTTGCTTATCTTTATTATTTAGGAGCTCCCAAACAGACTAATATATTATGGATCAAAGAAAGGTCATACAAATGGTACCTACCTATAGCCAAATGATAATAAACATGTTTAGCCGTAATCATTTTAGTATCACTTTTGTCTATGGAGAATCACACATACAACATTTCAAGTTTTGACATAGAACCAGACAAGATTTTTGACTTGACATATAAACCACCAACTTCGCTACCGATCATTATTGCGTGAAAATACTGCCAAACAAAGTGGCTACACAAGGACTTAGCTTCGCTTCTTCTTCTTCTTAGCGCAACGTTTCGATGATTGTTATAATTATTGCTTTTTCCCGCAGGTACAGTCCTCGTATATATTATGTCAAAATGAAAAATAACATAACCGTATAAAAAATCTTGATAAGCAGTGATATGTTAATATATGAATTTATTTATATTAATAATAAATATATTGCGATGCTTTAGATTTTTTTGTTGCGGAATTACATTACTTGAGTTTTTGTAAAGATCTCTAACAAAACCTGATACAAATATAGCCTAAGTATGTTACCTACTCATTGATACTATTTGGTGAAAGTTTTTTTAAATCGATCCAGTAGTTTTTGAGCCTATTCAGTACAGACAAATTTTTTTTTTTTTTCTCATTAAAATTGTAGTAGGATAAAACCTAGAGCGTGTACCTAATAACGGAATAAAAAAACGTAAAATGATACTTTATAATTTATTTATAACTAAATCTTACACTAATCACAGTACAACGTTGAATGATGGCGAGCGTTATACAATAAAAATATCGAGGCACGCTTTAATACAAAAAGTTCGTACAAGAATGTATTATAGATACGATTTTTTTTAATGTTATTATAAATCTTTGTGGTTACTGACCAATAAACGAATGTATGATGACACTTGAAGCTATACAAAAACATTTTACATACATATACAAAATGTCTCAAATTTCTTTATCCTAAGCTATACAAATCTATTAATTCTGATTGACTTCTTTAGGAGCGCCCCGGAGTAGTTACCGCTTATTTTCACTCACCAGTACAAACAAAGTTTGTCGTTTATTTCAAAATGGTTTGACCGATTCAATATATTTTTTCAGTTCTGAATAAAATATTAAATAAAAAAATAAGAAGGAGATAAAAATATCAAAAAAGGTCTAGAAGCCATAGGGTCGTATAACACAGCAGAAATACAGACGCTTCTGATTAAAATTGTGCGCTTAATAAAAGATTTTTGAAAGAGTTTAGTTTTAATAAGCGGAGTTCAACCAGGAATATGAAAAAGAGTGTTTATATGGGATTTATTTGCCTTTATAGAAAATGGATTATCCCTATCTTAATAAACCTGCAAATTTGAATTTGAATGGGACGGACTACTTCGGGACAAGAGGTACTACTACTTGGTCTCACTATAATTGAATGTAATAAAGCACCCTTTACTTTTGAGAAATCTATTAGGCGCAAAACATTGCTCTTCTTATTTTCTTGCATAGTTTTATGGCATTAAAAATTATCGACAATGCTTTTCTGAAACTCAATGCAGCGACTCGGTGCTTTGCATTTACAATATTTTGATAGACTTTGAGCGTTGAAAACATGCAATATACGTGTTGTAAGTCCAGCCATGATTTTTTTGTACGTCGGGGAAGCGCTGGTCATTCATCTCACCTGGTTACAAGTTGAGATAAGGCCGAAGGTGGAGGCGCACTTCACCCGGAATCCTCAACAAACTGAGGAACTGGCTGTCTTACCTCAAAATGCCGGAACACAACATTTGTTCTTAATTGTTATTATGGCGACAGAATTAGGTAAGATGGTGGTAACTAACTAGTAAACTAAATTTCAAACGTCTATCCATATGGTCAATTTTGGCATAAGTAAAAACTTATTCGAGATTAGCACATGTATTTTTTTCCAATAAGCAACCACTGCCAATAACAAATTTAAATCTCAACATAACATCTGACTTGTCGAGAAACTACCAGTTTATTTACAAATCTAAGCAATACCTACATAAATCCATACGGTTAACTCAGTTTGAAGAATTGGTTCTGTTCAAACTTAGGCTTGAAGTCAAACTCCTTGACGTCTCCGTCTTTGTTGATGATCTTGTGCCCTGAACTCTGCTCAGACTTCTCTCCGTTCAGGTCGGATGAGGAGTGAAAGGTGTATTCTGACTCGCCGTAGACATGGCCGCCATCAACTGGCTTCAGGCTTCTGACATTGCTGAGAGGAACTGGCTGGAATTATAAAAGAACTGACGTTTATTTTACATCGAAACGCCCGGAACTTTGTTCCCATCATCCTGTAGGAATTTCTTCAAATCTCGCACCCTACATTACTTAAGGAAGTTATCCGTATCTAAGTCTTATGGTCTAGTGGCTATATATCTTATGGTCGCCATAACAGGAATTCCAAAAATTGTTGTGTTCCGGCATTTAGGTACATACGATAACCAGATCCTCAGACTGTTGACGATTGAAGTGCGATTCCACCTTCGGCCTTATCAAAGCTTGAAAAACAGGTGACTTGAAGGCCAAATATTGGTCTTCAATATTTAATGTAAATAAAATTAATATAAATACTATTCTGGAAATGGCAATAACCTAATCTAACCCAAACTTTGGCCATTGTCTCTAGTGACATTAGTTGCTATAGAACTGTGATTACCTGCCATCCATCACCTCCGTATTTGCTGGATAATCTGGAAAAGATATAATGACATAGTTTAATTTTCATTAAATGTGACTCATTTTCACATTTGTGTGTTTCTGTCTACAACACAACTACAAAGATGAGGCCATGTGTGAACTGGACTATTTGATTTGATAAGTTACATACATAAATATAAATTCATTAAATAAAATATCTAGATTATACACATCAATCTCTTAACCAAGCTATATGGGATAACTGAGGATATGAAAATACGTTTATTTTTTCAATATAGATCATAATTATCATAGGATTCCCACCCAGGACAAACATTTATGTGATGAATATAGATGTTTGTTCTGTGTTTGGGTGTTGTATTGTATGATAAGTATGTATTAAAAAAAAAAGTATTTATGTATTCTATCCGTAATCTAGTTCCCATATTACAAGCTATGCTTAGTTTGGGACTATATGGCACTGTGTGAAATTAGTGTCCTGTAATATCTATTTATTATTTACTTATTTATAATTCATTATATCATATAAATAGCAATATATATCCAACATACATAATATGTTTGTCCCAATGTAAGTACCTACTTATATATATTATATATTTTTGTTGTATTTCAAGTGATTGCTCTCGGTCACACCAATTATATTACAAATGTTATATTGACACAAAATCAATCGTCATTTAATCATCATAAATAATAACCAGCGCTTAAGCTGAGTTGAGTGGCACAAGCATCCAGAAACTGCGTCAGCAACAGACCATCGTTGCTCAATTGGTTAGAGCGTTTCCGGCTTCAGGAAAAATATGCTGGTTCGAGTCCCGCCACAGACTGTGTGTTTTTGTGTCATTAAAACATTTTCAAAGTAAAAAGTGTTCTATAATTAATTGTTCATGAGGCAAGCCTACACATGTCCCAAAATATACAGTAATCCGCTCAAATCAGCGTTGAACCAAACCAAGTCTAGGCTCACTTGGCCTTTTTAAAGCCTTCTTATTTTCGAGAGATGTTCAGATACAGATAAGGTAGTCAACTCACAAGCTTTGCACTTGATCCCACTGGCCTGAGTTTGCAGCCTTGATGATGTCGTCGAAAGGGGATTGTGGTCGGGGCGCACCTGAAATACAAAAATAAATATTACATGACATTAATTTCATTTAGCGCGTACTAGCCCCAAACTTAGGAACACCTGTTAATATGGGATCTAGATTACGGATATACTTATACATATACATTTATTCAATAAAAAGTACAATTAAACTATGTACAAAGGAATCAGTCAGATTACCTAAGGACCGTTACAAACGGCCTATAGGTAACTCAACTGTTCCAGACCAGTACCAGACGGAAGCGTGCCCAAGACACTGGCTGCATTGCCACGCTGAATAGCTATGCTAATTCGCTGGCCTAAATAAGAGCCAGCCCTTGGGTCACGTGTCGCCTCAATCAAAAGCCCCGCAATATTTTTGAAAACCTGGAGGGCACCGGCTCCCCACGGACCCAAGGTCATTTTTTTTTTTTTTTTTTTTATTGGTGAGGTGCTTGTTCTTCATCTCACCAGATTTTTTCAAGCTATGATAAGGCCGAAGGTGGAAGCGCACTTCACCCGGAATCCTCAACATACTATGAGGAACTGGCTATCTTACCTATAAAGCCGGAACACAACCATTTAATTGTTGTAATGGCGACAGAATTAGGTAAGATGGTGGTAGCTAGCCAGGCGGGCTTAAAAAAAGTCCTGCCACCAACCAAACCAAGCACAATATTATAAGGTCCTCAGGGGGAGCCTGGGGATCGAACCCAGGGTCTATGGATATGTTACCGGTAGGCGAACCACAAGACCACATAGTACACAAAAGCTATCGTATAATAAAAACATAAGGTAACACATATAATTTCTTCCTTGGTATTACAATTATTCACAAGGGAAACAGTCGGACTGCAAGGATCGTCATAGGACGGTCTATAAGTAACTCAACTGTTCCAGACCACTTCCAGATGGGAAACATGCCCAAGACACTGGCTACATCGCCCATACTATTTTTGAAACCCCGGAGACCACTAAAAAACCGGGACATATATTTGTGAGAAGTTTATTACACAAATATTTGTGTAAGAGTCGAACCTACAACCTACAGCGCAGAAGTTAGAGATGACATGACAATACAGATTGTTTGTATGTCAGAATAGCTACACAATTTAATATGACAGAAAAAATTTACATAATACAAATGACTTGCTACAAATTTTAATGCTACATAAATACATTACCTATTCTTCATCATACATTGTGCATCATAGTTAAATTATGTATATATAAATATTTGCATATAACTTTGATTTGATTTATTTAAAATAAATTCATTTCCTCATTCTTAGTTGGTTTTAAATTCACTTTTGCGAGCTACGTCTAAGTGATCACAACACTAGTTTTTTTTTTTTTTAAGCGTCTCAGTATCGAGATTGGCCTAAAATTGTCTTTTGTCCGCTGTCTGTCGGTCGGTTTGTTTCGCCTTCAGGTCGCATTTTTCAAACGATTTTGATGAAAACTGGCACCCCTGTTCCTTGATATTTTACATTTTTTAAGTCGATCGCGATTTTTGATCGGGGGGTAAATAGGGGGAAAAGGGGTGGAAGTTTGCTGTAGCGTTATTTATCAACGGATTTCGATTTAATTTGACAGACAACAATATTTAATTCCATACAAGATATAGTGAAAAAAAAAGAGGAGTGGAGGGGGAGTGGGCCAAAAGGGGAGAAGTTTGCTACAGGTTTTCAATATTAGATTTTTTTTCGAAAATTTAATACCTGCGTTCACTAATCAGACTAAGCAGTCCTCTCCGCCTTTGCAAGACAAAGCCGTAGACACCAGGTTCGATCTCCTCAGACCAAGGGAACGCGAGTAATCGCTGTATCTTATACCCCTATTCGACTCAGCGCCATTTCCGAAGAATTAAAACTTCATATTAAGAGTACAAAGAGCGGTCTTAACCCTGAAAGGAGCTCTTCGTTTTTATTTGATTCTTTCGTTACATAATAATTATTTTTGTGTACTGAGTTATAATAATTTGGTTTGGTTATATTAATTTGTTAAAATGACACTCGATGTGTTCTGACCACCAAAAAGACTCCTTAAGCTACACAACATACGGAGAAAAATATTACTATGACGATTTTCGTCATAATGCTCTTGAGCCATTTGTTAAAATACTTATGACATTGCCTATTATTCGAAGCATAATTGAGTTTTGCTTTTGTTTTTATATCTACCTACGCAAATGGTAATACTGTAAGGTAGTACCTGCCAACAAATGAGCGTGGTACACTTTAAGGCGATACAAACTGTTTTCAGGTTTTAGCTTCCAGCATTGTTACATTATATTTTCGTTGTATTAAATCGCCCTAATGTCTTGTGATGATATGATTTTCTTTGAGTGTTTGAGTCCTGTTAGATTAACAATTAACAAGCCTCATAGCTCAGTTGGTAGTATCTCTACCTTCTGCGCTGTAGGCTGTGGGTTCGATTGCCACCCCGAGCAAACACTTGTGTGATGAATATAGACACTTTTTATGTGTTTTGGGTGTTATATTAAGTATATATTTACAAAAAAATAAAAATATTTTAGTATTCTATCCGTAATCAAGTTCCCATATTACAAGCTATGCTTAGTTTGGGGCTGGATGGCGCTGTGTCAAATTAATGTCCTGTAATGTCCTGTAATTGGGCACTGTAGGAGGCGCTGCGATCGTTATGGTATAGTAAGTAGTATAATAGTAAAAACCACTTAACTAGTATAATTGTAAAAAAAAATTGAATAACATCTATAGTAGGTACCTAAATGAAAACGGAACTAAACTGAGTAAATACTCAGTTGGCATCATATATTTGCCAATTTGCATTGATTTTGACTATAAATACGTACCTACGTGTTCACTAACAAAATATTGACGAAAGTATTACATCGTATTTTGATTATTGATTTTGCGTAGCATTTTGCATATAAATTGTGAATTTTACATTTTGCGATGTTTATGCTAATAAAACAGGTGTTGGAAATCCGTGACGAATATATGGCTTTTAATGTGTGCTATGATATTTATTGGGTGTCAGTGATGAGCTCCAAATTCAGGCTTTTCCACATTACATACCTATCCAATTGCTTTGTAATATATATTTATTTTATATTTATTATCTTTTTAATTATATTTATATCAAATACATTTAATATTCTTTGTAATGATATAATTCATCTTATTTGTATTATTATTTGTTAGTCCATGAGGTAGGTACATAGTTTTTTTTTTACTGTAGGTAAGTAAGTAATATTAAGTATTAATATCATTTTATCCCGTTAACTAGCACTACCACCCATTCCATACTACACAAGGGTTATCTGGAAGAAAATGCTTCGTAAATAGTTCGCCCATGTACTTTTATTTGTTAGTGCAATAAAGTATTTTATATCTATATATCTATCGCTAACGAGACGAAATGTTTTTTTTTGGGGTAGGATTACCGTGTGGCCTAGTGGGTGTGGGCCCGCCTTCCAATCCGGAGGTTGTAAGTTCAAATTTAGTCGTGCACTCCTCCAAGACCAGCGCTTCACTATGACAATGGTATCGTCGCAGTAAGGCCACAAAAATAACAAACGGTAGTTACATATATTGGCCATTGTCATAGTGAAGCGATTGGTCAAGTAGAATCAGGCTCTGTTCGGCCAGTCAATCCAGATCTGTTTTAGTCATGAAAAGGTTTTTGTCATAATCACCATGCTTGGCAGGCGGATCGGCGGATCTACATAACAACGAACAATAAATAAGTTATTCAATTATACTATTATTTAGGCCAGCGAATTAGCATAGCTATTCCGTCTAGTACTGGTCTAGAACAGTTGAGTTACCTATACGCCGTTAGTAACGGTCCTTAGGTAAACTGACTGATTCCTTTGTACATAGTTAGTTTAATTGTACTTTTTATTGAATAAATGTTTTATTTCATAAAAAAAAATACTGAAGATATGGGTAAAAAAATTAAAAAGTACCCATGTGAGTATTTAGCTAAATATGTCAAATATTTTAAAAAAAAACACGGAATTCATATAAATAACCTGAAAACAGAGAGGTATTTAATAACAAATCCGCAAAATTTGAAAAATGTTCTATATTGCAGCGCAGCGCTCCGTGCGGCAACACGTCGGCAGAGGGCGCGTCAGCTTAGCGGCAAGACTATATTTCCTGAGGATGCCTCGTGTACAGGTGAAACACGTGTCGATTTAGACATTTTTTCAAACAAATTTAACGGATTTGTTACTAAATATCTTTCTATTTTCAGGTTATTTATGTTGAACAATGGATTTCCGCATAATGACGCCTGAATCAATTAGCTATCACGGGATTAGTTTACTCGGCTAGTTCGTAACGTAGCTCTTTTAAATTGTTTTTGTAAAATATATCTCTACACCAATCTTGTGGAGTAGACCAAATTGTTGCAAATGTTAGGAAGCAAAAAAATAACAGTGGCCCTGCGAGAGTGCCGACAGAAGTGAAAACGTATGTCGTCTATAGGTCGAAGCAGTCTTCGAACGATCCTTACCCGTACCTCTTAGGATCGTTAAGATAACGTGACAATGTGTCGTGATGACAACGGCGCCGAGGGTGTTAAAGTCAAATGTGTCAAAAGTGGTGTCGGTAAGGTGGTGTTGTGAGTTCAATGGTTTTTACCTCAAAAAATATTAATCGGTCCTTACCCGTACCTCTTAGGATCGTAAAGATAACATGTATTTAAAAGTAATATATGAAAAGTGGTGTCGGTATGGTGTAAGCTGTCTGCCTGAGAAAGTTTTCATGGGCTGGCTCGGAAATCACTCATTCATTCACCATTTTTTATTGTATAACGGGATGTGCTTGGCCTTCATCTTACCTGATTTAAAAGTTTAAGAATTAGGTAAGATGAAGGCGGACTTTTACAATTCTACCAACCAAACCAAGCACAATATTGTGCTCCCACTGGGGATCGAACCCGGGAGTTCTGGATTTGACACTGTTTTGCGAACCACTAGACCACAGAGGCGGTTTAAACTTTAAACTCGAATTCGATTAGAAGATTCAAGGTGCAACAAAATTACCGCCATTGTATAAACAAAATACTTCCGTGTTTTGATGACAGTTCATTTGTTAACTTTGAAAGATGATAATTGAACTTTACTTGGAGGTCAAGAGAGCCACCGGTTGTAAATATGACAAAGTGCTTCTAACATTTTACGTTTCAAATCTTGCACCAAAACCTGTCTGAGTATATTTGCACATTACTAGCGTTTGCGGAAGCTCAAAGGTACGTTCTTACATCGAATAAAAAACATGCAGGTAATTAACTTCACCGAAAATTCCAAGGTTGTCTGGAAGAGATCGCAACGATTTGGCTGTTCATTATATTCCCGCGTATTTTTTAAATAATTTATTTTAATTTCTGGGCCCCTATGCAAGTGCTTACTTGATCTGTGTTATGTGGTGATAATTCATATACTTGATATAGGAAACTCTAGTAAAGCATAGCTTTAGTTGTAAACTTTTCAAAAAAAATGTGTTCAAATAAAATGTCTATGCTCAAAATGCATTTCCCTATCGAAATTTGTAACATTTTTTCAATTTTATTTACAAACATTGAAGAGATTATTGGATTATTGGAGAGAGCTATGCTCGGAATTACGCTACGGGATCACAAGCGAAATGGATTTCGCTTGTGATCCCGCACGGAGTGGATTCAGCGGACAACGAAACTGAGAGATTTGGTCCTCTTGGTTGCTGAACTAAAGTGGAGTTGGGCGGGACATGTAGCTAGACTGGATAGGAGTCGCTGGGCGAGAAAATTGATTGAATGGAGACCTTGGGCGAACAGCAGACCCAGAGGACGTCCACCAAAAATATGGGAGGATGATATTAAGAGACATGCGGGATATTTGTGGCTACAGCAACGGATCGTCGCGCATGGAAGGAGATGCGAGAGCCCTACGCTCATAAATGCGCACTGAGTGACTGATGATGATTTACAAACATATAAAAATAGTATGTACAATAACGAACTATGAACATACAAGGAGATTGTCGGGATACCTTAGGACCGTTACAAACGATCTAAAGGTAACTCAACTATTCCAGACAAAAGCGTTCC
Organism: Venusia cambrica; assembly: GCA_951394065.1. NCBI lineage: Eukaryota > Metazoa > Arthropoda > Insecta > Lepidoptera > Geometridae > Venusia > Venusia cambrica. The sequence goes on along the minus strand of OX596044.1, from coordinate 8,753,487 downwards.
AATGACACTGGCTGCATTTGCACGCTGAATAGCTATGCTTATTCGCTGGCCTAAATAAGAGCCATCTCTTGGGTCACGTGTTGCCTTAATTGACCCAAGGTCTCGACCCCAAAAGGCAGAAATAAGTAAGCTCTGTCGAGACCACAATATTTGCGCATTTTGATCATCGGCCGAATGATAAATAAATAATCCTCAGCTAACAGACATTTGTAACTTATGTATACCATGTATTTTATGTTTAACAATTTACATTATTGTAGTGTATTTGTAACATTTTCAAAGAGAATTAGCATTTGCCCGTGGCTCGACCTATGTTATAGCCCATTGCATACACTAAATCCATGCCAAATTTTATCACGATCCGTCTAGCCGGTTAATCGTGAAAAGGTTACATATACAAACAAACAGACTAACTTTTGAATTTAATATGGATGACAGACTCAAATAGACTAAAAACCGCCATTAGACTACTTAAAACTACACTACTCCGAACCATGACAAAAGGCAGTAGAGTAATACAAGTACCATACTACATAAATCATTTTCCAGCCCGATTGTTCGATTGTGATATTTCACAGAATCATCCTCTGATATCTACAACTCATTTCGGTGAACGAGGCCTTGCCGGTCCATGTTTGATTTGGTAAATGTTAAGCGATATAGCATTGAAAGCCGGACCGGAGCAAAGTAAAAAAGTTAAGATTACCGAAAACCCGTTGGAAACTTACAATATCTAGTATGCAAAATGATGAGATCGAGATGAGAATATACAGGTTTTTGAGAACAATGTTCAAAATAAAGCGAAATCGCTTTTTATCACAAGAAACATCTATAACAAAATACTTATTCGCTAAACTAAACTATTAACATAAGCTAAAATTATATATCGAGTGGATTCTCGAGAAAATAGTATTTTATAGATAACGCAGTTAATGTCGTAAACTAAAAAATAAACCTATTCGTTTTTTTTTGTGCTTACCTTGGATGGCAATGACTGCAAACGCCATAAAAATAATCACGATTCTTGACATATTTGTGCACTAAAAATATATTAAAATAATAGGAATTTGGTACAAAAACTGTCCGGCAGAAGCAAGCTACCACGCGATAATGCTAGCAGAGATGTAATACCGCGGCTTATATCGATCTTGGAAACATCCATCTACCTACGTTATCTTTGCAATGGGTATGGGGTTGCCCAGGTATTGTTTCGGGGTCGTGGGCTTTGCTCAGTATATTTTGGAGATATTGTCACGCAAATATTTGCGACTAAACAGTTTATTTTTGTAATTTATATGCAAATTATGATTAAGGTTGTTCGATGACCTGTAATGTCGATAAGCTTTAGAGTTTTTAATTGGTTTTTAATGCATGTATTTCAAAAAGTTACGACCTATTTCCAAATTTGTTAGATTTTTTTGGGTTTTAAGGGATATTGGGTAAAATGTCACCTTGGAGCTACATTGAACTCGTCTTAATAGCAAAAAATCAACGAATATTAGATTTTTCATTCATAGTATTTTATTTATTTCATGAAAATATTTACAATTGCATTTGAAAATAATAATTAGAGAAACAATGCACGATTACATCAGCCGAATAGACATTTTTTTGTGTTGTGTTGAACAGTCAGTAAATTTAAGTTTTTTAGAAAATGCACTAAGGCCGCATTATCTCCCGGCAAAAATATGCCCCACTGTGCCCTCACATGGATTATCTTAAGTGGTGACAAAAATGATATCACAAGATAATCAGCGATATGCACCAGTACTTAACACCAATCACGCTATCTCCATGCAGCGAACCATGGGTTCACAGAACAAGTTTTAACTCGTTGACTGCTGTGTGAGGTCGCACGTGGCAATGTGTTAAAATCTTCCAACCAGGTTTCTTGATGAATATTTTCCTTTTATATTAGGAAAAGCAGTGATTATGTTGTTTTGTGTGACATATTATTTCCTTATTGCTCTTTATGTCAGATGAAGAAACGACATCACTTGACGGGATAACACGTGGTCATAAAATATTAATAGCTGAATATCAATTTTATTGCAAATATCGATGTTTAGATGAATGCGTCATACCAATTTATTAGATTTAAACAGAGAAATAAAGCTAGCTGATGTTGATGTTGGTCTGATAACTGATTGGTATATGTTTTTAGGGTTCCGTACCCGAAGAGTGCCAACGGGACCCTATGACAAAGCCTCTGCAGTCATCCGTCAGTCCGTCGGTCTGTCACCGGACTATTTCTCTTGTTTTAACAAAAAATATAAGATAAATGGGGAGACCGTCAAGAAAAAATACGTTTTTAATTACGTCAGAACCACAGAATAACTGATAGTACTAGCGTACAGAACCCTCGGCGTGCGTTTGTGCACTTGGCCGGTTTGATTTATGATTTTGTGATCGACATAAAACATATCTTCCATCCAACCATACATTAAATTTAATTGTAACGGTCAAAATAAGTACATTGAGAATGTTAATTGGAAGAGACACTGGTATTATCGATACTGAAGCCAAGTTTTTTATTTCTGTCTGTCTGTATCTTGCATGAAATCTTTCTTATAATTATTGCATTTTAAAATTATTACTTATCTTATTTAATCGGATCATATAAACTTATTACCTCCCCTCGTCCCCTCTGAAGGGGTGAAATCGTTTGTATGTATTTTTTTACTATACAGGATTTGGATCACGAAACTTTGTGTAAATAAATATAATTTCTGGTTAATGGTCATGCTCATCATCTTTTTTTTTTCAAATCTACCCTAATGCAAATAACATATCCACGGGTTCCAAAGATTTTTTTCAATAAATTGAATAATAATAATGATTATACTCAGTGACGGATTGACGAGATTTGAAAGATGCTATATAAAGCATATTTGTTTTTATTGTTATTCACACAATTTCAATTATGGTGATGATGATGATGATGATGTTCTGATGCCCACGACGCATCCGTTGGTAGCGAACCCTTCTACGATGACACTGGCGTACTGGATTTTAATAACATTATTTATTTTATGTCATGTGCACGAATATGGTTTGCAACACCAAATTTACTTTTGATAATTATGATAACCTAGTATGAACTCCCTGTACGAGGAATTATATACATTACAGGACATTAATTTTTACACAGCGCCATCTAGCCCCAAATTAAGCATAGCTTGTAATATGGGAACTTGATTAATTAATTGACTACGCGTGAGGAGCCATTACATGTCTTAATCGTACATTCATATCTATTGAAAATGTCGATTAAAAATAAAGACTTCTTCGTGTCGATGGTTCGGGTTAGGTGGATCCACAGCAGAACTTAGCTGCATCAATGGCTACTTTGGCGGCCCTGTAAGTCCTCTGGAGCAATGCTGTCATCATCCTAGGGCCCTTATCCGTTACTTCAAGGAGTTGGGCTGGCTGGGTTCAGGATCGCAGGGGGGCAATGCACAATACACCACAGTGCGGGATGTCAGAACATTCCCCCCACTAGAATTAGGTCTACCATTCTGCGGGTTTCAGCAGATGGAGCACCTCAATAGCATTACGTGAGTCTGAGTTTCCTAGGTTGTAGCCACAGGACTTGGCTTCGGAAATGTTTGCAGTGTAAATAAAATAAACCTACGATACTGTAGGGCTGGCCGAGGTACGAAATCGTGAATTTTCCTTTTCAATTGGTTCTCTTAAGCTGGATAGGTAAATAACATTGGCCACATCACTTGGTAGATGAAGGCCTCGATCACCGAGGCTGTGTTGTGAACGGCGGTCACGAGGCGTTGATAAAGCCTATTCAGAATGCTTTGGTTAGTCGACTTGTATGGGCTGAAAAGATAGCGATGTACTTACAACCTTGGTGCGACTCTTACTCTGACTCTGTCCGCGACTGGCGACTGCCGACCTGCTCGCGGTAGGGGCGAGCGGCGGCGGCGCCAGTTCTAGAATCGAACGTTATAGGCGAGACTAGGTACTTGGAAACCGAGCTACGTTACACATTTTATATATCTATTTTTTTTTTTCACTATTTCTATACCGTACTGCGTAAATATATATCTAATTTCCAGTTACTTATTTTAGGCACTGTCTCTCCCGTGCACTGATGGGATCACGGCTCTACCGATGGCTCCCCCAGGGGGTTGACCAGGGGCCACGGGTCCGAAGCCATTTAGAGGTATGATAGCCAGTTCCTCAGTTTGTTGAGGATTCCAGGTGAAGTGCGCTTCCACCTTCGGCCTTATCTTAACTTGTAGTCAGATGAGATATAGGCCAAGCGCTTCCCCATAGTACAAAAAAAAATGTCCTGTCTAACATCTATGAAATCTCAGCTCTGTTGAGTAATTTTGGCGAGGAGCCACGCCAAATATCCATCACGCTAAATTATTTGAGGTACTTATTTAATTTATTGCCGTGCCGTGAAGGTCGCGGTTTCAAGCTTCAAGAATTGACCCCTCCAACGCAGCCCATAGATGTCGTAAAAGCCGACTAAACTGTCTCACCAAAACAAGGGCAGTAGCTTCCTTCTGTGTATTTTCAACATCTTTACTGCGATCACCAATTAACATGTAAGCATGGTGATTATAAATCCCTTCAGCTTTGGAGGAGGCTCTGTCCAGCAGTGGACAAAAGGCTGTTCATGATGTGATTCAATTTCTTGATAAGTACATTTTGAAAAGGTCTACCCGCACCCTGCATGAGCGAACTCTGGACTACTTCAGTCACATTGCCTAACCTTGAGACTTGATGACTCAACCCTCAAGTCATCTGGCAAGGTGGAAGGAAAAAGATCGTGAGGCTGTAGTTCGAAGTGTGAAGTATCGGTCTGATAAGATCTGCCCACCTCTCGACGCATACGTCTACGATGCTCTACTTGCAAGGATAGTGTCGATGTTTTCAAGAGGATAAAACAAAAGAGCACACGGTTGTTCAATGGTCCGCCACATGGGAGTGGGAGTGAAGTCTAGTCTGCAAATGCTGCTTGACCCACCTGCTGAGTAACTGACCCACCTGCTGAGTAACAAGCGGCATCAACCTCGGGTACTCTGAAACAACGCTGTCAAAATTGTTTCAAACCGGAAAAATAGACAGGACCAGAAAGACCCTTGTCTGTCTCCGTTACTTTAAGGATTTGGGCTGGCTGGGTTCCAGTTCAGTGAGACGTCAGTGCAGAACATTGCCCCCCCACACCCCACCCCTTTTTATATTAAAATTAGAAGGATAGAGGAGATTGGATAGCGTGCTGTCATGGAAATATTTTTTGAGAAGGTCTCTCGTCCCTCGTCCTTCAAATCCCTCGGATTTGAAGCCAGGAGCAGTATTTTTTTTTTATGTTTCGATATTTAACGTTAAGTTCCTCGATTCTTGTAATACGTGATTGCAAAACCTGAGTGTAAAACCTTGTAATGATGATCATCAACAACAAAAAAGTCTGAATGCTACCATATGTCAAATGTAACAAGCCTCATAGCTCAGTTGGTAGTAACTCTGCCTTCTGCGCTGTAGGCTGTGGGTTCGATTCCCACCCAGGACAAACATTTGTGTGATGAATATAGATGTTTGTTCTGTGTTTGGGTGTTGTATCATATAGTAAGTATGTATTTAAAAAAAAAAGTACTCAAGTATTCTATCCGTAATCTAGTTCCCATAGTTAGTTTGGGGTTAGACGGCGCTGTGTAAAAATGAATGTCCTATAATATTATGTCACGCTCTTGGCAGAGTTTTTCCGAAAATCCGGGTTTTTTTTTTCAATTATCCCCTAGGCAAATTTTCGAGTACATTTTTCAAATAAAATGGAAATGGATTGTTTGGCGGTTTTGCTAAACTAGTGATGTATATCGAAACAATGAATAGCATATTAACCAAAATATACCTACGTATATTTTGGTTCATAGGTACGTACCGATAAGCATTCAGGTTGAATAAAATATTTGTATAAAATCAATATACAGTAGTATAATGCTGAATAATATTTAATACAAACGTATTAATTTTTCAAATATATTTATTATAAGTATCCAAGAATGAATAATAGCTTTTATTACGTTTCCAGAACAATCACGAAGAAATTAGCTTATGTTTAAATCAGAGTCCGAATAATAAAAAAAATATCGTATACAAAGTGACGTAACAACTCGAACGACTTGCGAGATATATCTAAAGTGACGTCATCTCGTGCACGACATTTGGCTAGTGTTTCGTTGGAGAGGATATAGGGGCCACACAGACTGTCTAGTGGCAGTTGGACCAGGATAATGCACGTGATTGGGCGCCACAATCACGCCAAAGTTCAAAAGCAACGTATCATACCAATGTTAAATGGCATTTCATACCCACATATAGCATTATTTAACCTATCGCGTTACATAATTTATACGAAATGGTCTTACAGGAATACTTGCGAGGATTTAGGGAACCAATTCTCTGTGACGATACCAAATGAAGCGATTGGTTTATGATAATTGTGGCCATATATCCTCGCAAGTATGAGCTGCTGTTTGTCTTTGTAGTACGACATCGGTCATCTCTGTATGACCAGTCTCGTATATTCCGAAAGATCTAGACACTAGTGCTTAAATTGCCTGCGTGGCCACGGCCTACATTTTTGGGCGTATGAATTAGTTGTGGAAGAACTGCTTAGTAGTTTTGCCATCGTGAGTGTTGCTGACGAAACCTTCAATGACACTCTTTCCGTTCTCCGTATAAGTAGTTCTGGTAAGAATCTGGGAGTCTCCTTTTTGGTTCTCCATGAATTCAGGGCTCATCATTTTCTGCATCTGTTGGTTAATGATTTGTTAGTTTAAAGGTCTTAGATTTAGCAAGTTGAAGTGGCAGTATTCAGGCCCCATAATGAATAATCCCAAAAATGATGCGATGAAAACAATAGAACTTTACCAATGTCAACCGATATTTCCACAATTAATTATTCGCAGCTAGTACTAACATGTAGTTACTAAAATAATAGTACATTATTTAATAAGAAATTTACATAACCTAAAACATTAGATACATTTACTTACTTGCACTTGCATGTCGTTCATCAGACTGAAGGGATCGTCCAATCTGTGGAAATTATTAAATTTCAGGTTATATTGTATTTTACTGTTTTATACTCGATATATACAATTAATTCGGAGTATTTAATATACATGTTCAATTAAAGACTAAGACTAAAATAAGGTAAATTGGATATTGGGTAAGTTATAGAATTAGACAATGGTTTCCCAAAATCAGTCGATACACACAAAATATCCGTTTCAAAACCTACCTACTCAAGACAAAGTTAGTTAAGTATAACGGGCAAAGATTTGAAATCCTAGGCAAAGGGACGAATACCGACGAGTACCTATTTCCTTTTGTTTAATATGTTATCGCATAAGTGATGACTGTTTGTCTTATTTGATTACAAAGCTATGAACACTGCGATCTTAGACTCATCAACTGTGAAATCCTTATAAATAACTGTCTGTAGGTACTCACGAGGCTGTAGGTGCAGCTGTAACAAAAAAATGCAGGGTTAAATTAAAATTCCAATTTAAAGGCTGAAGGTATCAGAGAGGGATTGAAAAACAAAGTAGACTCACGACTTTCTTTTAGTGGCTTGATCTTATATTAGTCAGATTGCGAACCATTTTTATTTTTTTGCTGACTGAATATAAAAAATAACCATACTCTGAATATAAAAATTACATCTATCATCATAATAGGTTTTTAAAATGAGTAAATTACAGAAGTAAATACCTTGAGCGCAATAAATCACAGCTACGACCACAAAAATGATAGACATTTTCGACATCTTGTTAGTTTCCAAACACGACTTTTGAATCTGAATTACTGAATCACACTAAATCAGAACCGAATTTCAGTGGTTTTTATATTTGAGTGAAGAAAAGATATGCCAATAATTATCCTTGGAGATGACGCTGTCAATCAGTCATGCTTTTTTACATAATTAGCTAATTATTCAGGTGAGGAGAATGGGGTAAATGTGGTCATTGTTGAAGAATTTCAGTCGAAGATCCCATCGATTTACATAAAATTTATCCTCTAATAGCTTTTGTTCGTGGCTTCGCCCATGTGGTTCCCGAAAAATTGTGTTATTCCTGGTCCAGAACAATATAAAATTTAAGCTCAATCGGTTCAGTGATGCGAATAATGTTTGACATCCCATTCCAATACCACGGGAACTGATATATATAATTAATAAATTGATTACCTAATTATTCTTATAATTGTTTTTTGTGATATATTATTATTATGTAACTTTTATCCCATTACTCGTTTATAGATAGAGCAACATGTGTGCAAAGATTCAGCTCTGTTCAGTAGTCTTGGCGTAAAGGGGGAACATACCATACATTTAAAGGTCCAAATAAACTTAAGCTTTTATAATATTAGTGTTATGATTCTTTCAAAACACATGATAGATTTTCACCGGATCTGCGTATTTAATTGAAAAATATTTTTCATTTACATATTCGCATTTCTCGAGTGGCATTACTTTTATTGTGTTCTAGAAATAATGAATACAGAACGTTACAATATTTTTAATTAATCACATGATCTAGTTCTTTATTGCGTTGTCTGCCACTTTAATCATAAGTTTAGATTTTTAAGTTAGTTTTTTTTATTTCGTTAAATAAGTATGTCGCGCTCATAAGTAAGGTTAAAAAATCATACGTAATATTATACAAGCGAAGGTTTTGTATATTTAGATCGTTTTCCACGCCTTAATTCAGTAATAATGGCGTGTAAATGGACGAGTTAAAACTTTGGACATATCCTGCACTCACGGTTGCCTGGAAGAGATCGCTTTCAGTGATTAGGCCGCCCATTGTGTTACCAATAGTTTTAATTAAGTTTAGTTATTAGTTACTTATTATTACTTAGTTATTATGTTATACCATGGCTATACCTATATTTTTGTGGTAATCAATAAAGTGCTACTTACTTACTTACTGCTCTAGACTAGGAATGAGACAGGCTTCATTTAATATCACAAATTAGTTCCCGTGGAATGGTAATGGGATGTCAAACATGGCCATGTAAAACTAATTGGTTCTTTGACTTCTTCACGCCGAAACTACTAAACGGATTGAGTTGAAATTAAGTAAGAATAACATACAGACTCCTTTTTATTCGGGTATTAGGTACCAAGCCTACAAAGCCGCGAAAATAATCTAGTATCTTATAATATTGAACGTCCATATTAACCATCTTACTCTTAAAATTTTTTTTTTAGCCTTTTTACAAGAACACTCCAAAAGTATATCACGTGTCTATGAGGCTAATTTAAAACGGTTATTGTACGTAAATCTGCTAAAATGCTTCCACAAGCACAAGCATTAATGAGAAATCATTTTAGTTTGACTGAATCAATTTTCAAGTTTTAGACAAAACGATTATTGGGAACGTAATCAGTGAATAAGTCATAACGGTTGATGTCTTGAAACGTGCTCTCAAAATCGATACCTTAGTTAGTAGTCGTGGTTTAAAAATCTACACCTCAGACCACGAATGTTGTAAAGGCAACCAAGGGGCTTTACAAAACAGGCAGCAGCTTTATTCTATATGTAAACAAGACTTTAACTGATAACATCAATCTGTCTGCTAAGCGTGTGATGCCCCCGTTTCATACGATATTTCACATTTTCACATATTTTCATAACTTTGATTTTATTTACCCCTTTTGCAGCCCTTTAATACAGGGGTGGTTTCGGCAAAGAAAAAAAAAGTTCGTTGTGAAGACAGCCCGACAACAGTATATCCTACAAGATATACCAATCGTTTTACCCTTTTAATGTACCCCTTTGTTACAAAAAAACACCCCTATTAAAAATGAATATATTTCATTTAAATATACTCTTTCAAATGACACCCCACAAGCCAAAAATGTTCTTGTCATGCTTAACACCCCTATTTCTCAAAAACTACCCTAGTGTCGAAAAAATCCTTATACCAATTGATGAGTATTAATATATTCTCTCCATTTCCATTCAAAATTTTGAATTGATCGGAATACCCATCAAAATATATGGACAAAAACGACACTTGCCTAGGAAATAATAAAGCAGACAAGTTAGCCAGAGCGGGAGCAAATCTAACACCAATTGACCTCAGTCTAACAAGACCATCAACGATGGAAATAAAGAAATGACTGTAATAAAACTCTGATATGGAGCACCAAAAGTTTTGGGACCAAAGGCAGGACCGTAGGAAATCAATGAAGATGATGATCTGATCAAAATAAAACGCAGTGATCTACGACTGATGGTAAGCATCATCACAGGACTCTGCGACCTGACTTATCACCTGTACAAAACTGGAGTCACGGACAGCGTTCTGTGCCGGGATTGCTTACAGGAGATGGAAATACTAGAGCACGTATTCCAACGCTGCTTGGCTACAGAATCAGCTAGGGTGAAGACGGGCCTTTGGGAAATGCTTGGCCCCCGCTTGGAGCAAGCATCATCGCTCACAACATCAGAGTCACTTTCAATGAATACAATTAATAAGTGTGCCTTCATTGCACCTTTCTCACCTTACTTAAGCACTTTTTTCTCTAACTCTCTTTATTCACCTGAGTGTTCGAGGCTCTCTCTTGTTGCTAATGTAATGTATCCTTACTAACATGAAACAAAGGTTGATGTCGTTTTGAAAAGTGCTCTCAAAACTGTTGCCTTAGTAGTTGTGGTTTAAAAATCTACCCCTCCAGCCCACCGATGTCGTAAAGTCAACCAAAAAGGCAGCAGTTTTTTTATTTGTTAACAAAACTTTAACCGTGAGCACCAATCTATCTGCTTAACGTGGCGATAATGGCCGTACCGTACCTTATTGAGTGAATAACAATTGATAAAATAGACTTTTAGAATATTTAGAATATAAAATAGTTTATAGGCTCTCTTATCTTACAAGACCTGAAGATCATTCTTTGCCCTCTTTATCTTTAAAACCATCCCAACTTAGGGCAAAATAAACTTATTTAGAAATCAGCCTCAACCCCTATTTCATATGATATTTCATGTTTTAACACGTTTTCAAGACTTCAATCTTAATTACCACTTTTGCAACCCTTAATGTAAATACAGGGGTGGTTTCAGCAAATCAAAAGAAAGTTAATTGTGAAGTCAACTCCCTTTAACAGTCAAGACATAAGACGTTTTGACTCCTTAACGCGCCCCATTGTTACGAAAACCACCCCTAATAAAAATAAAATATATATTTTATGAATGTGCAGTCGATACTCTTTCAAATGACACCCAACAAGCCAAAAGTCTTCTCGTCTCACTTAATACCCCTATTTCTCAAAAACTACCCTAGTGACAAAAAATCCTTGTACCGATTGATGAGTAATAATATAATGTCTGCAAAGATATGGACGAAAACTTGTATTTCTTTTCACCCCAATATCTCAAAAACTACCCCACTTATCAAAAATTCCCCGCGACCATATACTTCTATTTATTTTATCTTTATATAGTTTAAATTTTATGAAAATAGAATGATCCGTTTGAGAGTTATGCCGTCACAAACATTGCCACATACATACATACATACAGTGCCGGATTTCCCAACTTAACTCGGAGATCCGTTCGCTTTCCTCACTTGATCAAAAATACTGGAGAAATCGTAAGATTTATGCGGTGTTGACAGATACAAGTTCCACAAACCGGGTAATTCTTGCATACGCAGGATCGCGAAGAGGTTTTTTAAATGCTTTTTTAAAACTGGTGGGCCATCAAGAGATTATCACGGTCAAATAAATAGTGTGAACTTTGAAAAGTGGATCACTGAAAAGCTTATTCCAAACCTCAAACCAAACAGCATCATAGTAATATATATATTATATTTATATTCTTAGTAATGGATTGACAAGAAAATAAAGTTCCTAGTAAGTCCTAAGTTATAATGTTCAATGTAAGTTGTAATCCTTGTAATGTTGGAATGTTCATGTTAAATAATGAACAAGCGTCACTAAGTATGTGAAAAGATGAGCCTTTCATTTATTTGAGTGATTTGATTAACCTAGAGATGAAGAATATAGATAAAGAAAAGAAAAGAAATGAATTAATGAAAATTCTTTATTGCACACATTAAAAATAAAACTGGATTACTTAAATATGTATATACGATGGACGGTCTCATTCAGGAATCGTATATATAAATCGTATATAGCTTTAAAATAACTTATAGATGTTACAGATTTGACAGGTTTTTGTTACAGTTTCTCATTTAGTCCGGCGTATCAATATGTGCTGAGCAGCTGGTAATCCAGCTCCTCCAGAGCTCAGTCTGTTGATGATTTCAAAAATTTCGACAAAATGGAAATAGCTTTAAACAACCTATAGGTAATAGTGTTTCCTCCCATTGATATTTTCAAAATATAGGTTTTTAATATTCAAATTTTGACCCGTTTTAGTTTGCAATATAATATAATATAATAATCACCGGGAGCCGGAGCCCTCCGGGTTTTCAAAAATATTGCGGGGCTTTTGATTGAGGCGACACGTGACCCAAGGGCTGGCTCTTATTTAGGCCAGCGAATTAGCATAGCTATTCAGCATGGCAATGCAGCCAGTGTCTTGGGCACGCTTCCGTCTGGTACTGGTCTGGAACAGTTGAGTTACCTATAGGCCGTTTGTGTAACGGTCCTTAGGTAATCTGACTGATTCCTTTGTACATAGTTAGTTTAATTGTACTTTTTATTGAATAAATGAGTTTGTAATAAAATATAATATATATATCATATCATATATAATAAATATGTACCTACATATGCTCAGATCGGTCATGTCAAGCTTTCTTTATCTCAGCGTAAGTAATAAACGTATCTTTTCGTTCAAATGGTACCTTTAAGGTAAAAGGTTTTCAGGTTAAAATAAATATTTGTATTAAATCAAAGTACAGTTGTTTGTTGGCCGAATAATATATAATGCAACATTATAATCTTTCTTCAAGATTTCTAAGAATTTTTAAAAAACATTTAATTTGTTTCACAGAACAATTACAAAGAAACGATAGCATAAGTTAAATCTAAAATCCAAGTATTTAAAAAAAATGTCGTATACAAAGTGACGTAACAACTCAAACGACTTGCGAGATATATCTGAAGTGTGAAACGTCATCTCGTGCACGACGTTTGCCTAGTGTTTCGTTGGGGAAGAGATAGGGGCCACGGCCGCGCAAGCTGTCTAGTGAATATAGTAGGACCAGGATCATTGCACGTGATTGAGGACGCCACAATCTTCGTCAAAGTGCGACTCACAGACATGTTTATGGTTACAATACGACCAGGATCATAGTCACCTGGCGTATTTCAAAAGAGATACTAGAGCTTAAACAAGACGCCTACATTGCGGCTACGGCTTAGTTTTTCGAATGATTTAATTGTGGAAGAACTGCTTGCTTTTTTTGCCATCATGCGTGTGGCTGACGAAACCTTCGACAACGCTCTTTCCGTTTTCCATGTAAGAGTTGCTGGTCATAATCTCGGCGTCTCCTTTTTGGTTCTTCATGAATTCAGGGCTCATCATTTTCTGCATCTGTTGGTAAAACGATTTGCTAGTTCAAAGTTGCTGACAGAGCTATCAGAATTAGCAAGCTAAAGTGGCAGTGGTCCAGCCTCATAGCTCATAGAAATGATAACCTCTGGGTAGTAAAGGTTCTTTAGCAAAGCGACCACGTCTAAAATGCAAAACGGAGTGTTGGAAGATGGTATCGACGAGGCGATTTTGATTTATTACATATAGATATCTGTTGCGTCGGTTGGAAAAGCATATGTTCAGGTGTGTGGCCTGAAATTATGATGTAGTTTAATGAGTTTTATGATATTTCTAAATCTGTGGTTATTTAACCCTACCAAGTGGCAATCAACCCATTTTAAATCTCATCCTCCCATTGCCCTATTAGTCCTTAGTCCTACACACTCCTACCATATCATTTTTCAGGCTGGTGTTTTTTTAGTTTTGCCAATAACAAAGCCTAACTGTAGGTCACATCCACAAAAAACATGACCTACGCGGTACTGCATTGCGCCCGTCAACTTGAGGCATAAAGGTGTTGCGCCCCGAAAACACGTTAGCTCGGTAAGATATGCGATTCTATGAAATTAAAAACCATTCAGAAGCTCAAGTAAATTTTAAAGTGTTCTTCAAGCGAATCTAAGGACTGCGAACTATATGACAAGTAATTAAACGAATTTTAAAGTGTTCTTCAAGGCGAATCTAAGGACTGCAAATGAATATTTCACTTCAAAACTTGTATTTTTATTGACCGAGCGAGCGTCTTTGTTTCGAGACTGGCCAAAATTGCATTTGTCCGCTGTCTGTCGGCTGTCGGCTGTCGGTTTGTTCTCGTCTACAGGTCGCATTTTTCAACCGATTTTAATAAAAATTGGCACACATGTTCCTTGATGTTAAATTCTTTGATTTTTGCTGTGGTGTTATTTATCAACGGATTTGAATTAAATTTAAAAGACACACTAAGGATTTAATTATACACAAGATGTTGTGAAAAAAAGGGGAAAGGAGGGAGAAAAGGGGAGAAGTTTGCTGTAGGATTCAAGTTATCGTCGTTTTTTCGGAAAATGTATACCTATGTATACCAATCGGATTACGCAGTCCTCCGACTTTGCGAGAAGAACTCGTAGACAGCAGATTTTACCTCCTAGGACCAGGGGAACACGAGTAATGACTAAAGCGTATACCTTTTTTTGCTCAAAAGTCTAAAAGGAAAAGTGAAAGAGGAAAGCATTAGTTGCTGCATGGTTATAAGAGCTCGCGAGGTCTAATGTCCTTACAGAACCACTAGTTATAGATTGTTATCGCTAACCCAGTGGGTGGTTCCCTAAGGGCACCGAAACAAATTTGGTGCCTTCATAAACTATTTAATTGTATACGTGGCCCGTGTTAAAAATCGTACATACATATTCTCCTAAAATGCTTCAAAAGCATTTTGATTTACAACAATCATAAATCTCACTTTGTAAATCTTCTTTGTGAATTGCTATTCAAAGCCAGTCTACCAGTCAGTCTAGCTATGCGACAGTTGTATGTATGTATTTTGTACTCACTTGTGCTTGTATGTTGCCCATGATACTCATGGCATCGCCCGATCTGTGGAATAAATGAAATTTCAGGGGGTATAAAAAAAAAACAAAAGAAAAAGGCTGAAGGTTTATATCGCGCTTAAAGTTGTGGAACACAACCTTCTAGCTTTCTATCTGGTCAGCTCTCTTTTCTTTCTCTTTTTCAGACTGGAATCTGTGCTGCATCAACCACCAACACCACTCACCTGTCGGTGATGTACCTATTGTTTTTTATATTCTAATAAAAAAAAAATATGGGACTTTAATTTTTACACAGTGCCATCTAGCCCCAAACTATGCATAGCTTGTAATATGGGAACTAGATTACGGATAAAATACTTAAATACTTTTTTTTTTTTAATACATACTTACTATATGATACAACACCCAAACACAGAACAAACATCTATATTCATCACACAAATGTTTGTCCTGGGTGGGAATCGAATCCACAGCCTACAGCGCAGAAGGCAGATTTACTACCAACTGAGCTATGAGGCTTGTTAACGTGTTGATTTAGAATTTTAATTACCGCTGTGTACACTTTTAACAGAAATCAGTAAGTAATATTATAATGCAGGACAAGAGATGGACGCAAAGAGTAATGGCAAAGGCAAGCCCGGTGGGACTGAGACCTAGAGGGCGTCCACAAGAACGTGTGGGTGGACGATATCAGAAAAGCGGCTGGACCAGATTTGATGCAAAGAGCTCAAGACCGGGACACGTGGAAGACCTTGGAGGAGGCCTATACCCGAAAGGGGCCTTAGACTAATTTGATTTAAATTTACCTATCAATATGCTATTTTGTAATTTAACTTTGGTTAAGGAAAATAAAAAGGCTTTATTATTATTATTATTAATATTATAATTGATTTTAATTACTGCTGTGTTGTGAGTCAAATCATTTCACTTTAATAATTGTCTATACTTCAGAAATCAGTAACGTTATAATTGATATTAAATAATATCGGACATTATGTAGCCCCAAACTAAACAGAGCTTGTAATATGGGAACTTGATTACGCATATAATAATATATATATATTTAATAGATATACAAATAATTGAAACAAAATAACACCCAAACTCAAAACAATCATTTATATTCATCATACAAATTTTTGCCCCGGGTGAGAATCGGACCCACAACTGCAGAAGGAAAAGCTATCAAATGAGGTCTGTCATAATACCATATATGTAAAGGCAGGGTATTTATACGTGACAAAAAAGGAACATCGCATCCCAATCCGCTGACTTGTATTTCCACACCCGCCGAATATGCGAGAGAGAATGCTCCATCCATCGTAGACCCAAACCTCCTCCTACCCCTCAGCATGGGGATGTTTTTATCCACCATCGGGAGACAAAGTTCTCTCGAAGGTGGATAAAAACAAAGGACAAAAATTTTATCCCCGCCCCGTGCTGAGGGAGCAGGTAATAATATAGATATAATAATACCCAGGCGTCGAGCCAAAGACGCTTACCCATTACAAATAAATAAAAAAATACAACTCTACGTTTATTTTGTACTTAATACGTCATTTTATAAAAAGTTCATAACTTTAAACACAATGACGTATTAAGCGATCTTTTTTTTTTTTGTTCGACGGTGCTTGGCCTTCAAATCACCTGATTTTCAAGTTATGATAAGGCCGTAGGTGGAAGCGCACTTCACCCGGAATCCTCAACAAACTGAGGAACGGCTGTATTACCTCTACATACCGGAACACAACAGATGGTAGAAACAAGCCAAGCGGACTGAAAAAAGACCTCTAGATCTGACACCGGTAGGCGAAACACTAGACCACAGAGGCGGTTAACATCTCATCATCAACTGATTCACTATAAAACCCAAAAAAAGCATTAATACTTAATTAAAACTATAAAATATGTGAAGACTCACGAGGCGGAAGGTGCAGCTGCAACAAAAGAATAAACAGTTTAAATTGATATCCAAATCCAAAGGAAGAAGGTACCAGAGATGGACAAAGAAATAGTAGACTTACGACTTACTTTTTCGAATTGATATTTTATTAGTCAGTGTGAACCATTTAGGTTTTTTTGGATAGGTCCAAAGCTCAGCATATGCCTACATTTTGCAAGATGGGGATGCAAGCCCATTTCCCTAAATGGAATATGTGTATCAAACACGATTTCCATTTTGCAAGTGTCTGTACCTCATCCCTTCAAAACTGGAGCCGATTGTCTTCAGTTCTTTTAACATAAGTGTTAAAAAGAATATAATTTATAACAGTTGTGTTGCTTACTGACTGACAAAGTGACAACACCCAACGTACAGCCTAAGCTAGAGGACCTAGGGACTTTCAAGCTTCCAGTATTTTGGAAAATTCCAACGGGATGGCAGGAACCAACAAGCAAACGGTCGGGGCGTTTGAAAATAATAATACATATTCTTCAGGTCCATTATATGTTCAGCAAATAAAGTGAATTAAAAAGTAGTAAGGTCAAAACTGAACAAAAATCATCTACTAACACTCTCTACCATAGGAACTACCATTAGCATTATATGCTGTCAAAATAACTTTTCAGCATATTTTTTTGCTGATCGAATATAATAAAATATACCCTCTACGTGCATACTGACGACGAATATAAAAAAAAAAATTATCACTATACTAGGTTTTTAAAATGAGTAAATAACAGAAGTTAATACCTTTAACGCAATAAATCACTGCTACGACCACAAGAATAATAGACATCTTCGACATAATGTTTTTTTAAACACGACTTTTGATACTGAATAACTAAATCACACTAAATCTGAACTGAATTTTAGCGGTTTTTATATTTAAGTGAAGAAAAGATATTCCAATTATTATCCTTGGAGATGACGCTGTCAATCAGTCATGCTTTTTAACATAATTAGCTAACTATTCATGAGGAGAGTATGAGGCAAATGGACCTTTTTGAAGAATTTCAGGTAGATATTTCATCGATTTACCTGTTGTACTATAATATTTTATATATATGTGATTTTGTAAGAATAGCAGACCTCGCGAGCCCTTATGCAATAACCGATGCTTTCCTCTTTCACTTTTCCTTATAGACTTTTGAGCAAAAAGAGGTATAAGGTTTAGTGATTACTCGTGTTCCCCTGGTCCTAGGAGGTAAAATCTGATGTCTACGAGTTCGTCTCGTAAAGGTGGAGAGGACTGCGTAATCTGATTGGTATATGTAGGTATAAATATTCCGAAAAAAAAAAAACCTACAGCAAACTTCTTCCCTTTTTTTGTGAAGAATTAAATCCTTAGTGTGTTTTTTTTAATTTAATTCAAATCCATCTATAAATAACGCTACAGCAAACTTCCCCCTTTAACCCCCTATTTTCCCCCGATCAAAAATCGCAATCGACTAAAAAAGTTTATTATATCAAGGAACATGTGTGCCAATTTTACATCAAAATCGGTTGAAAAATGCGACCTGTAGACGAGAACAAACCAACAGCCCACAGACAGCGGACAAAAACATTTTTGACTGGTCTCGAAACTTGACACGTCCCTCGCTTCGCTCGCTTGGTCAATGATCAACTACTAGCCAATTGATTGAGCTGACACTTTGCACACATGTTGCTCTAGACTAGTTAGGAGATAAAAGTTACTTAATTCATATTTATATTTTTATTCCATACATATATCAGTTCCCGATGTATGGGAATGGGTTGTCAACAATTGCCTTATAGAACTGATTGGTTCTTTAATAATCCTTAACGACACTGAAACTATTCAACTGAAATTTTGCACAGATATTGTTCGAAATCAGGAATAACATGTATGCTATTTATTTCTGGGTACAACAAGTGCGAAGCCGCAAGTAGAATCTAGTTTCTAACAATATTTCAAATATAATCCATATTACCCATCTTACTCTTTAAAGTTTTTTCAGCCTTTTCACCAGAAACTTTAAATGTAAATCACATGTGGCTGATTTAAAACGGTTATTGTACGTAAATCTGTGGAAGCACAAACTTAATGATTTTAGTTTTGTCTAAATCTTGGACATTCGTACAAAACTTTTTTGTCATTTTGAAATGTGACGGTAAATACCTATTTTTACAAAGGTGTTTCTGTCATCTGTAAAGGATCTTAGCTGCACGTGTTTCAACGCTTGTGACAATGTGACTAGCATTTCTGTTGTCAGAGTAGAATATAACCCCTACGTGTCACGGGTACCAGGCAAATAATGCCCACCTACCGCCATTTTTCAACCGACTTTCTTTCAGATTGAGCGGCGTGCTACAGGTTTATAGGATGATACGCATGTTGAGGCCAATTTGCAGAGCTTAGAACATAGGCCAGACTGCCAGACTGTTCGAGTTCTATTAATTCCAGTTTGGCAAAAGTGAGCACGTTATATATATATATATATATATATATATATATATTATTTAATTTGTTTGTCGTGGAAGCGTCAAAGCGCCTTCATCTCACCAGTCTTTCAAGTTGAGATAAGGCCGAAGCTGGAGGCGCACTTCACCCGGAATCCTCAACAAACTAAGAAACTGGCTATCTTACCTTTAAATGTCGGAACACAACAATTTGTTAACAATTGTTATTATGGTGACAGAATTAGATAAGACGGTAGTAGCTAGCCAGGCGGACTAAAACAAAATTCTACCATCAACAAACCAAGCACATCTCTCCCCGGGGATCGAACCTGGGACCTCTGGATCTGAAATCTGGGTTGAACCACTAGACCACAAAGGCGGTTTAAAATCTTTGACCTAATTCCTCGATCCCCTTTCCACCACCGAACTAGCAAACGTACGGCAGGCTACAACCCATACCTTGTTAATGTTCCATTGTGCCGACCTCATCCTTTCGCCTCTACCTTTATCAATACTGGGTAATTTATTATCTGTGATACTGGTATGCAATAGAACTCCTTGCCCTCTTCTATTTTACCGCACGAGTGCAATTTTGGAGTATTTAAGTCAAGAGTGAATACATTCCTTTTCAAAAAGCGTGCTCCATCCTAGGCCACACCTTTTCTTGTTTTTTCAAACAAGCTATCGGTCAAACGCTTGGCTATCTTATACAATATAGATTTCATTTTTTACATTTATAGATTTGTGCATGCTCTTTATTTAAATTTAAGAAACTTATAACTGTTGTGCTAACCTCACATGTTTGCACTCTATCTTAGTTTGTATCATTTACCTTCTTGCACTTTAATTTTGCCTTCAGTATTATATTCTAATTGTATCTCTCTATTTATCTTCTTCTCTTATCGTTCATAATTTTGGCAATTTATTTATTAATATTTAACTTCAGTTATTTATTTTGTATATTACAATCACCCATCTAGTTGTATTATATATTAAACTGTAATAGATTAACATGTGATCATCGCTGTGGGCCACAATATTACCACAGGTACTGTTATATTTTAAGATTTATATTGTGGCTGTTTGATGTTACCCTAATAAACAAAATTAATAATTAAAAATTAAATGATTCGCCCACCGGTACCAGAGGTTGCGGGCGCGATCACCAGAGGAATACTGTTTTTTTTTTGCTAGCTACCACCATCTAATTTGTCTATCTCCTTAACAATGATTCTTAATTGGTGTGTTCTGGCATATATGTATGTCGGAATCTGAGGTTACTATGCAGTCGATACAGCCACTCAACTGTCAACACGGGACGCAAGCGCCATCTGCAGGCGCTACACGGAGTCTTCGATCTGGAAACGGCACTTTCGGTGGACACACGTTTTACATCGGTCGAGTTGAAAAAAAAACATCTAATCCACATCTTTACTTGTTTTACATGTAAGCTGGTCGTCAAACGCTTGAAATAAATAGTCAAGTCAATAAAAAAAAAAGTTCTTAGGAACTGTCACGCACTCCGTAGTCATGGCTACCATATAACAAAAAACCTGGAATTATAGTTTAGCTTTTCTTTCTCTTATTATTCCTACCGACACCTACCCGCTCACTGCCCATAAACTATGGCCAACGAAGAAGAAAATAGTGTCCAGACGTTATGTATAAATGTATAGGTAATATAGCCAGTTTCTCAGTGACATAGCTTCATACAAAATAAATAAATAACATAGGTACGAGTAAGAGACAATGTATAGGAACCAGTATTGTCACTTGTCAATGTCGCTTGCTGGCCGCATTCGGCTACGAGCTTGTATCTTTACGGGTACCAAAAGTACTCCTTTACATTTAGCTTTATCATATCTTGACTCAGGTGACTATTTGTCTACCGAATGCTGATAATAGCCTTATTTAGATTCCTTGGCCCGAACCTACTAAACCAATCGCTTTACTATGGCATCATTACAGAATGGCCACTAGAATAATAAAATAATCGATAAAATTTAACTAAAGTAGCTATACATACATAGCTCACGTACTTTAAATATGTACTTTATTTTGAATCTCAATTTGGCTTAAGACTTGATGGCGCTACTAAGAATTGTTTGTTATTTAAGTAGGTTGCCATAAAAATTCCGTTACACAAATCATTACTAATTACGTTATCACAAGAGGCCCCGCCTCTTGTGATAACGTAATTAGTAATGATGTGAAAATTATGACTGTAATATTTACAAAAAAAACAAATTCGATACCGGTAGCGACATCTAGTTAGTCAGAAAAAAGATAGCAATTCAGGCACACTTTGATATACGGAGAATAACTATCTATATAGTAATATTTATCGATGCTGAAAGTCACATAAAGTGGCAATTCTGCGTCGATACCATATAATTACTAAGCAGAGTCGGGGCACTGGCTTGTTGTCAGAATTTTAAGATGATTGCTTAACTCTCGTCTAACTCTTAGAGTCCGTGATAATTCTGTTATTCTGGATGATTTTGTTCATTGGCAAGATTTATTTCTCCAAATAAAAAAAATCTCTTTGTAGCCTAATCTCAAAGTAGGTAAACAACCATTATTCGCCAGAAAATACCTTCAACACTTCTATGTTCTAGTGATCTTTTCACCAGTATCAGGTCTAGAGGTTCTAGGCTTGGTATTGTGTTTGGTTTGGTTGGTAGGACTTTGATTAAGTCCACCAGGATAGCTACCACCATCTAATCTAACCTATGTGTGTCGCTATAATAACAATTCTAAATTGTTGTGTTCTGTAATTTAAAGGAAGATAGCCTGTTTCTCAGTCCGTTGAGGATTCCGGGTGAAGTGCGCTTCCACCTTTGTCCTTATCATAACATGAACCTTGTGAAACCATGTGAGGTGAAGGCCAAATGCTTCCCCGTCGTATAAAAAAAAATACCAGCATGGATCAGGGGATCCATAGAATTCGGGCCAGTCTTGACAGCATCCTGAAGACTTGCAGATAGGTATGACTCGCCGATGTGTTTTGTGCGGAGGGTGATCAAGTAGGCTTCGACGAGAGCTGTTGATCACCGCTCTGCCCGGAAGCCTTGTCGTATCATACCTTAGAAAGAATATTGGTCTGTTTTTTTCTTGTTTGTTTGTATTTACCTAGTTCTTTCAGATTGCCTTTTTATAAGCACCATGTATATGGACTTTTTGGTCTGTTTTTTTAATAGTGTCGGTACCTCCTGTCTGACGTTATTGTAGGTTTTTCCTTGAATGTGACGGCATTGGAGTACGATGGTTTAGTCTAGACACATTTTTAGTCAAGGGCTCAAATGTATGTTATACATATATATTAGGTACATATTTTATAGAGAGAAGTGATATAAGTTTTAGGCCTAAGTACCTGTCTGTGTGCATTTGGCCTGTGGCGTGGGATTGTAAGCTTCGAATGTAGAGCAAATCTCTACATTGACATGTGATTTGATTTTGATTGGAAAGTTACTGATTTCAATAAATTAAAACACTGTTCCGAGAAACCCATTTATTATGACAAAATATAATAAGGTATAAGACAATATAATTTAGAAATAAAAAAAAGTGCCTTATTAAATATAAGTAGTATTCGCTGCGCTTGCTATTCTAAAACATCAGGAGCTCTGTTATAACTTGAGTTCAGTTGCCTTTGGCGAATTTTCCAACCAATTCTTTGACTTTTCCATTATCATTATTCAAGCTGTAGATTGATCCTTGGCTTTTCTCCTTCCCATTGATAGTAACGGAGGAGAACTGAGAGCCTGAACCTACAAACGTGAAGCTTTCACCTTCATTTTCAGGCACGTATGTCCTTGCCTTGTCAAGGTCTATAGGTTTAATTTCCGGTATCTGAAAATATGATATGTTGTTTTTATTTTCATCTCCGATAGCCATAGAAATGTCAAATGGATGAGCTCTCAATGCAGGAGGGATTTGTAATTTTTGAGTTCAACTCCCCAACTCCCTCCTCCCAAAGCTTCCCGTCCCGTTTAGGCCCTACAAATACCGTAGTTCCTGTCTATAAAAACAGTAGCAGACTCACAACTTTTTCCCATTTGAGGATTCAACTGATTCCTACTCAGGCATACACACAAGGATCAGATGAGGTTCGCCTACTAGTCCGAAGTCAGAGACACATCCAAACTTACGTTCGGCGGTTTGCAAGTAGCTGGTATTCAATACGTTACAGGTTGCAAGACCATCGCCGCTTAGCGGAATATAAGCCAGTGACACACGCCATTCGGATTTTTGGATTTTTGGGATATGCCGGTTTCCTCACGATGTGACCTTCGCCGTCAGAGCATGTGCAAGTGTCATATGCACACATAAATTTCAGAAAAACTTAAGTCCATTGGTGCAAAACTGGACTTGAACCCACAACCTCGGGATCGGAATGCAGGCCCAAACCCACTTGGCAACACAGCTCTTTTAAAATTACATTAATTAACAAAATGTACACTCATGATAACAAAATAGTTAAAGGAAAGGAGGATATTATGAACTCAATATATGTTTTATGATGACTAAATTTGGTAGGAAGCACTACATTTTTTTTATTAAAATATTGCTTAATTTAAGCAAAAAATAGCACACACACACAAACCTTAAAATCAAAATTGGGAATTTTCAATTTCTCAAACGCAGGAAAATCGCCGAACTGCAAAAATATTCAGATAATAGGTACAGGGTGATAAACTTAAACGAGGCGCACAGGGCAGCAACCAGAAAACCTAATCCTTAGCGGATTATAATAGAAGTTCACGTAAAATTAATAATAAATAATTTTCAAAGTATGTCTCTGCCTTATTACTATTTGCTATTTATTTTTTATCATACGACAGGGAGATGCTTGGCCTTCATCTCACCTGATTTACAAGTTATGAAAAAAATAACAGTCAGTAATAAAATGGCATTAGTAAATGGAAAAATAATGTTTCATTATTTTATGATGCTAATGGATCCGAATGATTTTAAGGAATTTAGTATTGGTGCTCTGTGTTGTTCTTAACTCACCAGGAGATTTAAATTACAAATACCTACTTTTTACTATGATTATCTATATTTCAATCTACTAATTAATAAAAATATATTATACACATTATAGCGGTATAACAATTGTTAATAAAGAAAAATGGTATCTCATACGCAATTCATAAAATGATTTTATCTAGTTCGTCTTCGTGTTCTGTACCTACCTTTATAATTACAGAGTTTCTCGGTATTTTTACATATGTAATAAATTACTTATATTAATGTTTCTTTTACTAATAGATTTATATACATATATAGATTTCACTAGAGGCGGCTTACTGGTTCCCTGAAAAAATAATAAACAAATAGAAATACATAAAGTTCGATATTTTTTTCTTTATTATAAGCATTGACATACAATATTAAATAATTGAATACGTACCTAGTCTTTTTTGTTGGTGTTGCCAGGGTAAACAACTAAAACAAATAAAATTGTGTATCATTCAAACAATACAAATAAACAAAATAGTTGCTATTTAATGTCAGATCTTATATTGAATGCCGTGTAATATGAGAGTTTTCTTAGTAAATGAAAATAATGTTTAATAAATATACTAGTGATAAAATATGAAGTGGATGGACGGTTCTGTGTTACTATTATTTTTGAGTTGTATCCCAGAACTTACATGTTTCATGATAAGTCTCTCCATTGTTGTTGACCAGGATCTGTGAGGTACCCTGTCCCTGTCCGTTGGTAGCACTGCTCACGAAAACTCCGTGGTAGTTTCCACCGTTTTGGGGTACTGTGTTGTGAACGGTAGCAAAGTTCGGTTGGAAATTATGGAAATTCTTGATAGGTTTGTTGTTGAAATGGTTGAATGTGTTATGTCCTGGCTTGTTGAAGTTTATGTATGGTAATGGAGGAGCCTGAAGATGGGGAAAACCGGGGATTTGTGGTAAAGGCAGTGCCGGCATAAAAGAGATCTGAAAAAAGTGTGTGCCTAATGTAAGTACAGAAAGATACAGAGACGAACTAGTACAAACTAACTTAAGAATATACGATATTACTTAAAATACGTTAATAGTTTTTTTTGGTATTTGAATGTTCCTTCAAAATTATTACTTGTACCTAAGTAGTGGATTTAGAAATTGATACGAAAAACAAGGTTGATGTTAAACAAATTGGAGTATGAGCTGGTTTAATATATGAATAAATTTACCCCCATCCTGGAACAAAAATAATAACATTAGCACCTTAGAGTGAACATACGTACATTTAAAAGCTTAAAAGTATTCATATTTTAATAGAAACTGCTTATTCACGAAAGCTCGATTGCAAATACTGCTGTTTGTTAAATGAAGTTTTAAAATAGAATAACTTACTGGTCAAATCCAAAGTTGTCTATACCTGTAACAAACCAAAATAAAACTAAGGATGCGAATTTATAAAACATATCTGGTTGTCAGCAGCAATGGATTTGTGATCAATTGTAAATATTGTAAATTATGTAAATACATTTATTCAATAAAAAGTACAATTAAACTAACTATGTACAAAGGAATCAGTCAGATTACCTAAGGACCGTTACAAACGGCTTATAGGTAACTCAACTGTTCCAGACCAGTAAATTAATAAATTATTATGTAAATTAATATATACATAGATTATTTGATGATTTATTTAGTAAGTATGTATGAAAAATGTTTACAAGTATTCTAAATAATATCTGTTATTTATTTTTATTGGTGATAGCCCAGCATTTGATTTGATGTGGCCTAAGATATTAGTGCAAGCTTCTATAAAAAAAAACCTATTTACTCCAGACTTGAAGGCTCCAAGATTGTACGGGTGCGGAAAATCAGACGAGGTCAAGGAGTTCCATTCCTTACCGTCATTAATGATAAAGAAATAAACCGCCTCTATGGTCTAGTGGTTCAACCCACCGATTTCAGATCCAGAGGTCCCGTGTCCGATCCCCATGGGGAGAACAATATATTGTGCTTGGTTTAGTTGGTGGTAGGACTTTGTTGAAGTCCGCCTGGCTAGCTACCACCATCTTACCTAATTCTGTCGCCATAATAACAATTCTAAAACTGTTGTGATCCGGCATTCAGAGGTAAGACAGCCAGTTCCTCAGTTAGTTGAGGATTCCGGGTGAAGTGCGCCTCCACCTTCGGCCTTATCTTAACTTGTTACCAGGTGAGATGAAGGCCAAGCGCTACCCCGTCGTACAATAAAAAAAAAAGAGGCGAAACGATGAGCTCGGCACAATGAAACATTTACAAGGTATGTGTTGTAGCCTGCCGTACGTCTGCTAGTCCGGTGGTAGAAAGGGGATAGAGGGTCAAAGATATCGTACGCACACTCGCCAAAGTGGAATTTACATAGTTTATTATAATAGTTTCCGTACTACATGTTTTGCTGGTTTTGGGGGCATTTAGGTATAGTTAGTGGATGATTTGATTGACTTTATATAAATAATAATAATATATCTTTATTGCAGACACAAGATCCATACACACATAAAAAAACTATAAAATTAAATTAAATTATAATTAAAGATACATGACGTATCTACCTACACACTTCTCAGAGTGCTATCTGTACCCATCGTTTAAAGATCTGTCTGGATCTGGATCTGGATCTGGATCTGTCTGGTCTCTCAAACAGACTTGTTATAATGCTGTTTTTACACGTCTGCCAACCCTGGACATGAACTTAGCGATGCGGTTTCTTTGGATGGCATTAAAGGAGTTGACTCGCGCTTCCTAAAACATACCAGAGGCACTACAACACCACTCCAGTCCCAGGAGTATTCTGAAGACATTGTTGTAGGCTACCCTTACGCCATCAATCGCCTTTAATGTAAAGTTAGTCCACAGTTGGCACGTGTAAAACAACTGACAGAACGATCTAAATAACGTTAATTTATTTTCATGCGATGAGCTACGGAACTTTCTAATAATCATATTACCGACTACACATACTGCCCTACGCTGACGCTCGATGTCTTCTTCATCTTTAAGGTTTGATGTCACTATATGACCAAGATACTTGAAGCTACTCACGATGTTAATAGGCCGTTCATTAACATTGCTACTCGGCACACATTCGGCTCCCTTTACGGACCTAAATACAACCATATCTGTTTTCTTAGTGCTAAACATCAGATCGTGGTCTTTTGCATATTTTTAACAGATATTGATTAACTTTCTCTTTCTCTCTTCATTCCTTTGATCTAGGGGCTAAGCAGCACCATATCATCGGCATAACTCAGATTATTGACATATCTGTCATCTAATCGGAACCCTACCGGGGTGCCGCTCAGCTCCACGATCAAGTCATTAATGTACGTGTTAAATAGGTTCGGCGAGGTAACGCCCCCCTGTCTCACGCCACTAGATAGTTTGAAGCTATCAGACAGTTCATTGTCCCACCTGATGTTATTAGACTGGTTTTGATACCAATATCTAAGCAGACCAAGAACATCAGCCGGGACACACGTCCGCTGCAACTTCTCCCATAACAGCTCATGATTAAGCGAATCAAATGCTCGGCTCAGATCGAAAAAGCAAGCGTAGACTCGCCAACTTTATAGTACGACCTGTTTTAGAGAAAATATGGCCATGTCTGTTGAGACATGGGGCCTGAATCCAAACTGGGCGTCGTCTACTGCCAAAGTCGGCGTTAAGCTATTTTGTATAATTCTTTCAAGCATCTTGGCCATTATAGTGGCAAGCAAGATGGGCCTATAGTTTGCCATGCTCGAGGCGTCATCTGTCTTGTTCTTTGGAATAGAGACAACCAGCGTGCGGATCATGTCCTCTGGCAGATAGCAATGCCGCAAGCATATATTAAAAAAATGTGCAAGTACAACACAAATATGCTGGCCCGCAAAGAAAAGGTGCTCAACGCTCAGTCCATCGTGGCCCGGAGAGTTTCCGCGCTTCATATTCCGCAGCATCCTTTCAATATCATCAGGTCTTACTGTTACGTGAGAAGTCTCCGAGTCACCACGTCCAGTAACGCAGCTATTTATCGGTCTATTACTTGAACTATTATTACTATATACTTTTTCTTATTTTCCTCACCTTCTTTCTTCACTCAACTTTTTTGTTTCCTTCCAAAACTGCACAAAGTTTACTAAAGAATGCTGGCAGGCCAGTATATCTATTTTAATTTTCTGTTGATTATTCTGGACGAACTTAACGGCGGCCTTAAATTCCCTTCGCGCTGATGACATAGCCTCATACGAATGTCCCGAGCATGGCCTACCATACAATACCCAGTTGTGAAAAGACATGCGAGCTTTTGTACATGGTGGTTGCATCCAACTAGTTTTTTGTGAGACTTTTTATTATTTGCACTATGTGTAGCCGATAGCTGCAAGATACATAAATTTTTTTCATACAACGCGTCAATCTCCCTTAAATGACAACTATAGTTCTTACAAATACTACAGTCAAGAGATTGTAAAATATTAAAATTAAAATTGTCTAAAAGACTAGACAGTTTATCCGTACATGTTCTACGATAGGACTCAATTTGGTACTGGTCCCTCACCCCCACACATGCTTTTGGGTTGGGGTCTCTATAATATTAGACTTAGATCTTATATGATTAAATTACATTTAATTATTGGTCTGAGCTGTATGAATCATATTGCACATGCATATCAGTGACGAGTGCCGCCGCATCAGTCGCGACACAGTGGTCGAGCCAACGACACGTCCCGTGGCTCTCACTTACGTAGGTGTATTTGACGCGGGTCGTTCAAAGTCCACACAGCGCAACGACTGCTCGACACTATAATGCGTCAGCTCTTTTTCAAAAAGAGTACCGGGGTGGGCAATAAAATCACCCAACACAAATGCACATTCGGTGAAATGATATACTAGAAAATGTTGAAATTGCTTGTTAAATTTGTTAATTTAATGCATAAGAATTTATTTCATGAAGTTGAGAAAATTATATAGACCAAGTAGCCGCCGCCAGAGTTGATGACCATACGGGCCAGTTTTATGTATGGTATCTTTTGTCCAGTTTAAATTATCTTAGTATTAGTAAGTCTTCTATCGTAGGTACCTATCCATAGCTCAAATTGGCAGACCTATCATAACTTTTGTTTTATTGTACTATGTAAGGGAGAGCTTTATAGCTTCGCTTTATAATATATCATCTATCAAGTCCCCTTCTTATTGAAACCTAAAAATTGTTCTGAAGAAAAGACGCCATTTTGATTGAATCCAAAATGAAGTACCAAATGAAGAGTTAAGAAATTGGTCAGCTGGTCCCGATTAGGCGGGTGGACCTTTGTCCGTCCATCATATACATTTTATTTTTATTTTGTGACTATCGGAAAACTTAGAGCGAACACAATAAAAAATAAAATAATAATATGTAGATAACTTCAGTCTAATTTGTCTCTATTCGCCAAGTGGGTAAAAAACTATGTTAAATTTTTAACTCATATATTAAGTATATACATCCAAGCTATAACATAATATTTGTACTATGCCGAAACAGGGTTATCCAACCCGACTCGGGGAACAACTGTTTTACGACTTTTTGAATTTCGGTTCAAAGTTTTTGGTAAAACAGGATCAAAGTTCTGATCCAACAGCTGGTTTTTTGAGTTGAGACTACCCTAAAATCAGCTGTTTCTTAACTCGCGACAATGACCTCAGCTCTAGACACAGATGAGGCAACATAGCAGAAGGTCACAATCACAAAGAACGAAAAGCGCTTTCACTAACAGAGGAAAATCGTCGAAAAGCCTGGGCTGCTAATCAAGACAATCCATTACTAGAAGGCTTAATTTGTCAAATCAATAAATCTATCTGTTAGCTAAAATACAAAATGATCGTTCCTATAATGTACTTTTGTCGTCCAATATCGCATTCATCGTCTTTTTGTAACTGTAGGTGCCTATGTAATTTATCATTGTGTATGTTCTATCTAATAACCTACTTTCACGAGATGACTCCAAGTTCGCACTAAAACTGTTTCATCTGTCCTTAATATTCTTTGACTCTTATCTTTGACACTCCACCACGGCGACAACGTCAAAAACGCGCGCGCGTCGTCCGCCTCTTGGCCGGTCTCTTTGAGTAAACCGCCACTTTAAGTATTATTTTTAACAATGGTTCCGTACATTTTTTTTTATCTAAGTAACATTTTACAAATCATACATACATACATATTCAATCATACATACATATTCAGAACATAGAATCTGTATTTTCTTCTTTTCGTGCAGATGCTAAGATAAAAAGTACTTACCTACCGAAAAAAAATTTACTCAGGTACGAGCTACGACGATTTTCAGTTCGAACTCAGATCATTACAAGTTCACATTATACATTTAGATAATAATAATAACGTAATTAGTGATTCGCACCGTATTTACCTATACTAATAGGTCTTTCTAGGTACAATCTTTGTCTCAAGCTTCACTATGGAAATAGCTGCAGGCACGCAATATTCGGAGATGTGTAGGTTAGGTTAGTGCAAGGTGTGGAATACCTTAAACTGCTTATTGACACATGAAAGTAAAGTAATAGGTGCATGAAGGCCCATTTTGACTGCAGCTTCCGTTTTTATTTTTCGTAGGTAGTGTAAAAGAACCCTAAAATTTTTCGACAAAAATCAAATAGGTATCTACCACAACACTAGCTAGCCGAACCGAAAGTACTTTAGTGTCGTTTCGTTCGCGCTTAGTACATATTATTCTGTTATACCGTGTATGTAAATTTTCAATTTTGAAAGGGTTCCAACAACTTTGGGCACAGTCATTTTTTATTATCATACAAAGAACTCAAATATGCAAAAAAATCTTTTTTTCAAAAACTCACTTTTCCAGAAAAACCGCAAAAAAATGTTTTTTCACTTCTCTTGCTCAAAAAGTGTTTCATAATAGTGTAGCTTAGCGGGCCTAAAACTCGAGTTTAATACCTAGGGCTAAAAAGTATTTTTTCTTTTTAATTTTTGTCTAAAATCATCAGCCTGTACAAAGCATTCGGTCTCTTACATAAAAACTCGACTTCTTGGTGCTCCGTCAATCTTTTTTTTGAAAATAGAACCTTCTTGGTGATATTTTATGAAGGTTGATTCTT
This sequence comes from Venusia cambrica, assembly GCA_951394065.1. Classification (NCBI taxonomy): domain Eukaryota; kingdom Metazoa; phylum Arthropoda; class Insecta; order Lepidoptera; family Geometridae; genus Venusia; species Venusia cambrica. The sequence goes on along the minus strand of OX596044.1, from coordinate 8,721,967 downwards.
CCATTCACGGTAGAATGCGAACTGTTTCGTTGCGGGTTAGATAGAGATTAAAAAAAAAAGATAGAATTGGCGCTAAATCTCTAGAATTTTCTTCATTCCAAATCACAAACTTTTACGTATAACTTCTCGACTTTTACTTCCAAATTGTGAACGTGAAAAATGTCATCAAGTGATAGTGAAGATGCTAATATGCAAATGGAAGAAAAGGACAAAGAAATATATAAAATGGAGAGATGAGAAACGTGTGGATTCTTTTACTGAAGGGGTTTTTCTCACTTATTTTGATGAATTATCGAAAAAATTCAAATCGTCGAATGACCTTACAAACGAGGCACGACGTCGATATTAAAAAAATATGTAAATTTGACGGCTTTACTGAAGAAATAGTCCACTGGATACAAGGCAAAAAAAAACTAAAGTCTTGACGACACAAGAAATCGAAACATTTTTAAATAACGCTCCAAATACACAATACTTGGCAACAAAGGTAACCTACTTATCTACTCTACTCAAACTAATTAAATAGATACCTACCAACATACCTAAAATAGGTACCTAGGTTATTACGATTATTAACAAACTTATTTTTTTATAAAGTTCAAAGTACAACAAAGTATTTTCATTTCGTTTCATTTCATGTTAAACCCATTTCAACAGAATTATGAAGAGCTTCTAATTGCTTAAATTTGGTTCATAATGGACTTAAGTCACATTATAAGTGTCCAGTGTTGTAAGTATTTGACAAATAAGAGATGAAGGACTTTACATTGTACGATGCTAAGAATCATTTGACAAAGCATGCTTTTGAAAATGTAAAGTAAGTACCTACCTACCCAATTCGCAAACAAAAGGACATTTACAACAGAATTGTCTGTGTTGAAACCTCATCATGTGGAATAAGGTTTACAAGGTACCTACACGTAAATTTCGAAACACACGGCCCGATAGTAATAGCCTGGGTTTAGAATATAGTCCATAAAATACGATTGTTCAAGTAACTGTAGGTACTAGCTGTAGCCTGCTTATTAATATTTAAATTGTACGACAGGGAAGCGCTTGGCTTTCATCCCACCGGGTGTCATAAGGCTGAAAGTGAAAGCGCATTTCACCCGGAATCCTCAGCAGACAGAGGAACGGGCTATCTGACCATGCACATATAAATGTTTAGTCCTCGGAATATGCTATTGAGATAAAACTCTCGTGAGGAAACGTTTGATTTTCATATCACCTGGTTTCAAATTATGAAAAGGTTGAATGTGGAAGGGCACTTTACCCGGAATCCTCAACAGTTTGCGGAACCTGGCTAACTCACCTCTAAATGCCGAAATACAATAATTTAGAATTGCTGTTATTGCGACCGACTAATAGGTAGTATGCTGGTAGCTTGTCAGTCAGGCTTGAATAGATCCGAACACCAACCAAACCATGCACTATATTGTACTCTCCTGTGGATCAAGCCCGAAACCTCTGGATCTGACACCAAAGGGCGAACCACTGGACCACAGAGGCGATTAGTCTTATCGCTCATCAGAGATTCCTTGCAGACAACCTTTGGATAAATTTGGATATTGCCAATATAATAATGGTTTGTATTGACTGCAGGTAGGTAGACTGTCAATATATGAACACTATACGGACGATTTGATACCAACAAAGTGTTATATTGACGTCATACTTTTTATTTGTACAAATGTTTTACTAGCAACACTATATTAGTGCGCAGTTCTAGAAATTATCCACAGTCGTTTTGAAAGAGATTCATAAAAATTCAACCATTCTCTTCACTACTACCGAGCTTTATTGTTGACAAAACAGTAAGAACAAGTTGCCTCATCATAAACTAAGGATATTTAGTAAGGAGAGAAACATGTGGTTTGACGACATCCAGATTTCGAAAGTTATAAGTTATATTCGACACAATTTGTTACGAATGTAAGGAAGGGACACGCTAGTTTCCTGACAAGGGTTTCCATCTCACTGGCACATTGTGAGGACTAAACATTTCTTAGTGCACATGACTGTGTCACTAGACACATTATGTTATGCATGTAAGGGACACGCCTCTGTAGTTTAGTGGTTCGCCCGCCGGTATCAGAACCAGAGGTACCGTTCGATACCCAGGATAGTTTTTTGTGCTTGGATTCACATGCTTTCGCCATTTTAGCTAAGTCTGTAGCCATATCAACAATTCTCTTGTGTTCCGGCATTTAGAGGTTAGATAACCAGTTCCTCAGACTGTTGAGGATTCCAGTTTAAGTGCGCTTCTACCTTCGGTCTTAACATATTGAAACCAGCCGACCATATTTCTCGATGAAAACTTATTAAAACGCATATGAAACAGAGTTGAGTAACATGCTAGCAGGTGATAATGATGACCAAGCGCTTCATAGTCGTACACTAAAAAAAATACCAGTTTCTTCACGAGGGTTTTCATCTCACTAGCATTTTCACTCATTATCACTCATTGCGTTAAGACATTAGGATGCAAAGCATTAGCATGTAAGGAACACGCCAATTTCCTTATTGGGTTTCTTACTTCTTACTTTAACTTCCCTCCTCTTATCTTAACATCGCGGTTTTTGCGGACATCCTTACCGAAGTGATTGATGTCATGCCGCCAACGATGACAACAATGGATGATTTCGTTAAATGTTAAATATAAGTCACTAATAATGTATTTTAGTTATCATTTAAACGATTTTCCCATTTTATGTTTTACGTAGTCTCGGTATAAACTGCTATGTAGCTATTTAATTTTTAATAAAAAAAACATGTTAGGTCGAGCTATTAGATTTTTATTTTTGAACGATTTTGGTTTGTAAAAAAAGTGTTTCGACTTATTTAAGCTTTAATCCTTGATTATAAAACACTTCTTTACAAACGAAAAAATAATTATTCACAAGCAGTGACGATAACGCGAGTTCCGTGACTTTTGTTCACCCAAAAAGTGCTCAACGCGCCTAACGAAGTTTTCACTTCAAAAATTGATTTTGAATAACAGGACTATAGATTAATTCTCAACTTACCGTTAGCCACGGTGACTAGGACCATCGCTACTAATGTGACAGTCGTGACTCCCATTATCTTAGTGCACAATAATTAAAAAATCAGACTCTCACGTGCAATAACAACTGAAGGCAGAACCTACACTGGGGCTCATCAACGCAATATTCTTTTATGTATTCATAAATGTTGTTTTCATGAAAAGCCAGCTGAACAAATATGTGTGACGAACACGCGTTCTCGGAAAAGCTATTGAAAATTGTATGGAATCGAAGTGACGAGAATTTTTCCCAGTAAGGTGAAGTATTTTGTTTTGAAACATATTTAATTTATGTAAATACGAAGGCGTTCGTCCACGGATTTGCATATAAATATGTGCTGGCTAGACTGGCCTTACTAGATCATAACCGTTGTAACTGTTTAATAAAAGACTAGTGTTTTTTTTATTGTACGACGGCGATTTGCTCGGTCTTCATCGGTCTTCCCACACTCTGGCACAGATTAAAGTATCGAGTTATAAATACCACTATGACTATAATTAATAATCTTACTAACTGTCGGCAAGAGAAGCGGGTTATTGATCCAAACTAGTACCAGACGAAAGCTCACACTGGCTGCATTGCCACGATGAAAAGCTAAGCTAATTCGCTAGCCTAAATAAGAGCCAGCACTTAAATACCCTGATTTTTTTTGTAAATAATCATTGTTGATTATTAAAAATTAGAAAATAAAGTGATAGTTCGCTGAATAATAACGCCGCATTATAGCTCGAGACTCAGTTGGCTTAACTAGTGGTGTGGTTTAGGCTTTATCTGAACAAAAAAATATTAATCGTGAGCTCGGTGTTTTATGTACGCGTCACGATATACTCAGAGTTGTATGAATTATAGTTACATACATACTTTCTGCAATCGCGGGAATCGATCCCGCTACCTCCTGTTATTCGGCCGACGCTTCGCTCGCCAATCTATTGAGGTCTTCAAAGTGTTTCTCTTTGTTTCTCCGTTCTTAAATACCAAAAGAAAACAAGTGACGCACGAGTGACGGACATTGGGCGATTTTACATCGGCCGATATTGACATCGATACCGATGCGATATCAGCTGACATACATTGATTTGTCGATTACAAGCTCCAATGTCTACGGCTCGCAGACATGTTACTACCAAGTACCCACATTCACCAACAACTTGTACGTACTAACTTTTTCGCAAAAAAAAAAACTCGCAACGTTCCGGGCTGAAATTGGGCCGTCGTAATTTTTTTTTAATTTAAATGTTGGATAAATAGAGTAAGTAAATAAATAATAATTACAGTAAATTAATTTCATACAGCGCCATCTATCCCCAAACCACAGAATAACTAATAGTACTATGTACCCAAACTATGCATAGTACAAGCTATGCATAGTTATGGGAACGATATTACGAATACTTAAATAATTCCTTAAATATTATTTAAATATTATTTTTTATATATATATATACTTATCATACTATAGTTAATAATTAGTGGCGATATACATGTGAGAAGAGTGGATTCTGAGGAGTGCCGACCCCGCCTAAGTCCACACCACAGATCAATAACTATACCCACACTATGGCGGGGTTAGCAATCCTGCTCTAATCCCACGATTAGACCTGGAAGAAAAAGATAAATGATGGGTTATCTCTTGACCGAACGCTTTTGCTTGTCTATCGCTAGGCCAGAGCAAGGATGAGTCTACGATGAAGCGAGCTGACTCCGAAGGTACTGCCTCTCCCGACGGAACTGTAAAGCGTCTGGCTCCGGGCTTCAGGAGTGGTCGCTAGGTGGTCGTTTACAGGCCCACCTGACAGTGTTATTATCACTCAGCCGTATTGCTAGCGAAAGCCAGTGAATCCGTTGCCCGGGTAGACCTGCAGGCCGATTATGGTGTGCGGCAAAGACTCGAGCGTGTAACGTTCAACGCTTTTATCGTACTTACACGTCAGCTGTTCCACAAATTTCGTATTACGGTAATTTGACAGCGCCTCGGACTCTCAAAAATAAACGCATGAAACGCTATGCGTAAGAGTTGAACAGCTGTTTTTGACAAAGTACTAGGTAATTTTAGTGCTTTGTCAAATACAGTTGCTAGTTTTTGTAGATATCAGATCCAAAGGTCCTGGGTTCGATCCCCAGTGGAGTACAATATTGTTTTTGGTTTGGTTGGTGGTAGGACTTTGTTTAAATTCGCCTGGCGACCTACCATATTCTCAATCGCTGTGTTCCGGCATTTAGAGGTAAGGTATCTAATTCCTCAGACTGTTCCTTCGGCCATCTTAGCTTATAACCAGAAGAGCCAATGAAGGCCAAGCGCTTCCCCATCGTACAATAAAAAAAACCCATAGTAAATATATATTGATGTAAATATCATTATCGTATCTGATGAAAACGTTCGTTTGAGTACTTTCAAAAATTGAGATGTAAGTGAAGGTTAGGTATAGTGTACACTAGAACACTAAACGCATTCATATTATTATGGAGGGTTCTTAATATATGAATGCGCACAGACATAAGCGGGCAGGCCACGTCAGATGACGGGTCTTTCACAACTTCTGACTCATATCCTAGAGTGAATGATAATTTACAGTGACTGTACTATTTATACAACTGCATTATGTTATAAATAACATATTAATGCAGTTGTCCAAACAGAGACAACACTAACCGTACTCATAAAATGTGCCATTTCTTCAAGAATTGCATTCGTTGTAACAAAGAAATAGGAAATAATTTTTACACCATAGTTAAATGTTTTGGTTGGTGCTATGGTAGGATTTTGTGGTTGGTGGTAGGATTTTGTTGGATGGTGGTAGAATTATGTTTAAATCCGTCACCATAATAACATTTGTTGAGGATTCCGGGTGAAGTGCGCCTCCACCTTCGGCCTTATTTCAACTTGTAACCAGGTGAGATGAAGGCCAAACGCTTCCTCGTACAATAAAAAATAAGAAACTTTTGACTTTCCTGATGACAAAATTACAGTCCTCGAGAATAGGACCACAATTTAAAAAGTAATTGCAAAATATCTAAAAAGTCATAAATAAAAATAATACAACATTTTGTGGAGACTGTCAAATTAGGTTATACTCTGATGGACCTGTATTCAGTAGTTGTTTTTTTCGCTGTGTGCGTCGCTCAATTTATGTGTATGTCATAATTAGTGATGTCTGGTTTGTGTTAGGTGATTACCTATTTCTCAAAAAGAAAGTTAAGTAAAGAAGGCAGGTAATGTGACCATATGATGTTGAATTGGCATTAAAAAAATAACTTATTTAAATTCGTCCTCATATTTATTCTGAGTCTAGGTGTTGTCTGACCGCTGCGAGGACGACAAGCACACGTCCGACGTCGACAGTGGTCACAGAGCTACTGATTGAAAGGCGGGCGCGCGGTACGCCTGTAGTTTTTCAAATAATTCATGATTAAAATTAAATTTGAATTGATCATGGAATCATAAAACTAGCTAACTTTTAATGTAGATCTCCATGTAACCTATCATTTAAAATAAATCGTAAGTCAATATTCATTGTAGGTATCACAATATTTCTCTTGTAAATTTTGAAACGTACCATTTTCAATATCTGATATATATAATATTTCAAATATTTTAATCGATAAATTTTTCAGCTATTATTTTTTCAGCTTACCTTTAATGTAGATAGGTACCTGAAGTAATACATATATAAAAAATAGACTCGTGACTTGTTCAGAAGTACTATAATTTTCCATTGGAAAAAGAGGAAACATCTAATGACAGGGCCTTAATTTACAAATTTTAATTTTAGTCGGTTCGATTCCCAGGTGTGGCTAGCGAAATTTAGAAAATAAACGAATGCACTTTTCTTTCTTTTTACAAATAATGAATAAAATTTATGTAGAAAACTTTTTTTTTTGTACTTCTAGGAGACGGGACAATCAAGTAGCGCACCTGTTGTTAAGTGTACTCTTGCCTATGACAAAGCCTTACTGCATTGGTCACATCCACAAAGAACATAACCTACACGGCACTGCATTGCGCCCGTCAACTTGAGGCATAAAGGTGTTAAGCCTCACGTACCCGTAATTTCATCGGAAACCACACCCTTCAAAGCGAAACACAGCAATGCTGCTTGGCGGCTGAAATAAGTATGGTGGTAGTAATTTTCCGGACGAGCCCTTTCACTAGGGGCTTCTACTACACCTTATCTCCAGTATTTAAAGTACTTTCATTGTGTTCATGGCGTTGAAAAATGCCTCCCTGTATATCTCGATTCTATAATTTGTCAAATGTTGCAGTCCACATCAACAACCGCGGTATTACGTTGTCTGGCGACATGTCTCGACTGCAGATGAAATGTTAACGAATGTGTGGCGTACGCTCGCGCATGTGACGCATTGACCGTGACACAGACGTGTGGCCGTGATACTGGACACACGTTGGGTGTACCACAACGATTAGGGTTATCGCTTCATTATCCTTCAAGGGATCACAAACTTAGCTGAGACGTAATACCTCTAAATCATTGGAATATGTAATGTTGAGGCAATCTACCGCCTCTGCGCTTCACCATAGTTCCGTGACAGGTCACACAGTGAATATTATGGTAAGGTGATATAATATTAGGGGATTTTTGTCTTATATTTATAGCACGTGTCACAATCGATCAATGAACAAGTATAAAAATTATGTAGATATCGAATATCGAATATATATAGAAAATATTATGGTATATACAGGGAATCGTATTTCAAAGCCACTTAGGCTAATTTTGAAACCGTGAGAAAACCGCAAATTAGAAAAAGAGTTCTGCACAAAAAATATGTTTTGTGTTTATGGTAGCGCTTCCCCGCCGTACAGTAAAAATAAGCCTTCATCTCATCTGGTTCATTGCTCACTAGTTATGATAAGACCGAAGGTGGAAACGCACTTCACCCGGAATCCTCAACAGACTGAGGAACTGGCTATCTTACCTCTGAATGCCGGAACGGAGTACAATAAAAAATACCATTCTTGATACAATTATAGATAACTAAGCAAGATTCTAATAGGAAATTGTGTTGCAAAGTGAAGTAGTTATTTAGTTTAAAATATCGGATTGAACATCCAGTTAGTCCTTATCGGTCTCCATACAAAATGATGTTTTAAAAATCTGCCGTTCAAAGCACGGAATACTTTATCTTAACGTGCAGGGCGGCGAAGTTCAAAACTTTGGTTACGAGGTACAATTGTAACAATTGTACGGTTAGCACGAAGTCAGATATTTGGCTGCTATAACAATGTTGTAATGGTTCAACATTCTCTCAATTATAGTTTGAAAGCACTTTCATGGATTTTACAGATCCCTTCATTCGCGTGATGACGTTAATTAAACCTTCCTATGAACGGCGGTCAGTAGGCATGCAGGGTGTACGGATAAAGAAGAATCATGATGATGGTAGAAACATCGTGAGAGCAGAAAAACTACACCGTGAAAGACGGACGTTCCAAGAAGAGAAGAATTTCCATTATTTATTTCACAGAAACATAGTGTATGTTATCTTTATCAATCAAAAAATACATTTTATCAAGTATCAAATTAAAAATCGGCGAAGGTGACTTACAAAAACTTGCTAAATCATTAGTTAACGATGTATAGATAGCTAAAACATCGAACTCCTTATTTTAACAATAAGTTCCATTTCTCATAGATTTTGTAGAAAAAGATAATTTTTTGCAAGCACTACCACAAAATGTTCTTTGGCATTGTTTATATCCTCAAATAAATAAAAACTGAGGATCTCCCTGATCTTTTTGTTTTTATAATATTACAGGATTTCAATTTCACACAACGCCATCTAGCCCCAAACTTAGCATAGCCTGTAATATGGAAACTAGATTACGGATACCTAAATACGTTTTTTTTTTAGGAAATACATTAGGTATAATAACAAATATTACAGGACATTAATATTACACCAAGCCATCTAGTCCCAAACTGAAAAATTGCTCGTAATATGGGAACTAGATTACGGATACAATACTTCTATACTTATACTATTGATTGGTGGTAGGATTTTGTTTAAGACCGCCTGGCTAGCTACCCCCATCTTACCTAATTCTGTCGCCATAATAACATTTCTTAAAAGAAATGGTTGTGTTCCGGCATTCAGAGGTAAGATAGCCAGTTCCTCAGTTTGTTGGGGATTCCGGGTGAAGTGCGCCTCCATCTTCGGCTTTATTTCAACTTGTTACCAGGTGAGATGAAGGCCAAGCGATTCCTCGTCGTACAATAAAAAAAAAAATACACCCAAACACAGAACAAACATCCAGTCCAATCAATACAATCCATCCATTCATCACACAAATGTTTGACTTGGGTGGGAATCGACCCACAACCTACAGCGCAGAAGGCAGAGCTACTACCAACTGAGCTGTGTGGCGTCTTATGACAACCTTAATGATAATCACGCTGTACTGCGGTCGCTCTTGAGGATTGTGCTAATGACATCAATGGCAATGGGTGTTAAGTGCTCGGTAGTAGACAGCTTCAAGTATCGATCGCTTATGCGACATTTACTTTTGATTTTAATTTTGCACACGCTTGCCTTTAAATAAGAATAAAAAATGTTGCTTTACTTTCTACTCTTCCGTTAAGGTAAAGGTTGCGTTAAGCTATTGCACTTTTTTTTTACAACTTTGGTCTTGATAGTAGAATTCTCTGTGAAGAACAACATTAATTATACACTTCATACTAATTATAATGATTATTAAAGGACAATAATTTCACTCAGCGTCTCCCCCAACTAATACTATTAAGCTTGTAGTACATAATAGTGGGAACTAGATTTCGGATAGTATACTTACCTCTATTTACTTTTTTTTAATAGACACAGTGTGTGGTGTTGTATCATACAATACAACACACTACACTGTGTCACCTAATGTTTGTTGTTCGATATAATTTATGTGTACATTTCATTCATTCCTTCAACCATCGAAGATACCGCTCAAAACTAAAGGATAAATAAAGAGGTATTACAAGATTTAGGTTACAAAACACAGCATCAGCCCTTTACTTCCGCGAGTGGGCACACCCAACGTGCCTAGATTCCACAACACATCGTCGTCGAACCGGGTTTCCCAACCATTCGGCCATCTAATTTCCCCGGTAAGGTGGACAATACTGTAATTAAAGCCTGGTGGGGGGATCGGTAGGTGCAGGATCTCGTCTCGGGCATAGCGCAGTGGGTTTTCTGAAGGCTGCGTCGCGAGCCGCATGCCAACACCTCAGCCGACCTCGCACGGTCCTATTAAAACAAGATACATCGCCGACCCGCTATAGTGTCACCGTCACACCCAAACATGAGGTTCATCTGCGCGTGTTTGTTCCTTGCGGTAGTGGACGCGCTGCCTGCGCCGGCGCCAGCCAGTGGATTTGTGTTCCCAGAGGAGAGGAGAGAAAGGAAATTGGAGCCGATTATAACTCCGCCAGTGCTTCCCGTGTTAGAGCATTTGGAGCGTGATCCGAGTACGCTACTTCCTGGAGAAAGGCGGGCGCCGGTTAAGCCTCGTTTCGGGTTTGGCGGAGGGTTCAACGTCGCGCCTTCAAACGGAGGGTTGACTGCCAGTATCAGCAGCAGTGCAAACGGCGCCGGGGCCAGCCAAAGTGCGTCTCAGTCGTTCTCGTTTGGTTTCAATGAAGGCTTCAGCGCGTCTCACTCCGCCAGCCAGGCGGCGTCGTTCAACGGATTCGGAAGGTCAGTGACATTTGGCGTGTTACTGGCCCGGTTAGTGACACAGGATGTTGACAAGTTGACATCCTTGTGGCATTATGGTGGAAGCAGTAACAACTTTTTTGACGGACAACGGTTAAGTTGATATCACTGCATATCTGCAAGAAATGAGTTAGTGATGTACCTAAGCATAACACGTATAATCACAACCAAGATAACTCTGCTGCCCTTATCACACACTTCGGTACAGCTCGTTCTCATCTTCCACTCGACCCCTGTCTCCCGTCAACTCAACATCCACTCCTCTCGCATGCATATCGGCACTCACACAATCCATCCACCTCTTTCTCGGCCCCTCTCCTACTTCCGTTCACATTCCTACATAACATTAATTTGTGTTTATTAGTTTGACTTTCTTCCCTCTGTATAACATTTCCATACCACGATTACCGATTACTCATTACTTTTACCGTCGCTGGCGCTACTTTCAGATTGATTTACTAATTTGTTACCTTATCCATCATTGTCACACCACACATCCACCAAATTTTTTAACCGCCTCTGTGGCCTAGTGGTTCGCCTACCGGTGTCAGATCCAGAAGGTCCCAGGTTAGATCCCCAGGGGGAGTACAATATTGTGCTTGGTTTGATTGGTGGTAGGACTTTGTTAAAGTTCACCTAGCTACCACTATCTTACCTAATTCTGTCACCATAACAACAATTCTTAAATTGTTGTGTTCCGGCGTTTAGAGGTAAGATAGCCAGTTCCTAAGGTTATTGAGGATTCCGGGTGAAGTGCGCTTCCACCTTCGGCCTTATCATAACTCGAAAAATCAGGTGAGATGAAGGCCAAGCATATTCCCGTCGTACAATTAAAAAAATTAAAGAAACACATCAAATCTCAGTCACCATTATTACATCACATGCACTGATAATAGATTCAAGTTGCCAAAATCGTCAATAGTAGTAACCGAACTACCTGTTCCAAACTAATAGCACTAGCAGGAAAACTGTCATTGTAGCTCTGACATCACAGTCACAGTAGTTCTGTGCTTTTTCGCACCCTAACCTAATTATTCATAAGTCCTTACCCTCATCTATATACAATGAGATATTCATTGAAAACACGGACTATCACAAACTTATTTATTGTATTATCGTAGGTGCTACCCTCATATATATAATAAGAACACTACGAGCTTTTTTTAGGGCCGTAACCAAGCAAGATATGATAATTATGATTGTTTGATATGGTTTGATAACTCACGGTGTCAGTCGTGAGTTATCAAAAAGTGTTGTTGTGTTAGGAGTTTCGGGCTCAATTTAAAAAAGTATTTCCAAAAAAAAACAACATTGAATCTATGAATTTGTGACAGATGCGATCATTTCGAACATATATTGCAATAAAAAAAATTGCATTTTACGAAACAATAATTTATCAACATTCTGGGAAATTAATATGTTTTGGGATTTCTACTTTATGAGAATTCAACTTCCTGGTCCTAAAGGTAAACATGAAGGTAAACTGCACTTCGTCTTTATTTCGAGTTCAGTCGTTATTTTGCTTCTGCTTTTCCACCAGAATAGTGCTACGTAGCTTACCAAACCAAAACAGCCCTTCTGAAGGCGGGACTATGGCACGATGATATATTTATTTATCTATTAACAAACAATGAATCCAAAAATACAAAATAAAATCATGGAAATTATTTTTTCTGAAAAACATATTTTTTTGTGCAGAACTTTTTTTTCTAATTTGCGGTTCTCTCACGGTTTCAAAATTAGCCTAAGTGGCCTTGAAATACGACTCCCTGTATATAAAATAACAATTTTACCCAAAATAACGATATCTATATAATTATTATACTTGTACATTGATCGATTGTGACACTTGCTATAAATATAAGACAAAAATCCCCTAATATTATATCACCTTACCATAATATTCACTGTCCTGTCACGGAACTATGGTGAAGCGCAGAGGCGGTAGATTGCCTCAACATTACATATTCCAATGATATAGAGATATTATGTAGGGTACGCACATACAAAGAGGTTTATGGCTTTGCCAAATATAAACCACAAACTTATTATAATAACAAGTGACATTTTAATGCGTACCTGAAATAAACCTACTTTATTTCAGGTACGCAGGTATTAAGGATAGCAAATGTCACTCGAAGAATTTATTATTTATTTATTTAAATTAATTAATTAGCACGAACAAACCAATTACACTAATAAATTATGGATCTTAAAAACAATAACAGAAAACAAATAATAACTAATGAACATAATTAATTAATAATACAAATCGAAAAATAATAATAATACATTCAAATAATTTGAAATATCCAAATTAATGAAGACAAAACAATATAATTATATTATAACATTAAAAAAAAATCATCCATCAATCTCACAGTAACTCAAGCATACAGACATTAGCACCTTCCATTCGTAAAGAAGTAAAACTGCATTTAAAGCTTTTGAAATAACGTTTGTCAATCTCGGGAATCGCACCGAAGACAATAAAAAATATCACCTGTAATTTAATGCCCGAAATTGATAAATGGTAGGTATCTTAAATAGACCATGAAATCCATCAATAAAAATATATAATCTAAGTGCGCATTTTAATTACCTCCGAAAGTAACCGGTTGATTTGATTGTAACAAAAGGCTTAATTGAATTCCATTCCGTACAACTAGTTCTTCCGTTCAGTTGGTTGTAGTGGAATTACAGGAAAAATCTAGACAAAACGATTTAACTTGTAAAGACATAATATAATCTTCTTATTCTGTGAAACCCTTTTCAAATTTCGTATTTTTTGGGTTTTCGCAGTTCATCCTATCCTACCCACATAATGATAAATACGAAAGTTTGTATGGATATATGGATGTTTGGATGTATGCATGTTTGGAAGTGCTATTCAAAAACCTATCCAAAAATTACACGCTAAAAGTTTAATAAAAAAGATTTCAACGCGCTACTATTCCTAAACTGATTTATAAATATTGGGATAACTCGTTCGCAGTTTTATTCAATCGGGAAGTCATAAATTACAAGGATTTCATTAATTTATTGAATATTTTAGTAGGTATGCTAAATTCAATTCGCTGCACAACTTGACCTCAGGTCAAGATCATGCTATTCCTGTTCCTAATTATTTTAACGCCGTATATTTATACAAATAAGCACCAAACATATTTAACACATTTGTGAGATCTCGTATAGCAAACTTGAAACAGGTTAAAAAAGGTAAGTGCATTGGACGGTCTTATCGCTGGAGTACATTTGCAATAAATGCAATTGACTTACATCGCACACCACATAGCATACAATAATTATGACGAAACCTACCTACGTGATTGATTTAATGAATTAACGAACACATTAATGTAAGTGAACAAATGAATTATATCAGATGACATTTATTAACATTAGGCAACAAAGCGCTTTTGTAAAATAGGCGGCGTTATTGCTAAAAGCGACTTCTTCCAGGCAACGTTGGCAGGGAAAAGAGATGTATTTTATCCGTAATCTAGTTCCCATATTACAAGGTTGGCTCCGTTTGGGACTAGATTGCGCTGTGTAAAATTAATGTCCTGTAATATTTTACTTAAATTAACCAGTTGATTTTGAATTCTAGTGGCTTTAGCGGCAGCCAAGCCAGCAGCCAGGCAGCGTCATTCAATGGCGGCGGCAACTCAGTCTCGGGAGCTGCGTCATCGGCCTCTGCCTTTGGAGGGGGCTCAGCCAGCCAAAGCGCATCTTCTGCCTTCGGATTCAATACGTTGAACGGATTCCAGCCTCCAGATGTGAGTACACAAGTCAGTCAAGGATACCTAATTCTCCGGGGACTCGCTAACCTCGTCTAAGTAAAGTCTGCCTTCGGAAGTAGCCTTTTTTTTATGCGGAGAATGCGTTTAGGCACCATAGTCTCGTTGGGGACGAGGCCGTGTGTGGGACTCAACCCGTCCTAGCGACAGGCAATACCCACTAAACTCCGCAATGACCCGCTTTCGCCGTGTGGTGGTGTCGTGGGAAACCGGCCTTAGCCTTAACTACCACAACACCACCGGCGATTGCCCCTTTACAGGGGCCCCACAGGCCCCCCCAGTGTGACTGGGGGGGATGAGGGTCTGTGCAATGGAGGCCGGTTGAACGCCCCTACGTTCCCGGCTCCCAGACCCCCATCTGATCCCACTGCCCGACAGGGTGGCCAAGTTGACCCTCCCTGCCGCGCCGCCAGTCTTGAAGGCCGGCCATCCCACGACCCGGAGGTCCGCTGAGTCCCTCACTGGGACTCCCCGCCACGCGGACGACCGCCTGTCCATCCACTGTGCCAATGCTAACTTCATAGGGACACGCGGAGGACACCCTCGTGTCGGATTATTCGCTGCCGTCGATAAGTCCCCACAAGTGGGAAGTGATCGACGGCACCCAGGGTACACCACGAGGAGGTTATCCGACCCAGTACCCCTTCGGAAGTAGCCTAGCCTAAGCTGCTTAAGTCACTCGATTAATTTCAAAAGCCTAAAGTGAATATGTAAAGCCAATATCATACAATGTAAAAGATATGTAGGTAAGTCTTACGGACATTTTTATTTTCTGTCGTTTGAGGGGACTCAGGTAGACGAAATTTTTTTAACCGCCTCTGTGGTCTAGTGGATCAACCCACCGATTTCAGATCCAGAGATCCCGGGTTGAATCCTTATGGGGAGTACAATATATTGTGCTTGATTTGGTTGGTGGTAGGACTTTGTTGAAGTCCGTCTGGCTAGCTACCACCATCTTACCTAATTCTATCGCCATAATAACAATAATTGTTATTATGGCTCTGAATGCCAGAACACAACAATTTTACAATTATTGTAAAATTGTTGTGTTCTGGCATTCAGAGGTAAGATAGCCAATTCCTCAGTTTGTTGAGGATTTTGAGTGAAGTGCGCCTCCACCTTCGGCCTTATCTCAACTTGTAACCAGGTGAGATGAAGGCCAAGTGCTTACCCGTCGTAAAATAAAAAAAAACCCTAATAAACAGCCAATTACAAATTTAATTAAGTCTTCACTAATAAAAGAAAAAATATCATCATACAGCTCTATCATAAATAATCTACGTAAATACTTTGTTTCAATGACTTGATTTGTAATGTTAATTGTGATAAGGTTATGTCCGTTACGCCTTTTGGTATTCAAAGTTATTCAAATTTAAACGTCAGGAACAAACTTGTTCCAAAAACTGATTAATAAAGAAGTACATTAAAATGTCACATGTTGAAGATTTTAATGATTACTCAACTTTATGATTCATCTTTCTATGAACTCTAGTTGCTTTGCCTCCCTTTGTGTACGTAAGTATAAAGAGTTCTTAGCGAGTAAGTTTAAGAGTAATTTAAATGCGTAAAATGGGGGTACCTGCAAACTGAATTCTAATTCCTATGTACCTATCATACATACTTTCACGTCTACTTGGCTTAAAATACCTACATTTATTTGCTTACCTACCTATTAGAACGACCTTCTTTTAATTTGATATAGGATATAATTGTTCTGATGTATGACTTATATGTCTTTTTAAGAATAAATGAATTTAGACCGTAGCTGGTTCCTCTGCCGTCTTGCTCGTGGGTTTGAACAGGCTGCTATTGCCAACAATCACATCACACCACGTTACATCAACAGCCCATTAGTGTCGAATGCTAGACAGAACCTCCTTCTGGAGGATTGGTGATCGCAATAAATTGATAAATAACACACAGAAGGATGCTGCATTGCTGCTAGTGAGATCCCTTAGTTGATACTTACGAAACCTATGGGCTGAATTAGAGGGATCAATTCTTAAACCGCGACAATTTCACTAAATCGTTGTATTCAAATAAAATTTGAAGGTTTTGGTGTGTCCAACACAAGTTTTAACCCTTCGCACGACTTATGTCTGAAAAGAAAAATTACAAAAAATATGAATGTCCAAAGGCATTTCCAATTGGATATTTGTCCAATGATAAAATTGCCCAAACTTAAGTTTTGATTAATCATTTTACCAGTAATAATTAACTTATATTTTATAGCATAGCTATTCAGCGTGGCAATGCAGCCAGTGTCTTGGGCACGCTTCCGTCTGGTACTGGTCTGGAACAGTTGAGTTACCTATAGGCCGTTTGTAACGGTCCATAGGTAATCTGACTGATTCTTTTGTACATAGTTAGTTTAATTGTACTTTTTATTGAATAAATACTTTTTTTTGAATAAATACTTTTTATTGAATAAATACTTTTTATTGAATAAAAAAAAAACTTATTGCAAGTCAACAATAGCAAAACATGTATGTATTGTAACTGATTTTAGACGTTTGATTCCATGTTTTTAAACTGCTTCACCTTATAATTTTCAGGCTACCTTCGGCGACGGTCTTCTAGACGTCAGGCACCGTGGAGTCCCCAACTTCCCTTTCCCGCAGTTTCCGAAAGGTTTCGGTGGAGCTGCCGCTGGTTTCCGAAGCAGGCCTTCGGGGAGAAGCAGAGACGGCATCGTGACCAGCATAATAGTATCTGATTAGAAATATTCGATGGATGACGATCATACTCATTAGTATCATAAGAACCCTCGCACATGAGATCTACGTACCTTTAGTAGGCCCAGTAATACCGGCCTCCGAAACCTGCATCGAAAGTGCTGTTGTAGTATATTATTAATTTTTAGATATTAATGAAACGAGATTACTTGTATATTACTTTTATAATTATAGTAAAAGTAATAGATTCACGACTTTCTCCCCTTGGAGTATTCATCTCTGATATTCAGGGCAGCACCATCTCTGTCTGAGGTGCCTCACCTCAGACAGTTAGTTCAATTCCTTATTTGAGAGGTGAGCCGTTGTAAAAAACTTTCCATAGTTCACCCAGATGGTCTCAGGAGGTGGACGGTGGGTAAGAACCGCGTGGATCTTATGAGTATTACCTACTAGACCCCTCTAGTAGGTAATACTCATAAGATCCACGCGGTAGTCCGAGGCACGTCTGAACTTACATACGGTATGCCCACAGTTTGCAGATAGATAGCCATATGATAGCCATCAATACGTGACAGGTTGGAAGACCAAATACAACTAAAGAAGCAAATATGTGTTTTTTTTCGATGCAAAAGTACCGCAAGTCAAATAAAGTTTATTTATTCTGATATTTTTCTAAATGTTTGAAGCACAAATCAATCCAATTGTTATATGAAATTTTAATAATACTTTACTATGTAACTAGATTTTACATAAGTAGATGGATTTAACGTTGTCGGTGTCTTAACACTGCGCAAGCTATTTTAATAAAACCTTCGTGACTCGCTTTTTTGAGCAGTTCTAGTTGTATTTTTACCTAAATTTTCTTTCATTTATTTATTCTGCCGAGAGAATTTAATCTGAATCACACAATTGATGTACATACCTATTTATTTAAGTTTAGTATACTTAATAAAACCTGCATCAGCGATAATGTTTATTTTATTCGGAATTAAATCATTGTGCAACCTTCGACCACTATTAAAAAATAATTGATGATGATACTTGTAGTTTTATTCATCAAAATGAAACACTCAAAAATAATTGATCCTGTAGGAATTTTCTGAACTAGGTTCTATGAGTATGGAGGTAATTTTTGAGTTTAATAAAATAAAGATTTATAATACATAGTTTGTGTAAGGTTTTCTTATTGGTAATTCTATGAGTATAGAGGTAATTTTTAAGTTATATAAAAAAAAAAGATTTATAAGACATAGTTTGTGTAAGTTTTTTTATTGGTAATAGTCAAGCGTTTGACCACCAGCTTACATGTAAAAGAAGTAAAGATGTGGCTTAAAGTGGAGCATGGACGTTATATAACAATTTAGAAGTGTTTATTTTTATATAGGTATAAGAATGCGATGGGGCAGATGTTTGATATTCAAATTATTAGGACTAAGTGCTATCAAAAATTATTTATAATCCGCACCGCAAAAACATCTACTTTACTCTACGCGTCTTTTTTTTAGCTAAATACGACCCCAAAAACCCTAAAAAAGAGAGATAATAGGTATTTCTGTGAAGGCTCGCTCCTACTAAGCCTCATATGGATGAGGCAGGCTAGCATCGAGGTCAAGCGCTGACACATCTTCAATAAATGATCAAAAAAATGCATTCACTACTCAATATTTTTTAACCTACGATGAACCTTTCATCGACCGTTCACGGAATCAGAAAACAATGGCCTAAAATTGTAGGATTGTTTCACGCAAACTATATTTGCAGAGTTGTTTCTTAACCATATTGATTTATTTAATTTTTGATTGTCTAGAACAATGCAGTCAAATTTACCGCGATCAAATTGTGTTGGTCACACAATGCGCCGTTTGTGCTGCAGAATAAACATCATTATATTGCAATTGTAAGGTGGGGAGTCCGCATTTCAAGCACAATTATACAGATACAGATAGGTTGTGAGTTCAATTCCCATCCAGGATAAACATTTATGTGATGCATATAGATGTTTGTTACGATTATTGTATGGGTGCTGTATTGTACAAACAAGTAGGTATGTACCAAAAAAAAATACAAGTTTTGCCTTATTTGGTGCTGGGAATTTCCTGTAATATTATTTTATAATGGGAATAGTGGACATCAACTCATTGAGATCTGTAACACGTCGTGTCGTGTCTCAGCACCGTTATCAATTTCTATTAGGATATTTATTTATTTTTATATATTTATATATACATAATTAGAACGGAATTTATCCAGTTACTCCAATTAGAAACATCAATAACAATAATAAAAAAAAAATACACTGGAATGTTACACAAATGTGCCTAGTCATATCAACATATTAAATAATTCAAATCAATAAATCAATTCTGTAAAAGAATAGCATAATGTCAAAAATAGTACATGCCAAATTAGGTAGTAAATATGAATAAGAAAAAACTTAATGTCACGTTCGCAATATCTCAAACTTGCGCTCTGGATAGTTTCCCATGCATCTGCAAATAAAACACATTCTGTGTTGGATCATAGGAGGTTGTTAAGTGCGGGGCAAGGATGAGTACGAGCGAGAATTAGTGCGACACCAGGGCACCGCAAAAAGTTCATGCTTCCGAGCTCGGCAATAGTTGCCTGGAGTATAAAATCGAGCCATCTTGTTCAAAAGTTCCGGTGCGTCAATCATTCCGTAAAACATTTTGCAGAACATAACAATCTGCTCATTTGCCCTTCTAGTCTCCAACGAGTTGAAGATAAGGCTTCCCTGAAGAAACTTAGTGGGGTACATATTTATGTAATTGGAACTTGAAATGGGTAATACGCTTACGAAATTACGCTTGTATAGGTACCTCAGGAAAGCTTTCTGTACCTTTCGAAAACTTTTACAAAATAGAAGCCGTATGACGTGCTCATTTTTAAAATCCCGAGCTTTTCGGAGGACAAACCCCAGCCGGCAAAAAGATTCCTTGGCCACCGTTACGATGTAATCATGAAAATTTAGTTTTTGGTCGAATATGACTCCTAGGTTTTCGTAATTATTGTATCATTGATAGTGTAGCTAAATGTTACTGGGGTGCCTTCTTCGACCAAAACTCATGGCAAAGCATTTAGAATGGTTAAAAACCATTTTGTTAGTAATGCTCCATTCATTCACCGTATCCAGGCCCTTCTGGAGAGCAAGACAGTCTGACGCATATTTAACTTTGGAGTTAAGTTTTAAGACATCAGCGTAAAGAAGACACTCAGCATGCCTAAGAACGGTCAGTAGGTCATTTACCATGATAAGAAAGAGCAATAGTCCAAGAACTAATCCCTGGCTAACCCCAGAGCGCGTATGGTAAGGAGAAGACTCGTAGATTCCCAGTCTGGCAAACTGCTGACGATCTCGAAGGTAATCTGCGAGAAGTCTGAAGAGGCCTGGCGCAAATCCGATGGCACTAAGCTTCGCAAGTAGCACATTATTGTTAACTTTGTCTAATGCTTTTTGAAAGTCAAGGTACAACACATCAACCTGGAGACCCAGATCAAGCTGCTATGATATGTAATCAACGAAAGTCAGCAGGTTGGTGTTGACCGACCTTCTCATTCTAAAGCCGTGCTGGGCATTGGCAAGGTACCGCTCCTCCTGGGTGTAAATTTGTCGATTAAGTATATGTTCAAATACCTTTGCAGGCGAAGACAGAATTGCTATGGGTCTATATTCCTCAACAAGATTTTTTTTCGTACTTTTAGGTATAGGTGTTACCCTGGAAATTTGCCACTGAGGAGGGTACAGCCCGGTTCGTAAAGAAACGTTAAATATGTGGCATAGTGGTATCAATATAGACTTTTTTTACTTGTTTAAAAACGGCGTTTGGGATGTTGTCTGGTCCTATTGAGCTACTAGGTTTTAATTTGTTAATGCCGTAAACAACATAGCAACGATATGAACTAGACTTAGTTCCCGTCAAAACGTGGAAATTTCAAACAAAATTCTTTATTGAACTAGCAAATAATTTTAGGAAAATCCCAGTACCATAAAGGAAGCCACTACTGTCGCTATAGCAACAATTTTAAATCGTTGTGTCAAATAGCCAGCTCCTCAGACTGTTGCGGATTCCGGGTGAAGTGCGTTTCCACCTTCGGACTTATCATATACATATATATATATACTTGAAACCAGATGAGATGAAGACCATGCGCTTCCCCGTTGTGTATGAAAAGGTTCTCATGTGACCCGACATAGTTGTTGTTATCAAGTAGTAAGTAATAGAGTATCGTTAAGTAGGTACGTATAAAAATAAATTTAAATTAGTTCAGCAAACCGAGTACCTAGCCTACTGACGAAATCTCGTTTGGTCATGTCACGTTCAATGAGTATAACATAAATGTTATGAGCTTGACTCCTGAAATACAAATGATTCACGTAGTACGTGTCAAAATACCATCCTCATAAAATACCTACCTTATTTGTGCACAAAATAATATTACGAGCCTCAGCCTCTAAAATACAAGTTTTCAAATTAGTTTAGTGTTATATTTTTTAGTGCTTTATTAACATTACCTACCTATTAGGTTTACCTATTATGTAATAAGGCTGTACAACTTTTTTTAACAATAAACGTTATTCAAAATCTATTCTTATTTTATTCTTCTTGTTAGATTACTAACATTATTGTTTTTGTATCAAACATAAGTAAACAGCTAATATATCAGTGCTAAAATTCTATGATACGCTGAGAACGCCTTCACCTAAGTTTAAGGCCCTGTCATTAGACGTTTTCTCTTTTTCCAAAGGAAAACTATAGTACTTCTGAACAAGTTACGAGTCTATTTTTTATATATATATTACTTCAGGTATCTATCTACATTAAAGGTAAGCTGAAAACATAATAGCTTAAAATTTTCTCGATAAAAATATTGATTAAAAATGGTACGTTTCAAAATTTACAAGAGAAATATTGTGATACCTATGAATGTTATTAAAAATATATGAATATTGACTTACGATTTATTTTAAATGATAGTTTACATGTTGATCTACATTAAAGGTATGCTAGTATTTTGATACCAATTCAAATTTAATTTTAATCATGAATTATTTGAAAAGCCACAGGCGCACCGCGCGCCCGCCTTTCAAACAGTAGCTCTGCGACCACTGTCGACGTCGAACCTGTGCTTGTCGTCCCTGCAGCGGTCAGACAACACCTAAACTCAGAATAAATATTAGGACGAATTTAAATAAGTCATTTGTTCTGTGCCAGTAAAGGCACCATCATATAGTCACATTACCTACCTACATACCAGCAAAGTGATCTCAGAATAAGTATTATCAAAAGGTTTTATTTACGATACGCATGCGCCACCTACTACAGCTTGTCGTTGTCAACTATCATAATCGTTTCTGCCGCGATTTTAGCTGCGTAGCGCGCCTGAAGCAAAAACATCAGCGCCTAAAACTTACAAAATAAAATCTCCACGTGAGAAAATGCAAGACAGCATCGATGACATGGGTCTTTGGCAAGTGAAATCTTGGACCTATTTTTGGAATTGTTGTTACGGCGACAGAATTAGGTAAGATGGTGGTTGTTAGCCAGACGGACTTAAACAAAGTCTTACCACCAACCAAACCAAGCACAATATTGTACTCCCCCCAGAGATCGAACCCGGGACCTCTGGATCTGAAATCGGTGAACCACTAGACCACAAAGGTTTAGGTAGCTGTACGTGTTGTTTGATTTTGGGAAAAAAAATACTTCAAAACACACTGTGGATTCAAAAACATGAAATTAGCCGCTACATATTAGACTGCATGTTTATAATGATAACTATATTTTCGATATTCAATGTTTATATTTGGCTATTTATCTGAGCAAACATAGGTCGTAAATATTCAGTCAGTCAAGGAACCAAAATTGTAAAATATTCTTCTTCTTCCTTTCCATTTCCCGCGGAAGAAAAATAACGGTAAATCTATCTATAAATAATCTATCCCGTTAAATCTAAATATTAAAATATATTGTTGCTACTCTTTAGCCTAGCCTGTACCTATGTAATAGTAAATTTAATATTTTTATCCACTAGGTATTTGATAGGAACAACATTACGAATAAAATACCTACATATTATTTTTGTAAGTACTCACATTCACATATGATATCATTATACACCACCCTCAACTCAGAACAAACCTCAGTAAAAAAAATCGTGGCGCAAATGTATGTATCGAACAGCAATCGAACCTGAAACAGCCTACGGCGCAAAAGGCAGTGCTGTTGATAAAATAAAATAGCATTCATAATAAACAAAACGATGTGCAGATATTATTTGATCTTACTAGATCAAATAATATCTGCACATCGTTTTGTTGAATATGAATATGAATGTATTATATATATGAATGAGTATGAATGCCTTACTAGGCAGCGTAGTTAAGACTATTTTAAGTCCCTAGCAGGCTTATTGACCCGCCCGTGGATGTCATTCGATTCGACTAAGGGATTTTAGCAGGTGATGGGCATTGATGGATGGAAGCAGCAGCTTCCATCCATCAAAGAACCAACCTGACATCAACTCACCTGTCAAGCGTGGTATAGTGGCAAATCCCCCCATTACCCTTGTTGGGAGATGGGTCAGATACTCTTTAGTACTAAACACAAATACTGCCATCATCAACTCGCCTGTCAAGCGTGGTGGTTGTGGCAATCCCCCAGTTATACTCGCTTGGACTTGAGAGTGGCAGCATACACTCAAGTAGATAGGTTATCAGGGTGGGTTCACTCTATCATCTATCTTACACTTTTCTTTGCTAAAGGTCAAGAGCATGGTACATAAAAAAAATCTACCTCCCACAGTTTTCATAGAGATACCAACGCTACAATTACTGACACGCTTGCTACGCTTTGCCCATATTTTGTAGTAAATCTTTTGAGTGATGATGATGATGATGACGGTGCCAGAATATCATATCATATCAGTTTTCATATAATATGTATAGATTTCTACTAAAATTAGTACCGTATATGCGCAATGGCAATGTCCTACACTTTCACGTGTATAAAAGTATAAGAGTCTAAAAAAGTAACATTGGGGCAAGCAACATTACCTTTGGCCCAGATAACAGCTTTCTGTACCCGTGCAGTATCAAAAAGTATAAAATAAAACGCCAAGAAATAAGCTTTGATCTATCCTGCTTGCCCTTCAGAAAGACGTACCTACCTACGCAGTTTGATTTTACACTACTGACATCGGTAATTTTTAACGCAAGCTTTGGTCAGTTTTTTTATCTTGGAGTAAAAGGTTTATATTTAATATGGGTCCCTCTGCTAACCGCTCCTGTATGTCATTACATTCGGCCAACTGCTTCACCAGGAACCAGCAGCTTTCATCTATTTTAGTACCTACCTACCTAACACCGACACTGTGATCACTGACTCACTTGCCAAGGATAGTGGCAATGCCAAATCCCTTATCACTCTTGTTGGATTTTGCATCTGGCGAAGCAGCAATATTCACTGATTGATTTGATTGAGTAATTGATTAGTTCCAAGTGAGTGCCTCAGTGAAAGTAATATGTTATGATTACGTTTAAAAATAGTTAAGCTCTCATATTTATAAACAAACAAGTAAGTATGTAATTTCAAACTAATACTACTTGGTTAAATTTACATAAGTTGATATGATTATACGTAACTAGGTGTACTGGTTTATATCCAAGTGAGAGCATCGGTAAAGTGATCTGTTCTGATTTTGTTTAGACATAGTTAAGCTCTCATATTTATTAACAAACAAGTAAGTGTTTAATTTCAAACTACTACTACTTGGTTACATTTACACGAGTTGATATGATTATACATAACTACGTTTACTTGTTTATATACAAGTGAGAGCATCGGTAAAGTGCCCTGTTCCGATTTTGTATAGGCATAGATAAGCTCTCATATTTATTAACAAACAAGTAAGTGTTTAATTTCAAACTAATACTACTTGGTTAAATTTACATAAGTTGATATGAGTATACATAGCTTCGTGTACTTGTTTATATCAAGTGAAAGCATCGGTAAAATGACCTGTACCGATTTCGTTTGATAATAGTAAAGCTCTCATATTTATTAACTAACAAATTAGGTGTTTAATTTCAAACTAATATTATTTGTTAAATTTACGTAAGTTGATAGGACTAAAGAAAACTATGTGTACTTTATTACATTCAAATAAGAGATTCGGTAAAAAACCGGTTCTGTTTTCGTTTAAAAATAGTTGAGTTCTCTCATTTATATCAAACTAGTAAACAGTTATTTCTACTTACACGCAATTAACCAAGTACCTAACACAGTTGATATAATTGAGTAAATGGGCTACCTGTAGCTACGCGAATTGTGCAAACTGAAACCGCGTAACTAATAAAGCTGCAATGTCAACCAAGTGTGTGTGCAAAATTAACCTATAACCAAATAACATATTTAAATAATCGAGTAAATGGCTGTGCGTTGTGAAGTCAGTTAGACTAACGAGCGGGCGGCCACTTCTTCTCGACTTCTCATTGGTTTCAGTCAAGTTTCAGTAGTGTTCTGTGATCACTGGTCAGATCTTACATTGTATCTCCTGTAAACTGTTACGTAGTCAAGTATTATCTTTGTTTGCAATAAAAATGAAAAACCAACAAAGTGTGTATAGAATTAAGGCTGGTTTTTAGGTATCTACTACCGATACTGATTTCTTTCAAAATAGGAAAGATGGATGAAGACGTTAAGAACCTACTTGCTGCTTGGGCTTAGTGGACTACAGCGAAGTAAATTTTGATAAAATCATTGTTATCATTACAAAGTATCAGTGAGAAAACTTGTAAATGATGTTAACGATCTAATTAATGTATACACATAAGAAACTTCATTTTTTTGTCTGTACATTCTTTTAATGTTGAAGTATGGTAGGTATAGTGGAATATGAAATATAACAATGTATTTTAGTAGTATTTGCCTAATGAACCCGCTTAGGAATAACAAAGAGTATTCGTTGATAGCACCAAGTAACTTTGCTAAGTATACCTATTAGATTTGGCTAAAAGTAACCAAGTATTTTTGGGTGTAGCTATCCAGTGCACATGATTGACAGAACCAAGTAACTTTGCTAAGTGTACCAATTTGAATCAACTAAAAGTAACCAATTATATTGGGTGTAGCTATCCAGTGGACACGTTTGAAAGAACCAAGTAACTTTGCTAAGTTTACCTATCTGAATTGACTAAATGTTACAATGTTAATTGGGTGTAGCTACCAAGTAGACATATTGACAGAAACGAGTAACTTTGCTATGTATACCTATCTGAGTTGACTAGAAATAACTAACCCAGGTTATCAGGTTTTAACTAATCTTTTGAGTCAATATTACTAATTTTAATTAACAAATTTGGCTTGTCATTAGCATCAAACTTTGCAGGCTTCCTCCGAATCGAGTCACTCGGTTGTGAATAGCAATGAGTTATTTATTTCTAACCGTCACGGTTTTTCCGTGTATAAGTATAAGTAAGATATAGAATAGAATAGATAGAAAATAGAAGATAGATAGATAAAGATAGATAGATAGAAGATAGATGAACTTCCTCTGTGGTCTTGTGGTTCAACCCACTGACTTCAAATCCAGAGGTCCCGGGCTCGATCCCCAGAGAAGTACAATATTGTGCTTGGTTTGGTTGGTGGTAGGACTTCTGCAGTATTTTAGATTATGTTATGAGTAGTAGAGTTACTTGTAAAAGAGCTCGTCCAAGGAAGTACCACTATACCTATTTCGAGCGTTAAGCAGAATTGCTGTGTCTTGGTTTGAAAGATAACAAATGATTGATACGGTGAAATTACGGGCACATGGCGCTTCTTTACACCTTTATGCCTCAAATGGATAAGCGGAATGCAGCACAGCTTACGACATGTTCTTTGTGAATTTGATCTGCACAGTAAGGCTTTATTAACCTAACCTAAATAATATGAATTTACCTATCAACTCAATTTTTCTCTTTTATTTTCCATAGACTTTATACTTATTTTGTTAAAGTCCGTCTGGCTAGCTACCACCATCTTACCTAATTCTGTCATCTTTATTCTGTCGTCTGTAATTTGTGTTGTGTTGCGGCGTTCAGAGGTTAAGATAGACAGTTCCTCAGTTTGTTGAGGATTCCGGGTGAAGTGCGCCTCCACCTTCGGCCTTATCTCAACTTGTTACCAGATGAGATGATGGCCAAGCGCTTCCCTGTCGTACAATAAAAAAAAAGACTTCAATTAACACTATCCAGTCGTTACTAGCTACTTATTCCTTCGCATTAAAACTTCTATATAAAGAGTTGCATTTATCATAGATTATGGCATATCAATGTAGTTCCCAAATGACAAACACTATGTAAGGCTAGGTACCATATCGCATTCTTAGTATGTATGATATTCAAGTAGGTAAATGGTCACTACTCATAAACTATGGCAAAGATGTTACGCTCAAACCGGTCCCGGCCTAACTGGTCTCACAATTAAAAATAGGACCAGGTTCTTGGTATTACCAAGTATTATTATTCAACAAGCCTCATAGCTCATATAAAGTACTAAGTTTAAACAATACATAAATACAAGCTTACTCTTTTTTTTTAAAGACGTTGATGTGCTTGGCCTTCATCTTACCTGATTTTCAAGATATGATAAGGCCGGAGGTGGAAGCGCATGTTATTATGGCGACAAGATTAGGTAAGATGGTGGTAGCTAGCCAGGCGGACTTAAACAAAATTTAGAGAGAGAGTTTAGAGCACAGAGATGAATAAAAATAATATTACGTTCGCCGAAATTTTAACAATATTAATACAACAATAATTATGTTTTTTCAATGTAATAGGTACTCGTACTTATACCGCTAAGTACATATTTTTTATACTACTAGGAGACGGAACAAGCAAGTAGTCTCTTGCCCATAAAGTTCTAATAAATAATGTTAAGTACCTTTATAGTACTATCGCAACAACACTTAGGTACCTAATTAAACGAAACAAACGAACACTCGGTACCTGAAGATGTGTTCCAAAATCCATACACATTGCACCCTTACGTTATAATAAAGAAGCCATCTTGAATTTCAAGTCTCTTGAATCTATGATTTCTTCGTTGCGTTCTTTCATTCGTCTATCAGCGACACGAAAATTTATGCATTTATATTACACATGCCTTCGACGTTATGCAATAAAACGATCGATCATGTCTCAATAAATCGCATTAATAAAACCGCCATCGAAACCTAAATTGAAGAAACGGATACATCCCATCTCAGGGTGAACTGGTCTCAATGATTTATGTTAACGACACGTGTTACAAAGTCATCTTATTTCAAATTAGATAACATACCACCATTCAGCTCCAATCGCTCGTTTTGTACTCTCGTTGACTCAACGCAGCCATGGAGAGATTGATATTCATGGCTCTGTGTGCGTGCTCTGTACAAACTCACAAAGTATTCCCGCTTGTGGCCGAACCGATTTCGGTGCAAGCTGGCATCGCAGAAGATGCTGCAGTAGATTTTATTAATCTACCAGCTGCTATCAACGCTTTGAAGGATAATTACGAAACAAACCCAAACTCGAGTGCATCAGAATCCACTACAGACCTTACAAGCGCGTTGGAGACTACCACAGTGTCACTGAACCCCAGAGATGTGGCTTGGGACTCAAATAATGCAACAGATAATCTGCGAGATTCAACCACTTTATCAGATACCTCAACAGATTCAACCAGCTCATCAGATGGTGCGTCCGATGCTTCGAACTCTATTACGGAAAGCTCTATAGAAACATCTTCTACGATTTCGGCATTTGCAGATGATTCAACAACGAGATTGCCAGACTCAACTACTTCATCAAGTTCATCAGAATCGACAACTTCGGCAGACTTATCCGAATCTTCAACAGATATCAACGATGGATCAGAAGTCACGACAGAGGATCTGAGCTTTTTGTCTCTGGATTTATTACCACCTAAGGTAAGTCAATTAGTGAATTTATTAATTAAAATACAAAAGTTTTGAAGTCTGCTATGTAATCCGATACTATTGATTGAAATAAATATATAGGTAAATGGGTATGAACAAATGAACAATAAATATCAACGTATTGACATAAGGAAATCGCGCGGTATTTTGACGAAAGAGATTTTGGTAAGCTTTTCATAGACGTTCAATTCGCGCAAACAACCCGTAAACGCTTCAACCGTACCAACAGGGATTCAGCGAAGCAATGGTTGGATTTCACAAATACTAATAAATATGATGCATCCTTTTGAAAGTTGATTTTTTTTAAGCTTATCAGCTATCACTAGGAAACTCTTGCTATTCCGAATCGAACTTGTTGAATTGTTTCAGTATCCCCGTTATCATTTACTTTAATGGCATTTGCTTTTTATCAAAGCCAAGTAGCCTTACTGATTTTCTTTTACTTTTTTTTAATATAATATGGGTCAGCTTCTTGCCTGGGCAAGGAGATCTATGATGTTTATTATCTCGCTTTTCGAAGGCGTAACTGGAATAACGCACGAAAGCCTAAAAATGTTCAGCAATGCGCTTGAATATTTCTTTTTTGTTAGCTTAGATGGATTATCAATTAATTAGCAGTGCGAATAATACAGTCTAATAAACTATTTACAGGCCATGTTACAGCTTTGGAAAAGAGTTATGACTGACACAAGCTACGGGAAGAGCAGTGTTACCAACTTCCAAGAACGAATCTGTAGTCACCGCACAAAATGTTTGTCTCGAGAATCGAACCCACAACCTACAGCGCAGATGGAAGACCCACTAACTAACTAACCAACTACCTATTATTTGAGTATTCTATCCGTAATCTAGTTACCATATAACAAGCTATGCTTAGTTTAGGGCTAAACGACGCTGTGTGAAATTATTGTCCTGTAATATTTATTTATTATTTTATCTTAACAGCAAGTTTTTCTTGTTTCAGAATGAATACCGGAAGAACGAACCTGATCCGCGATATGATTATTAGAAAGGTTTTATTAGTTTCATCTAGAAGTTGCCAAACGTAGGTAAGTTTAGACGTGCCTCTGTCTCCCCCTAGAGGTGATCCTCACAAGATCCACGCTCTGAGAGTGTTCATAGAGAATCCTCAAAGGGGGAAATTCGTGAGTCTGAGTCTCAAAAATAGCTTATTTTTTTATATAAGATAGGTACTTGATTAGATTTATTTTTCTTTGCAAAGTCTTTCTTGTCCTGTTACGAGTATGTGTTATTTCTGTTTTTAAGTGGTACCTGAGTGATACAATTTGACCTATTGGAGTCCTACAGCAACCCCTGTTGGTAACGTTGATGATAAATTAAGATTATTGATATGTAGTCGATAATCGATATATTTTTTATTTTATTGTTCGACGGGGTATCGCCTGGCCTTCATCTCATCTTTGTTGATATCTCTTTTTCTAGTCTCTTCGGAGGGCGGTACAACTGGGCCTTCCCTTGTATCGTTCTAATCAAGTTATTATTGCGTTGTAAATAAAACAGTATATACCAAATGCTTTTTCTTTGTGATGCCAACCTACCTATGCATTTATAATGATAAGAAAAGAAGTGTGCTTTTGTTAATCGCCTTTTTTTAGCCATTTTTCACCGACATCATTCCCAAATAAGGTTCTCAATTCGGCTCTATACTTTGTTTTTATGTTTGTTACCTCAGAACTCCGTCGTTTATTAGAGCAAATGCTTCATATTTTTGAAGTGAAAACTTCTTCAGGCGCGTTAAGCACTTTATGGGTGAACAAATATCATGGAACTCACGTCATCGTCACTGAACCTTTTTAGTTTTTATTTATTTTAATAAAATACATATATATATACACAGTATACTTAATGTATACCGTGTACATATATGTACTTTTTACCATACTGGGACATCAGTTAGGGCTGGTGCGACGACTGATTCGGCCGAGGATCACAAAAGGCGCAAATATAGTGGTCTCGACAAAGGTTACCTATTTGAGCCTTTTGGTGAGACCTTGGGTCCGTGGGGAGCCGGTGCCCTCCGGGTTTATTAAAATCTTGCGGGGCTTTTGATTGAGGCGACGCGAATTAGCATAGCTATTCAGCGTGGCAATGCAACCAGTTTCTTGGGCACGCTACCGTCTGGTACTGGTCTGGAACAGTTGAGTTACCTATAGGCCGTTTGTAACGGTCCTTAGGTAATTTGACTGATTCCTTTGTACATAGTTAATTTAATTGTAATTTTTATTGAATAAATTATTTTTTTAGGTGAACATAAATCGTGAATCTCGCGTCATTGTCACCGCACTCTTTTATGAATTGTATCATCGAGCTAGTAGATTATTATTTTCGAATTATGTTTGGTTTATAAAGAAGTGCTCAAAACTCATTCAAACTTTAATCCTTGATTATTAAAATCAAGAACGAATGTTTGAAGGGCATGAAAACTTCTTTACACACCAAAAATAATTCAAAAATAATAATCTAATAGCTCGACGATACAATTCACAAGTTACTTAGTTTTCACTTCCTACAACATATACATTACTTCTTTTTTTTATTGTACGACGGGGAAGCGCTTGGCCTTCATCTATATTCTTCTTACTTACTTACTATAGGCAGTCCCCAAATGTTTTTTTTTTAATAATTGGTTAGCTTTTGACCTCTTTTAGCTTGTCTAGATCTAGCCTAGTAAGGAGGATGGAGCGAGTTGTCCCAGAAGACTCACGCCCACTCGATTTCGTTTGGCGCCAGACTTCTACACAAGGGTGATCGCTAGGCAGATGGACCTATACAGCTACTTATTAATAAATATTTCTGGACGTTAAATTCACACAGCGCCATCAAGTTCCAAACTAAGCAAAGTAAATATGAGACTAAGCAAAGTACTAGATTACGGAAATAACACTTATAGTTTTTTTATTTTGTATAAATACTTACTGTTATTACAATACAATACCCAAACACAGAACAAACATCAATATTCATCAAGCAAATGTTTGTCCTGGGTGGGAATCGAACCCACAACCTACAGCGCAGAAGGCAAAGTAAATAGTACAGACCTTTGACCAATGATTCCGTTGCCCGGATATACCTACATAAAATCATAGTATTATTTTGTACTCATATATCTGAATCCTAATTTATCCTATAACTTAAATTAAATAATTGAATTAATTTCTCATAATTGGCGTCATAACACTTCTTGGTATAAGCCGAAACCTTTTAACCTACCTTTTTTCAAAAAAACATTTAAATCCCAATCAATACATTCAATTTATAAAACTTGATTATAGCATTTAAAGTAACATTAACGTTTATTTATCCGTACAACGAAATAGTATGTAATATTTTATTTATAATCATTACGTGTGGCGCGTATGTCGTTGAGATAAGGTTCAATTTAGATATGTGTTACGGTGAGCTTGTAACTAAAATAAAAACGATAGTTCGCATGTTAATTACGGAGATTCCCACCGACAAACCGGCTTCACCACTCCCTCTGCGGTTTGCCAACTGCCAAGTAACAAATCATGAATAAAATGTGGCTGATTTTACTGTGACTAGCATAAATAAATTTAGCTTTGCTTCGGACTCTAGCAGAACAAGGCAAATTTTGTACAAACAAATCACACCAGTACATTGAATCACAGAGCCTCCTCCAAAACTGGAGGGTCATAATCACCGCGCTTGGCAGACGGATTGGTGATCGCTGTAAAGGTGTAGAATGCACTGAAGGAAGCTGCTGATGCCTTCTTCTGGTGAGATCCCTTAGTCAGATTGTACGACATCCATGTGCTGAGATGGAGGGGTCGTTCCTTACCCGCGATCGCCATTGTAAAATAACAAATAAATAGCATTAGAAATTTTATTCCACTCCACCTAGTCCCAAACCAAGCATGTATTATGGGTACTAATTTGCGTACAATATGTTTACACAACCATTTAGAATCGTTGTTGTGGCGACAGACACATGGTGGTAGCTAGCCAGGCAGACATAAAAAAGTTCTACCACGAGCCAATTCTGGAAGAAGCCTCCGCCCAGTGCACCCTGGAAACAGCAAGGATACGGTAACGCAGTGCCTTGACCAATTCTTTTACTATGATTTTTAGAGTTTCAACATCGACAACAACAACGGGACTTATGACTAATAACTAAAAAAAGAGAAAATAAAACGATCCAGCTGGTGTAAACTTTGACACGAAAGAAGAAGAAGAAGTTTTGAGTGCTGTTGATGGAGAGGTAAAACAACCGTGGATGTATTATGTATTATTAACCACCGGTAACCTCGGATCCGTTAAATTACCCGTGGTATTCAAGTGCAGTGGGACTACGGGGAAAAAAAATACGAGCAGTGGAACCGCGGTTAAGCCTCAGTTTAACGTATGGTTTTGCACTGACGTATTTATTAAGCTGGAGTAAATCTTTTGACGGCGTATTTGTGTCATGTCATGGCACATTTAAGCCTTAATTTTGTACATACATACGTATAGCCTTAGATCAAAAGAACATAGGGTATGGCACCATCCGCCCAAATGTGGCTTACTCAGAACTCCACCAAAAGTGGAGCAGCAGTTTTCGTTCAGGTAGTCGATGTCTGTCAAGGTCGTGAAGAACAGTAGCTTAATTTCATTTATCTATTTCTTATATTAGAGTTGCTATTTCTTTGAAAATCAATAATTAATTTGTGTCGCTCTTGTATGTAGCATATTTACAAAATATGCTAATATTTTCCCATTTCGAATAACGGTAAGGCGTGATATATCAATTGTTTTTATATGGAGCTTGATTATATTGAATCAAGCTCACACCCAAACCCCACAGAACTCACCGAACAAACACAATAATGTAACACAAATGTTTGTCCCGGGTGGGAATCGAACCTACAACCAAAAAACTGACGAGGTTGTGTCATCATCGCCACATTTCAGTAAATTCATTTTATTGGCCGTTATAAGAGTTACATACATATACAAGATACAGTACTAGGTAGGTACTTCCTGTATTGTGCATTATTTTGAAGCTTTATTTCATTTTCTTATTGTTAGATCTGCCCGAAACTAAGTAAAGGCAATAAGGCTACTAGGAGGCAAACTAGATTACGGATAGAATACAAACTACTTCATCATAAAAATACAAACACAAACACAATACAAACATCTATATTCAGTAGGTACCTACAAATGTTAGTCATGGATGGGACTCGTACCCACAGCCAGCGGCGCAGAAGGCAGAATTACTATCGACTATGCTGTGAGGCTTGCTAGTGTGTGTTTTCAGCAAAAAAATGTTGTGTTTACCATCTTGTGTATACCCAATGGTATGAGAATTACGTGCGTAAATTATGCTTCACAAAAACATCGTGAGTTGCACGAGATTTTCTGATATAAACAGGTAGGTAGCGCAGAAACCTTCATCTTCCACAGCCTGACATATGAATGATTGCATTTAAATAAGAATTAAACAAAATCGTGTTTCCTGACAAACAAGGATAGTATATATAAAGCTTCCTAAGTCCTTCCTTTTACATTCATTGGCTAACACGATGAGAGGATCAAGCGAAGCGAGCATTATACTTTTGACCGTCAATTGCCTGGTTTTCTCAATGAGTGCAGAGGCCAGGACATCGTTGATAAATCCAAAAATGTCAGAAGTGATTTATACATCTCCAGTGCTAGCACCGCAAAGGAGTTCTAAAACTGTAGAAACAGCCAAAGACTTCCCGATAATAAAGCTACTGGCGAAAGGAAGCGAAGCGACCCGAGCTTTGCCTTCGGAATATATATATGCTGAACCTGTATACGTGCAAGTAAGTTACAAATTGCGTTTAATTAATGTGAAAAGTATTTCCGAGGAATACAAATCACGATTTTTTGTTGCTTTTGATAGCGACAATAATAACCAAGTTCTTTATCCTAAGCACATTATGAATAACTATCTTATCCTCGTGGCTTTTCCCGCATGTTACACAAAAGTAGCCTGTGCTATTTCCGGTTGAGAGAACCTATGTGCAAAGTTTTAGCTGCTCAAACCGTTCAGTAGTTTTGTTATTAAAAGAGGAACAAACGTCCATCCAAATATAGACTTGTATTGTATGTTTTTTAATAATATAATCTTAAACAATAATATTTTAAATTATTTTTTTATAATACCCCTGACCATTCTCGGTGCAAAAGTGCCCATAATGTTTGCAGCATTGCCACGCTGATTAGCGATGGCAAATATTTGCACCAAGAACGAACCGGAGCGGGACTCCCAGTCACCTCGTGAAGTTTGCGGCCTTTGTTTGTGCGACGGGGAAGCGCTTGGCCTTCATCTCACCACATTACAACTTGAGATAAGGCCGAAGGAGGAGGCGCACTTCAACCGGAATCCTCAATAAACTGAGGAACTGGCTATCTTACCTCTAAATATGGAACACAACAATTTTAGAATTGTTGTTATGGGACAGAATCAGGTAAGATGGTGGTAGCTACAATATAGTACTCCCCCTAGGGATCGAACCCGGTACCTCTGGATCTGAAATCGGTGGGTTGAACCACTAGACCACAGAGGCCGTTAAAATTAATTCCCACTAAACACTTTGCATCCACACTCCAACTGCCCAAGGTCTCCACTGCTGCAGGTACAAAATGGTGAAGCTGGAGCATGCTCCAAGGAAGCATACTTTAGCCTTATTTTGAGCAGGCATCTTCGGCAGCGGCAGATGCGGGGATGTTTTTTATACATTTTTTTATGTTGGCTATGGAAATTAAATTTCTGAAATAAATGACTATTATAATTTATAGAAACAAACCTTCGCTCTTTAAAAAGTAGTGTGATAGTTTGTTATCAATGTGTTATTAAAATACTAACTCTTTCCCGATTCTTTGCCTGCGTGGTTCTGGATACAGTAACCTTTGTTCTTCCCCAGAACATAATCTCACCAAATTTCATCAAGGTCCATTTGGCTGTTTTGCTATGAAAACAAATACACTAGACTCTTGAAATTATTAAATCATTATGTATAACTTTAAAACCACATGGTTTTTAGTGTTTCCTTTTCAATTTGCAGAAACTAGAAGACCAATCAAAACTACTTTTAAATCAAGACCGTGACCGAAAGGGACCTCGATTGATCAAAGCTGAAGAATATTAATTCAATAAAATACCTATTTTGGAAAACCTCCTTGTTATTTTTTAATTGGAACATCTAAAATTAAAGTTGCATGCACACTAAGAACGGTATGTTTATAATTTAAAAAATTGCAAAACTGATCCAGAAATAATAAAATTAATAAATAAATATTACAGGACATTAATTCTACACAACGCCATCTAGCCCCAAACTAAGCATAGTTTGTAATATGGGAACTAGATTACGGATGGAATACATTATTTTTTTTGTAAATACATACTTATCATACAATACAACACCCAAACACATAACAAACATTTATATTCATCACACAAATGTTTGACCTGCGTAGGAATCGAACCCACAACCTACAGCGCAGAAGGCAGAGTTACTACCAACTACATGCTTAGTTTGGGGCTAGATGGGGCTGTGTAAATAGATGTCCTGTAATATTTATTTATTTATTTAATAATTTATCTAAAAGTATAAAAGAGTGTCATAACATGAATACATTTAAAAATAAACTAAAAGTACATATTCAATTATTGTAATACCTACTCTTATTTTTATTACATAAATGTTAGATATACCACAGGATAGTATAGAAATAACAAATAGTTAAAGTTAAATAAAACATCTATAAATAGGTACCCAGGTACCAAACACTAGGTCCAGAGGTTACTTATTGAATGTTTAAACTTTGTAAGTAATTTTATTATATCTCATTGTAAATGAACAACTTAGTTTGTATGAGAAATAAATGTCTTTAAACCTAAAATAATTCTTTGTCATTTATCGCACAAATGTTGGTTCCGGGTGGGAATCAAACTCACAGACTGCAGAAGTCAGAGTTACTACGAACGGAGCTATGAGGCTTTTAAGCGGCTATACGATTATTAGAAATATTCCAGTTATTTTTATTACGTCAGCTATAAGACATGCGATTAAAATAATTAGAAATTACTGCAAGATAAGATCCATACAATGCATATAAAAGCCGCAAAGGTTTTCCTGTCTTTTATTTCAAGACTTTAAAAGTAACAGAACTGTCTTGAAGTATAAGATCTTAACCTTTTTTAAAAAGTTACAATGGAGGCTAAAATTAACATGGTTCTTGTTACAGGATTTTTGATAGTGAAGAGTTTCGCTATGCCTGGAAGCCTAGGTGGGGAACCACTTTCATTTATCAAGGTATGTTATGCATTTACTGTAGGTACCATGACATAGCTCAATGAGTTAGCAGGCTGAAGTGGCAGTGGGGTGGCCATATTTGTCGAAGGACCGATAACCGGTGGGTTCAACGAGTCCTTCAGTGGAGACCACGTCTAGGCAAGCGTAGTGTAGGATGTCCTCCGGCTAGACGACCTCCGTACAGTGGCGGGCAGAGAGTGGATGAGAAAGACCAAAGATCGGGCTCATTGGCGCACCTTAGGGTAGACCTACGTCCAGCAGTGGACTGCGATAGGTGCGTAAGCTATTTTCTCAGGGGCTAATACTGTGCCCGACGTCTTTTTTGTTTTTTGTTTCTTCTTCAATCGACTTTTGAATTGGCTATCTTACAGCTAAATACCGGATCACAACAATTGGAACTGCTGTTATGGCGACAGGCGACCAGTAAGATGGTGGCAGCTTGACAAGGCTTAGAACCAACAAACAACCAAATTGTACAGTCTTGTTCGGCATGTGTCGCAAACTTTATCACTTGCTAGAAAAACTACCACAGGCAACGTTAGTTCACCGCTTTGGGCTCCGTAGATAATGAGATAATAAGACAAAAAAATGCGTTGATGCAAAAACTCGTAAGTTTTGACGCATATATTCTATTAATCGTTTTGTTTTTTACAGAGTTTAAGCACTAAAGGATTTGAAGAGCGGTCCAGAGCTGCCCGTCAAACAATGGGTAAATACTTACCAATTATCCAATATACATTAGCAATTTCAAGAGTAGTAGAGCCCTTGTGAACGTGTGTACGAGGTCTTACGATCTGGTCTAAGTAGCGAGGACAAAATGGATGCAGAGGCACAAGATTGAGAAGGATAGCTTGAATTGGAGAGGTCTTCACGCAGCATTGGGTGGTTAAAGCTTAAATAAGAAGACATATTAGATACCACTAGAGCACACCCAGGACTCAGACTCTGTCTCAAGTATTTTTTTTCCAAGATTATTTTGAGTGCACGTCTCTGAAAATGTAACTACTAGCATTTGTGTTTTCTGCATAAGGTTCGTTAATTTGCAGTCAGTCATTAGTACAAAGATCAATAACCTGAAACCGCCCTATGTTCATTGCTGGACGAGAGCCTCCCTACTGGGATCAGTAACTAGATGTTGACAATAACAAATTTTAACCGCCTCTGTGGTCTTGTGGCTCTACGCACCGATTTCAGAACCAGAGGTCCCGTATTCGATCCCCAGGGAAGTACAATATTGTGCTTGGTTTGGTTGGTGGTTGAGCCGCCTGGGTAGCTACCACCATCTTACCTAGTTCTGTCGCCATAACAACAATTCTAAAATTGTTGTGTTCCGGCATTTAGAGATAAGATAGCCAGTTCGGTTTGTTGAGGATTCCGGGTGAAGTGCGCGTCCACTTTCAGCCTTATCTTAACATGTAACCAGGTGAGATGAAGGCCAAGTGCTTCCCCGTCCTACAATAATAAAAATATGCAAAAAAAAAATGAAACGTTAAACGTGTTCCAACTTGGGGTTGGTGTGATCTACCTGCTTGTAGACTTTCCCAGGCAACTAAACCGCTGCCTTTTGGGTTACGGCTAAAAGACCACCTTCTTGCCAAAGTCCAGAGCCAAACAGTTCGTGTTACGTGGTCTGTGCGCGGAAGAAAACAGAGCCTGCTGAGAAAGCTCGCCTCATGGACCTCATATTTGCTCTGGCCTAGCTAGGCCAGACAAACCATCAGCTAACCCATAATTTATCATATGTTTAAACAATTTGCAGGCTACCAGCCAGTAGAGTCAACCGACATTGTCATCAGTTCAGGTAATTTTATAGTACCATTGTTTCTCAAACCAATAACAATTATCCTTACGTAGGTGTAGATATATTTTCCTACTTCAATTATTATTATACCTAGTTTTCTATAAGCTTTGAAACAATGTATCTGTTGAAGTGGTGATATAATTCCAAGGCTTTTTTTATTTATGAATAGCTGACCCAGCGCAATTACACTTGCTCCTAAGTCCTGAGTTCATCACCAACATGTTAGCCCACTGCTGAACAAAGTATTTTATGGAAAGGTTCGCTCCATCTTAAAAACTGTCCCAGTTATCAAAAATCGATTTATATTTACGATAAAGATATTTTACTAAAAAAAATCGTTCAAATTTTATTAAAATCTGATGAGTTTGAGAGTTATGCCGCCACATACATAGTGCCGGATTTCTCAATAAGCATCAATAACCCGTTCCATTCAAGGGTGTCGTAAAAGAGCACTAATGTCCTCTAAAGATTAAACATGGGCATCAGCGTTTGCTGTTTGTATATTTTCAACGATGCGATCTTCAACCCGTCTGCCTGGGGCAAGATAAAAATCAGTTGATGTGTTGGTGGCAAATTCAAATTATCTTAATTAATTACCATAATTTATCGCAAAAAGACAAATATGTCATTATATGATTACCTACGATTACGTAATTCGCGAGTGAAGAGGTTTAATCATAACGTCACCAGCATTACATAACGGGAAGGGTTCCTTTTTGTTCGCCTTTGGACCTTTGTAAACACACGTACCTACATACAAATTATATATGAGTGACGTTTTTAGGAGGTAGTCAAGCATATCGCGGTTCACCTTCACCTGGCACCAACAGAGGACAGACGGTAGTAGTTCGGGTGCCAAGTAAGTATCCCAGTACCTTTAACCGATTTGGTCTAGTGGTCCGACCACCCGTGTCAGATCCAGAGGTCCCGGGTTTGATCCCCAGGGAGAGTACAATATTGTGCTTGGTTTGGTTGGTGGTGGGACTTTAATAAGTCCATCTGGCTAGCTACTACCTTACCTAATTCTGTCGCCAAAACAACAATTCTTAAATTGTTATGTTAGTGTAACCGGCATCTAGAGGTAAGATGGCCGGTTGCTCAGTTTATGAGGATTCCTAGTGAAGCGTGCTTTTAACTATACGGGCTTATCATAACTTGAAACCAGGGGATGCAGGCTAAGCGCTTCCCTGTCGTACAATCAAAATAAAGATACACCCGGGAGGCACTAGACCACAGAGTGGTAATTTATTTTTTATTTGATGTTAAAGGGGAAATAGAAAACGGCGCTCTATGAAAATTCAACTATCGACCGATTTATGTTCATGAGATACAACCCATTGTAGACATATAGACAGACGGACGTGGCACCCTTTCAGTACGGAACCCTAAAATGTACCTGTAGAGTTCAATTCTGGCCTAGCGCCCAGTAATGACGCAATAACATAAATTATGTTACTTATAAGCCTATCTACAAATCTCGTCTGTAAGTGTGATCAATTTAGAAAGTAAACTTAAAGTAGTTTTAGTAAACTTTCTACTTACTTAACTTTAAGAGTAGAACCCCTTGTGAAAGAGGCCCTCGTCCGAAGAAGTACTACCACCATACCTATTTCAGCCGCCAAGCAGCATTGCTTTGTTCCGGTGAAAGATATCGCTGCGCTTAAATTAGGTTCACGGGCATGCGAAGCTTAACACATGTATGCCACAAGTTGACGGGCGCAATGCAATACTGCTTGGCTTACACAACTATGAGTTGACGTAAACTTGAGACAGTGCAACCACACTGTTCTCTACTGAATTATCTTTTGTTCTAGATGAAAACTACGGTCGCCGATACCTCGCAAACCCTATCAGGGAAACACAGATGAATCACGTCGGCCTTCCGTACTTAGCTTAGTATTCAAATCACGTCAATATACAATGTTCGCAAATAAAAACCGTCTTTATTTAACCACCTATCTTTGTTACCCTGAAATCATTCAAAGACGTCATATCTTGGAGCAACAGAAGGAATACAAAATGAGAGGGTTTTACTTAGTGATATTGCTTTATTAGGCTATTCGTAACCTTAGCCAAACAGGAGTTTGAGATGGCAAGCCAGAAAGCGCTTTGAGATGAGCCAAGTCATGTAATGGTATTTTTATACATTCGGCCAGCAGCCAGCGGCCAGAATAATCTGATTAAAAGTAATTTAAACAGCATATAAACTAAACTTATGGCGGAGTACGTCAGTAGGTTATTAGGTGTTTGCACCCAGAATCTTGCTCTATCAATTAACTTTTGATTGAAAACATTTTGGTGCTGGCCAAAACATTTTTAATAGATAATTAGAAACCGTTTATATATGTAGCTGAGACGGTGTAAATGAAAATACTTACTTGTAACTTGTAGCGAGTGTCAGCGTTCAAGGTTCCTATTTTTTATTTGATACTTATACCTACCTATAACTGAGTATGTACGGAAAGTTACAAAAGTATTTGCTGACGGAACAAACAAGAGGTCCACGATAACGCCAAATGTAAAATCCCTAGGACTTAGCTCTGCGTAGGTCATATTCTCTTAGATAGATCATGACATACCGCCAACTTGGTGACAGAGCTAAGACGAAGCTTTGTATAGTGTAGAGGTATATGATGTTGTTTGAGATCTCACTGTGGTGACAAAGAGTTCTTAGTACCAATTATCAAGGAAATTCCAAGATAGGTGCACCCCGATCCCAAGTAACCTCATACAATTAGCTTGGTATCTCAATTTCCACCACTTTTTGCAATAATACAAGTTTCCAGGTAAAGTACCTCGCCCAGTGCATAAATCTTGCATAAATGTATAATTACACGCATCACGGCAGATGTACAAGAACTAGTAATAACAAGTCAGATTGTAAACAGCTGATGTCAGTATTATATTATCCTATTACTGACTGGCGAGGTTTTGTAATGACACAGCCCGGAAAGACAGCTGGAACACTTTGAACTTGAGTCGGCTCCTTGCGAGATTTTTGCGATTTCAACGTCTAGGAAACTATTACTCGTCTGAGGTAAACTATTAAATTATGAATCGCCAACTTGCCCAGAGATCGCTGTCACGGAGTAGAGAATAGTCGCTGTTGGGATGCTGTTGGAAACTAAAAACGCGAGGAAAATCGTTGAAACCAATAAACCAATCACAATATTGTACTCCGCTGGGCGAGCCACTATACCACAGAGGCGGCTGACTTTGATGTGGCTTTGTATACTGGATTGCAAGCACAGGCGTTAAGAAAAAAGAGAACTAAGGGCTTAAAACACCCATATTTCTCGGTGCTCCTAATAATAGCTACAACTCGATTATATGTATTTGGGTACCTACATGAAA
The DNA here is from genome assembly GCA_951394065.1 of Venusia cambrica. Lineage (NCBI taxonomy): Eukaryota > Metazoa > Arthropoda > Insecta > Lepidoptera > Geometridae > Venusia > Venusia cambrica. Next base: position 8,679,289 of record OX596044.1, on the reverse strand, counting down.
ATTTGTTGTTTGGTCTTAAATTTGGGTTTTCAGAAACATGATTGGTAACCTTTTAACGCGTCACTCAGCTCCAGCACTCTGGGAACTTTGGGTATCCTCTTAACGTTGAAGAGTTAACGCCAACTACACTACCGGCTATCCTCAAGACACTGTGTCATGAACCCATGAATCATAGCATGAATAGAGGCGAATAATAATAGTATAGACCTAATCAATTGTCTATGCACTTTAAAAAAACATAGATTACGTTCGTAAAAAAATGAAAACAAGAGATTTCTTAATAAAACTCTGGGATACGAATATGAAGCCTATGGACCCTATAGACTTTACAGTCCGTAGGTATCTTAGAAATGAATTCAGACCAAGTTTAAGCTTATAACACCCAGTCTTCCTAACGCTTTATTTGAGAATCCACTGATATAAATGAATATAAATGTATATATACTTATACTCTAACAGTACGGCGTTTTTCAGCTTGAATAACAGATGATCAAATGAACTTCAGTGAAGTTAGATCATTATTGTACTAATCACTTCATTCGAATATATAATCAGTTACTCTAAATAAGCTGGCTACATACGGGTGGGCCGTATGTATATGTGCTTATTTACATACGATATCTGTGTCATACTATATTTATATACATATCTCTAACCGAATGCGGTAACTCAAGATGATACGCAAAGGCTAGGAATGGGTATACCAATAACGGTGTTTTAAATCTAGTGATTTATCTCTGAAATTGTGCACAGTTTCCTATAAACTAAAAGATACTAGTAAAATTGCCTGTAAACTAAAGGATACTAGCAAAGTTACCTGTAAAATAAAGGATAATAGCAAAGCTACCTGTAAACTGAAGGATACTAGCAAAGTTACCTGTAAACTAAAGGATACTACCAAAGTTACCTGTAAACTAAAGGATAATAGCAAAGTTACCTGTAAACTAAAGGATACTAGCAAAGTTACCTGTAAACTAAAGGATACTAGCAAAGTTACCTGTAAACTAAAAGATTCTAGCAAAGTTGCCTCTAAACTAAAGAATACTAGATTATTATTACTATCTAATGTGTATAATGCAGCGCCAATAGTATATATCTACCCCATTTTTAGATGGCGTGAGACTAGAACACCCCCAAACATACTTCCAGCATAGTAGATAATAAGTTCTGGTGGAATAAGGACTGGTAAATCCCTACAGTTTTTTTGAAGGAGGCCATTATTGGGCTGTTAATGATAATTATGATGAATAAAGATCCAAATAAAACAAAAGATGTCATGGCAATAGTTAAATGCTTTACTATGTTTACGATTACGAGGTTAATATGTTTACGAAGGTACATAAGAAATAAAATTTGCAAGAAAATCTCTCGAAATCTACATTTTCCAGATTAGAGAGAAATATTTTTATTAAAGCAACACGATAATACTTAAGCGGTGCTCTTAGAATATATCATTTGTGCACCATCAACATAATACCTCTTTAGCCATAAAATCCTCTACTACGTCCAAAGGTTGTCTGAAATAAATCTCTTCTAGACGGTAAGACCATCATTTGTATATACTATTTTTAAGATTACAAATGTTATTCTAAAGTTATCCAGTTTGATTTATAAGGTGTACAATAAAGTATTCATTACCTATAAATATATGAGATTTAAAACAACAGAAATACCAACATGTAAGCTAAGCTTTTAACATTGTTAAATAAGAGATGAACCGAGCGCTAAAAATAAGACCGCAAAAAAGGCAGGTAAACCACATCCGGTTTTATAAGTAACAACTGAATCCGGCTTGATACAAACGGCCAAGCTATCCTGTTCAATACGATCCACAGCAAATCAATAGGCGGTTTCCATCAAATCAAAACATCAGTAAAATACCTGTTAGATAATTATTTGAATTAGTTATACCATGGGAATTCACCTTCGTGTGTCTACGCGATATTCTGCGAAGTCCTGACCGCTGTGACGTGAACCGCGATGTATAAAATAGGTTTGCAAGTAGCTCCAGCGGTAATACGAAGATGGGAGTCTTACGGTTCGTGGGCGTTCTTGCGCTCGTATCGTTCGTGGCCGCGTCTATCGGAGACAACACCTTAGATGGGGGTGAAAGAGTGGTGCTAGTATCCCCTGTGCTCGCCCCTCCAAGGGATTCGAGACCCCGCGACACAACTCGCTCGAGACAGTTCCCGATACTAGTTTTATTATCGGCGGTTAGACCGGATCCTTACTCAAACACTCACGAGCCGAAATCCTTGGAAGGAAACCCGAAGCCCATCTACGTTCAGGTAAATTTGATGAATCTGTTAGTGCCATTTATTATTAGAATAAAATTATAAGGTTTCTTTTATTTATTACTGGCTGAAAATACCCGTGCTTTGCTACGGTATGACAAGAAAACGGAATTAGATGTAGATACCTGGTAAAGCCATAGGATACAATGGTAAAGAGCGATAGGGTTCCTAGTTTCAAATTTTATGTCCAGATCCTATTCAATATACTATCTTCTTCTACGAGTATTATATAAAATCGATTTACCACTGACGTGATAGGTAGGTAGGTAGGTATAATCACGCTAGCGCCGAAACTGTAAGATCTACAGACTTGAAATTTTGCCATGGTGTTTATTGTGACATGTAGGTGCTCAGTAAGAACGGTTTTTGGGAAATTCCTCCCCTAAGGGGGTGAAATAGTTTGTATGCAAAATCTTTATTTATGATCCGATTGAGTTGAACTTTGGTACGTGTATTTGTAATTAGTTTTAAATGCTAGTTATGATAAAAAATTTGAAGATTCTTCCTCTAAGAGGGTGAAGAGGCGCTAATCTTTTTGTATGGAGATATCTTTATATTTGATCCGATGTAGTTGAAATTTATTACGTGTGTTGATTATAGCATAAAAATTGGTATTCCGAAAAAAATACCTGAAAATCTAAAAGGGTAGAAGGGGGCAAAACAGTACCTATTTATAATCCTATCGAGTTAAAAAATTTGTACGTGTATCTATAATACTTTTGAAATGCTAATTATGAAAAAGAAACTTGGAGATTTTTGCTCTGAAAGGGTGAAACGGGGCAAAACAGTTTGTATGCAAAATCTTAATTAATGATTCGCTTGAGTTTAAAATTCGAACGTATATTTTATAAAAACCTCTGAAATGCTAAAAAAACTTTGTAAATTCTTTCTCCAAAGGGTGAAACGGGGTAATACTTTTCATATAAATGAATATTTTTATTTGATCCGATCGAGTTGAAATTTTGTTTATTTGTGTTTATTATAAATAAAAGCTTATTTACAAAAGATGTGTCAGAAAGTGTTACTGTTAAAGGTTGAAGTTGGGGCAAAACATGCATCTAAAATCTTTATAATTCGATTTAGTTCAAATGTTTTATGTATAATGTAACATATATATATTATTATTTGTGTTTCAAAGACTATTGAGATACTTAACATGTATTTATTATTATTCCTCTAAAAGGGTGGCGAAAAACTGGCGAAAAAGTCATGATATTTTCTTGAAAGTTCAAAATCTTGAGTTTCATTCGATTGAGTTGAAATTGTGCAAAAAAATCTTTGAAGTTCTTTCTCTGACATGGGGCAAATCTTTTAGTGCGCAGATATCTTTTCACTTGATACAATCCAGTGGAAATTTAGCATGTGTTATAATTTAAAAATATATATATCAGAATGTATAAATATCAAAGGGTGAAATGGGGCAAAACTCTATGCATCTAAAATCTTAATCATTTGATCAAGTAAATACTAATGAGCATAGAGATATTTTTACTACAAATGATGTAGGTATCACATTTTAATTTATTTGTCTGTAACTTTGAAATGAATTGAATATTTAGTCCTAGAGACAAGCTTCATACCGATTTCCTCGCAATACAGCCTTCATTGTAAATTTTCATGTATTCTTCTCTTTCTAGATTCAAACGTTTCAAAACATTAAAACCTTCCTCGACCAGTACTAAGCAACCTCCACTGCTCCACGGGGCATAACGGCCAGGAAAGGAGGTGGGCCATACTTTCCTGTATGGGAGCTCCACACTAGCAATGTGCGCTCGAGGATTTTATTATGCCCCACCTGGCAATATTTGTACTGCAGCGGCTAACTTGAGTCCGTAGGCGGTTCAGTGATTACCAAGCCAGCCACCACAGATCATGTCCAGGACTGGTAGCCAGCTGTGGTAGCCTGGCGACTATCTGTTTCCTACTTCCTCTTTTGAATGCAGCAGGTAATTGCATGGTGGATTTCAGGAGAGGATATGCTAAGGGATACAGCATTCTGAGTGGGGTCTGTTTTAGACACATTGTTATGCGAATTTCAATGATACTTACCAACTGTAGACCAAATAAGCACCAGGTTCCCTTTATTCTACATACATAACATATTTTTATAGCTAATAGTATGATTACCTATATTAATAAGATCTGGACAGAGATTTCAGATTCCCTGCATTATAGCCAGGTAACACAGTCATTCCGTTCTTTTTATTTTGCCGTAGTGCATTTTCAGCAAGTTATGTATAAAAATAAAGTTTATAGAAGAATGAGAACCTGGTGCTTTGATTGTAGGCATTAGTATCATCAGTAAAACACAATAGATAATATTGTTTGTAATTCTCAGCGCATTAGAGACCCGCATCTGTCTAGTGTTTATAGGAGTCCTAGATCCGATTCACGGGTACGGCATTTCATTGTGGATTATTATTGTGAGGTTAGGTCGACAGGCCGTTTTGAAATGGGTCGAGATCGGCTTTGAACTATAGGCGCACCTGGCATTAGTAGTATTTTCTTGATTGAGGTAGGTATACGATGGAGCGAGCATTTCCAGAAGGTACCAGAAGCTCTAATGGAGTACAGCGATATACTTCGCGCCGAAACCGGAACTTCCACAGAGGGTGGTCGCAAGTCACCAGTGATAGGATTTATTTATTAAAATAGGACATCCAACAGACAAAACAAACATAGGGTTAATAAGTTAGATAAGTGGCAGTCTTAAAACAGTTTGTTTTTCCACTTACAGGATGCCACAGCGCGTGTTCAAATATCAACTCAACTAAAATTTACTCTTAAAATTAAATATGTATACATAGAAAACAAAAATAAATGTAACACAAGTATTCAAACGTTTTGAGCTGTTAAAATATGGAACGATACTATGCTTACTATAATGCTTTCAGCGAGTGAGAGTTGTGAAATCAGAGTGTCTAAATTAGGTAAGTAAGTATCTACTATAGTTAGGATTTAAGTAGAAGTAGGTATCTATTAAATTAAGTTTAGGGGGTAAATGTAAGTAGAAATAATGTATTACATATTAAAAGATAATTTAAGGTACAAATAAAGCAAAATAATATTCAATGTGTGTGTGTCGGTAAAAACAGCCTTGTGCAGTCTGTTGAATAAAAGCCAACGATAAAGACAATTATACTGCCCCGGGAAGATCGCTAGGTTGAGGATCCCACCCACTCCACTAGCGTCTTGAACAAATGACTTGTAAATCAGTTCAAAGAAACTTTATTTCCCATTTAACTACATTACGTCACTTACATGAGAAATAGTAAAGAAAAATAAATAGGGTTAATACGCGGAAATACCTACCCGGGGGAATAGCAAAAATCATGAAAATGGATCAAGTGGAATAAAACACAGCTTGAAAACTTCAAGTTTTCACCCATAAAATTTGAATCTTTAGTTCAGTTTCTTTTGATTTTTTAAATGAAAAGTTTATTATCCGCAAAGCATAGCAAGTTTAATTTAAGCACGGTTTACGGTTGACAAACAATTTATTATAAAAAAATAATAAAACAAATACGAGAATAAAAGACCTTGCACAAGATTTATTTCATAGAATATATTTAAATTAACAAACCAAGTGCACAACGAGTGATCCGATCCACATTTCAAGGCAAAAAATTAAGTTTCTTGAATCCCCATTACTTTCAATTTGATTTAATCTTAATTATTTGTTAATATGTAAACATTTCAACTGTCTACCTAGAATGGTTGAGGACAGATGGACGGACGTACAGACTGACAGCGGAGGTTTAGTAATAGGGACCCGTTGCCACCCTATGACCCTTTGCACATTTAAAAAAAAACTGCGGAACATTTGGTTTGAATGGTAGAATGGTACTAAGGTACCTACTGAATTTGTCACTGGCACAATATGTGGTAAAAAAAAAAACGTGACTCAGGTACAACTCACAAAATGATGCTATTTCTCTGTTTATAAAAAAACGTAACTTACATCTCACTAGTTTCCGCTCGATTGGCCTTGCCCGAATTGTTACGATTAATATTTGTTGTATGTATAATGTAATAAATGATGTACAGAACCTATATTGATTAACTGCGCAAGTGCTTGCCCGCTTTATGAAACCATTAATGAGCTCTGCGCTAACAACCCAAAAGATAATTATTTCGAATCTATATACTGGAAGATCGAAGTTCGTGTTATTTTTTTATAACTGACGATGTTTACTAGGATTTTCCTTGTTATTATAATTCATAGATTTATCGTTATATCAACAGCTCTTCCGTATAAACTTCAAAACTTTCCGTATTTTAGTCATTATAAAAAAAATCGGTGAGGTAGGCAGTAGCTTTGACAGCTACCATTGTTTCTGTACCCTATCCATGACGCTTAATGTTCAATAATCGATTTTTGATGTACATTTTTTATTTTTATTGTACGACGGGGAAGCGCTTCGCCTTCATCTCACCACTTCACCCGGAATCCTCAACAAACTGAGGAACTGGCTATCTTACCTCTAAATGCCGGAACACAACTTTTTTTTTAAGAATTGTTATTATGGCGACAGAATTAGGTAAGATGGTGGTAGTAGTAGATCGACCCCTGTTTAATAAGCATGTTGCTTTAAAGTATTCAAAATAAAATAATTTACCTACCATCTATAAGTACACTGATTATTATATATTTAGTGAGAGCAATAAGTGGAACTCGTTGCCGGCGGAACTTTCCTCAAAGGCTGAAATGAGCCGGCGGAGAGTGAATAGGTGTCTTCTAGTTGGTCTAGAAGAGTCTATATAGTTCATTGTAAGCCACAATCTCTTCTTATCTGGTGATAATATGGTCAAAAGAAAGCCAATTTTTAACTGGCCTCAGATTAGCAACACAACGCAACTTCACTCTAGTTTCGAACTAAGATATTGTAATAATAAAGGCGACACTGCTGTGCACTCAACCTCGGCGCCTATGACCACCAGATGACAGAAAAACGCGCGAATTTAAACGTTTTTAATTTTTTACGGTATAACCAACATTAATTTTGAAAATCTAAAACACAAACCTTCTGCTGTATACTGTGTCTATTCACTGTACAAAGTGTCAACACTTAATTGAGCGTATTTATTGAATGGCGAACGTTTTTGGTACTAATTAGAGTCAACATTGGTTTTTTTTTTCTATCAAAAAAAATTGATCGTGTTTTCGAAACATCTTTGTTACAGTATCAATCCTGAACTATAAAATATATTAATTTCAAAGTAAATGCTACAGTATTGTAGAAGATATGATCGCTGAAGCTAAGCCATTTCACATATCATAGACTCTTAATATAGCGATCAAGTGCGAGTCGTACGCGAATACCGAGGGTTCCGGCTCACATTTTTAGGGGAAAAAATACGGGTAATTAAGAATGTTGTTTTTGGAGCATTCGTGAGAGTCACTTGGCCATTTTAAATATCACCTATATATCAGTTTATATCATCAGCTTATATACCTAAGTAATAGTTATCGTTTTTTGTGAAAGAGCTAAAATGAAGAACTTTGAATAAACGGCCATGTACCGTATGTAAACTATTGTAAACAAAGTATATACGTCCGTACGAAATGATGAATCAAAATTATAAAAATTATCGACATAACAACAAACAAGAGAAAAAAAAACTATTCATAGGAATGTTGATATCCGTTTGTTTATCAATATTCCTATGAATAGTTTTTTTTTTGGTTGGTTATGTATAAGATTAGCGAACTCGAGGGAATCACGTCATTGCTATATTTTCCTTTGTTCACCGGCAACCGGTTTTTATTACATCATTTTTCATTAATTTTGTTTATTAATTGATGACCGATGATTTATTAATGACCCCTCCAACTCAGCCCATGGATGAGATAAAATCCGACTAAAGGATCTGACCAGAAGAAGGGCAGTAGCTTCCTTTTGTGTACTATCTACAACTTTACTGCGATAACCAATCCGAATTCCAGGCGTGGTGATTATGTCAAAACCCTTCTACTTCGGAGGCTTTGTACAGCAGGGGATACTAATGAGATGTTGAAGTGATAAGGTTAATTTGAATAAGTAGACTTTGAGATTACTAGGTCTCGGTATCATGGATCTAGTTTTTTGCGAATCGTCGAGGCATAGAATCGCCTATACAACTGAAATGTATCGCACTATTTTAAAACTATATCCATTGTGTTCACTATAAATATTACGAAAGCAATGGAAAGTGAGTTTACAAATATAATTTGCAAACGAATGAATTCAAAATATAATAAAGCAATTCATGACTGAATGTGTGCTTTTCATGGAAGCCGGAATGTTCTAGAACTTACTAGTTATAGTACGTAAGAAACGTAGAGAAACTTAGTTTGTAGCATGCAAATTAAATTTACAGGTATGATTAGATAGGATATGGTATGTTTGACTCGTACTTTCGACTTTACTTTTTCAAAAACACAATCAAAATAAAAAAAGTAAATAATTTTTCCTTACAAACACTAATATTGATTTTAATAATTAAAGCGATTCAAACACCAAGGTTACCCCTATCCAATTTTATCTTTTTATTAATATAAAAAATAAAATTGGATAGGGATAATCTGAAAAATGAAAGACAAACTACAAGATGTCCACTCCGTCACTAGTTCACAGCAAGCCGATTCCTAATATAACAAGCCTCATAGCTCAGTTGGTAGTAACTCTGCCTTCTGCGCTGTAGGCTGTGGGTTCGATTCCCACGCAGGACAAACATTTGTGTGATGAATATAGATGTTTGTTCTGTGTTTGGATGTTGTATAATATAGTACGTATGTATATAAAAAAAACGTATATAAGTATTCTATCCGTAATCTAGTTCCCATATTACAAGCTTTGCTTAGTTTGGGGCTAGATGGCGCTGTGTGAAATTAACGTCCTGTAATATTTATTTATTAACGTCCTGTTTCATTGCTTTTCAGAAGTTAGAAGACCAAGATCAAGTTCCTAACTATGGCAGAAGTCGACAGAAGCGCCATCTATTGAAGAAAAAGCTGTTATCATTCGGCGGCGGCGGCGGTTACGGCGGCGGCGGCGGTTACGGCGGAGGCTACGGAGGAGGTTATGACGGTGGATTCAACGGAGGTCATGGTGGCTATGAGGAGCCACACAAAACCATCATCGTCAAAGTAGTTAAAGAACATGGTGAGACGATTCAAACAATCCTTTTTTTTTTTTTTTATTTACCATTTACACACAACAAAATACAATATAAAATTAAAAATGGCAACTAAAAAACCACAAAGGTTATAAATTGCGCTATTTTGAGTCACTTTGTCACAATAATTATCTAGGTAAAGCAATAAAAGAACATAAGTAGGTACAAATAATTTGGTAAATAGGTAAGAACTTGTAGGTACATACTGTTACACGGGAGCTAGGTAATAAAATAAATAATATATATTTTTATTATTATTAGACTTTTGTCATGGAATTGGAAGAGATTATGTGTGCACCTTTTGAGAGCAGCATTATGCTTTATGCTGTTCCTTGTTATTATTTTACTTCCATCCATTTGGAAAACCCGTATGATTGAAGTTGACGTTGATCAGTTTTTATCTTATCGTGATTTTGCGGAGATCCATTTCACTATGAAAACAAAAAATAAAATAGTAAAAAATTACATATCTGTGTAGACAGATATAAAGATATATCTGTCTACACAGGGTGAGTTTTCTCGACCGCTATCTGAGGCGAAAATCTAAACTTATGGAAAAATGTTGTTAGGAGTCTTGATTTTGATAAAAATAAAAACTGCCTTCAAAATATAAAAAAAAAACATTTATCTTACAAGAAAATTGTTTATTTTATTGTTATTCTCTTCCTGACTATTAACAAATACTCAAAATAACTATTGGTACAATGTTGTTGAATCAATTAACAATCCATATATTAGTTTTCATACAAAATGTATATAAAGTATCTACCTACCATCAGATATGGCAATTGACAAGCCTCATAGCTCAGTTGGTAGTAACTCTGCCTTCGGCGCTGTAGGCTGTGGGTTCGATTCCCACCCAGGACAAACATTTGAGTGATGAATATAGATGTTTATTCTGTGTTTGGGTGTTGTATCATATACTACGTATGTATTTACAAAAAGTATTTAATTATTTATCCGTAATCTAGTTCCCATATTACAAGCTATGCTTAGTTTGGGGCTAGATGGCGCTGTGTAAAATTAATGTCCTGTAATATTTATTTATTTATTTATTTAATGCAAATTATTTTGTTCGATATTTGAACTATAAAGAGTCTCTTCTTCCTGTTTGATCGATAATCAAAACACTGACTAGCCCGAGGCTCTTGCCTTTCTCCTTGTGTTTTGGTATAGATTTGTCGTTTAAAATGGCTTCAATTTTTTTACTGCATAAAAAAAATATTTTTCATCGATTTTC